>NC_069468.1:11613200-11616207 GCF_026875155.1 Cherax quadricarinatus | reverse complement strand
AAATATAAATAATATAAATATATAATTTTAAAATAATTAAAAATAAATAAATTATATATATATATATATATATATATATAAATATAATATCGGTATTTAAATAATATATATATTATATATATATATATATATATATATATATATTATATATATATTATAATATTATATAATATTTTTAATAAATATATATATATATATATAGAGGTAGTAGGTTGGTAGACAGCAACCACCCAGGGAGGTACTACCGTCCTGCCAAGTGAATGTAAAACAAAAGCCTGTAATTGTTTTACATGATGGTAGGATTGCTGGTGTTTTTTTGTCTGTCTCATAAATATGCAAGATTACAGGTATGTCTTGCTACTTCGACTTACAGTTAGGTCACACTTCACATACATGTACACATTTATTTATACACACTCATCTGAGTTTTCTTTGATTTTATCTTAATAGTATGTGGTCTTATTACTTTTCCATTTATATCCATGGGGAAGTGGAATAAGAATCTTTCCTCCGTAAGCCATGCGTGTTGTAAAAGTCAACTAAAATGCCGGGAACAATGGGCTAGTAACCCCTTTTCCTGTAAAGATTACTAAAAAGAATAAGAAGAAGAAAATTGTCAAAGTGGGAAGTCTGAATGTGCGTGGATGTTGTGCAAATGATAAGAAAGAGATGATTGTGGATGTTATGAATGAGAAGAAGCTGGATGTCCTGGCTTTAAGTGAAACAAAGCTGAAGGGGGTGGGAGAGTTTCAGTGGAGAGGAATAAATGGGATTAGGTCAGGGGTTTCAAATAGAGTTAGAGCTAAAGAAGGAGTAGCAATAATGATGAAGGATAAGATATGGCAGGAAAAGAGGGACTATAAATTTATTAATTCAAGGATTATGTGGAGTAAAATAAAGGTTGGATGTGAAAAGTGGGGTTATAGTAAGTGTATATGCACCTGGAGAAGAGAGAAGTGTAGAGGAGAGAGAGAGGGTTTTGGGAAATGTTGAGTGAATGCGTGGGGAGTTTGAAACAAGTGTGAGAGTAATGGTGGTTGGGGATTTCAATGCTAAAGTGGGTAAAAATGTTATGGAGGGAGTAGTAGGTAAATTTGGGGTGCCAGGGGTAAATGTAAATGGGGAGCCTTTAATTGAGCTATGTGTAGAAAGAATTTGGTAATAAGTAATACATATTTTATGAAAAAGAGGATAAATAAATATACAAGGTATGATGTAGCACGTAATGAAAGTAGTTTGTTAGATTATGTATTGGTGGATAAAAGGTTGATGGGTAGGCTCCAGGATGTACATGTTTATAGAGGGGCAACTGATATATCGGATCATTATTTAGTTGTAGCTACAGTTAGAGTAAGAGGTAGATGGGACAAGAGGAAGGTGGCAACAACAAGTAGGAGGGAAGTGAAAGTGTATAAACTAAGGGAGGAGGAAGTTCGGGTGAGATATAAGCGACTATTGGCAGAAATGTGGGCTAGTGCAAAGATGAGTAGTGAGGGGGTTGAAGAGGGTTGGATGAGTTTTAAAAATGCAGTATTAGAATGTGGGGTAGAAGTTTGTGGTTATAGGAGGGTGAGGGCAGGAGGAAAGAGGAGTGATTGGTGGAATGATGAAGTAAAGGGTGTGATAAAAGAAAAAAAGGGTTTAGCTTACGAGAGGTTTTTACAAAGCAGAAGTGTTATAAGAAGAGCAGAGTATATGGAGACTAAAAGAAAGGTAAAGAGAGTGGTGAGAGAGTGCAAAAGGAGAGCAGATGATAGAGTGGGAGAGGCACTGTCAAGAAATTTTAATGAAAATAAGAAAAAATTTTGGAGTGAGCTAAACAAGTTAAGCCTAGGGAACGTATGGATTTGTCAGTTAAAAACAGAGTAGGAGAGTTAGTAGAAGGGGAGAGGGAGGTATTAGGTAGATGGCGAGAATATTTTGAGGAACTTTTAAATGTTCAGGAAGAAAGGGAGGCGGAAATTTCATGCACTGGCTAGGGAGGTATAACATCTTTTAGGAGTGAAGAAGAGCAGAATGTAAGTGTGGTGGAGGTACGTGAGGCATTACGTAGAATGAAAGGGGGTAAAGCAGCTGGAACTGATGGGATCATGACAGAAATGTTAAAAGCAGGGGGGGATATAGTGTCGGAGTGGATGGTACTCTTGTTTAATAAATGTATGAAAGAGGTGAAGGTACCTAGGGATTGGCGGAGAGCATGTATAGTCCCTTTATATAAAGGAAAGAGATTGTAAAAATTATAGAGGAATAAGTTTATTGAGTATACCAGGAAAAGTGTACGGTAGGGTTATTATTGAAAGAATTAGAGATAAGACAGAATGTAGGATTGCGGATGAGCAAGGAGGTTTCAGAGTGGGTAGGGGATGTGTAGATCAAGTGTTTACATTGAAGCATATATGTGAACAGTATTTAGATAAAGGTAGGGAAGTTTTTATTTGCATTTATGGATTTAGAAAGGCATATGATAGAGTGGATAGGGAGCAAAGTGGCAGATGTTGCAAGTATATGGAATAGGTGGTAAGTTACTAAATGTTGTAAAGAGTTTTTATGAGGATAGTGAGGCTCAGGTTAGGGTATGTAGAAGAGAGGGAGAATACTTCCCGGTAAAAGTAGGTCTTAGACAGGGATGTGTAATGTCACCATGGTTGTTTAATATATTTATAGATGGGGTTGTAAAGGAAGTAAATGCTAGGGTGTTCGGGAGAGGGGTGGGATTAAATTATGGGGAATCAAATACAAAATGGGAATTGACACATTTACTTTTTGCTGATGATACTGTGCTTATGGGAGATTCTAAAGAAAAATTGCAAAGGTTAGTGGATGAGTTTGAGAATGTGTGTAAAGGTAGAAAGTTGAAAGTGAACATAGAAAAGAGTAAGGTGATGAGGGTATCAAATGATTTAGATAAAGAAAAATTGGATATCAAATTGGGGAGGAGTATGGAAGAAGTGAATGTTTTCAGATACTTGGGAGTTGACGTGTCGGCGGATGGATTTATGAAGGATGA
>NC_069468.1:11580700-11608200 GCF_026875155.1 Cherax quadricarinatus | reverse complement strand
CTGTCAGGTATTCTCTGATCCATTGCAGTGTCCTTCCTGTTATATGCGCCTGATGCTCTAGCTTCTGCACTAATCTCTTGTGAGGAACTGTGTCAAAGACCTTCTTGCAGTCCAAGAAGATGCAATCAACCCACCACTCTCTCTCGTGTCTTACTTCTGTTATTTTATCATAAAACTCCAGAAGGTTTGTGACACAGGATTTGCCTTCCATGAATCCGTGCTGGTTGGCATTTATACTCTTGTTCCGTTCCAGGTGCTCCACCACTCTCCTCCTGATAATCTTCTCCATAACTTTGCATACTATACACGCCAATGACACAGGTCTATAGTTTAGTGCCTCTTTTCTGTCTCCTTTTTTTAAAAATGGGAACTACATTTGCCGTCTTCCATACCTCAGGTAGTTGCCCAGTTTCCAGGGACGTGTTGAAGATTGTGGTAAGTGGCACACACAACATATCTGCTCCCTCTCTAAGGACCCATGGGGAGATGTTGTCCGGTCCCATTGCCTTTGAGGTATCGATGTCCCTTAGCAGTTTCTTCACCTCCTCCTCATCTGTATGTATGTCGTCCAACACTTGTTGGTGTATTCCTTGCTGGTGTCCCCATCTGGTCTGTCCCCCCAGAGTCCTTCCTGTCTCTACTGTAAATACTTCCTTAAATCTCGCGTTGAGCTCCTCACATACCTCTTGATCGTTTCTTGTGAGTTCTCCACCTACTTTCCTCAGCCTTATCACCTGGTCCTTGACTGTTGTGTGTGTGTGTGTGTGTGTGTGTGTGTGTGTGTGTGTGTGTGTGTGTGTGTGTGTGTGTGTGTGTGTGTGTGTGTGTGTGTGTGTGTGTGTGTGTGTGTGTGCGTGCGTGTGTGTGTGTGTGTGTGTGTGTACTCACCTAATTGTAATTGCAGGGCTCAAGACTCAGCCCCTTTCACCTCTTCTTCACTGAACGCTACCATGTCCTCTCTCCCTGCTCCATGAGCTTTATCATACCTCGTCTTAAAGCTATGTATGGCTCCTGCCTCCACTACATCATTCGCCAGACTATTCCACTTCCTGACTACTCTATGACTGAAGAAATACTTAATAACATCCCTGTGACTCATCTGAGTCTTCAACTTCCAAGAGTGGCCCCTTGTTTCTGTGCCCCATCTCTGGAACATCTTGTCTCTGTCCACCTTGTCTATTCCACACAGTATTTTGTATGTCGTTATCATGTCTCCCCTAACCCTCCTGTCCTCCAGTGTCGTCAGGCCGATTTCCCTTAACTTTTCTTCGTAGGACATTTCCCTTAGCTCTGGAACTAACCTTGTCGCAAACTTTTGCACTTTCTCTAATTTCTTAACGTGCTTGACCCGGTGCGGTTTCCAAACTGGTGCTACGTACTCCAGTACGGGCCTGACGTACACAGTGTACAGTGTCTTGAACGATTCCTTACTTAGGTATCGGAACGGTATTCTCAGGTTTGCCAGGCGCCCATATGCTGCAGCAGTTATCTGGTTGATGTGTGCTTCCGGAGACGTGCTCGGTGTTATACGCACGCCAAGATCTTTCTCCTTGAGCGAGGTTTGCAGTCGTTGGCCACCTAGCCTACACTCCGTCTGCGATCTTCTTTGCCCTTCTCCGATCTTCATGACTTTGCATTTGGCAGGGTTGAATTCGTGAAGCCAGTTGCTGAACTACGTGTCCAGTCTCTTTGAAGGCCTGCCTGGTCCTCATCTGATTTAATTCTCCTCATTAACTTCACTTCATCTGCGAACAGGGACACCTCTGAGTCTATGCCTTCCATCATGTCATTCACATATACCAAAAATAGCACTGGTCCTAGGACCAACCCCTGTAGAACCCTGCTCATCACAGGCGCCCACTGCGATACATCATTACGTACCATGACTCGTTGTTGCCTCCCTGTCAGGTATTCTCTGATCCATTGAAGGGCCCTTCCCGTCACACGCGCCTGATCCTCTAGCTTCTGCATTAATCTCTTGTGAGGATCTGTGTCAAAGACCTTCTTCCAGTCCAAGAAAATGCAATCAACCCACCCCTCTCTCTCGTGTCTTACTTCTGTTACTTTATCATAAAACTCCAGAAGGTTTGTAACACAGGATTTGCCTTCCATGAAATTGTGCTGGTTGTCATTTATACTCTTGTTCCGTTCCAGGTGCTCCACTACTCTCCTCTTGATAATCTTCTCCATGACTTTGCGTACTATACACGTCAGTGACACTGGTCTGTAGCTTAGTGCCCCTTTTCTGCCTCCTTTTTTAAAAATGGGAACTACATTTGCCGTCTTCCATACCTTATGTAGTTGCCCAGTTTCAAGGGATGTGTTGAAGATTCTAGTTAGTGGCACACACAGCATTTCTGCTCCCTCTCTAAGGACCCACGGGGAGATGTTGTCCGGTCCCATTGCCTTTGATGTATCAAGATCACTTAGCAGCTTCTTCACCTCCTCCTCCGTTGTGTGCATGTTTGGTATATTCCGTGTTGGTGTCCCCCTCTGCCCTGTCATCCCAGAGTCCTTCCTGTCTCCACTGTGAATACTTCTTTAAATCTCGTGTTGAATTCCTCGCATACCTCTTAATCGTTTCTTCTGAGTTCCCCACCTTCTTTCCTAAGCCTGATCACATGGTCTTCGACTGTTCTCTTCCTCTTAATGTGGCTATACAGCAGTTTCGGGTCAGACTTGACTTTCGATATGTCGTTTTCGTACTGTCGCTGGGCCTCCCTCCTTATCTGTGAATACTCGTTTCTGGCTCTTCGACTAATCTCCTTATTTTCCTGGGTCCTTTGCCTTGTGTACCTCTTCCACTCTCTAATGTAGTTTTGCCTCCCTACACCTTCGGGTAAACCAAGGACTCGCTTTGGTCTTCCCATTATTTCTGTTTCCCTTGGGAACAAATCTTCCCTCTGCCTCCTTGCATTTTGTTGCTACATACTCCTACCAGTTCTCTGTCCCACTGAACCTCCCGCAGGAAGTTCCTCATACCTGTGTAGTCCCCCCTTTTATAGATTGGCTTTTCCCAACCGACTCCTCTTATCCTCTCCACTTGTAACTCTACTATGTAATCAAAACTCAGAACCACGTGATCGCTAGCTCCAAGGGGCCTCTCATATGTGATGTCCTCAATGTCTGAACTGCTCAGGATGAACACAAGGTCCTGTCTTGCTGGTTCATCCTCCCCTCTCTCTCTGGTGTCCCTGACGTGTTGATGTATGTGTGTGTGTGTGTGTGTGTGGTGTGTGTGTGTGTGTGTGTGTGTGTGTGTGTGTGTGTGTGTGTGTGTGTGTGTGTGTGTGTGTGTGTGTGTGTGTGTGTGTTCATACAAGCAGTATTCAGGATCTTTCCTGCTGTTTCTCAGACTTGATTATTTTCGGTAAATCAAAAACCAGAGCGTAAATTTAAACGAGAGGGAATTTACAAGAGAGGAAATTTACAAGAGAGGGAATTTACAAGAGAGGGAATTTACAAGAGAGGGAATTTACAAGAGAGGGAATTTACAAGAGAGGGAATTTACAAGAGAGGGAATTTACAAGAGAGGGAATTTACAAGAGAGGGAATTTACAAGAGAGGGAATTTACAAGAGAGGGAATTTACAAAAGAGGAAATTTACAAGAGAGGGAATTTACAAGAGAGGGAATTTACAAGAGAGGAAATTTACAAGAGAGGGAATTTACAAAAGAGGAAATTTACAAGAGAGGGAATTTACAAGAGAGGGAATTTACAAGAGAGGGAATTTACAAGAGAGGGAATTTACAAAAGAGGAAATTTACAAGAGAGGGAATTTACAAAAGAGGAAATTTACAAGAGAGGGAATTTACAAAAGAGGAAATTTACAAGAGAGGGAATTTACAAGAGAGGGAATTTACAAGAGAGGAAATTTACAAGAGAGGGAATTTACAAAAGAGGAAATTTACAAGAGAGGGAATTTACAAGAGAGGGAATTTACAAAGAGGAAATTTACAAGAGAGGGAATTTACAAAAGAGGAAATTTACAAGAGAGGGAATTTACAAAAGAGGAAATTTACAAGAGAGGGAATTTACAAAAGAGGAAATTTACAAGAGAGGGAATTTACAAGAGAGGGAATTTACAAGAGAGGAAATTTACAAGAGAGGGAATTTACAAGAGAGGGAATTTACAAGAGAGGAAATTTACAAGAGAGGGAATTTACAAGAGAGGGAATTTACAAGAGAGGAAATTTACAAGAGAGGGAATTTACAAGAGAGGGAATTTACAAGAGAGGGAATTTACAAGAGAGGAAATTTACAAGAGAGGGAATTTACAAGAGAGGGAATTTACAAGAGAGGAAATTTACAAGAGAGGGAATTTACAAGAGAGGAAATTTACAAGAGAGGGAATTTACAAGAGAGGGAATTTACAAGAGAGGGAATTTACAAGAGAGGGAATTTACAAGAGAGGAAATTTACAAGAGAGGGAATTTACAAGAGAGGAAATTTACAAGAGAGGGAATTTACAAGAGAGGAAATTTACAAGAGAGGGAATTTACAAGAGAGGGAATTTACAAGAGAGGGAATTTACAAGAGAGGGAATTTACAAAAGAGGGAATTTACCAGAGAGGAAATTTACAAGAGAGGGAATTTACAAGAGAGGGAATTTACAAGAGAGGGAATTTATAAGAGAGGGAATTTACAAGAGAGGGAATTTACAAAAGAGGGAATTTACAAAAGAGGGAATTTACCAGAGAGGGAATTTACAAGAGAGGGAATATAAAAGAGAGGGAATTTACAAGAGAGGGAATTTACAAAAGAGTGAATTTACAAAAGAGGGAATTTACAAGAGAGGGAATTTACAAAAGAGGGAATTTACAAGAGAAGGAATTTACAAGAGAGGGAATTTACAAGAGAGTGAATTTACAAAAGAGGGAATTTACAAGAGAGGGAACATACAAGAGAGGGAATTTACAAGAGAGGGAATTTACAAGAGAAGGAATTTACAAGAGAGGGAATTTACAAGAGAGAGAATATACATGAGAGGGAATTTACAAGAGAGGGAATTTACAAGAGAGGGAATTTACAAGAGAGGGAATTTACAAGAGAGGGAATTTACAAGAGAGGGAATTTACAAGAGAGGGAATTTACAAGAGAGGGAATTTACAAGAGAATGCTCAGAAGTCTTCGTTGTGTTCACTAAGTTGTGTTCACTAAGTTGTGTTCACTAAGTTGTGTTCACTAAGTTGTGTTCACTAAGTTGTGTTCACTAAGTTGTGTTCACTAAGTTGTGTTCACTAAGTTGTGTTCACTAAGTTGTGTTCACTAAGTTGTGTTCACTAAGTTGTGTTCACTAAGTTGTGTTCACTAAGTTGTGTTCACTAAGTTGTATTCCCTAAGTTGTGTTCACTAAGTTGTGTTCACTAAGTTGTGTTCACTAAGTTGTGTTCACTAAGTTGTGTTCACTGAGTTGTGTTTACTAAGTTGTGTTCACTAAGTTGTGTTCACTAAGTTGTGTTCACTAAGTTGTGTTCACTGAGTTGTGTTCACTAAGTTGTGTTCACTAAGTTGTGTTCCCTAAGTTGTGTTCACTAAGTTGTGTTCACTAAGTTGTGTTCACTAAGTTGTGTTCCCTAATTTGAGTTCACTAAGTTGTGTTCACTGAGTTGTGTTTACTAAGTTGTGTTCACTAAGTTGTGTTCACTAAGTTGTGTTCACTAAGTTGTGTTCCCTAAGTTGTGTTCCCTAAGTTGTGTTCACTAAGTTGTGTTCACTAAGTTGTGTTCACTAAGTTGTGTTCACTGAGTTGTGTTTACTAAGTTGTGTTCACTAAGTTGTGTTCGCTAAGCTGTGTTCGCTAAGTTGTGTTCGCTAAGTTGTGTTCACTAAGTTGTGTTCACTAAGTTGTGTTCACTAAGTTGTGTTCCCTAAGTTGTGTTCACTAAGTTGTGTTCACTAAGTTGTGTTCACGGAGTTGTGTTTACCAAGTTGTGTTCACTAAGTTGTGTTCCCTAAGTTGTGTTAGCTAAGTTGTGTTCGTTAAGTTGTGTTCACTAAGTTGTATTCAATAATGAGTGTTCACTAAGTTGTGTTCACTAAGTTGCGTTCAGTAATGTGTGTTCGTTAAGTTGTGTTCACTAAGTTGTGTTCAATAACGTGTGCTCGCTAAGTTGTGTTCACTAAGTTGTGTTCACTTAGGTGTGCTCACTAAGTTGTGTTTACTAAGTTGTGTTCACTAAGTTGTGTTTACTAAGTTGTGTTCACTAAGTTGTGTTCACTAAGTTGTGTTCACTAAGTTGTGTTCGCTAAGTTGTGTTCAATAATGTGTGTTCGCTAAGTTGTGTTCATTAAGTTGTGTTCACTAAGTTGTGTTCAATAATGTGTGTTCGCTAAGTTGTGTTCATTAAGTTGTGTTCACTAAGTTGTGTTCACTAAGTTGCGTTCACTAAGTTGTGTTTGCTAAGCTGTGTTCAATAATGTGTGTTCACTAAGTTGTGTTCACTAAGTTGTGTTCACTAAGTTGCGTTCACTAAGTTGTGGTCACTAAGTTGTGGTCACTAAGGGATGTTCACTAAGTTGTGTTCACTAAGTTGTGTTCACTAAGTTGTGTTCACTAAGTTGTGTTCACTAAGTTGTATTCACTAAGGTGCGTTCAGAAAGTTGTGTTCGCTAAGTTGTGTTCACTAAGTTGTGTTCACTAAGTTGTGTTCACTAAGTTGTGTTCACTAAGTTGCGTTCACTAAGTTGTGTTCACTAAGTTGTGGTCACTAAGGGATGTTCACTAAGTTGTGTTCAATAATGTGTGTTTGCTAAGTTGTGTTCATTAAGTTGTGTTCACTAAGTTGTGTTCACTAAGTTGTGTTCACTAAGTTGTGTTCACTAAGTTCTGTTCACTAAGTTCTGTTCACTAAGTTGTGTTCGCTAAGCTGTGTTCCTTAAGTTGTGTTCACTAAGTTGTGTTCACTAAGTTGTGTTCACTAAGTTGTGTTCATTAAGCTGTGTTCACTACGTTGTGTTTACTAAGTTGTGTTCACTAAGTTGTGTTCACTAAGTTGTGTTCACTAAGTTGCGTTCACTAAGTTGTGTTCACTAAGTTGTGGTCACTAAGGGATGTTCACTAAGTTGTGTTCAATAATGTGTGTTCGCTAAGTTGTGTTCCTTAAGTTGTGTTCACTAAGTTGTGTTCACTAAGTTGTGTTCACTAAGTTGTGTTCATTAAGTTGTGTTCACTAAGTTGTGTTTACTAAGTTGTGTTCACTAAGTTGTATTCACTAAGTTGTGTTCACTAACTTGTGTTCACTAAGTTGTGTTCACTAAGTTCTGTTCACTAAGTTCTGTTCACTAAGTTGTGTTCACTAAGTTGTGTTCACTAAGTTGTGTTCACTAAGTTGTGTTCACTAAGTTGTGTTAACTAAGTTGTGTTCACTAAGTTGTGTTCACTAAGTTGTGTTCACTAAGTTGTGTTCACTAAGTTGTGTTCACTAAGTCGTGTTCGCTAAGTTGTGTTCACTAAGTTGTGTTCACTAAATTGTGTTCACTTAGTCACTACTGCTAGGTAAACAGGGACAGCAAGTGCTCAGGAGTCACTACGTTTCGCCCCACCCAGGTATGTCGTTGTCATGTCTCCCCCAGAGTAAGTCTCTCACTGGAGCCTCGGGTTCAGATCCACTACTCTCAGTTCTTGTTGTCTTGTGTCCTCGTGGTGTCTTGTGTCCTCGTGGTGTCTTGTGTTCTCGTGGTGTCTTGTGTCCTCGTGTTGTCTTGTGTCCTCGTGGTGTCTTGTGTCCTCGTGGTGTCTTGTGTCCTCGTGGTGTCTTGTGTCCTCGTGGTACCTTGTGTCCTTGTGTTGTCTTGTGTCCTCGTGGTACCTTGTGTCCTCGTGTTGTCTTGTGTCCTCGTGTTGTCTTGTGTCCTCGTGGTGTCTTGTGTCCTCGTGTTGTCTTGTGTCCTCGTGGTGTCTTGTGTCCTCGTGTTGTCTTGTGTCCTCGTGTTGT
Organism: Cherax quadricarinatus; assembly: GCF_026875155.1. Lineage (NCBI taxonomy): Eukaryota > Metazoa > Arthropoda > Malacostraca > Decapoda > Parastacidae > Cherax > Cherax quadricarinatus. Next base: position 11,600,263 of record NC_069468.1, on the reverse strand, counting down.
CTTGTGTCCTCGTGGTACCTTGTGTCCTTGTGTTGTCTTGTGTCCTCGTGGTGTCTTGTGTCCTCGTGTTGTCTTGTGTCCTCGTGGTGTCTTGTGTCCTCGTGTTGTCTTGTGTCCTCGTGTTGTTTTGTGTCCTCGTGGTACCTTGTGTCCTCGTGTTGTCTTGTGTCCTCGTGTTGTCTTGTGTCCTCGTGTTGTCTTGTGTCCTCGTGCTGTCTTTTGTCCTCGTGGTACCTTGTGTCCTCGTGTTGTCTTGTGTCCTCGTGTTGTCTTGTGTCCTCGTGTTGTCTTGTGTCCTCGTGTTGTCTTTTGTCCTTGTGGTACCTTGTGTCCTCGTGTTGTCTTGTGTCCTCGTGTTGTCTTTCTCATAACAATCATCCAGTTATCTCTATTATTATTATTATTATTATTATTATTATTATTATTATTATTATTATTATTATTATTATATTATTATTATTATTATTATTATTGTTACTGTTATTATTATTATTATTATTATTATTATTATTATTATTATTATTATTATTATTATTATTGTTATTATTATTATTATTATTATTATTATTATTATTATTATTATTATTATTTGTAGTAGCAGTAGTAGAAGTGGTAGTAGTGTCAGTAGTAGTAGTGGTGATAGTAGTAGTGGTGGTAGTAGTAGCAGTGGTGGTAGTAATAGTAGTGGTAGTAATGGTAGTAGTAGTAGTGGTGATAGTGGTAGTAGTGGTGGTGGTGGTGGTAGTAGCAGTAGTGGTGGTGGTGATGGTGGTGGTAGTAGTAGTAGTAGCAGTAGTGGTGGTGGTATACTAATAGTAGTAATAGTAGTAGTGGTAGTAGTGGTGGTGGTGATAGTAGTAGTAGTAGTGGTGTTGGTGGTGGTAGTACTAGTAGTACTAATAGCAGTAGTGGTAGTGGTGGTGGTGGTGGTGATAGTGGTAGTAGTAGTAGTAGTAGTAGTAGTAGTAGTAGTAGTAGTAGTAGTAGTAGTAGTAGTAGTAGTAGTAGTAGTAGTAGTAGTAGTAGCAGTGGTGATGGTGGTAGCAGCAGCATAGATATTATTATTATTATTATTATTATTATTATTATTATTATTATTATTATTATCATTATTATTATTACTATTATTATTATATATCCTGGAACCCTTGTGGATTTAGCACTTAGCTATGACCATAATAATAATAAATAATTACAAATACTAGTAGCGCTAAACCCGTAAGGATCACATAGGGCCGGAGAAAGGTCATAAATGAGCGAAACTCTCTGAGCCACGAGATAAAAAAAACGTTCAAAAATGAACGGTTTGCTCCTGTTCGTATTATCATATTTGCGGTTTAACGTTCTATTAGGTGTAGTATGAGACGACATTTCGCTCAGTCGTCAGAGAGAAACATCGCTATACATCGTTTCCCCTCCTTGACTTTACTCAGTATTCCGAGAAAAGGTGGTAATATTGGTATATGTTTACGTATATTACTTTACTCACGCTCTGGTATCGTAAAAATATTCCTTCACACACTCAGGTATCGTAAAAATATTCCTTCACACACTCAGGTATCGTAAAAATATTCCTTCAAACACTCAGGTATCGTAAAAATATTCCTTCACACACTCAGGTATCGTAAAAACATTCCTTCACACACTCAGGTATCGTAAAAACATTCCTTCACACACTCAGGTATCGTAAAAATATTCCTTCACACACTCAGGTATCGTAAAAACATTCCTTCACACACTCAGGTATCGTAAAAACATTCCTTCACACACTCAGGTATCGTAAAAATATTCCTTCACACACTCAGGTATCGTAAAAATATTCCTTCACACACTCAGGTATTGTAAATAAAAATATTCCTTCACACACTCAGGTATCGTAAAAATATTTCTTCACACACTCAGGTATCGTAAAAATATTCCTTCACACGCTCAGGTATCGTAAAAATATTCCTTCACACGCTCAGGTATCGTAAAAATATTCCTTCACACACTCAGGTATCGTAAAAATATTCCTTCACACGCTCAGGTATCGTAAAAATATTCCTTCACACACTCAGGTATCGTAAAAACATTCCTTCACACACTCAGGTATCGTAAATACAAACATTCCGTCACACGGTTAGGTATCGTAAATGCTGCATATATTTCCCGGACTCCCTCATGCTGTACCTCCTACGATACCTGTGATCCAGGGATCACCAGGAGACGCTACTCTTGTCTTCTCAACAAAACCTAACAATTTCTTCCTCCATTGTCTAAGAAATAAAAGTATCTACAAAAGTACCTTTGCTCTGACTTATATATATATATATATATATATATATTATATATATATATATATATATATATATATATATATATATATATATATATATATATATATATATATATATATATATATATATATATATATATATATATATATATATATATATATATATATATATATATATATATATATATATATATATATGTATATATATATAATATATATATATATATATATATATATATATATATATATATATATATATATATATATATATATATATATTATATATATACACACAATTTTAGAAGTACACGAAAATCTGTCAGAAGGTTGGTGGTTCAACAAGTGTCACTGACAGCTGTCACTGACAGCCTGTCAAATGTCACTTTAAATGACACATAAAAGAGAGTAATTCTTACCTGCCATCAAAATGTATTCTTCAAATTTCAACCACAAAACAACTGACTCTGGTTGAAATTGGGTTGGTTCGACATTTCGTTAACTGTAACGTTCGTATATCGTCACACAGACGACACCCCGGGGCTTTCGTAAGGTAAGGATATGTACACAGGGGGTTGCTACACCCGGTGGGGTTTGAGAGTGTGAGATTAGGGACTGGTTGGTGGGGTGAGAACTGGGGTGTACCGGGAGGAGAGAGAGCGTCCTCCTGCCGCCACTACTACCACACCACTACTGAAGCTGGTTCATCCTTCACTCCCACTACCAGCACTGTGCCAACCATAACCTATACTGCTTCCGCCACCCTGGCTCCTCCTCCTCCTCCTGCTGCTGATGCTGCTGCTGATGCTGCTACTCATGCTGCTACTGATGCTGCTACTGATGCTGCTACTGATGCTGCTACTGATGCTGCTACTGATGCTGCTACTGATGCTGCTACTGATGCTGCTACTGATGCTGCTACTGATGCTGATTCTGATGCTGCTACTGATGCTGCTACTGATGCTGCTACTGATGCTGCTACTGATGCTGATTCTGATGCTGCTACTGATGCTGCTACTGATGCTGCTACTGATGCTGCTACTGATGCTGATTCTGATGCTGCTACTGATGCTGCTACTGATGCTGCTACTGATGCTGATTCTGATGCTGCTACTGATGCTGCTACTGATGCTGCTACTGATGCTGCTACTGATGCTGCTACTGATGCTGCTACTGATGCTGCTACTGATGCTGCTACTGATGCTGCTACTGATGCTGCTACTGATGCTGCTACTGATGCTGCTACTGATGCTGCTACTGATGCTGCTGATGTTGCTGGTGATGCTGATGATGACGATGATGGTCATGATCATGATGATGCTGATGATGATGCTGCTAATGATGATGATCATCATCATGATGCTGCTACTGCTGATGATGATCATGATGATCATGATCATGATGATCATCATGATGGGATAACCTGACTATGGGTCAGGTAGGTGATCTTGGTTGCCAATATGACGTTCTCCAGAGCATAGTTCTAGCTGCCCAGACAACTTTTGTTCCGAGAAGGGAAATTAGATCTAACAAAAATGATCCCAAATGGATGAACAATACATTAAAACATCTCACTGGTCAAAAGAGAGGCATATATAGGCGTATCAAAAGAGGGAATGGGCAGTTAAGAAATCATATTCAATTAAAGAGAGAAATAAAGAAAGGAATAAGAAAAGCAAAAAGGGATTATGAAGGTAGGGTCGCAAGGGATTCAAAGACTAACCCAAAAGGGTTCTTTCAGGTATACAGAAGTAAGATTAGGGACAAGATTATCTCACTTAAGAGTAACTCAGGTCAGATCACTTAAAGTGTGAAATTTTCACTATTTACTTCCTCTCAGTTTTTACTCAGGAAAATACTAGCGAAATTCCAGAAATAATAGATTATGTAGAACAGGATGATAATAAACTATGTACAATTGCAGTAACTAGTGACATGGTCCTCAGACAAATAGAGAAACTAAAACCTAACAAATCCCCAGGTCCTGATGAACTGTTTGCAAGGGTGTTATAAGAATGTAAAGAAGAACTTAGCATACCTTTGGCTAATTTTTTTAACATATCACTACAAACTGGCATAGTGCCTGATAAGTGGAAAATGGTAAATGTAATACCTATTTACAAGGCAGGTGACAGGTCCTTAGCTTCGAACTATAGACCAATAAGCCTTATCTCCATAGTGGGAAAATTTATGGAATCAATAACTGCCGAAGCAATTCGTAGCCATCTTGACAGGCACAGATTGATTAATGAATCTCAACACGGTTTTACGAAGGGGCGTTCCTGTCTTACGAATTTACTAACTTTTTTCACTAATGTGTTTGAGGAGGTAGATCATGGTAATGAATATGATATTGTGTATATGGGCTTCAGTAAGGCTTTCGATAAAGTTCCACACCAGAGGCTATTGAGGAAACTTAAGGCACACGGAATAGGAGGAAAAAGCTTTTCCTGGGTTGTGGGCTGCAGAAAACAATATGAAGTTCAACGTTGAAAAATTTCAATTACTCCGATATAGTAAACATGAGGAAATTAAAACTTCATCAGAGTACAAAACAAATTCCTTCCACAAAATAGAGCGAAAAACTAACGTCAAAGACCTGGGAGTGATCATGTCGGAGGATCTCACCTTCAAGGACCATAACATTGTATCAATCGCATCTGCTAGAAAAATGAGAGGGACAAAAAAACCCTTCAAAAAATTTGGATGCCAACCCATGTGACATCTTAGGTCATTGTTCTTTGGCGGGGAATATTGTGCACACAACAGCCCCTTTTCAAGGCACGGAAATTGCTGACCTAGAAAAGTACAGAGAACCTACATGGCCCCATAAGGAGATAAAACACCTCAATTACGGGGGACGCTTGATTTCCCTGAACCTTACTCCCTGGAAGGGGCGGGGGGGGGGGAGAGATCAATCTATACACCGGGAAAACCCAGAGGAACTAGTACCGAACTTGCACACGAAAATTTCACTCAAAAAAAAAACAAAAGATAGGCAGACGATGTAACACCCCCCAAAGAAAAGCGGGGGGTACTAGCACGTTTTAAAAACAATACAAAAAGTGCAGGGCCCGAGTTTGTTCAACGCCTCCAGCTACATAAGGGGGGTCACCAATAACCCCCGGCGTCTTCAAGCAGGGACGGGGAAAACACCTAAAGTCGGTATGACCCCGGGGGTGTGGCCATACGTTTGGATTGCGTCAGCAGAGCAGCGTGGTTAATTTAGGGTCTGATCCACCAGGAGGCCTGGTCACAGCCGGGGCCCCGGGGCGTTTTCCCCCGGGAAATCTCCCAGGTAAACTCAGAGGCTGGTGACAAATAGGCAGCAGAGAGTTTGTAAAAAAAGGTAGAAATCAGAATGGGGGGAAAGTCAAAAAACGGGTTCCCCAGGAAATTTTTAAAAAGCAACATACGCAAATTTGCGGATGACACCAAAATAGGCCGTCCATTTCATTCGGACGAGGACATTAGAGCACTCCAGGATGATTTGAATAGACTGATGCAATAGTCGGAGAAGTGGCAGATGCAGTTTAATATAGACAAATGCAAAATTCTAAATGTTGGACAGGAAAATAACCAAGACAACAGTGCGTAAGTGTTTGCAATAAAGCTAACAGAATTCTTGGCTTCATATCTAGAAGTATAAATAATAGAAGTCCTCAGGTTGTTCTTCAACTCTATATATCCTTGGTTAGGCCTCATTTAGATTATGCTGCTCAGTTCTGGTCACCGTATTACGGAATGCACTGGATATAAATGCACTGGAAAACGTTGATAAATTAGACACATGTGCAACTCTTGGGTATCTTTATTGAGGAAACGTTTCGCCACACAGTGGCTTCATCAGTCCATACAAAGGAGAATCTTGAAGAACAGGAGGAGAATGAGGCAATCAGTCCCTCAACCTTAAGTCGATGTGGTCAGTCCATCAATCTTGAATATGATACGGCATATGTGCGGAGAAGGAGCTTATAAACCGTAGGCAGGAGAGGTGCAGCAGTCGTAGGTGGTGTTACAAAGATGAAGTCACTTTGACTGCTAGCCCGTTCACTGCAGTATGTTGCATGATGTTACGACTCCCAGATGTTTCGCCTAGTCGTCTCTGCCACGACTCACTCCACGCTCGCCGGCAGTGACAGCCCCAGCGACAGTACCAGTCGAGAAATGTCCTCCTGAGTCGCTTGCCAGAAGAAGTCCTGCCCAGTTGCCAAGTATTGACGACGCCTCACTCGAGGGCACCAGCAGGTCGTGCCCCAGGTTGAGTGAAACCTGCAGCGACTCCTACGATGACTGCTTCACCGTTTCAGAGGAGACCGTACCCTGTTACGTCACAGCTCAGTCGCAGCGATGTCTCATGTGTTGCAGCATCTGTTTAGGTGCAGGAAGGCATGCAGTGATGCCCCTCGGCGCTCACTGCCTATGACCACGATGTTTAGCGCACCCCACCTGTTTTTTTTCTTCCCATCCTGTAGGAAGTTTTATTTTTCATGTCCATGTATGTATATATATACATGTTTTTTATTTTGTGTTCTGTGCTCTGTTCCTGCGAGAGAGAGACTGAGTTTTTTATAGCCAGTCATGGTCGGGACGACCATGTGGTAGGTGGCGGAGCGAATGTAGACAGCCTGTACTGTCTGCCAGCTGAGTTCATATTTCGCGCCATGCTGGTGCTGCCATCTATAGGCCTATGCCACTTCAATATGCCCAGACCTGCCTCTACCTCACTCTGGCCGCTCACATCACTCAGTCAACAGGCCTCACTCTTTCTCTCCTTCGCTGGGCATGGCCCTCCCGGGTCATGGGCACTTAACACACTGCCTGTGTATCCCACGACATTGCAAATAAAGTAAGAAGCCTCCGAAGCTTTATTATTACTCCCCGCTACCAAGAATCATCAATGAAGTCATTCAACAGCCTTATCATACCTCTTCTTAAAGCTATGTATGGATCCTGCCTCCACTACATCACTCTCCAGATTGTTCCACTTCCTGGCGACTCTGTGACTGAAGAAATACTTCCTAACATCCCTGTGACTCATCTTCCAGTTGTGACACCAGTTGTGTGTGTGTGTCTTCAGAAGCCTCAATTAATCGTATATACTTCTATGAAGCGCTAAATCCGTAAGGGTCTTTCAACTTAGGGGTGTTAGACTCATTCCCCGGTCCTCTGAACGCCAGATTCGAAACCCTCGGTCTTACACTCAAATTTTTCCAATCCAAAGTCTGGACATCTAAATACGTGAGGTTAACAACAGACAGGGATTGAATGAATGACGGTGAAAGCATTTCTTCTTTTTTAGGCTACAGTCTTTCATAATATATCAATAAACCTGAATGAAATGTAAATCTCAGTGGAAAAATGAACACAAATACAGTACTCAAGAATCTGTTCAGTACCTCAGGTACCTATATAAACCTCGGTACCAGATACCGACAAACTGGTTTAGAAAAACACGTAAGCAAATACTAAGAGATATTAGAGAACGTTTCGCTCCTGGGACCTTGACCAAGGTGTCCTAGTACCTGTTTACCTGACTTTCCACTTCGGGTACATAAGAACATAAGAAAGAAAGAACACTGCAAGGGGCCTGCTGGCCAATGCAAGGCAGGTCCAAGCCACCTACCGACTTAAGCCACTGATCCAACATAGTCAGGTCCAATTCACACCCACCCACGCCCACTCATGTATTTATCTAACTTATTTTTAAAAATACACAACGTTTTAGCTTCTATGACGGTACCGGGAGTTTGTTCCACTCATCCACAACTCTGATCAAATCACACCCAGCCCTTTTCACTCACATATTTGTCAAGTCTCCTTGTAAGTCTACCCGATGTCTTAGCCTCTATTACACCCTTGTAAATCATTTACAACGGCACATTTACGAAGAAAACGATCCCTCTCGGATACTGCAAAACATGCACATTCACAATATCACCCTGTGACTTAATGTAATCAAAATAACCACTGCAATCAGATGTAGTAATGCAATCAGAGAAGACGACAGTGCTAATGAGGTGAAATTCAGCTTAATGTAACCTGACACTACAACACAGTGTGGTTTGATAAGACGTTATGGCAAGGTGATTAGATTGTAATAATGTAATTAGATACAATAATGTAATTCGCTGTGAGAGTGTAATGTGGCTGGCGTGCTGCATAATGGTGGCTTTGCAGGTGCCTAGATGTGCCAGGCAGGAACGTATCGATACGTGAGGGTGATTGTGCATGCAACCGTTCTTGTGTTTGTAAGTGCTTTTGTGTGTGTGTGTGTGTGTGTGTGTGTGTGTGTGTGTGTGTTGTGTGTGTGTGTGTGTGTGTGTGTGTGTGTGTGTGTGTGTGTGTGTGTGTGTGTGTGTGGGTTTCTGTACAACCGGAGAGGTGGAAGACTAGAACAGCTGGAGAACAGATGTTGAACGCCGGAGACAAGGAGATGAGAGGTAAGCAGAAGCAGCCTCCCTGGAATGTTATCAAGCAGAAACAGGAGCTCTTGATTAACTGTCATCCACCTCTCCTCTTCTCTCCTCTCTCTCTCTCTCTCTCCTCTCTCTCTCTCTCTCTCTCTCCTCTCTCCTCTCTCTCTCTCTCTCTCTCTCAATAAGCAGCATCAGCCTTGAGGTATCTTTATATTGGTCATAAGATCAAGAATTCATCAGATATATGCTTGATGAGCAGAAACATGTATAACATATATGTGTTGTTACAAAGGGAAATATTTCCCCTTTTCCCGGGGCTTCATCATTGAATATAGAGACGTTTTACAATATGGGGGGACAGTATAAGGGGTGGGGAAATTTTAAAGGGTTCAGTTTGTCACCTTGATAGGAAAAATCCTTACTTTTCTACAAAACTAAAGATGGAGGAAGGGGAAAACTTTCTTTTTTGAGGAATTTCGCCCCCCAAAAACCTTTGGGAAAGGAAATTAGCACTCACCCTTTGAGAGAAAAAATTTTTAGTCCCTTTTTCCTTGAAGAAGAAATTATTTTGCCCCTCTGCCTTGAAGAAAAAAATTATTTTAGTCCCTCTGCCTTAAAGAAAAAAAATTATTTTAGTCCCCCCCCCCCCCCCCCTTCCCCCTTGAGAAAAAGGGAAATTAGTTAGTCCCTCTGCCTTGGAGAAAGGAATTTTTTTGTCCCTCTGCCTTGAGAGAAAGAATTATTTAGCCCCCTCTGCTTTTGGAAAAAGGGGGAAATGATTCCCTCACCGGGGAAAAGGGGGCCCAGTCATTCTCTTACCTACAATTTTTAGCGACAAAACGGTGGGGGAAAAGAAATTTTTTGAAAAAATCAGTCCCTCCCCCTCAAAAGAAGGTAGTCGGCCCTCACCCCGACAAAAAGGCAAGTCAATCCCCACCATCTATAACATCCCCCCACCAAAAACAGCTGTTGGAAAACCCCCAACACATCCAAGGGGAATTTTATTTGTGTAAAGTTCAAACAAAGGAAAAAAAAAATCATAACGCCGGACGGGGGGGGTTTTCAGATGACACCTCGACTTCGCTGAAAAAGTTTTAAATCGAAAAAACGTCAGGAAAGGGAGTAAAACGGGAAAGGGAAAAATCAACAGAGAGTTTGGGAAAACAAAAAAGGGGACGGGGAGCCCAAATATTTCTGTTTTTTTCCCCAAGTCTGGGGGAAGTTTGTTGTGTATGTTTGGGAGCGTAAAAAAATTGAGGAGATGAGGAAGGTATTGGCCGGGATAGGGGGGGAAAGTTTAGGGAAAAGAGAGAGAGATGCCCTTTTCCCAGGGAACTGTAAAACAGAAAAAACAGTGAGATAAAAGGATCAGTAGACAGGAACAGTGAGATAAAGGGGAAACAACAGACGGGAACATTGAGATAGAAGGACAACAAAGGAACGTAAATTTGAAGGTTCAACAGACGGGAAAACCATGAAAATAAAAGGAAATCAGAAAACAGGAACAGTGAGATAGGGGAATTCCCCGGCAGGAACAGTGAGATAAAAGGGATCAACAGACGGGAAACAGTAGATAAAAGGGAAAACAGAGACGGGAAACCGTGAGATAAAAGGATAAACCCCAGACAGGAACAGTGGATAGAAGGATAAACAGACGGGAAACCAGTGAGATAAAAGGGGATCAAAGAAAGGGAACATTAACAAAAGGATCAACAACGGGAAGGGGAGAATAGAAGGACCCAAAGACAGGAACAGTAAAGTTAAAAGGTTTCAACAACGGGAACAGGGGAGATAAAGGATCAACAGACAGGAACATGGGGGTTTGGAAGGACAGAAGACGGAAACCCGGAGTTTAAAAGGACCCCCCCAACAAAACAGTGAGATAGAAGGATAAAACAACGGGAACAGTGAGATGGGGTGGGATAAAAGGTTTTATACAAGGTGTGGATACAAGGTGGGATAAAAGGTTGTGGCAAAAAGCGGGTTGTTTAAAAGGGTGTGGATACAAGGTGTGGGATCCAATGTTTTAAAAGGTGGGGTACAAGGGGTGTGGATACAAGGTGTGGAAAAAGGTTTGGTTACAAGGTGGGGAATACAAGGGGGTGGATGAAATTGTTGGTTTACAATGTGTGGATAAAATGCGGGGATACAAAGGGGGGGGGATTCAATGTGGGGATAAAAGGTGTGGATAAAAGGTGGGGATTATTTGTGGATACAATCTGGGGGTTTAAATTTTGTGGATACAATGTGGGGGAAAACAAGGTGGGGGGAAATACAAGGGGTCGAAACAATGTGTGAATACAAGGTGTGGATAAAAAGGTGGGGTTACACTGGTGGTTTCAATCTGTGTATAAAAGGGTGGGGAAACGGGGGTTTTTTTCAATTTGGGGAAATATAAGGTGGGGGATACAAAGTGTGGTTTCCCAAGGTGGGGATACAAGGTGGGGGATACACTGTGTGGAAAACCAAGGTGTTTTTTCAAGGTGGGGATAAAAGGGAGGTTTACAAGGTGTGGACACAAGGTGTGGTACAAGGTGTGGATACAAAGGGGGATAAAAGGGTGAATAAAAGGTGTGGATCCCAAGGTGGGATAAAAGGGTGGATGCAAGGTTTGTACAAGGGGGGGATACAATGTGGGGATACAATGTGTGGATAAAATTTTGGGGGATCAATGTGGGGGGATACAGTGGTGGATTCATTTTTGTGGTCCCATTGTGGGATCCCTTGTGTGGATAAAAGGTTTTAATAAAATTGTGGTTTTACAATGTGTGGATACAATGTGTGGATACAAATGTAAATTCAATGTGGGATACAATGGGGGGATAAAAGTGTGTGGAACAATGTGGGGGATCCAATTTTGGATACAGTTTTTTTGGATAAAATTTGTGTGGAAACAATGTGGGGATCGAAGTGTAAATTTCAATGTGGGGTTAAAGTGTGGATAAAAGTTTGTGGATAAAACTGTGGATACAAGGTGTGAATAAAAGGGTGAATACGGGGAGTTTAAACAAGGTGTGGATACAAAGGTGGGGAAAAAAGGCTGGATACAACGGTGAAAAAAGGTTTTGAATACAAGGTGTGGAAAACAATGTTTTGGTTTAAAAATGTGTGGATACAATGTGGGGGATACAGTGTGTGGATACAATGTGGGGATAAAGGGTGTCCAATGTGTGGATACAGGTTTGGATACAATGTGTGGATCCCAAGGGTGGAAAACAATTTTGGGATAAAATTTTTGTGAAAACATTTGGTGGGATACAATGTGGGGAAATACAAGGTGTGGATACAGTGTGTGGATACAATGGTGGATACAATGTGTGGTTTACAAGGGTTTTGGATACGAAGCGTGAATACAATGTGTGGTTAAAAGGGTTTTTGGGATCCCAATTTGGGGATACAATGTGTGGTTTACAATGTGTGGATAAAATTTTTTGGATACAGTGTGTGGATAAAATTTTGGGGGGGGGGGGGTGATACAAGTGGGGATAAAATGTGTGGTTTACAATTTGTGGATACGGGTGTGTGGATACAATGGGGTGGATACAAGGTGGGGATACAGTGGGTGGTACAATGTGGGGGATAAAGGTGTGGATAAAAGGGTTTTGGATAAAAGGGTTGTGGGATACAATGTGGGGAAATCAAGGTGGGGATACAATGTGGGGGAAAACAATGTGTGTTTTTTTCAAATTGTGGTTTAAAAATTGTGGTGTACAGGGCGGGAAAACGGGGGTGTGATTACAATTTGGGGATACAATGGGGTGGATAAAAGGGTGTGGATCAGGGTGTGGATAAAATTTTTGGGGATACAATGTGTGGATACAATTTTTGGTAAAATACAAAAAAGTGGTTTCAAGGGGTACAATGTGTGGATACAAGGGGGGGGAAATACAATTTTTGGGGTTTAATTTTGGGGGTTTTAAAAAAACAATGGTTGTGGATAAAGGGTGGATACAATGTGTGGATAAAATTTTTTGGATACAATTTGTGAACAAGGTGGGGGATACAAGGGGTTTCGGGGGGATACAATGTGTGGAAACAATGTTAAATACAATTGGGGATAAAGGGTGGGGAAATAAAAATTTTGTGGAAAACAAGGTTGGTTAAAATTTGTGGGTACAATGTGTGGATACAATGGGGGGGGGTTTACAATGTGTGGATACAGTGTTGGATACGGGGTGTGGTTTAAAAAGGTGGATCAAGGTGTTTATAAAATGTTTGGTTTACAATGGGGTGGTTTCAATTGTGGATACAATTTTGGGGGATACAAGGGGTGGATACAATGTGTGGTTACAATTTTGGGGGATACAATTTTGTGGATTAAAGGTGGGGGGATACAATTTTGTGGTAAAATGGTGAATAAAAAGGGTGGATACAATGTGTGGTTTACATGGCATGGATACAATTGGGGATTAAAATTTGTGTGGATACAATGTGTGGTTTAAAATTGGATACATGGTGTGGTTTACAATGTGTGGATACAATGTGTGGATAAAAAGGTGAAACAATGGGGTTTTAAAAGGTATGGATCAAGGTGTGGATACAAGGTGTGGTTTCCAATTGTGTGGGTACAATGTGGGGTTAAAATGTGTGGAAAAAGGTGGGGATACAATTTTGGTGGATACAATGGGTGGATAAAAGGGTGTTTTTTACAATGTTGGTTTACAATGTTGGATACAATGTGGGGGTACAAGTGTGGATAAAAGTGTGGATACAATGTGTGGTACAAGGTGTGGATACAATTTTGGGGATACAATGTGGGATACAAGGGTGTGGATAAAAGGTTTTGGAAAAAATGTGTGGATACAAGGGTGTGGATACAATGTGTAAAATAAATGTGTGGATACAAGGTTTTGGATACAATGTGGGGTAAAAATGTGTGGATACAATGTGTAAAATACAATTTTGTGGTTCAAGGTGTGGATACAATGTGTGGATACAAGGTGTGGATACAATTTGGGATAAAAAGTGGGGTTAAAAATTGTGGATACAATGTTTTGGATAAAATGTGTGGATACAATGTGTGGATAAAAGGTGTGGATCCCTTTGTGGGGTACAAGGGTGGAAAACAATGGGCACTATTCGTGACAAAATTTTTTTTGAAAATTTCAGGAAATAATCTTTTTGTTCTTCCTATTTTAAATTTTTCCGGGCTATTTTCAATGTCATTACTTTCCTCTTAATAAAAATTCTGAAACCTAATTACATTGTTTATTCTTTTTTTGATAAAATTTCACATATGTAACCCCGGAGAAATGTTAGGTCCCAAAAGCAGATTCGACACCTGTGTTCTCGGGCCCGTGGTTAACCTTTGTTTCCCTTTTTAAACCCCTTTAGTTTCAGGGGAAAGGAAGTTGGGAGAGTGCGGCAAAACTTTCTGGGGGCGGTTTTAAATTTTTTATTCGGAGTTTTTAAATGGAAGGGAAGAAAACACCCCAAAAAACAGAAGAAGAAGAAAAAGAAAAAAGAAGAAGAAAAAAAAAGAAGAAGAAGAAGAAGAAGAAAAAAAAAGTGAAAAGAAGAAGAAGAAAAGAAGAAGAAAAAAAAGAAGAAAAAAGAAGAGGAAGGGGAAAAAGAAGGGAAAAAGAAGAAGAAAAAGAAAGGGAAAAAGAAGAAAAAAAGAAGAAAGAAGAAGAAGAAGAAAAAAGAAGAAGAAGAAAAAAGAAGAAGAAGAACGAGAAAGAAAAAAAAAGGAGGAGAAAAAGGGGTGTAGTATTTTTTGTAAAAAGCGGGCCCCGGAAAAAAGAGAGGTTTTAGAGAGGGACACTAAAAGAACCATTTTTGTAGGGGTGATAATTAAATTTTAATTACCCTTTTCCCAGTTCATTTTTTTTCCTTTCCCCCTTTTGCCCTTCAACAATTTCCCGCTAAAACAAGGGATTTAAAAATTCCCCTTCTATGAAATGTGGATGTGTTTTGAGAGATTTTCAGGAAAACCGCTTAGCCAATCACTGAATTTTAGGTCAAATTTTTAAAATTAAAAATTTTTATTTAGAAGTTATTTTTCATAGAATTCATGAAATTAGAAATTTAAAGAGGGGTGTGGGATTAAAGAAAAGGGGTAATTAAGAGGACTACTGGAGAAAGGGTTTTTTTTTGAGGTGATTTTTGGGGAAGGGTCGGATAACTAAGAGGAGGGGGTATAAAGGGGGAAGGGGGGGTTTGGGGAAAAATGGGGGAGGTGTGGGAATGTTACAGTCCCGGGGGTTTGGGGAAATTTTGTAAAATGTATCTGGGGGGGGGTGTGGGGGAAAGTTACAGACCTGGAAGTGGGAAATTTTAGTACATGTACTCTGGGGGAGGTGTGGGGAAATTTTTCATTTCCCGGGGGGGGGAAGTAAGTAATTACTCTGGGGGGAGGTGGGGGGAATGTTTCAGACCTGGAAGTGGGAAGTTTTGTTTAAAGTACTTTTGGGGGAGTGTGGGAATGTTAAAAGGGCCTGGGGGGGGGAATATGTTCATGTACTCTGGGGGGGTAAAGGGGAAAAGAAAAAGCCCCCGGGGTGGGGGAAGTTTTAGTTCATGTACCTGGGGGGGGGTGTGGGTATGTTTTCAGTCCTGGGGGTGAGAAGTTTAGGGGACAAAGTACTCTGGGGGAAGGGGTGGGAATGTTAAAAGTCCTGGAGGGGGGAAGTTTTTAGTACATTTTACCTGGGGGGGGGTGTGGGGAAAGTTCCGTCCTGGGGGGTGAAAGTATAGTACATGTACCGGGGAGGTGTGGGAATTTACATCCTGGATGGGGGAATATAGTACATTTCTCCCGGGGGGGGTGTGGGAATGTTACAGCCGGGGGGTGGGAAGTTTGTTTCATGACTCTGGGGGAGGTGGGGGGATTTTTTAAAAAGTTTCCCGGAGGTGGGGAAATTTAGTCATTTTCTCCCGGGGGAGGTGTGGGGGAAGGAACCCGTCCTGGAGGTGGGAAGTAAAGTACATGTACCTGGGGGAGTGTGGGGAATGTTACCCGTCCCGGGGGGGGGGGGAAGTAAAAATTTCTTTTTACTTTTTGGGGGGGGTGGGGAAAGTTCAGTCCTGGGGGGGGGAAGTTAGTAATGGGACTCTGGGGGAGGTTTTTGGGGGGAAAGTTACCCGTTTCCCGGAGGTGGAAGTATAAATACATTTACTCTGGGGGAGGTATGGGAATGGGTTTCAGCCCGGAGGTGGGAAGATAGTACAAAGTTTCTTTTGGGGGATTTGGGAAAGTTACAGTCCTGGGGTGGGAATTTTAGTACATGTAACCTGGGGGGGGTTTTGGGAAAAGTTTTCAGACCCCGGAAGTAGGAAGTATAGTACATGTTCTCTGGGGGGGGTGTGGGAATGTTACAGTCCCGGGGGTGGGGGAAATTTAAATACTGTACTCCCCCCGGGGAAAGGGGTGGGAAAGTTCGTCCGGATGGGAATATAGTACATGTTTCTCTGGGGGAGGTGGGGAATGGGTTTCAGTCCTGGAGGTGGGGGTATAGTACATGTACTCTGGGGGGGGGTGGGAATTTTTACAGGGCGGAGGTGGGAAGTTAGGCCTTTTTTACTCTGGGGGGTGTGGGAATGTTACGTCCCGGAGGTGGGAAAATATGTACATTTTCTCTGGGGGGGTGTTTTTGGGGAAAGTTACAGTCCTGGGGGGGGGAAGTAAAAGTAAAATGAAATCTGGGGAGGTGTGGGAATTTTCAGACCTGGAAAATGGGGAATTAGTAATGCCTGGGGGATTTTTGGGGAAAGTTTCGTCCCGGGGGGAGGAAGTATATACGTACTCTGGGGGAGTGGGAATGTTTTCAGTCCTGGGGGGGGAAGTATAGTACATGTACTCTGGGGGAGGGGGTGGGAAGTTACAGTTTCCCGGGGGGGGGGGAAATAAAGTACATGTTTTCTGGGGGAAAGGGGTGGGGAAAGTTTCGTCCCGGAGGTGGGAATTTTAGTCCCTGTACTTGGGGGGGGTGTGGGGGAAATTTTTCAGTCCTGGGGGGGGGGAAGTAAAAGTACATTTCCTGGGGGAGGTGTGGGAATGTTTTCAGTCCTGGGGGTGGGAAGTTTTGTTTCATTAAATCTGGGGGGGGTTGGAATGTTACAGTCCTGGAGGTGGGAAAAATATTTTGAAAATGTACTCTGGGGGAGGTATGGAAAGTTTCAGTCCCGGAGGGGGGAAGTAAGTAAAATGTACTCTGGGGAGGTTTTGGGAATGTTACAGTCCTGGGGGGGGAAGTAAGTAAAATGTACTCTGGGGAGGGGTGGGAAATTTCAGACCTGGGAATGGGGAAATATAGTAAATGTACTCTTTGGGGGGGGTGTGGGAAAAGTTTCGTCCTGGAGGTGGGAAATTAAATACAGTACCCCTGGGGGGGGGGTGGGGGGAAAGTTACAGTCCCGGAGGTGGGAAAAATAGTACATTACTCTGGGGAGGTGGGGGGAATGTTTCAGTCCGGGGGGGGGAATTTTTGTACAGGGATCTGGGGGGGTTGGGAAAATTTTCAGACTGGAAGTGGGGAAATAAGTACAGGTTTCTCTCGGGGAGGTTTTTGGGGGAAAGTTACAAATCCCGGAGGTGGGAAGTTTAGTCAAGACTCTGGGGGAGGTGTGGGAATGTTTCAGTCCGGGGGGGGGAAAAATATATACAAAGAAATCTGGGGGGGGGTGGGGAAAGTTACAATCCTGGGGTGGGATGTTTAAACATGTACTTCCTTTGGGGGGGTGTGGGAATGTTAAAAGTCCTGGAGGGGGGGAAGTATGTAAAAATGTAATCTGGGGGTGTGGGAAAATTACAGGGCCTTTGGGAAATGGGAAAATATATACATGTACCTGGGGGAGGTGTGGGAATTTTTACATCCCGGAGGTGGGGGGTATGTACATGTACTCTGGGGGGAAAGGGGTTTGGGGAAAGTTTCAGTCCCGGGGGGGGGAAGTATAGTACATTACTCTGGGGAGGGGTGGGAAGTTACAGACCCCGGAGGTGGGAAGTATAGTAAAGGGACTTTTGGGGGAGGGGTGGGAATGTTACGGGCCTGGAAGGTTTGGGGGGGATAGTAAAAAGTACTTGGGGGAGGTGTGGGAATGTTACGTCCTTTGGGAAATGGGGAAGTTAGTTTCAGGGACTCTGGGGAGGGGTGGGAATTTTTTCAGCCCGGAAGTGGGAAAAATATAGTACATTACTCTGGGGGAGGGGTGGGATTTAAAAATCCTTGAGGTGGGGAAATTAGTAACCGGGGAAATTGGGGGGGTGTGGGAAAGTTACAGTCCTGGGAAAAGGGGAAAATATATTTAATGTACTTGGGGGGGGTGGGGAATTTTTAAGTCCTGGAAGTGGGAAGTATAAACATTTTACCTGGGGGGGGTGTGGGAAATTTTCAGTCCTGGAGGGGGAAAATAAAAAGTAAAAAACTCTGGGGGGGGGTGTGGAAAGTTTCAATCCTTGAGGTGGGAAGTAAGTACAGTACTCTGGGGGGGGTGTGGGAAAGTTAAAAGTCCTGGAAGTGGGAAGTAAGGGACATGTACTCTGGGGGAGGTATGGGAAAGTTACGTCCTGGGGGGGGGAAGTTTAGTACAAGGGTTTTTCTTGGGGGGAGGGATGGGAAAATTTTTACGTCCTTTTGGGTGGGAAGTTTTTTGGGACTTTTTACTTTGGGGGGGGGGATGGGGAAAAGTTACAGTTTCCCGGGGGTGGGAAGAATAATACATGTACTCTGGGGGGGGTGTGGGGTTTTTACAGTCCTGGGGGTGGGAAATTTTAAATTGGTGTACTCTGGGGGGGGTGTGGGAAAAGTTTCAGTCATGGAGGTGGGAAGTACAGTACATGTACTCTGGGGGAGGTTGGGAAGGTTTCGTCTTGGAGGGGGGAAGTATAGTAACATGTACTCTGGGGAGGTTGGGGAAAATTACAGTCCCGGAGGTGGGAAAAATAGTACATGTACTCTGGGGGAGGTTTTGGGGAAAGTTTTCAGTCCTGGGGAAGTGGGAAGTATACTACAAGTACTCTGGGGGAGGTGTGGGAAAGTTCAGTTTCCCGGGGGTGGGGAAATAAGTTTAAAACCCGGGGGGGGTATGGGATGTTTTCTTTGTGGAGGTGGGGAAATATTTGTACATGTAATCTGGGGGAGTGTGGAAAGTTACAGTCCTGGAGGTGGGGAAGTTTAGTAATGAAATCAGGGGGATGTATTGGGGGTGTTACAGTCCCGGGGGTGGGAAGTTGTCCCTGTACTCTGGGGGAGGTTTTGGGGAAGGGTTTCAGTCTTTTAGGTGGGAAGTATAAATACATGTACCTTGGGGGGGGGTAAAAATGTTACAGTCCTTTGGGGGTGGGGAAATTTTTGTTCATTACTCTGGGGTGGGGTGGGAAAGTTACAGTCCGGAGGGGGGGAAATAAAAGTACGTATCTGGGGGGGGTTTTTGGGAATGTTAAAAGTCCCCGGAGGTGGGAATTTTAGTACATGTAAATCTGGGGGGGGTATGGGAATTTTTAAAAGGTTCCCCGGGAAATGGGAAATATAGTACATGTACCCCCGGGGAAAGGGGTGGAAGTTACAGGCCCGGAGGTGGGGAAATATAGTACGGGGACTCTGAGGGGGGTTTTTGGGTTTTAAAAGTCCCGGAGGTTGGGGAAATAAAGTAAAATGTAAACCCGGGGGAGGTGTGAAAAAGTTTACAGTCCTGGAGGGGGAAGTAAAGTACCTTTACTCCCGGTGGGGTGGGAAGTTACAGACCCCGGAGGGGGGAAGTATAGTACCCTGTACTCTGGGGGGGGTTTGGGGGAAAGTTTTCAGTCCTGGTGGGGGGAAGTATAGTTCATGTACTCTGGTGGAGTGTGGGGGGTTTTTCAGTTTGGGGTCAACTGGGGCTGTTTTTGTTTAACACACTTACGGCAAAAAACCCAAAAGAAAGAATGATTGT
>NC_069468.1:11555983-11577700 GCF_026875155.1 Cherax quadricarinatus | reverse complement strand
CTCCCGTGAGAGTGTGAGGTATTTTGGGCTCCGTGAAGGGGTTTTGGTGTATTTTTCCCGTGAAGTTTTGAGTGTATTGTCTCCCGTGGAGTGTGAGTGTTTTGGCTAGTGAGGGGTGGTGTATTGGCCCCCGTGAGAGTTGTGAGTGTATTTTTCTATGAAGTTTTGATGTATTGGCTCCCAGTGAGAGTTTGGTTTATTGGGTTCCCGTGGATTGTGAGTGTATCTGGGTTTTCCCGTGAGAGTTTTGAGTGTATGGTCTCCAGTGGAGTTTTGAGTGTATCTGGTCTCAGTGAGAGTTGTGAGTGTATTTGGTCCAGTGAGAGTGTGAGTGTATCTGGTCTCAGTGAGAGTGTGAGGGGTATCTGGCTCCAGTGAGAGTTGTGAATGTATCTGGCTTCCCGTGAGAGTTTTGAGTGTATTGGCTTCAGTGAGAGTGTGAGTGTATCTGGTCTCCAGTGAGAGTGTAGTGTATCTGGTCTCCAGTGAGAGTTTTGGAGTGTATCTGGTTTAGTGAGAGTTTGTGAGTGTATCTGGTCCCAGTGGAGGGTTTTGAGTGTATCTGGTCTCCAGTGAGAGTGGTGATTGGTCTCAGTGGTTTTGAGTGTTCGGCTAGTGAGAGTGTGAGTGTATCTGGGCTCCCGTGAGAGGGTTTTGAGTGTATCTGGTCTTCCAGTGAGAGTTGTGAGTGTATATGGTCTCCCGTGAGAGTTGTGAGTGTATCTGGCTCAGTGAGGTTGTGAGTGTATCTGGTTCCCGTGAGAGTTGTGAAGGTATTGGTCTCCAGTGAGAGTTGTGAGTGTATTGGCTCCAGTGAGAGTTTGGGGTGTATTGGCTCCAGTGAGAGTTGTGAGTGTATCTGGCTTTTAGTGAGAGTTTGGTGTATTGGTCTCCGTGAGAGTGTGAGTGTATTTGGGCTCCAGTGAGAGCTGTGAGTGTATCGGCTTCAGTGAAGTTGTGAGTGTATCTGGTCTCCAGTGAGAGTTGTGAGTGTATCTGGTCTCCAGTGAGAGCTTGTGAGTGTTCTGGTCTCCAGTGAGAGCTGTGAGTGTATCTGGTTCAGTGAGAGTGTGAGTGTATCTGGTCTCCAGTGAGAGCTGTGAGTGTATCTGGTCTCCAGTGAGAGTTGTGAGTGTATCTGGTCTCCAGTGAGAGCTGTGAGTGTATCTGGTCTCCAGTGGACTGTGAGTGTATTGGCTTCGTAGAGCTGTGAGTGTATCTGGTCTTCAGTGAGAGTTGTGAGTGTATCTGGTCTCCAGTGAGAGTTGTGAGTGTATCTGGTCTCCAGTGAGAGCTGTGAGTGTATCTGGTCTCCATGAGAGCTGTTGAGTGTATCTGGTCTCCAGTGAGAGCTTGAGTGTATTGCTTCAGTGAGAGCTGTGAGTGTATTGGCCTTCAGTAAAGCTGTGAGTGTATCTGGCCCCTTTAGTGAGGTTGTGAGTGTATCTGGTCTCCAGTGAGAGTTGTGAGTGTATCTGGTCTACAGTGAGAGTTGTGAGTGTATCTGGTCTCCAGTGAGAGCTGTGAGTGTATCTGGTCTCCAGTGAGAGTTGTGAGTGAACTGGTCTCAGTGAGAGTTGTGGGGTGTATCTGGTCCCCCATGAGAGTTGTGAGTGTATCTGGGCTCCAGTAGAGTGTGAGTGTATCTGGTCTCCAGTGAGAGTTGTGAGTGTATCTGGTCTCCAGTGAGAGTTGTGAGTGTATCTGGTCTCCAGTGAGAGTTGTGAGTGTATCTGGTCTCCAGTGAGAGTTGTGAGTGTATCTGGTCTCCAGTGAGAGTTGTGAGTGTATCTGGTTCCAGTGAGAGTTGTGAGTGTATCTGGTCTCCAGTGAGAGTTGTGAGTGTATCTGGTCTCCAGTGAGAGTTGTGAGTGTATCTGGTCTCCAGTGAGAGTTGTGAGTGTAGAGTGTATCTGGTCTCCAGTGAGAGTGTGAGTGTATATCTGGTCTACATGAGAGTTGTGAGTGTATCTGGTCTCAGGAGAGTTGTGAGTGTATCTGGTTCAGTGAGAGTTGTGAGTGTATCTGGTCTCCAGTGAGAGTTGTGAGTGTATCTGGTCCCCCAGTGAGGTTGTGAGTGTATCTGGTTCCAGTGGGGAGTTGTGAGTGTCTGGTCTCCAGTGAGAGTTGTGAGTGTATCTGGTCTCCCGTGAGAGCTGTGAGTGTTCTGGTCTCCAGTGAGAGCTGTGAGTGTATCTGGTCTCCAGTGAGAGGGGGGGGGGGGGGGGGGGGGGGGGGGGGGGGGGGGGGGGGGGGGGGGGGGGGGGGGGGGGGGGGGGGGGGGGGGGGGGGGGGGGGGGGGGGGGGGGGGGGGGGGGGGGGGGGGGGGGGGGGGGGGGGGGGGGGGGGGGGGGGGGGGGGGGGGGGGGGGGGGGGGGGGGGGGGGGGGGGGGGGGGGGGGGGGGGGGGGGGGGGGGGGGGGGGGGGGGGGGGGGGGGGGGGGGGGGGGGGGGGGGGGGGGGGGGGGGGGGGGGGGGGGGGGGGGGGGGGGGGGGGGGGGGGGGGGGGGGGGGGGGGGGGGGGGGGGGGGGGGGGGGGGGGGGGGGGGGAGTGGAGTGTTGGTGTACTGGTAGAGAGTTGTGAGGTATGGTCTCAGGAGAGGTGGTGATGTCTCATGGATGTGAGGTCTGTTCATGGGTTGTAGTTTTGGTCAGTGGGCTGTGAGTGTATTGGTTAGTGAAGTTTGGTGTATTGTCTCGTGGAGTTGGGTGTTTGGTTCAGTGAGAGTTTTGAGTGGAGTTATGTCTCCGTGAAGTGGGGTATTGGTTCAGGAGGTTGTATCGGCCCATAGGTTTGATGTTTGGTCTCGTGAGAGTGTTTTGATTGCGTAAGGTGAGTTTTGGTTATAGATGTGCGCTCTAGGGGAGATTGTCGTATTGGTTAGTTCCAGTGAGGAGTGTATCTTCAGTGAGAGTGTGAGGTATTGGCTCAGTGAGAGGAGGTGTGTAATGAGGTCCTCTTGAGAGTGTGGGTAGATGGACTGATGTATTGGCGGTTGTTATTGGTTAGTGAGAGTTGTGAGTGTATGGTCTCCGTGGAAGTGTGAGTGATTGGTTCAGTGAGTTGGTGTATTGTCTCGTGGAGTTGTGGTGTTCTGGTTAGTGAGGTGTAGGTATCGTTCAGTGAGTGTGAGGTTGGTTCGTGGAGTGTGGAGTTATAGGTTGTGAGGTCTAGAGTGTTATGGTCTCCATGGATTGTGGTGACGGTCTCATGGGTGTGTGTTTCGCCGTGAGAGTGGAGGTATTGGTCTATGGGTGATTATCTCGTGGATTGGATCGGCTTGAGATGGATTGGCAGTGAGAGTGTGAGTTATCTTCTCCAGTGAGAGTGTGGTGTATTGGTCTCAGTGAGGTTGAGTGTATTGGTTCAGTGAGAGTTGAGTGTATTGTCTCGTGAGGTTGATGTATCTGGTCTCCAGTGGAGTGGAGTGTTTGGTCTCGTGAGGTGTGAGTGTTGGTCAGTGGGTTTGCTAGAGTTGGTCTCCAGTGGAGTTGTGAGTGATTGGTTCAGGGAGTTGTAGTGTATTGGTCTCCAGTGAGAGTGTGAGTTTTTTTAGTTTTATGGTCTCATGGAGTTGAGTGTATCTGGTCAGTGAGAGTGTGGGTATTGGTTCAGTAGGTGTGTGTATTGGTCGTGAGGTTGTGAGTTATTGTTCGTGAGTTGTGAGTGTATTGTTCAGTGGAGTTGTGAGGTTCTGGTTCAGTGAGAGTTGAGTGTATTTTCAGTGAGGTTGGGTGATTGGCTAGTGAGGTTGTAGTGATCTAGGAAAGTGAGCGTGTTGGAGTGTATTGGCTCCAGGAAGTGTGGTGTATGGTCCGAAGTGTGAGTGATTGTTCCAGGAGAGTGTGAGGTTTGGTCCGTGAGAGTGGTGATTGGTCATGGATGTGAGTGTATCTGTTCAGTGGATGTGAGTGTATTGGTCAACTTGAGGTTGCTCGAGTGTTTGCGTTCCGTGGGAGCTGCTTGAGTGCTTGGGACTCAGTGGAGTGGAGTGTTGGCTCGTGAGGTGGATGTATGGTTCCGAGTGGGATTATTAAATTGGTGTATTGTTCGGAGAGTTGTGAGTGATCTGGTCTCCAGTGGAGTGAGTATCTGTTAGTATGTATTTGTTCAGTGGGTTTGTTTTTTTATTTATGTAGCTCTGTTGTAGTTATCTGGTTCCATGGAGTGATTGTTGGTTCCAGTGAGAGTTGTGAGTGATTGGTCTCCATGAGAGTTG
The DNA here is from genome assembly GCF_026875155.1 of Cherax quadricarinatus. Classification (NCBI taxonomy): domain Eukaryota; kingdom Metazoa; phylum Arthropoda; class Malacostraca; order Decapoda; family Parastacidae; genus Cherax; species Cherax quadricarinatus. Next base: position 11,573,481 of record NC_069468.1, on the reverse strand, counting down.
TGAGTTTGGCTCATAGATGGAGTGTATTGTCCCGTGGAGTTGAGTGGAGTGTATCTGTCCAGAGGTTGGGTCTGGTTCAGTGAGAGTGTGAGTGTATTGGCTAGTGGAGCTGTGAGTGTATTGGCTCGTGAGAGTGGGTGTTGGTCAGGGGTTTAGTGTATTGGTTCCATGAGAGTTGTGTGTTTGGTCTCCTGGAGATGTGAGTGTATCTGGTCTCAGTGGGTGTGAGTGTATCTTCTCATGAGGTGTGAGTGTATCTGGTAGTGAGATTGTGAGTATTGGTTAGTGAGGTTGTGAGTGTATTTCGTGAGAGTTGTGAGGTACTGGTCCAGGAAGCTGTGATGTATCTGGTTCAGGAGTGTGAGTGTTTGTCTCCAGGAGTGTGAGTGTATCTGGCTAGTCGTGGTCCGTGAATTAGAGTATAGGGTGGAGTGATTGGTCTCGTGGGGTCGTGTGGGTGTATCTCGTCTCCAGTAGGGAGTGTATTGTCTCAGTGAGCTTGAGATCTGGTTCAAGGTGTGAGTGTATTCTCAGTGAGAGTGTGAGTGTTCTGGCTCAGTGAGAGGTGAGTTATTGTCTCCATGAGAGTTGTGGTTATTGGTCTCCGGAGAGTGTGAGTATCTGTTCAGTGAGAGTGTGGATTGGCTCATGAGTGTGAGGTATTGGCTAGTGAGGTGTGAGTGTCTGTTCAGTGGGTGGGGTATTGGTTAGTGGAGTTGTGTGTATGTCCCGTGGAGTGTGAGTTTTGTTCGTGAGTTGAGTGTATCTGTTCCTGAGGTTGGTGTATCTGGTTCCAGTGGAGTGAGTGTATTGGTTCGGAAGGAGTGTATTGGCTCAGTGAGAGTTGGAGTGTATTGTCTCAGTGGAGTTGTGAGTGATGTCTCAGTGAGGTTGTGAGGTATCTGGTCAGTGGGTGTGAGTGACTGTCTCGTGAGAGTTGTGAGTGTTGGCTCCAGTGAGTGTGAGTTATCTGGTCTCGTGAAGTGGAGGTATTGTCCAGTGGTTGTGAGTGTATTGGTCGTAGGTGTGAGTGTTTGGCCAGGAGTGTGATGTATTGGTTCCAGTGAGAGTGTGGTGTTCTGGTCTCGTGGATGTGAGTGTATCTGCTCAGTGAGAGGTGATGTACTGCTCAGGAAGTGTGAGTGTATTGGTTCTGGAAGTGTTTTCTGATAGTAATGGTTCCAGAGAAGTGTGGTGTTGCTCCAGTGAGAGTTGAGTGTATTGTCTCAGTGGGTGTGAGTTTGTTCCAGTGTTGTGTGAGTATTGGTCTCGTGAGTGTGATGTTTGTCTCCGTGAGAGTTGAGGTATCTGGTTCAGTGAGGTTGGAGTGTATTGTACGTGAAGTGTGAGTGTTATGTGTGAGTGTATCTGGTCTCCAGTGAGAGTTGTGAGTGTATCTGGTCTCCAGTGAGAGTTGTGAGTGTATCTGGTCTCCAGTGAGAGTTGTGAGTGTATCTGGTCTCACAGTGAGAGTTGTGAGTGTATCTGGTCTCCAGTGAGAGTTGTGAGTGTAATCTGGCTCCAGTGAGAGTTGTGAGTGTTTTCTGGTCTCCAGTGAGAGCTGTGAGTGTATCTGGTCTCCAGTGAGAGTTGTGAGTGTATCTGGTCTCCAGTGAGAGTTGTGAGTGTATCTGGTCTCCAGTGAGAGTTGTGAGTGTATCTGGTCTCCAGTGAGAGTGTGAGTGTATCTGGTCTCCAGTGAGAGTTGTGAGTGTATCTGGTTCAGTGAGAGTTGTGAGTGTATCTGGTCTCCAGTGAGAGTTGTGAGTGTATCTGGTCTCCAGTGAGAGCTGTGAGTGTATCTGGTCTCCAGTGAGAGTTGTGAGTGTATCTGGTCTCCAGTGAGAGCTGTGAGTGTATCTGGTCTCCAGTGAGTTGTGAGTGTATCTGGTCTCCAGTGAGAGCTGTGAGTGTATCTGGTCTCCAGTGAGAGCTGTGAGTGTATCTGGTCTCCAGTGAGAGTTGTGAGTGTATCTGGCATTCAGTGAGAACTGTGAGTGTATTTGGCCTTCAGTGAGAGCTGTGAGTGTATCTGGTCTCCAGTGAGAGTTGTGAGTGTATCTGGTCTCCAGTGAGAGTTGTGAGTGTATCTGGTCTCCAGTGAGAGCTGTGAGTGTATCTGGTCTCCAGTGAGAGTTGTGAGTGTATTGGTCTCCAGTGAGAGTGTGTGAGTGTATCTGGTCTCCAGTGAGAGTTGTGAGTGTATTGGTCTCAGTGAGAGTGTGAGTGTATCTGGTCTCCAGTGAGAGGTTGTGTAGGTGTATCTGGTCTCCAGTGAGAGTTGTGAGTGTATCTGTCTCAGTGAGAGCTGTGAGTGTATCTGGTCTCCAGTTGAGAGTTGTGAGTGTATCTGGTCTCCAGTGAGAGTTTTGAGTGTATCTGGTTCCAGTGAGAGTTAGTGAGTGTATCTGGTCTCCAGTGAGAGCTGTGAGTGTATCTGGTCTACAGTGAGAGTTGTGAGTGTATCTGGTTCTCCAGTGAGAGCTGTGAGTGTATTGGTCTCAGTGAGAGTTGTGAGTGTATCTGGTCTCCAGTGAGAGTTGTGAGTGTATTTTGGTCTCCAGTGGAGTTGTGAGTGTATCTGGTCTCCGTGAGAGTTGTGAGTGTATCTGGTTCCAGTGGAGTTGTGAGTGTTCTGGTCTCCAGTGAGAGTTGTGAGTGTATCTGGTCTCCAGTGAGAGTTGGAGTGTATTGGTCTCCAAGTGAGAGTTGTGAGTGTATCTGGTCTCCGTGAGAGTGTGAGTGTATCTGGTCTCAGTGAGAGTTGTGAGTGTATCTGGTCTCCAGTGGAGAGTTGTGTGTTTGGTCTCCAATGAGAGTTGTGAGTGTATCTGGTCTCAGTGAGAGTTGTGAGTGTATCTGGTCTCCAGTGAGAGTTGTGAAATGTATCTGGTCTCCATGAGGGGTTGTGAGTGTATCTGGCCTCCAGTGAGAAGTGAGGGTATGGCCCCGTGAGGTGAGTTATCTGGGCTCCCGTGAGAGTTGTGAGTGTATCTGGTCTCCAGTGAGAGTTTTGGGTAATCGGTTCCGTGAAGTTGTGAGTGTATCTGGGGCTCCAGTGAGAGTTGTGAGTGTATCTTGGGCTCCAGTGAGAGTGTGAGTGTATCTGGTCTCAGTGAGAGTTTTGAGTGTATCTGGTCTCCAGTGAGAGTTGGGGAGTGTATCTGGTCTCCAGTGAGAGTTGTGAGTGTATTTGGTTCCAGTGAGAGTTGTGAGTGTATCTGGTCTCCAGTGAGAGTTGTGAGTGTATCTGGTCTCCAGTGGAGTTGTGAGGGGTATCTGGTTCCAGTGGAGTTGTGAGTTTATTGGTCTCCCGTGAGAGTTGTGGTGTATCTGGGCTCCCGTGAGGTTTGAGTGTAAACTGGGCTCCAGTGAGAGCTGTGAGTGTATCTGGTCTCCAGTGAGTTTTGAGTGTATCTGGTTCATGAGAGTTGTGGTGTATCTGGTCTCCAGTGAGAGGGTTTTGAGTGTATTGGTCTTCCCGTGAGAGTTGTGAGTGTATCTGGTCTCAGTGAGAGTTTTGAGTGTATCTGGTCCCAGTAGAGTTTTGAGTGTATTGGTCTCCAGTGAGAGTTGTGAGTGTATTGGTCTCCCGTGAGGTTGTGAGTGTATCTCGGGCCCCCAGTGAGAGTTGTGAGTGATCTGGTCTCCAGTGAGAGCTGTGAGTGTATCTGGTCTCCAGTGAGAGGTTGAGTTTTATCGGTCTCCGTGAGAAATTTTGAGTGTATCTGGCCAGTTTAAGTTAGTGTGGGGTGTATCTGGTCTCCAGTGAAGCTGTGAGTGTTGGTCCAGGGGATTGTGGTGTATCTGGTCTCCAGTGGGGACTTGTGAGTGTTTTCTGGGCCTCCCGTGAGAGTGTGAGTGTAATCTGTCTCCAGTGAGAGCTGTGAGTGTATTGGTTCAGTGAGAGCTGTGAGTGTATCTGGTCTCCCGTGAGAGTTTGAGTGTATCTGGTCTCCAGTGAGAGCTTTTGAGTGTTATTTCTCCAGTGAGAGCTGTGGTGTATCTGGTCTCCAGTGAGAGTTGTGATGTATTGGGCTCCCATGAGAGTGTGAGTGATTGGTCTCCGTGAGATTTTATGTTTTCATGAATTTGGGTATGGTCCAGTGAGAGTTTTTGAGTGTATCTGGCTCCCGTGAGAGTGTGAAATGTATTTGGCTTCCAGTGAGGTTGTGGTGTATTGGTCTCCAGTGAGAGTTGTGAGTGTATTGGTCCCCGTGAGGGTTTTGAGTGTATTGGTTCCAGTAGATTGTGAGTGTATCTGGTCTCAGTGAGAGTTGTGGTGTATTGGTCTCCAGTGGAGTTGTGAGTTAATCTGGTCTCCAGTGAGAGTTGTGAGTGATCTGGTCCCAGTGAGGGTTGTAGTGTATTGGCTCCCGTTGAGCTTGTGAGTGTATTGGTTCGTAGAGTGAGGGGGGTTTGGTTCAGTGAGAGTTGAGTGTATTGGTCTCTGAGAGTGTGAGTGTATCTGGGTCTCCAGTGAGAGTTGTGAGTGTATCTGGCCCCCCGTGGAGGTGTGAGTGTATCTGGTCTCCAGGGATGTGAGTGTATCTGGTCTCCCCGTGGAGGTTTTGAGTGATCTGGCTTCCCGTGAGAGTTTGAGTGTATCTGGCTCCAGTGAGAGCTGTGAGTGTATTGGTCTCCAGTGGAGTTGTGAGTGTATCTGGTCTCCTTTAGAGTTGTGAGTGCTCTGGCCTCCCGTGAGAGTTTTGGTGTATTGGTTCCAGTGAAGCTGTGAGTGTATCTGGTCTCCGTGAGAGTTGTGAGTTTTATTTGGGCTTTCCCGTGAGGAGTTGTGAGTGTATTGGTCTCCAGTGAGAGTTGGGGAGTGTATTCTGGTTTCAGTGAGAGTTGTGGGGTATGGTTCCGTGGAGTTGGTGTTTTCGTCTCCAGTTGGAGGGTTTTGAGGTATCTGGTCTTAGTGAGAGTTGTGAGTGTATCTGGTTCCAGTGAGAGGGTTGTGAGTTTTATCTGGTCTCCAGTGAGAGTTGTGAGTGTATCTGGTCTCAGTGAGAGTTGTGAGTGTTTCTGGCTCCCGGGAGTGTGAGTGTATTGTTCAGGATTGTGAGTGTATCTGGTCTCAGTGGAGTTTTTGAGTGTATTGGCCCATGAGTGTGAGTGTATCTGGTCCTCAGTGGAATTTTGAGTGTATTGGCTCATGAGGTGTGATGTATCTGGGCTCAATGAGAGTGTGAGTGTATTGGTCTCCAGTGAGAGTTGTGAGTGTAGAGTGTATCTGGTCTCAGTAAAAGTTGTGAGTGTATTGGTCTCCAGTGAGGTTTGAGTGTATTGGTCCCAGTGAAAGCTGTGAGTGTATCGGTTTCAGTGAGAGTTGTGAGTGTATCTGGTTCAGTAGAGTGTGAGTGTATCTGGTCTCCCGTGAGAGTTTTGAGTGTATTTTGGTCCCCAGTGAGAGTTGTGAGTGTATCTGGTCTCCCGTGAGAGTTGGAGTGTATCTGGTTCCAAGTGAGAGTGTGAGTGTATCTGGTCTCCAGTGAGAGTTGTGAGTGTATTGGTCTCCAGTGAGAGTGTGAGTGTATCTGGTCTCCCGTGAGAGTTGTGAGTGTATCTGGTCTCAGTAGAGTTGTGAGTTTATCTGGTCTTTAGTGGGGGTTTTGATTGTATTGGTTTCAGTGAGAGTTGTGAGTGTATCTGGTCTTCAGTGAGAGTTTTGAGTGTATCTGGTCTCCAGTGAAGAGTTGTGAGTGTATCTGCGTCTCCAGTAGTGTTGTGAGTGTATCTGGCCCCTATAGTGAGAGTTGTTGTGTATCTGGTTCCAGTGAGAGATGTGAGTGTATCTGGTCTCCAAGTGTTAGCTAACTGTTGAGTGTATCCGGCCTTCAGTGAGAGTTGTGGTGTCTACATGGTCTCCAGTGAGAGTTGTGAGTGTATCTGGCCTCCAGTGAGAGCTGTGAGTGTATCTGTGTCTCCAGTGAGAGTGTGTTGCGTATGTGAGTGTATCTGGTCTCCAGTGAGAGCTGTGGTGTTATCTGGCTTCAGTAGAGTTGTGAGGTGTATCTGATTCAGTGCGAGCTGTGAGTGTTTCTTTGGTCTCCACTGTGAGAGCTGTGAGTGTATCTGGTCTCAGTGAGAGCTCGTGAGTGTATCTGGCAATTCAGTGAGAAACCTGTGAGGTGTATTTGGCCTTCAGTGAGAGCGGTAGAGTGTATCTGGCCTTCAGTGAGAGTTGGGAGTGTAATCTGCGTCTCCAGAGAGGTTGTAAAGTGTATCTGCGTCTCCAGTGAGAGCTGTGAGGTGCTATCTGGTCTCCAGTGAGAGTTGTGAGTGTATCTGTTCAGTGAGAGCTGTGTGTGTAATCTGGACTTCAGTGAATGAAAGCTGTGAGTGTTATATGGCCTTCAATGGAGAGCTGTGAGTGTATTGGCCTTCAGTGAGAGGTTGGTGTAGTGTATCTGGCCTCCAGTGAGAGTTGTGAGTGTATCTGTCTCATTGAGAGCTGTGAGTGTTTATCTGGTCTCCTTTGAGAGTTGTGAGTGTATCTGGTCTCCGTGAGAGCTGTGAGTGTATCTGGCCTTCGTGAGAGTTTAGTGATGTATCTGGTCTCCAGTGAGACTTAGTGAGTGTATTGGTCTCCAGTGAGAATTAGTGAGTGTAATCTGGCCTTCCAGTGAGAGCCTGTGAGTGTATATGGTCTCCAGTGAGAGTTGTTGAGTGTATCTGGGTCTCCATTGAGAGTGTGATTGTATCTGGTCTCAGTGCGAGTTTGTGAGTGTATCTTGTCTCAATGAGAGCTGTGACGGTGTATTGGTCTCCAGTGTGACATGTGAAGTGTATATGGTCTCCAGTGAGAGTTGTGAGTGTATCTGGTCTCCAGTGAGGAGTTGTGAGTGTATCTGGTCTCCAGTGAGAGTTGTGGTGTATCTGGTCTCCAGTGAGAGTTGTGGTGTGTCTGGTCTCTGTGAGAGCTGTGAGTGTATTGGCCTCCAGCGAGAGACATGAATAGCTTAACTCCAGCGAGAGCATGAATGGCTCTGACCTGCAGTTAGAGACTGAATGGCTCGGACCTGCAGTGAGAGAACATTGTATGGCTCAGGCTGCCGTGAGAAGAGAATGAGTGACTTGGCCTCCTGTGAAGAGACATGAATGGCTCTAGACTGCAGTGAGAGACATGAATGGCTTGGCTTGCAGTGAGAGACATGAGTGACTCGACCTTAATGAGAGTCATGAATGACTCTGGCCTGCAGTGAGGGACATGAATGGCGTGGCTGCAGTGATGACATGAATGGCTATGGACTGCAGTGAGAGACATGAATGGCTCTGGCTGCATGTGAGAGACATGAAGGGCTCTGGTCTGCAGTGAGAGACATGAATGGCTCTGGCCTGCAGTGAGAGACATGAACGTCTATCAGCAGTGAGAGGGAGACATGAATGCCTCAGGGCCTGCTGCTGTGAGAGACATGAATTGGCTTGTCCTGCAGTGAGAGAGACATGATGGCTCTGTCCTGCAGTGAGGACATGAATGGCTCTGTCCTGAGTGAGAGGACATGAATGGCTTCTGACCTGCAGTGAGACACCATTGAATAGCTCTGCCTGCGTGAGACAAGAATGGCTTCTCCGGTCTGCAGTGCAGAGACATGAATGTCTCTGGCCTGCAGTGAGACATGAAGATGGCTATGGCTGCAGTGTGAGACATGAATGGCTCGTCCTGCAGTGAGACATGAATGGCTCTGGCTGCAGTGAGAGAAATGAATGGCTCTGTCCTCTCGTCTGAGTGAGAGACATGAATGGCCTTGTCCTGCGTGGGAGACATGACTGACTCTGGCCTGCAGTGAGAGACATGGGACTCTGGCCTGCAGTGAGAGATATGAATGAGACTTCTGGCCTGCAGTGAGAGACATGGTTGACTCTAGCCTGACAGTGTAGACATGTGAATGGCTCTGTCCTGCTGTGACAGAACATGAATGCTCTGGCTGCAGGGGAGAGACATGAGTCGACTCTGAGGGGCCTTGCAAATGAAGAGACATGAATGGGCTCTGGCCTGCAGTGAGGGGACATGAATAGGCTCTGGCCTTCATTTGAGAGACATTGAATGGCTCTGGCCTGCAGTGAGAGACATGAATGGCTCTTGTCTGCATGTGGAGAGCTGAATGGCTCTGGCTGCAGTGGAAAGGACATGAATGGCTCTTCTGCAGGTGAGAGACATGAATGGCTCTGGACTGTTACTGTGAGAGACATGAATGGCTCTGTTCCTGCAGTGAGAAGACATGAATGGCTCTTTTCCTGCAGTGAGAGTCATGAATGGCTCTGTCTGCACTGTGAGAGCAAGAATGGCTTGACCTGCAGTGAGAGCATGAATGGCTCTGGCCTGCAGGTGAGACATGAATGGCTTTGGTCTGCACGTGAGAGACAGGAATGTCTCTGGCCTGCAGTGAGAGACATTAATTGCTCGACCTGCAGAGTGAGAGAACACGAATTGGCTCGTCTGTGTGAGACATGAATGGCTCTGGCCTGCAATTGAGAGACATGAATGGCTCTGTCCTGCAGTGAGAGACATCGAATGGCTTTTGTCCTGCAGTGAGAGTCAAGAGTGACTCTTTCCTGCAGTGAGAGACATGAATGACTCTGGCCTGAAAGTGTGAAGACATTGAATGCTACTGGCCTGCAGTGAGAGACTTAGAGTGACTCTGGCCTGCAGTGTACCATGAATGGCTCTGCCTGCAGTGAGAGACATGAATGCTCTGGCCTTGCAGTGAGCGAGACATTGAATGGCTCTGGCTGCAGTGAGAGACATGAATGGCTCTGGCCTGCAGTGAGTGACATGATGGCTCTGGCCTCCGGTGAGGTGACATGAATGGCTCTGTCCTGACAGTTAAGAGACATGAATGGCTCTGGTCCTGCAGTGACAGACATGAATGGCTTCTGTCCTTGCAGTGAGAGACATGAATGGCTCTGTCATGCAGTGAGAGACATGGCATGGTCTCTCCTGCAGTGAGAGACATGAATGGCTCTCTCCTGCAGTGGAGACATGAATGGCTCTGTCCTGCAGTGAGAGACACATGAATGGCTCTGTCTGCAGTGCTAGGACATGAATGGCTATGTTCCTGCAGTGAGAGAACATGAATGGCTCTTACTGCAGTGAGGGAGACATGAATGGCTCTGTCTGCAGTGAGAGACATGAATGGCTCTGTCCTGCAGTGAGAGACATGAATGGCTCTGTTACTGCAGTGAGAGACATGAATGCTCTCATCCTGCGTGAGGGACATGAATGGCTCTCTCCTGCAGTGAGAGACATGAATGGCTCTGTCCTGCAGGAGAGACATGAGATGGCTCTGTCCTGCAGTGCTAGACATGAACGGCTCTGTCTGCAGTGAGAGAATTGAAAGGCTCTGTCCTGCAGTGAGAGAATGAATGGCTCTGCCTGCAGTGAGTGACATGAATGGGCTCTGTCCTGCAGTGAGATACAATGAAATGGCTCTTGCTTCAGTGAGAGACATGAATGGATCTTGCTTCAGTGAGAGACATGAATGGCCTTCTTGCCTTCAGTGGAGAGATATGAATGGGCTCTGTCCTGCATTGAGGAGACATGAATGGCTCTGGCCTGCAGTGAGAGACATGAATGGCTCTGGCCTCTTCAGTGAGAGACATGGAATGGCTCTGGCCTGCCTGAGAGACATGAATGGCTCTGTCCTGCAGTGAGAGGACATGATGGCTCTGGCCTTCAGTGAGAGACATGAGTGACTCTGGCCTGCCGTGTGAGAACAATGATTGGCTCTGTCTGCAGTGAGAGAATGAGTGACTCTGGCCTGCAGTGTGAGACATGAATGGCTCTGTCCTGCACGTGAGGAGACATGGAATGGCTATGGCCTGCAGTGAGAGAATGAATGGCTTGACCTGCAGGATGAACATGAATGCTCTGGCCTGCAGTGAGAGACATGAGTGGCTCTGGCCTTTAGCAGTGAGGAGACATGAAGGCTCTGGCCTTATGCAGTGAGGAGACATAATGGGCTTGGTCTGCAGTGAGAGGACATGAATTGGCTCTGTCATGCAGTGGAGACATGAATGGACTTGGCCCTGCAGTTGAGGAGACATGAATGGCTCTGGCCTGCTGTGAGAGACCATGAGTGACTCTGTCTGCCAGTGAAAGAGACATGAAGGGCTCTGGCCCCTGCAGTGAGAGACATGAATGGCTCTGGCCTGCAGTGAGAGACATGAATGGCTCTTGGCCTTGCGTGAGAGATATGAATAGCTCTGGCCTGCAGAGAGAGACAGATGCTCTGGCCTGCAGTGACGAGACATGAGTGACTCTGGCCTGCAGTGAGACATGAATGGCACTGGGGCTGCAGTGAGAGACATGATTGGCTCTGGCCTGCAGTGAGAGATAGAAATAGCTCTGGCCTGCAGTTGAGAGACATGAATGGCTCTGGCCTGCAGTGAGAGAAACTAGAATGGCTCTGGCCTGCAGTGAGAGCATGAATGGCTCTGGCTGCAGTGAGAGACATGAATAGCTTGGTCCTGCAGTGAGAACATGAATGGGCTCTTGGCTGCAGTGAGAGACATGTGTTTACTCTGGCTGGCAGTGAGAAGACATGAATGGCTCTGTCCTGCAGTGAGAGACATGAATGGCTCTGGCCTGCAGTGAGAGACATGAATGGCTCTGGCCTGAAGTGAGAGACATGAGTGCTCTGGCCTGCAGTGAGGACATGAATGGCTCTGGCCTGCAGTGAGAGACATGAATGGCTCTGGCCTGCAGTGAGAGACATAATGGTCTGGCCGCAGTGAAAAACATGAATGGCTCTGCCTGCAGTGAGAGACATGATGGCTCTGGCTGCAGGAGAGACTGAATGGCTCTGGCCTGCAGTGAGAGACATGAGTGACTCTGTCCTGCGTGAGAGACATGAAAGGCTGGCTGCAGTGAGAGACAGATACTTTGGCTCTGGGCCTGCAGTGAGAGACATGAATGGCTCTGGCCTGCAGTGAGAGACATGAATGCCTCTGGCCTGCAGTGAGAGAATGAATGGCTCTGGCCTGCGTAGGTGAGAGAACTGAGTGACTCTGGCCTGCAGTGAGAGACATGAAAAGGGTTGGGCTGCAGTGAGAGACATGAATGCTTGGCCTGCAGTGAGAGATGAATGGGTCTGGCCTGCAGTGAGGACATGAATGGCTTGGCCTGCAGTGAGAGACATGAATGGCTCTGGCCTGCAGTGAGAGACATGAATGGCTCTGGCCCGCAGTGAGAGACATGAATGGCTCTGGGCCCGCAGTGAGAGACATGATGGCTCTGCCTGCAGTGAGAGAATTTAATACTTGGCTGCCCGTGAGAGACATGAATGGTCTGGCCTGCAGTGAGAGACATGAATGGCTCTGGCCTGCAGTGGGGAGATGAATGGCCTGGCCTGCAGTGAGAGACATGAATGGCTCTGGCGTGGGGTGAGAGAATGAATAGCTTGGCCTGCAGTGGAGACATGAATGGCTTTTGGCCTGCAGTGAGAGACATGAAGGCTCTGGCCGCAGTGGGGGAGAATGAATGCTCTGGCCTGCAGTGAGAGACATGAATGGCTCTGTCCTGCAGTGAGAGACATGAATGGCTTGGCCTGCAGTGAGAGACTGAATGCTCTGGCCTGCAGTGAGAGACATGAATGCTCTGGCCTGAGTGAGAGACATGAAGGCTCTGGCCTGCAGTGAAATATGACCCCATGAAGTGAACTCTGGCCTGCAGTGGAGACATGAATGGCTCGGCCTGCAGTGAGAGACTGATGACTCTGGCCCGCAGTGAGAGACATGAGTGACTCTGGCCTGCAGTGGAGACATGAATGCTCTGGCCTGCAGTGAGAGACATGATGGCTCTGGCCTGCAGTGAGAGACATGATGGCTCTGGCCTGAGTGAGAGACTGATGGCTCTGGCTTTAGTGAGAAGACCTTGAGTGACTCTGGCTGCAGTGAGAGACATGAGTGACTCTGCCTGCAGTGAGAGACATGAGTGACTCTGGCTGCAGTGAGAGACATGAATGGCTCTGGCCTGCAGTGAGAGAAAATGATGACTCTGGCCTGCGTGAGAGACATGAGTGACTTGGCCCGCAGTGGAGACATGAGTGGGCTCTGGGCCCGCAGTGAGAGACATGAGTGACTCTTGGCCCGCAGTGAGAGACATGAGTGGCTCTGGCCTGCAGTGGGGAGACATGAGTGACTCTGGCCTGCAGTGAGAGACATGAAATGGCTCTGGCCTGCAGTGAGAGACATGAGTGACTCTGGCTGCAGTGAGAGACATGAGTGACTTGGCTGCAGTGAGAGACATGAAGGCTCTGGCCTGCAGTGAGAGACATGAGTGACTCTGGCCTGCAGTGAGAGACATGAAATGCTCTGGCCTGCAGTGGAGACATGAATGGGCTCTGGCCTGCAGTGAGAGACATGAATTTGGCTCTGGGGGCTGCCGCTCATGAGGACATGAATGGCCTGGGTGAGTGAGAGACATAAAAAGGCTCTGGCTGCAGTGAGAGACATGAGATGCTCTGGCCCGCAGTGAGAGACATGAATGGCTCTGGCCTGCAGTAGAGAATGAAGTGCTCTGGCCTTGCAGTGAGAGACATGAGTGACTTGGCCTGCAGTGAGAGACATGATGACTCTGGCTGCAGTGAGAGACAATGAATGGCTCTGGCTGCAGTGAGAGATATGACTCTGGCCTGCAGTGGAGACATGAATGGCTCTGGCCTGCAGTGAGAGACATGAGTGACTCTGGCCTGCAGTGAAGACATGATGGCTCTGGCTGCAGTGAGAGACCCTGAAAGGCTCTGGCCCGCAGTGAGAGAATGAATGCTCTGGCCTGCAGTGAGAGACATGAATGGCTCTGGCTGCAGTGAGGACATGAATGGCTCTGGCCCGCAGTGAGAGACATGAATGGCTTCTGGCCCGCAGTGAGAGACATGAATGGCTCTGCCTGGCAGTGAGAGACATGAATGGCTTGGCCTGCAGTGAGAAAATGAGTACTCTGGCCTGCAGTGAGAGACATGAATGGCTCTGTCCTGCAGTGAGAGACATGAATGGCTTGGCCCGCAGTGAGAGACATGAATGGCTCTGGCCTGAGTGAGAGACATGAATGGCTCTGGCCTGCAGTGAGAGACATGAGTGACTTGGCCTGCAGTGAGAGACTGAGTGACTCTGGCTGCGTGAGAGACATAGTGACTCTGGCTGCAGTGAGAGACATGAGTGACTGGCCTGCAGTGAGAGACATGATGGCTCTGGCCTGCAGTGAGAGACATGAGTGATTGCCTGCAGTGAGGACATGGTGACTCTGCTGCAGTGAGAGACATGAGTGACTCTGGCCTGCAGTGAAGGGCATGAATGGCTTGGCCTGCAGTGAGAGACATGATGCTTGGCCTGCAGGAGAGACATGATGTCTGGGCCCGCAGTGAGAGACATGAATGGCTTCTGGCTGCAGTGAGAGACATGAATGCTCTGGCCTGCAGTGAGAGACATGAATGCTCTGGCCTGCAGTGAGAGAATGTGAGCTTGGCCTGCAGTGAGAGACATGATAATCTGGCCTGCAGTGAGAGGGCATGAATGCTCTGGCCTGCAGTGAGAGACATGATGGTCTGGCCTGCAGTGAGAGACATGATGGCTCTGGCCTGCAGTGAGGACATGAATGGCTCTGGCCTGCAGTGAGAGACATGAATGCTCTGGCCTGCAGTGAGAGACATGAATGGCTTGCCCGCAGTGAGAGAACATGAATGGCTCTGGCCTGCAGTGAGAGACATTATGGCTCTGGCCTGCAGTGAGAGACATGAATGGCTCTGGCCTGCAGTTGAGAGACATGAATGGATCTGCCTGAGTGAGAGACATGAATGCTCTGGCCTGCAGTTTAGAGACATGAGTGGGCTCTGCCTGCAGTGAGAGACATGATGGCTCTGGCCTGCAGTGAGAGACATAATGGCCTTCATGGTCCTGCTGTGGACTGAATGCTCTGCCTGCAGTGAGAGACATGAATGGGGTCTGGCCTGCAGTGAGAGAATGAATGGCTTGGCCTGCATGAGAGACATAGGCTCTGCTGCAGTGAGAGAATGAATGCTCTGTGCCTGCAGTGAGAGACAATGAAGGCTCTGGCCTGCCGTGAGAGACATGAAAGGCTCTGGCCTGCAGTGAGAGATGAATGGCTCTGGCCGCAGTGAGAGACATGAATGGCTCTGCCTGCGTGAGAGACATGAACTTGGCCTGCAGTGGAGACATGAATGGCTCTGGCCTGCAGTGAGAGACATGAATGGCTCTGGCCTGCAGTGAGAGATATGAATAGCTCTGGCCTGCAGTGAGAGACATGAATGGCTCTGGCGTGCAGTGAGAGACATGAATGGCTCTGGCTGCAGTGAGAGACATGAATGGCTCTGGCCTGCAGTGAGAGACATGAATGGCTCTGGCCTGCAGTGAGAGATATGAATAGCTCTGGCCTGCAGTGAGAGACATGAATGGCTCTGTCCTGCAGTGAGAGACATGAATGGCTCTGGCCTGCAGTGAGAGACATGAATGGCTCTGACCTGCAGTGAGAGACATGAATGGCTCTGGCCTGTAGTGAGAGACATGAATGGCTCTGTCCTGCAGTGAGAGACATGAGTGACTCTGGCCTGCAGTGTGAGACATGAATGGCTCTGGCCTGCAGTGAGAGACATGAGTGACTCTGGCCTGCAGTGAGAGACATGAGTGACTCTGGCCTGCAGTGAGAGACATGAGTGACTCTGGCCTGCAGTGAGAGACATGAGTGACTCTGGCCTGCAGTGAGAGACATGAGTGACTCTGGCCTGCAGTGAGAGACATGAGTGACTCTGGCCTGCAGTGAGAGACATGAGTTACTCTGGCCTGCAGTGAGAGACATGAGTGACTCTGGCCTGCAGTGAGAGACATGAGTGACTCTGGTCTGCAGTGAGAGACATGAGTGACTCTGGCCTGCAGTGAGAGACATGAGTGACTTGGCCTGCAGTGAGAGACATGAGTGACTCTGGCCTGCAGTGAGAGATCATGAGTGACTCTGGCCTGCAGTGAGAGACATGATTGAACTTGGCCTGCTGAGTGAGAGACATGAGTGACTCTGGCTGCAGTGAGAGACATGAGTGACTCTGGCCTGCAGTGAGAGACATGAGTGACTCTGGCATGCAGTGAGAGACATGAGTGACTCTGGCCTGCAGTGAGAGACATGAATGGCTCTGGCCTGCAGTGAGAGACATGAGTGACTCTGGCCTGCAGTGAGAGACATGAGTGACTCTGGCCTGCAGTGAGAGACATGAGTGACTCTGGCCTGCAGTGAGAGACATGAATGGCTCTGGCCTGCAGTGAGAGACATGAGTGACTCTGGCCTGCAGTGAAGAACATGAATGGCTCTGGCCTGCAGTGAGAGACATGAATGCTCTGGCCTGCAGTGAGAGACATGAATGGCTCTGGCCTGCAGTGAGAGACATGATGACTCTGGCCTGCAGTGAGAGACATGAGTGACTCTGGCCTGCAGTGAGAGACATGAATGGCTCTGGCTGCAGTGAGAGACATGAGTGACTCTGGCCTGCAGTGAGAGACATGAATGGCTCTGGCCTGCAGTGAGAGACATGAGTGACTCTGGCCTGCAGTGAGAGACATGAATGGCTCTGGCCTGCAGTGAGAGACATGAGTGACTTGGCCTGCAGTGAGAGACATGAATGGCTCTGGCCTGCAGTGAGAGACATGAGTGACTCTGGCCTGCAGTGAGAGACATGAATGGCTCTGGCCTGCAGTGAGAGACATGAGTGACTCTGGCCTGCAGTGAGAGACATGAATGGCTCTGGCCTGCAGTGAGAGACATGAGTGACTCTGGCCTGCAGTGAGAGACATGAATGGCTCTGGCCTGCAGTGAGAGACATGAGGACTCTGGCCTGCAGTGAGAGCATGAATGGCTCTGGCTGCAGTGAGAGACATGAGTGACTCTGGCCTGCAGTGAGAGACATGAATGGCTTGGCTGCAGTGAGAGACATGAGTGACTCTGGCCTGCAGTGAGAGACATGAATGGCTCTGGCCTGCAGTGAGAGACATGAGGGACTCTGGCTGCAGTGAGAGACATGAATGGCTCTGGCCTGCAGTGGAAGAGACATGAGTGGACTCTGGCCTGCAGTGAGAGACATGAATGGCTCTGGCCTGCAGTGAGAGACATGAGTGACTCTGGCCTGCAGTGAGAGACATGAATGGCTCTGGCCTGCAGTGAGAGACATGAGTGACTCTGGCCTGCAGTGAGAGACATGAATGGCTCTGGCCTGCAGTGAGAGACATGAGGGACTCTGGCCTGCAGTAAGGGAGTCTCACACACCTCAGCAATCATAACAATATTAAAGTATTTAAAAATTAATAAAGAAGACGTAAAATAAAAATAAATAACGTTCCTGGAACATTTATCTCATGGATTCACTGACAAGTTTGTTTACAGTTACCTAGGCTGCCATAACCTCGATAATTTTATAATTGAGTAGAAAAGTAATTCACTGATAATATGGCCGTAGATAAGCACATCGACGGAACAATTTGCAAGTACTAGCAGTGTGATGTAGTTGTTAGGCTTAGAATTGGTTACTTGTATTTCTGACAGTGTAATGTTGTTATAGTCAGGCTTAAGCTTGGTTGTAAATCCTTCTAGGACTATGGCAGACTGTTCTTCATCAACCTTGAGGCTGGGAGGCACTCTTGATCAAAGGAATTTTGAGTTTTATCTTCTCCTTTTTCTCCGGAAGGAAGTTTATTATCTTGCGCTCACCAGGGCGCGGTCACCTCTGCCGGCTGAACCTCCACATTTTCCACAACTCTCACACACCACTAGTCGCATTGTATTGTTTAAAGAGCACCAGTAACAACACTGCTTCCATTGGTATTGATGGCAATACTTCCACTAGTGCGCCACGCTCACTTGTGATGTTAACTCCAGCTGCTTCACCTCACTTCTGGCCACAAGCCTATGCTCTAGGCATGAGAGAATGACCATTTCCTACCAAAGCTGACGGAGTGATCCCGTCAGAACTACTTCTACTGCCTCCAGTGCTGTATTCAACTAAAGAAATCTGTTGCGCAAGCTAAACGTCTCTAAGTGAAACTACCCAAATGTTACATATTTCATGTTGATCAAGTTGGAGCTGCTATATACTTTTATCAACAGATGGTTGAGTCTCGCCCTGTGTGTCCACTCTCACACATGGTCAGGCTTCTAACTCCTCACATTTAGAAATCAAACTAATTCTTGTGTGTCGCCACACGGAGCTCAAACATGAACATATAAAATACTATGTGACCCACACTGCTTATAGCATATTTTTAGCATATTTTTTATGGAAGACAAAAACAAACTGCAAAATTACTCTCTATTGATCTTTCAGATCTCAAGAGCAAGAAACATTACTAGTTTCATTAATATTATGTAAGAACCCAACTTGTAATTCAATCAATTCCTGTATTATACAGGTTTAAAATATTTCTAAGATATAAAGCTCTTGTATACAGTGCGATTTTTTTTAAAAAAATCAATTGAAAGTGGAAAAAAACCCACTTTTTCC
>NC_069468.1:11536691-11551691 GCF_026875155.1 Cherax quadricarinatus | reverse complement strand
TGGTCTCCAGTGAGAGTTGTGAGTGTATCTGGTCTCCAGTGAGAGTTGTGAGTGTATCTGGTCTCCAGTGAGAGTTGTGAGTGTATCTGGTCTCCAGTGAGAGTTGTGAGTGTATCTGGTCTCCAGTGGAGTTGTGAGTGTATCTGGTCTCCAGTGAGAGTTGTGAGTGTATCTGGTCTCCAGTGAGAGTTGTGAGTGTATCTGGTCTTCAGTGAGAGTTGTGAGTGTATCTGGTCTCCAGTGAGAGTTGTGAGTGTATCTGGTCTCCAGTGAGAGTTGTGAGTGTATCTGGTCTCCAGTGAGAGTTGTGAGTGTATCTGGTCTCCAGTGAGAGTTGTGAGTGTATCTGGTCTCCAGTGAGACTTGTGAGTGTATCTGGTCTCCAGTGAGAGTTGTGAGTGTATCTGGTCTCCAGTGAGTGTTGTGAGTGTATCTGGTCTCCAGTGAGAGTTGTGAGTGTATCTGGTCTCCAGTGAGAGCTGTGAGTGTATCTGGTCTCCAGTGAGAGCTGTGAGTGTATCTGGTCTCCAGTGAGAGTTGTGAGTGTATCTGGCCTCCAGTGAGAGCTGTGAGTGTATCTGGTCTCCAGTGAAAGCTGTGAGTGTATCTGGTCTCCAGTGAGAGTTGTGAGTGTATCTGGTCTCCAGTGAGAGTTGTGAGTGTATCTGGCCTCCAGTGAGAGCTGTGAGTGTATCTGGTCTCCAGTGAGAGCTGTGAGTGTATCTGGTCTCCAGTGACAGTTGTGAGTGTATCTGGTCTCCAGTGAGAGTTGTGAGTGTATCTTGTCTCCAGTGAGAGCTGTGAGTGCATCTGGTCTCCAGTGAGAGCTGTGAGTGTATCTGGTCTCCAGTGAGAGCTGTGAGTGTATCTGGTCTCCAGTGAGAGTTGTGAGTGTATCTGGTCTCCAGTGAGAGTTGTGAGTGTATCTGGTCTCCAGTGAGAGTTGTGAGTGTATCTGGTCTCCAGTGAGAGCTGTGAGTGTATCTGGTCTCCAGTGAGAGCTGTGAGTGTATCTGGTCTCCAGTGAGAGTTGTGAGTGTATCTGGCCTCCAGTGAGAGCTGTGAGTGTATCTGGTCTCCAGTGAAAGCTGTGAGTGTATCTGGTCTCCAGTGAGAGTTGTGAGTGTATCTGGTCTCCAGTGAGAGTTGTGAGTGTATCTGGCCTCCAGTGAGAGCTGTGAGTGTATCTGGTCTCCAGTGAGAGCTGTGAGTGTATCTGGTCTCCAGTGACAGTTGTGAGTGTATCTGGTCTCCAGTGAGAGTTGTGAGTGTATCTTGTCTCCAGTGAGAGCTGTGAGTGCATCTGGTCTCCAGTGAGAGCTGTGAGTGTATCTGGTCTCCAGTGAGAGTTGTGAGTGTATCTGGTCTCCAGTGAGAGTTGTGAGTGTATCTGGTCACAAGTGAGAGTTGTGAGTGTATCTGGTCTCCAGTGAGAGTTGTGAGTGTATCTGGTCTCCAGTGAGAGTTGTGAGTGTATCTGGTCTCCAGTGAGAGCTGAGAGTGTATCTGGTCTCCAGTGAGAGTTGTGAGTGTATCTGGCCCCCAGTGAGAGCTGTGAGTGTATATAATATCCAGTGAGAGTTGTGAGTGTATCTTGTCTCCAGTGAGAGCTGTGACTGTATCTGGTCTCCAGTGAGAGCTGAGAGTGTATCTGGTCTCCAGTGAGAGTTGTGAGTGTATCTGGCCTCCAGTGAAAGCTGTGAGTGTATCTGGTCTCCAGTGAGAGCTGTGAGTGTATCTGGTCTCCCGTGAGAGTTGTGAGTGTATCTGGCCTCCAGTGAGAGCTGTGAGTGTATCTGGTCTCCAGTGAAAGCTGTGAGTGTATCTGGTCTCCAGTGAGAGTTGTGAGTGTATCTGGTCTCCAGTGAGAGTTGTGAGTGTATCTGGCCTCCAGTGAGAGCTGTGAGTGTATCTGGTCTTCAGTGAGAGCTGTGAGTGTATCCGGCCTCCAGTGAGAGTTGTGAGTGTATCTGGCCTCCAGTGAGAGTTGTGAGTGTATCTGGTCTCCAGTAGTGAGAGTTGTGAGTGTATCTGGTCTCCAGTGAGAGTTGTGAGTGTATCTGGTCTCCAGTGAGAGTTGTGAGTGTATCTGGTCTCCAGTGAGAGTTGTGAGTGTATCTGGTTTCCAGTGAGAGTTGTGAGTGTATCTGGTCTCCAGTGAGAGCTTGTGAGTGTATCTGGTCTCCAGAGAGAGTTGTTAGTGCATCTGGCCTCCAGTGAGAGCTGTGAGTGTATCTGGTTTCCAGTGAGAGTTGTGAGTGTATCTGGTCTCCAGTGAGAGTTGTGAGTGTATCTGGTCTCCAGTGAGAGTTGTGAGTGTATCTGGTCTCCAGTGAGAGTTGTGAGTGTATCTGGCCCCTAGTGAGAGTTGTGAGTGTATCTGGTCTCCAGTGAGAGATGTGAGTGTATCTGGTCTCCAGTGAGAGCTGTGAGTGTATCTGGTCTCCAGTGAGAGGTGTGAGTGTATCTGGTCTCCAATGAGAGCTGTGAGTGTATCTGGCCTTCAGTAAGAGTTGTGAGTGTATCTGATCTCCAGTGAGAGCTGTGAGTGTATCTGGTCTCCAGTGAGAGCTGTGAGTGTATCTGGTCTCCAGTGAGAGCTGTGAGTGTATCTGGTCTCCAGTGAGAGTTGTGAGTGTATCTGGTCTCCAGTGAGAGTTGTGAGTGTATCTGGTCTCCAGTGAGAGTTGTGAGTGTATCTGGCCTTCAGTGAGAGTTGTGAGTGTATCTGGTCTCCAGTGAGAGCTGTGAGTGTATCTGGTCTCCAGTGAGAGTTGTGAGTGTATCTGGTCTCCAGTGAGAGTTGTGAGTGTATCTGGTCTCCAGTGAGAGTTGTGAGTGTATCTGGTCTCCAGTGAGAGTTGTGAGTGTATCTGGTCTCCAGTGAGAGTTGTGAGTGTATCTGGTCTCCAGTGAGAGTTGTGAGTGTATCTGGTCTCCAGTGAGAGCTGTGAGTGTATCTGGTCTCCAGTGAGAGTTGTGAGTGTATCTGGTCTCCAGTGAGAGTTGTGAGTGTATCTGGTCTCCAGTGAGAATTGTGAGTGTATCTGGCCTCCAGTGAGAGCTGTGAGTGTATCTGGCCTTCAGTGAGAGTTGTGAGTGTATCTGGTCTCCAGTGAGAGTTGTAAGTGTATCTGGTCTCCAGTGAGAGCTGTGAGTGTATCTGGTCTCCAGTGAGAGTTGTGAGTGTATCTGGTCTCCAGTGAGAGTTGTGAGTGTATCTGGTCTCAGTGAGAGTTGTGAGTGTATCTGGTCTCCAGTGAGAGCTGTGAGTGTATCTGGTCTCCAGTGAGAGTTGTAAGTGTATCTGGTCTCCAGTGAGAGCTGTGAGTGTATCTGGCCTTCAGTGAGAGTTGTGAGTGTATCTGATCTCCAGTGAGAGCTGTGAGTGTATCTGGTCTCCAGTGAGAGCTGTGAGTGTATCTGGTCTCCAGTGAGAGCTGTGAGTGTATCTGACCTTCAGTGAGAGCTGTGAGTGTATCTGGCCTTCAGTGAGAGCTGTGAGTGTATCTGGCCTTCAGTGAGAGTTGTGAGTGTATCTGGCCTCCAGTGAGAGTTGTGAGTGTATCTGGTCTCCATTGAGAGCTGTGAGTGTATCTGGTCTCCAGTGAGAGTTGTGAGTGTATCTGGTCTCCAGTGAGAGCTGTGAGTGTATCTGGCCTTCAGTGAGAGTTGTGAGTGTATCTGGTCTCCAGTGAGACTTGTGAGTGTATCTGGTCTCCAGTGAGAATTGTGAGTGTATCTGGCCTCCAGTGAGAGCTGTGAGTGTATCTGGTCTCCAGTGAGAGCTGTGAGTGTATCTGGTCTCCAGTGAGAGTTGTGAGTGTATCTGGTCTCCAGTGAGAGTTGTGAGTGTATCTTGTCTCCAGTGAGAGCTGTGAGTGTATCTGGTCTCCAGTGAGAGCTGTGAGTGTATCTGGTCTCCAGTGAGAGTTGTGAGTGTATCTGGTCTCCAGTGAGAGTTGTGAGTGTATCTGGTCTCCAGTGAGAGTTGTGAGTGTATCTGGTCTCCAGTGAGAGTTGTGAGTGTATCTGGTCTCCAGTGAGAGTTGTGAGTGTATCTGGTCTCCAGTGAGAGCTGAGAGTGTATCTAGTCTCCAGTGAGAGTTGTGAGTGTATCTGGCCCCCAGTGAGAGCTGTGAGTGTATATAATCTCCAGTGAGAGTTGTGAGTGTATCTTGTCTCCAGTGAGAGCTGTGAGTGTATCTGGTCTCCAGTGAGAGCTGTGAGTGTATCTGGTCTCCAGTGAGAGTTGTGAGTGTATCTGGCCTCCAGTGAGAGTTGTGAGTGTATCTGGTCTCAAGTGAGAGCTGTGAGTGTGTCTGGCCTCCAGTGAGAGCTGTGAGTGTATCTGGCCTCCAGCGAGAGACATGAAGGGCTCTAACCTCCAGCGAGAGGCATGAATGGCTCTGACCTGCAGTTAGAGACATGAATGGCTCTGACCTGCAGTGAGAGACATGAATGGCTCTGGCCTGCCATGAGAGACATGAGTGACTCTGGCCTGCAGTGAGAGACATGAATGGCTCTAGCCTGCAGTGAGAGACATGAATGGCTCTGGCCTGCAGTGAGAGACATGAGTGACTCTGACCTGCAATGAGAGACATGAATGGCTCTGGCCTGCAGTGAGGGACATGAATGGCGCTGGCCTGCAGTGATAGACATGAATGGCTCTGGCCTGCAGTGAGAGACATGAATGGCTCTGGCCTGCAGTGAGAGACATGAATGGCTCTGGTCTGCAGTGAGAGACATAAATGGCTCTGGCCTGCAGTGAGAGACATGAATGGCTCTATCCTGCAGTGAGAGACATGAATGGCTCTGGCCTGCTGTGAGAGACATGAATGGCTCTGTCCTGCAGTGAGAGACATGAATGGCTCTGTCCTGCAGTGAGAGACATGAATGGCTCTGTCCTGCAGTGAGAGACATGAATGGCTCTGACCTGCAGTGAGACACATGAATGGCTCTCTCCTGCAGTGAGACATGAATGGCTCTCGTCTGCAGTGAGAGACATGAATGTCTCTGGCCTGCAGTGAGAGACATGAATGGCTCTGGCTTGCAGTGAGAGACATGAATGGCTCTGTCCTGCAGTGAGACATGAATGGCTCTGGCCTGCAGTGAGAGACATGAATGGCTCTGTCCTCTGTCCTGCAGTGAGAGACATGAATGGCTCTGTCCTCTGTCCTGCAGTGAGAGACATGAATGGCTCTGTCCTGCAGTGAGAGACATGAGTGACTCTGGCCTGCAGTGAGAGACATGACTCTGGCCTGCAGTGAGAGATATGAATGGCTCTGGCCTGCAGTGAGAGACATGAGTGACTCTGGCCTGCAGTGAGAGACATGAATGGCTCTGGCCTGCAGTGACAGACATGAATGGCTCTGGCCTGCAGTGAGAGACATGAGTGACTCTGGCCTGCAATGAGAGACATGAATGGCTCTGGCCTGCAGTGAGGGACATGAATGGCTCTGGCCTTCAATGAGAGACATGAATGGCTCTGGCCTGCAGTGAGAGACATGAATGGCTCTTGTCTGCAGTGAGAGACATGAATGGCTCTGGCCTGCAGTGAAAGACATGAATGGCTCTGTCCTGCAGTGAGAGACATGAATGGCTCTGGCCTGCTGTGAGAGACATGAATGGCTCTGTCCTGCAGTGAGAGACATGAAAGGCTCTGTCCTGCAGTGAGAGACATGAATGGCTCTGGCCTGCAGTGAGAGACATGAATGGCTCTGTCCTGCAGTGAGAGACATGAATGGCTCTTGCCTTCAGTGAGGAGACACATGAATGGATCTTGCCTTCAGTGAGAGACATGAATGGCTCTTGCCTTCAGTGAGAGATATGAATGGATCTTGCCTTCAGTGAGAGACATGAATGGCTCTTGCCTTCAGTGAGAGATATGAATGGCTCTGTCCTGCAGTGAGAGACATGAATGGCTCTGGCCTGCAGTGAGAGACATGAATGGCTCTGGCCTTCAGTGAGAGACATGAATGGCTCTGGCCTGCAGTGAGAGACATGAATGGCTCTGTCCTGCAGTGAGAGACATGATGGCTCTGGCCTGCAGTGAGAGACATGAGTGACTCTGACCTGCAGTGAGAGACATGAATGGCTCTGTCCTGCAGTGAGAGACATGAGTGACTCTGGCCTGCAATGAGAGACATGAATGGCTCTGTCCTGCAGTGAGAGACATGAATGGCTCTGGCCTGCAGTGAGAGACATGAATGGCTCTGACCTGCAGTGAGAGACATGAATGGCTCTGGCCTGTAGTGAGAGACATGAATGGCTCTGGCCTGCAGTGAGAGACATGAATGGCTCTGGCCTGCAGTGAGAGACATAAATGGCTCTGGCCTGCAGTGAGAGACATGAATGGCTCTGTCCTGCAGTGAGAGACATGAATGGCTCTGGCCTGCAGTGAGAGACATGAATGGCTCTGGCCTGCAGTGAGAGACATGAGTGACTCTGTCCTGCAGTGAGAGACATGAATGGCTCTGGCCTGCAGTGAGAGACATGAATGGCTCTGGCCTGCAGTGAGAGACATGAATGGCTCTGGCCTGCAGTGAGAGATATGAATAGCTCTGGCCTGCAGTGAGAGACATGAATGGCTCTGTCCTGCAGTGAGAGACATGAATGGCTCTGGCCTGCAGTGAGAGACATGAATGGCTCTGGCCTGCAGTGAGAGACATGAATGGCTCTGGCCTGCAGTGAGAGACATGAATGGCTCTGGCCTGCAGTGAGAGACATGAGTGACTCTGGCCTGCAGTGAGAGACATGAATGGCTCTGGCCTGCAGTGAGAGACATGAATGGCTCTGGCCTGCAGTGAGAGACATGAATGGCTCTGTCCTGCAGTGAGAGACATGAATGGCTCTGGCCTGCAGTGAGGGACATGAATGGCTCTGTCCTGCAGTGAGAGACATGAATGGCTCTGGCCTGCAGTGAGAGACATGAGTGACTCTGTCCTGCAGTGAGAGACATGAATATCTCTGGCCTGCAGTGAGAGACATGAATGGCTCTGGCCTGCAGTGAGAGACATGAATGGCTCTGGCCTGCTGTGAGAGACATGAATGGCTCTGTCCTGCAGTGAGAGACATGAATTTCTCTGTCCTGCAGTGAGAGACATGAATGGCTCTGTCCTGCAGTGAGAGACATGAATGGCTCTGACCTGCAGTGAGACACATGAATGGCTCTGGCCTGCAGTGAGACATGAATGGATCTCGTCTGCAGTGAGAGACATGAATGTCTCTGGCCTGCAGTGAGAGACATGAATGGCTCTGGCCTGCAGTGAGAGACATGAATGGCTCTGTCCTGCAGTGAGACATGAATGGCTCTGGCCTGCAGTGAGAAACATGAATGGCTCTGGCCTGCAGTGAGAGACATGAATGGCTCTGGCCTGCAGTGAGAGACATGAATGGCTCTGGCCTGCAGTGAGAGACATGAATGGCTCTGGCCTGCAGTGAGAGACATGAGTGACTCTGGCCTGCAGTGAGAGACGTGAGTGACTCTGGCCTGCAGTGAGAGACATGAGTGACTCTGGCCTGCAGTGAGAGACATGAATGGCTCTGGCCTTCAGTGAGAGACATGAATGGTTCTGGCCTGCAGTGAGAGACATGAATGGCTCTGTCCTGCAGTGAGAGACATGAATGGCTCTGGCCTGCAGTGAGGGACATGAATGGCTCTGTCCTGCAGTGAGAGACATGAATGGCTCTGTCCTGCAGTGAGAGACATGAATGGCTCTGTCCTGCAGTGAGAGACATGAATGGCTCTCTCCTGCAGTGAGAGACATGAATGGCTCTCTCCTGCAGTGAGAGACATGAATGGCTCTCTCCTGCAGTGAGAGACATGAATGGCTCTGTCCTGCAGTGAGAGACATGAATGGCTCTGTCCTGCAGTGCTAGACATGAATGGCTCTGTCCTGCAGTGAGAGACATGAATGGCTCTGTCCTGCAATGAGACATGAATGGCTCTGGCCTGCAGTGAGAGACATGAATGGCTCTGTCCTGCAGTGAGAGACATGAAAGGCTCTGTCCTGGAGTGAGAGACATGAATGGCTCTGGCCTGCAGTGAGAGACATGAATGGCTCTGTCCTGCAGTGAGAGACATGAATGGCTCTTGCCTTCAGTGAGAGACATGAATGGATCTTGCCTTCAGTGAGAGACATGAATGGCTCTTGCCTTCAGTGAGAGATATGAATGGCTCTGTCCTGCAGTGAGAGACATGAATGGCTCTGGCCTGCAGTGAGAGACATGAATGGCTCTGGCCTTCAGTGAGAGACATGAATGGCTCTGGCCTGCAGTGAGAGACATGAATGGCTCTGTCCTGCAGTGAGAGACATGAATGGCTCTGGCCTGCAGTGAGAGACATGAGTGACTCTGACCTGCAGTGAGAGACATGAATGGCTCTGTCCTGCAGTGAGAGACATGAGTGACTCTGGCCTGCAATGAGAGACATGAATGGCTCTGTCCTGCAGTGAGAGACATGATGGCTCTGGCCTGCAGTGAGAGACATGAATGGCTCTGACCTGCAGTGAGAGACATGAATGGCTCTGGCCTGCAGTGAGAGACATGAATGGCTTGGCCTGCAGTGAGAGACATGAATGGCTCTGGCCTGCAGTGAGAGACATAAATGGCTCTGGCCTGCAGTGAGAGACATGAATGGCTCTGTCCTGCAGTGAGAGACATGAATGGCTCTGGCCTGCAGTGAGAGACATGAATGGCTCTGGCCTGCAGTGAGAGACATGAGTGACTCTGGCCTGCAGTGAGAGACATGAATGGCTCTGCCTGCAGTGAGAGACATGAATGGCTCTGACTGCAGTGAGAGACATGATATGGCTCTGGCCTGCAGTGAGAGACATGAATGGCTCTGTCCTGCAGTGAGAGGACATGAGTGACTCTGGCCTGCAGTGAGAGACATGAATGGCTCTGGCCTGCAGTGAGAGACATGAGTGACTCTGGCCTGCAGTGAGAGACATGAGTGACTCTGGCCTGCAGTGAGAGACATGAGTGACTCTGGCCTGCAGTGAGAGACATGAGTGACTCTGGCCTGCAGTGAGAGACACGAGTGACTCTGGCCTGCAGTGAGAGACATGAGTGACTCTGGCCTGCAGTGAGAGACACGAGTGACTCTGGCCTGCAGTGAGAGACATGAGTGACTCTGGCCTGCAGTGAGAGACATGAGTGACTCTGGCCTGCAGTGAGAGACAAGAGTGACTCTGGCCTGCAGTGAGAGACATGAGTGACTCTGGCCTGCAGTGAGAGACATGAGTGACTCTGGCCTGCAGTGAGAGACATGAGTGACTCTGGCCTGCAGTGAGAGACATGAGTGACTCTGGCCTGCAGTGAGAGACATGAGTGACTCTGGCCTGCAGTGAGAGACATGAGTGACTCTGGCCTGCAGTGAGAGACATGAGTGACTCTGGCCTGCAGTGAGAGACATGAGTGACTCTGGCGTGCAGTGAGAGACATGAGTGACTCTGGCCTGCAGTGAGAGACATGAGTGACTCTGGCCTGCAGTGAGAGACATGAGTGACTCTGGCCTGCAGTGAGAGAACATGAGTGACTCTGGCCTGCAGTGAGAGACATGAGTGACTCTGGCCTGCAGTGAGAGACATGAATGGCTCTGGCCTGCAGTGAGAGACATGAGTGACTCTGGCCTGCAGTGAGATACATGAGTGACTCTGGCCTGCAGTGAGAGACATGAGTGACTCTGTCCTGCAATGAGAGACATGAATGGCTCTGGCCTGCAGTGAGAGACATGAGTGACTCTGGCCTGCAGTGAGAGACATGAATGGCTCTGGCCTGCAGTGAGAGACATGAATGGCTCTGGCCTGCAGTGAGAGACATGAATGGCTCTGGCCTGCAGTGAGAGACATGAATGGCTCTGGCCTGCAGTGAGAGACATGAATGGCTCTGGCCTGCAGTGAGAGACATGAGTGACTCTGGCCAACAGTGAGAGACATGAATGGCTCTGGCCTGCAGTGAGAGACATGAGTGACTCTGGCCTGCAGTGAGAGACATGAATGGCTTTGGCCTGCAGTGAGAGAATGAGTGACTCTGGCTGCAGTGAGAGACATGAATGGCTCTGGCCTGCAGTGAGAGACATGAGTGACTCTGGCCTGCAGTGAGAGACATGAATGGCTCTGGCCTGCAGTGAGAGACATGAATGGCTCTGGCCTGCAGTGAGAGACATGAGGGACTCTGGCCTGCAGTGAGAGACATGAATGGCTCTGGCCTGCAGTGAGAGACATGAATGGCTCTGGCCTGCAGTGAGAGACATGAATGGCTCTGGCCTGCAGTGAGAGACATGAGGGACTCTGGCCTGCAGTGAGAGACATGAGGGACTCTGGCCTGCAGTGAGAGACATGAGGGACTCTGGCCTGCAGTGAGAGACATGAATGGCTCTGGCCTGCAGTGAGAGACATGAATGGCTCTGGCCTGCAGTGAGAGACATGAATGGCTCTGGCCTGCAGTGAGAGACATGAGTGACTCTGGCCTGCAGTGAGAGACATGAATGGCTCTGGCCTGCAGTGAGAGACATGAGGGACTCTGGCCTGCAGTGAGAGACATGAGGGACTTGGCCTGCAGTGAGAGACATGAGGGACTCTGGCCTGCAGTGAGAGACATGAATGGCTCTGGCCTGCAGTGAGAGACATGAGTGACTCTGGCCTGCAGTGAGAGACATGAATGGCTCTGGCCTGCAGTGAGAGACATGAGTGACTCTGGCCTGCAGTGAGAGACATGAGTGACTCTGGCCTGCAGTGAGAGACATGAGTGACTCTGGCCTGCAGTGAGAGACATGAATGGCTCTGGCCTGCAGTGAGAGACATGAATGGCTCTGGCTGCAGTGAGGAGACATGAGGGACTCTGGCCTGCAGTGAGAGACATGAATGGCTCTGGCCTGCAGTGAGAGACATGAATGGCTCTGGCCTGCAGTGAGAGACATGAATGGCTCTGGCCTGCAGTGAGAGACATGAGGGACTCTGGCCTGCAGTGAGAGACATGAGGGACTCTGGCTGCAGTGAGAGACATGAGGGACTCTGGCCTGCAGTGAGAGACATGAATGGCTCTGGCCTGCAGTGAGAGACATGAATGGCTCTGGCCTGCAGTGAGAGACATGAATGGCTCTGGCCATGCAGTGAGAGACATGAGTGACTCTGGCCTGCAGTGAGAGACATGAATGGCTCTGGCCTGCAGTGAGAGACATGAGGGACTCTGGCCTGCAGTGAGAGACATGAGGGACTCTGGCCTGCAGTGAGAGACATGAGGGACTCTGGCCTGCAGTGAGAGACATGAATGGCTCTGGCCTGCAGTGAGAGACATGAGTGACTCTGGCCTGCAGTGAGAGACATGAATGGCTCTGGCCTGCAGTGAGAGACATGAGTGACTCTGGCCTGCAGTGAGAGACATGAGGGACTCTGGCCTGCAGTAAGGGAGTCTCACACACCTCAGCAATCATAACAATATTAAAGTATTTAAAAATTAATAAAGAAGACGTAAAATAAAAATAAATAACGTTCCTGGAATATTTAGCTCATGGATTCACTGACAAGTTTGTTTACAGTTACCTAGGCTGCCATAACCTCGATAATTTTATAATTGAGTAGAAAAGTAATTCACTGATAATATGGCCGTAGATAAGCACATCGACGGAACAATTTGCAAGTACTAGCAGTGTGATGTAGTTGCTAGGCTTAGAATTGGTTACTTGTATTTCTGACAGTGTAATGTTGTTATAGTCAGGCTTAAGCTTGGTTGTAAATCCTTCTAGGACAATGGCAGACTGTTCTTCATCAACCTTGAGGCTGGGAGGCACTCTTGATCAAAGGAATTTGAGTTTTATCTTCTCCCTTTTTCTCCGGAAGGAAGTTTATTATCTTGCGCTCACCAGGGCGCGGTCACCTCTGCCGGCTGAACCTCCACATTTTCCACAACTCTCACACACCACTAGTCGCATTGTATTGTTTAAAGAGCACCAGTAACAACACTGCTTCCATTGGTATTGATGGCAATACTTCCACTAGTGCGCCACGCTCACTTGTGATGTTAACTCCAGCTGCTTCACCTCACTTCTGGCCACAAGCCTATGCTCTAGGCATGAGAGAATGACCATTTCCTACCAAAGCTGACGGAGTGATCCCGTCAGAACTACTTCTACTGCCTCCAGTGCTGTATTCAACTAAAGAAATCTGTTGCGCAAGCTAAACGTCTCTAAGTGAAACTACCCAAATGTTACATATTTCATGTTGATCAAGTTGGAGCTGCTATATACTTTTATCAACAGATGGTTGCGTCTCGCCCTGTGTGTCCACTCTCACACATGGTCAGGCTTCTAACTCCTCACATTTAGAAATCAAACTAATTCTTGTGTGTCGCCACACGGAGCTCAAACATGAACATATAAAATACTATGTGACCCACACTGCTTATAGCATATTTTTAGCATATTTTTTATGGAAGACAAAAACAAACTGCAAAATTACTCTCTATTGATCTTTCAGATCTCAAGAGCAAGAAACATTACTAGTTTCATTAATATTATGTAAGAACCCAACTTGTAATTCAATCACATTCCTGTATTATACAGTTAATATATACTAAGATATAAAGCTCTTGTATACAGTGCGATTTTTTCAAAAATATCAATTGAAAAGTGATTTTAGAATTGAATACACATACCATGAAAGTCTTCACGTCTGCTACTCACTTACGAAAGCATTTTTTTCAATCACATTTACAAAAAAAAATCGCGCTATATACAGGCTTATGAGAGCTGACTCTACTTCCAAAATAAAGTGAATCTTATAAAGAGCTCTAGGCCTTTTTTTTTTTACTTTTATGGGCCTACTGAAGCGGAGCCTACATCGTGTTTATATATCTGAAGCATGAAGTTTGACCTCATATTTTACGTATAAAGCCTATATATATACATTTATACTCTCATTGAGTGAGGAACCAAAAATATAGATTATTATTGCATTCCTAGGGGAAGCGGTAAACCCGTAGGGGAGCGTCATACCTCGCCTGTGGAATGAACACCTTGTTAGTCTCCTCATGTTCCCCACGACCACCTTGAACGACTCTCACCGCCCACACGTCTAGTTTATTCCCTTAAAGGACTAGCTACCTTGATACTGGTCTAGGGCCTCTTGATTTCCCACCCACAAAGTTGCAACTACAGTACTACACCCAGGTATTGCGTGACCCCCATGCGGTTTTACCGCTTCACCGTTAATGTGTTAATGTAATACAGATCCTCCCCGATTTACGTCCCGAGCTCATTTCCGAACGACCGGTCGGATCTCGATATATACGGATGTGGGAATTATGTTAGTAAGGCGTGTCGAAGTTATATACCTGTACAGCCTAGATTATCATACATAGCAGTATATGTGTAGAGAACCTGGGATAACCCAACACCTGCTATATTAAGCTTGTTACTCACAAACTGATATTACTTACTTGTAGAGATGATTCGTAGGCTTCACAAATAAAATTATATGGAGGTAAAACTAGGCCTGGTTATACGGCCGTCGCTAACGCTGGCGGACGTATGATCAAGGGTTGTTTCTATATTTACGTACATATATATATATTTTCTAATTTGTAGTGTATGTTTTCGGTCGGATGGACGTAAGTTGCACAGGTCGGAAGTCTGGGAGGATCTGTACTCTGTACAAACTGGAATATCACACTTGCTTTAACTTATTCACTCGACAAATGTGACATTTTATTTTGGCAACGTTTCGCTCTCCAGGAGCTTTGACAAAGCCTTGTCAAAGCTCACGGAGAGCGAAACGTTGCCACAATAAAATGTCACGTTGGTTGTGACGTTTTTACCTAACTTTTGTGGGTAATTCGACCATTGTTACTGAGTCAGTACCAGCACCAAGCAGGTTACAAGGACGCAAGAATACGCCAGGCTATGTACGTGTGTGATGGTTCTCAGTCTGTACTTTCTGAAGACCACTGGGCTACACATCTGCGGACCAGTGGTCTACTCACGTGAGGACCTCTGGTCCAGACACCTGCGGACCTCTGGTCTACTCATGTGAGGACCTCTGGTCTACACACCTGCGGACATCTGGTCTACTCACGTGAGGACCTCTGGTCTACACGTAGGACCTCTGATCTACACACAGGACCTCTGGTCTACACACCTGCGGATCTCTGGTCTACTCATGTGAGGACCTCTGGTCTACACACCTGCGGACCTCTGGTCTACTCGCGTGAGGACCTCTGGTCTTCACACCTGCGGACCTTTGGTCTACTCACGCGAGGACCTCTGATCTACACACAGGACCTCTGGTGTACACACCTGCGGACCTCTGGTCTACTCATGTGAGGACCTCTGGTCTACACACCTGCGGATCTCTGGTCTACACACAAAAGGACCACTAGTCTACACACCTGCGGATCTCTGGTCTACCCACATAAGGACCACTGGTCTACACATGTTTACCTCAGAATACTACATACGCTTAAGTGTGAAATTTCCGTTAATACGATGCCAGTCACAGAATAATACACAGTATACAATACACAGTATACAATACACAGTATACAATACACAGTATACAACACACAGTATACAATACACAGTATACAATACACAGTGTACAATACACAGTATACAATACACAGTATACAATACACAGTATACAATACGCAGTGTACAATACACAGTATACAATGCACAGTATACAATACACAGTATACAATACGCAGTATACAATACACAGTATACAATACGCAGTATACAATACACAGTATACAATACGCAGTATACAATACACAGTATACAATACACAGTATACAATACGCAGTATACAATACACAGTATACAATACACAGTATACAATACACAGTGTACAATACACAGTATACAATACACAGTATACAATACACAGTATACAATACGCAGTATACAATACACAGTATACAATACGCAGTATACAATACACAGTATACAATACGCAGTATACAATACGAAGTATACAATACGCAGTATACAATACGCAG
>NC_069468.1:11474191-11534191 GCF_026875155.1 Cherax quadricarinatus | reverse complement strand
AATAGCCAATCCTTAACCATAGGTACATAGGAGCAGTAAGCCAGCAGTAAGCCACAGATATACATCAATGGTAAGCCAATGGTTCCTTAACCACAGTTGCAAAAATACTGATTAGAGAGGGACTGCTTCACCACCAGTCATTAAGGAACTTGGGGCGTGATTTCTGAGCGTATTATCAAAGGAGAAACAGCGTCAGGAATAACTGACCGGGTTCTCGTGACGAAACACCAGCGCCTCTGTCTGGCCAGAACAATTTCGTTTTCCTCTACTTACAGAAAATCTGGTGTCACTGATGAGTGTAATTCAATGGTATCGAGACAATAAAGAATAAAATGTTTCAATATCTTGGCTGGAACAAATCATCAAGAAACCTCGTGCTTAGCAGAGGAACCTTATGACGACGTTTCGACTTCTCCTTGACTATTGTGACTTGACATGTACAACTAATGCGACATTTTTTGTGGCAATGTTTCGCTTTTCATGAGCTTTGTCAAACGAAACGCTGCCACAATAAAATGTTGCATTAATTGCACATGTGTCTGTCCTTTTACCTAACATATTGTCGGTGCAAGAGAAGTCGAAACGTCCTCATTTACATTTCTCTCAAAAATAAAAAA
This sequence comes from Cherax quadricarinatus, assembly GCF_026875155.1. Taxonomy (NCBI): domain Eukaryota; kingdom Metazoa; phylum Arthropoda; class Malacostraca; order Decapoda; family Parastacidae; genus Cherax; species Cherax quadricarinatus. The sequence continues at coordinate 11,533,574 of NC_069468.1, read as the reverse complement.
GGAATCTGTCTTTACCGCTCGTTTAAAACACTATAATTGCAAATAGTGTCTGAAAAAATGCTTTCAAGCACTATTTTCAGACGTAGCACAGAAGATCTACAGAAGTTGCAAGCAGGAGCTGTAACAAACACAATGTATGAACTTCAGAAGTCGTAATGAACTTCATTATCTGTCGTTGTTAGTCAGGAGCTTTGCAGGTATGAAGATAGACCTTCAACAGTGATTACGTACGAATGGAACTTTTGGTAGTGAGGTTCAAACAGGAGGTTTAACTGTTAAAATCTTTAGCTGGTTTCAGATAAATCCTTTACTGGTTTCAGATAAATTCTATGTTGGTTCCTAGTAGGACTTTTACAAGTGACTAGTAGGATCAGCACTATTTTCTAGCAGGCATTTAACTAACTTCGCGCAAGATCTTCACCAATTTCCAGCAGGATATGTCTTGGTTGCTAGCATCGTCTTTCCTAGTTTTCACCAGGATCTGCACTAGTCTTCACCAGGACCTGCACTAGTCTCCACCAGGACTTGCATTAGTCCCCACCAGAACCAGTACTAGTCTTTACCAGGACCTGCATTAGTCTCCAGGCAGCAGGACGTCACTTGCAGGTGTACTCCTCAGTGTCCTCCTGACAGGTGTGGCACTGAACGTAACAACACCAGTAAAACTTACAGTTACACTGCCACTTGCGAGTGTACTGTTGCGTGTTGTATCCCCGTCCACAACACAGCAGGTCGCACCCGTCAGCACCTGGGGATGAGACAGAGAGAGAGAGACGTCAGTGTAAGCATTTGCAGAGAGACAGGGAGAAGAGAAAGTCACTGTACCTGTAGACGGAAACATCATTTTCAACACCGTAAATGTGAGATGCTTGTTTATCTATGAAGAGCATTAAACCTACGAGGTGACCCTCATGGGTGGAGGCTCAATCCTCAGTCCACTAACACACGTCTGTCTTTACTGGAGCCCCACTTACCTCTGGAGGTTCTGTTGCAGCGTCTGGCTACCGTACCCAGAGACCCCGTGCTCGGGTTCATCTCACAGTAGTTGGGACTCTTTTGTAAATACACCAGGTGAGACTTGCCCGGCCGCCGCACTCTCCTCTTGGTCCTCCGCAGCTTGAGATAGGGAGGAGACCTTCTCCGGCTCTGTGTTATGGAAGAACAGCAGATCAGAAGCCTAGGAGATGTACATACTAGTGATTCTGAGGATGTCTGGTGTGTGTTGACATTGCTGGTTAGTAATGATATAAGAACATAAGAGTGAAGGAACACTTCAGTAGACACACTGGAAGAATGGAATGATTGTCGAGAAGTTATTTCAGGAGCAAGTTGAGTGATTCAGCCATTCAAATGTCTGGAAAATTAAGTTTTACACTCAAACAGTGAACACATCATCTCCAGGCTGAGGGACTGAACACATCATCTCCAGGCTGAGGGACTGAACACATCATCTCCAGGCTGAGGGACTGAACACATCATATCCAGGCTGAGGGACTGAACACATCATCATCCAGGCTGAGGGACTGAACACATCATCTCCAGGCTGAGGGACTGAACACATCATCTCCAGGCTGAGGGACTGAACACATCATCTCCAGGCTGAGGGACTGAACACATCATCTCCAGGCTCAGGGACTGAACAATCATATCCAGGCTGAGGGACTGAACACATCATCTCCAGGCTGATGGGCTGAACACATCATCTCCAGGCTGAGGGACTGAACACATCATCTCCAGGCTGAGGGACTGAACACATCATCTCCAGGCTGAGGGACTGAACACATCATCTCCAGGCTGAGGGACTGAACACATCATCTCCAGGCTCAGGGACTGAACACATCATATCCAGGCTGAGGGACAACTCATCATATCTAGGCTGAGGGACTGAACACATCATATCCAGGCTGAGGGACTGAACACATCATCTCCAGGCTGAGGGACTAAACACATCATCTCCAGGCTGAGGGACTGAACACATCATCTCCAGGCTGAGGGACTGAACACATCATATCCAGGCTGAGGGACTGAACACATCATATCCAGGCTGAGAGACTGAACACATCATCTCCAGGCTGAGGGACTGAACACATCATATCCAGGCTGAGGGACTTAACACGTCACCTCCAGGCTGAGGGACTGAACACATCACCTCTAGGCAGAGAGACTGAACATATCATCTCCAGGCTGAGGGACTAAATACATCATTTCCAGGCTGAGGGACTGAACACATCATCTCTAGACTCAGGGACTGAACACATCATCTGAAGGCTGAGAGACTGAACACATCATCTGAAGGTTGAGGGACTGAACACGTTATCTCCAGGCTGAGGGACTGAACACATCATCTCCAGGCTGAGGGACTGAACACATCATCTCTAGACTGAGGAACTGAACACATCATCTCTACGTTGAGGGACTGAACACATCATCTCCAGACTGAGGGACTGAACACATTCATCTCTAGGCTGAGGGACTGAACACGTCTCTAGGCTGAAGGACTGAACACATCATTGCTAGGCTGAGGGACAGAACACATCTCTAGGCTGAGGGACTGAACACATTCATCTCTAGGCTGAGGGACTGAACACGTCTCTAGGCTGAAGGACTGAACACATCATTGCTAGGCTGAGGGACAGAACACATCTCTAGGCTAGAGGGACTGAACACATTCATCTCTAGGCTGAGGGACTGAATACATTCATCTCTAGGCTGAGGGACTGAATACATCATCTCTAGGGTGAGGGACTGAACACATCATCTCTAGACTGAGGGACTGAACACATCATCTCTACGTTGAAGGATTGAACACATCATCTCTAGGCTGAGGGACTGAACACATCTCTAGGCTGAGGGACTGAACACATCATCGCTAGGCTGAAGGACTGAACATATCATCTCTTGGCTGAGGGACTGAACACATCTCTAGGCTGAGGGACTGAACACATCATCTCTAGGCTGAGGGACTGAACACATAAGATCTCAGGATGACTGGGGACTGAAACACATCATTCTAGGCTGAGGGACTGAACACATCATCTCTAGCCTGAGGGACTGAACACATCATCTCTAGGCTGAGGGAGTGATTATCTCACACTCTATCTTCACATCTTCCGATGTTTTTCTCAGTATTGGCTTATTAAAAGCACTGACTGGCCCTCACAACTCTGGCTGGTCTGGACTGGTCTGGACTGGTCTGGAAACTCAATAAAGAATCCAGGTATTATTCTGCAGCTAGAAGATAGACAGACAAATAGATAAACATGGATAGACAGACAAAACTTCCCGAAGCTTGTACTTTTCTCCAGACTGAGGGGCTGAACACATCATCTCCAGGCTGAAGGACTGAACCCATTATCTCTAGCTAAGGATCTGAAACATTTATCTCTAGGATGAAGGATGAACACATCATCTCTAGGCTGAGTTACTGAACCATTCTCTAGATGAAGGGACTGAACACATCAAACTCTAGGCTGAGTTACTGACAATCATCTCTAGGCTAATGACTAAACATCTCATCTCTAGGCTGTAAGGTTGAGCAAACATCATCTCTAGGCTGATGGCTGAACACATAATCATTAGACTGAGGGAGTGAATATCTCAAACACATCTCACATCTTCCGATGTTTTTCTGTATTGGCCTATTAAAAGCACTGACTGGCGAAACGTTTCCACAACGAAGATCCCCAAGTGATGCATAAGTGTCTCATTCATCTATGTGTATTACATATTTTCAGTGGGCTACGTTTTCTCAAAAGTCGACAGTTAGAAATGAGACGGTACAGCAATGGGAGGCTATTTGGACACATGCACAGTAAACAGGGACAGAGCCATACGCTAAAAACTTCGCTTAACTTAGAGAGTTATGTACCCAGCAAAGGCTTGTTCTGTATACTTGTGTCTTCGCTCTTCAAACAACAAAAGATTATACGCTGCAGGTGCAGCGTGCTCAGTAGAGCGCAACAGATCTACCTTGTGGACGATGACGGGCTTGGCCTTCTTGTACTTCTGCAGGAGAAGTTTGCCGATGTTGGTGAAGGGAGGGAGGGTCTTCCAGCATGTCTTCATGGTGCAGGAACCAGACACCCCATGACACTTGCACTCCGTACTCAGAGTGCTCCTCACAGCCTGGTGGAGGGGAGGAAATAACTTCAAGTACGCAGTAGACAACAAAGGGGTTCGATGCGGCGTTAGCTGTTAGTAACCCTATAAACTATCAACAAAACAGGTGGAAAGATGACTCATACTGCAAAAGAACTTTATAAGTGCGACGTTTCTTCTGCAAGAGGCTTCATAAAGTAATAAGGCCTCGTGTAGGTGTAACGTTGCGCTTGAACATTTCAAGAATTTATCATAATCAGAAACTGTCAAGACAATTTCCATCCTTGACAAGGTTCTGGAGACCTGTCAAGCTCCACTGAATGCACATGGAATACTAAATGCAGAGATAATATGCATCCACGGCAGGCAAGTATTTTTTCTTAGCGAAACTGTTCAAGTGGAAAGATTTCCTCTCCACTCCTTGTGTGCTGCCATCCTGCAAGGTTTAGCTCTCTAGTGCACAAGTATGCGTGCACCCAACCCCACACACATGCCACAAATCCAAGCGCTATTCACTCCCCTGAACATCTCCTTCACCCTGACTTCCCTCAGTGTGATCCAGGGAGGTCTCTGACACTCCCTGAGCACCTTCACCCTGTCTTCCCTCAGTGTGATCCAGGGAGGTCTCTGACACTCCCTGAGCACCTTCACCCTGTCTTCCCTCAGTGTGATCCAGGGAGGTCTCTGACACTCCCTGAGCACCTTCACCCTGCTTCCCTCAGGTGATCCAGGGAGGTCTCTGACACTCCCTGACACCTTCATCCTGTCTTCCCTCATGTGATCCAGGGAGGTCTCTGACACTCCCTGAACACCTTCACCCTGTCTTCCCTCAGAGCTGATCCAGGGAGGTCCCTGACACTCCCTGAACACCTTCATCCTGCCTTCCCTCAGAGTGATCCAGGGAGGTCTCTGACACTCCCTGAACACCTTCACCCTGTCTTCCCTCAGAGCTGATCCAGGGAGGTCTCTGACATTCCCTGAGCACCTTCATCCTGCCTTCCCTCAGTGTGATCCAGGGAGGTCCCTGACACTCCCTGAGCACCTTCATCCTGTCTTCCCTCAGTGTGATCCAGGGAGGTCTCTGACATTCCCTGAACACCTTCACCCTGTCTTCCCTCAGAGCTGATCCAGGGAGGTCCCTGACACTCCCTGAACACCACCTTCACCCTGCCTTCCCTCAGGTGATCCAGGGAGGTCTCTGACATCCCTGACACCTTCACCCTGCTTCCTCTCAGCTTTATCCAGGGAGGTCTCTGACACTCCCTGAACACCTTCACCCTGTCTTCCCTCAGAGTGATCCAGGGAGGTCTCTGACACTCCCTGAGCACCTTCACCCTGCCTTCCCTCAGAGCTGATCCAGGGAGGTCTCTGACACTCCCTGAGCACCTTCATCCTGCCTTCCCTCAGTGTGATCCAGGGAGGTCCCTGACACTGCTTGAACACTTCCTTCACCCTATCTTCCCTCAGAGCTGATCCAGGGAGGTCCCTGACATTCCCTGAAACACCTCTTCACCCCTTTCCCTCAGTGTGATCCAGGGAGGTCCCTGACACTCCCTGAACACCTTCACCTTCTTCCCTCAGTGTGATCCAGGGAGGTCTCTGACATCCCTGAAACACCTTCATCCTGTCTTCCCTCAGTGTGATCCAGGGAGGTCCCTGACACTCCCTGAGCACACTTCACCTGCCTTCCCTCAGAGTGATCCAGGGAGGTCTCTGACATCCCTGACACCTTCACTCCTGCCTTCCCTCAGGTGATCCAGGGAGGTCTCTGACACTCCCTGACACCTTCATCCTGCCTTCCCTCAGGTGATTCCCGGGAGGTCTCTGACACTCCCTGAACACCTTCACCCTGTCTTCCCTCAGAGCTGATCCAGGGAGGTCTCTGACACTCCCTGAACACCTTCACCCTGCCTTCCCTCAGAGCTGATCCAGGGAGGTCCCTGACACTCCCTGAACACCACCTTCACCCTGTCTTCCCTCAGAGCTGATCCAGGGAGGTCTCTGACATTCCCTGAACACCTTCACCCTGCCTTCCCTCACTGTTGATTCAGGGAGGTCTCTGACACTCCCTGAACACCTTCACCCTGTCTTCCCTCAGAGCTGATCCAGGGAGGTCCCTGACACTCCCTGAACCACCTTCACCCTGCCTTCCCTCAGTGTGATCCAGGGAGGTCTCTGACATTCCCTGAGCACCTTCATCCTGCCTTCCCTCAGTGTGATCCAGGGAGGTCTCTGACACTGCTTGACACCTTCACCGCCTTCCCTCAGAGTGATCCAGGGAGGTCCCTGACACTCCTTGAACACCCTTCATCCTACCTTCCCTCAGAGTGATCCAGGGAGGTCCTGACATCCCTGAACTTTCTTACTCCTATCTTCCTCAGAGTGAAACCAGGGAGGTCTTGACACTCCCTGAGCACCTTCATCCTGTCTTCCCTCAGTGTGATCCAGGGAGGTCTCTGACATTCCCTGAGCACCTTCATCCTGTCTTCCCTCAGAGCTGATCCAGGGAGGTCCCTGACACTCCCTGAGCACCTTCATCCTGCCTTCCCTCAGTGTGATCCAGGGAGGTCCCTGACACTCCCTTTAACACCTTCACCCTTCCTTCTCCTCAGAGCTGATCCAGGGAGGTCTCTGACATTCCTGACACCTTCACCCTACCTTCCCTCAGAGTGATCCAGGGAGGTCCCTGACACTCCCTGAACACCTTCACCTATCTTCCCTCAGGCTGATCCAGGGAGGTCCTTGACATCCCGTGAACACCCTCCCCAAGGAGATCCGACCCGACATCTGCCCCACCGTTTTGTTTATGGAGGTCTCTGACCTCTGGCATTCCCCTCTTCAACCTGGCCGAGGCCGCTCCATGAACCTTCACGCCTGCTTGATGCCGTAGTGTGATAGAAGAGGTAGACGGTCCTAGCACTTCACCTGTCTTCCCTCTGTGATCCAGGGTCCTGAACTCCCTGTTCACACTGGGCGTCCCATAACCCAAACTGATCTGCAGGCCCCGCTCCTGGCCTTTCAACCCTTCCCCCTTGATCCAGGAAGTCTAATGACACTCCCTGCATTTAACTGTATTTAGACTATTTCCCGGACTTAGACACCCTGACACCTTGCACCTCCTTCCTATGGACCAGTGGCCCTGGGCACATGATCTTGAACCTACCTGCCTAAACCTCATGTGATCGGGCTCTCTGACACCCAGCAACCTTCAAACCTTTCCCCGTGATCCAGGACTTGAAATCCCTGAGCACCTTCACCTGCCTTCCCTCAGTTTGATCCAGGGAGGTCTCTGACATTCCCTGAGCACCTTCATCCTGCCTTCCCTCAGTGTGATCCAGGGAGGTCCCTGACACTCCCTGAGCACCTTCATCCTGCCTTCCCTCAGTGTGATCCAGGGAGGTCTCTGACATTCCCTGAGCACCTTCACCCTGTCTTCCCTCAGAGCTGATCCAGGGAGGTCCCTGACACCCCTGAGCACCTTAAACCTGCCTTCCCTCAGTGTGATCCAGGGAGGTCTCTGACATTCCCTGAGCACCTTCACCCTGTCTTCCCTCAGAGCTGATCCAGGGAGGTCCCTGACACTCCCTGAGCACCTTCATCCTGCCTTCCCTCAGTGTGATCCAGGGAGGTCTCTGACATTCCCTGAGCACCTTCACCCTGTCTTCCCTCAGAGCTGATCCAGGGAGGTCCCTGACACTCCCTGAGCACCTTTATCCTGCCTTCCCTCAGTGTGATCCAGGGAGGTCTCTGACATTCCCTGAGCACCTTCACCCTGTCTTCCCTCAGAGCTGATCCCGGGAGGTCCCCGACACTCCCTGAACACCTTCATCCTGCCTTCCCCCCAGTTTTGATCCAGGGAGGTCTCTGACATTCCCTGAACACCTTCACCCTGCCTTCCCTCACAGCTGATTCAGGGAGGTCTCTGACACTCCCTGAACACCTTCACCCTGTCTTCCCTCAGAGCTGATCCAGGGAGGTCTCTGACACTCCCTGAGCACCTTCACCCTGTCTTCCCTCAGAGCTGATCCAGGGAGGTCTCTGACACTCCCTGAACACCTTCACCCTGCCTTCCCTCAGTGTGATCCAGGGAGGTCCCTGACACTCCCTGAACACCTTCACCCTGCCTTCCCTCAGTGTGATCCAGGGAGGTCCCTGACACTCCTTGAACACCTCCTTCACCCTACCTTCTCTCAGAGCTGATCCAGGGAGGTCCCTGACACTCCTTGAACACCTCCTTCACCCTATATTCCCTCAGAGCTGATCTAGGGAGGTCCCTGACACTCCTTGAACACCTCCTTCACCCTATCTTCCATCAGAGCTGATCTAGGGAGGTCCCTGACACTCCTTGAACACCTCCTTCAAACCCTATATTCCCTCAGAGCTGATCTAGGGAGGTCCCGACACTCCTTGAACACCTCCTTCCCCCCTATATCCCTCAAGCTGATCTAGGGAGGTCCCTGACACTCCTTGAACACCTCCTTCACCCTATATTCCCTCAGAGCTGATCTAGGGAGGTCCCTGACACTCCTTGAACACCTCCTTCACCCTATATTCCCTCAGAGCTGATCTAGGGAGGTCCCTGACACTCCTTGAACACCTCCTTCACCCTATATTCCCTCAGAGCTGATCTAGGGAGGTCCCTGACACTCCTTGAACACCTCCTTCACCCTATATTCCCTCAGAGCTGATCCAGGGAGGTCCTTGACACTCAGTGAACACCTCCAAGACTCACCCGTCTGCCAGCGTTGTTGTTATGGAGGTTCATCAGAGCTCTGGCATCTCCTTCAACCTCGCGGGCGTCCATGAACTTCCTCGCTAGCTTGATGCCGTAGCTGTGGGAGAAACTGACTTAGTAGCGGTCCTAGACCACCTCTCTCTCTGGACCACCTGGTCCTGAACTCGGCTGTTCATAGACAGGTGGTCGATAACCAGCTGATCTGCAGCTGCTTGGTTTACAACCTCCTCTTGACTCACGAAATCGTAATGACTCCTCTCCCTGCATCAAGTGATTTTAGACTATTCAGACTTAGACCACCTGTCCTTGGACCACCTGGCCATGGACCACCTGGCCATGGACCACATGATCTTGAACTACCTAGACCTAAACCACATGACTTCGGGTCATTTAGTACACTATCAACCATTTCAAACTATCCGGCCGTAGACCAAGGCTACTTGACTCCCTGGTCAGTGACCTCAGATTTTGGATCAAATTCAAATTCAAATTCAAATTCAGAGTTTATTCTCTATAAAGATTACAATGTTGAATTTACAGAATTTGGTTGTTGTGTGGTTTACATGTAGTTAAATAATGATTACAGAGTGTACCACTAGAACACCTAGCATGGCTAGGCATTTCGGGCAGACTTAGTTTAATTCTTTATTTTAAAATATTACAAATTATGAGGTAAGTTTGTATTATGGCTAAGTGACTAAATACTAGTTTGTGAGTTTAGCAATGTGAATGCTTTTGTTTTGGCACAGTACATAATTTCAGTATTGGAGTATCATAGGATTCATTATTTTAAGATTGAGATTAATATTTCTGTTTATGGTCAAATGGGTGAGTGAGTGTAAGTGTGAACCACCAGGTGGTATTCGTGTAGTTAGTTGATGGGGTTTATCAGGGAGATAAGATGTTTTCTAATGGTAGTTTTGAAGGTGATGAATATGTCTGCAGTTCTAGAGTTCTCAGGTAGGGTGTTCCAGATTTTAGGGCCTTTGACATACATTGAATTTTTGTAAAGGTTTAGTCGGACATGAGGAATGTCGTAGAGATGTTTGTGTCTGGTGTTGTGCCTGTGGGTTCTGTCACAACTATCAAGAGAGCGTTTTAGGTCAAGGTTGATATTGGAGTTTAAGGTCCTGTAGATGTAGATTGCACAGTAGTAAGTGTGGATGTACTGAACAGGGAGTAAGTTTAGATCTATGAAGAGTGGGGGGGGTGTGTTGCCAGGGATGGGATTTAGTGATTATTCTTACTGCAGCTTTTTGTTGGGTTATTATTGGCTTTAGGTGTGTTGCTGCAGTTGATCCCCAAGCACAAATAGCATAGGTGAGGTATGATAAATAAGTGAGTGGTATAGTGTGAGAAGGGCATTTTGCGGCACGTAGTATCGTATCTTGGAGAGGATCCAAACTGTTTTGGATACTTTTTTGGTTATATGTTGGATATGGGTGCTGAAATTCAGGTTGTTGTCAAGGTATAGGCCTAGGAATTTGCCCTCATTATGTCTGGTAATTAGAGTGTTGTCGATCTTAATGTTAATTTGTGCATCTCCTGCTCTGCTACCAAACATAATATAGTAGGTTTTGTCAGTGTTAAACGTAAGTTTATTGGCTGTCATCCAAGTCGATATTTTGATCAGCTCCTCGTTAACAATGGTGTTGAGGGTGGCAAGATTAGGGTGAGAGATGACATAAGTCGTGTCGTCAGCAAAGAGAATGGGTTTCAGGTGTTGGGATACGTTTGGAAATCATTGATGTATATGAGGAAGAGCAGGGGACCAAGGACACTTCCCTGCGGAACTCCAGTATCAAGTGGCCGTGTTGTTGATGCTGTGTCTTTAATGGTAACATACTGATACCTATTAGTAAGGTAAGATTTGAAATAAGCAAGCGCGTGGCCTCTTATACCGTAATGGTCACGTTTGTGGAGTAAAATGTCGTGGTCTACTGTGTCAAAAGCTTTTCTTAGGTCAATAAAAATTCCTAGTGTAAATTCCTGTGTAAAGCAGATCTAGCATTTTTATGATTGCGTCATAAGTGCTTTCATTTTTCCTAAATCCAAATTGGCAGGGGTTGAGTATGTTTTGTGCTGTTATAAATGAATATAGTCTCCTGTGCACGAGTTTCTCAAAGATTTTGGATAGCAATGGTAAGTTTGATATTGGCCTATAGTTGTTTAAGTCTGTTGGGTCACCACCTTTATGTATTGGTGTAACCCTTGCCATCTTGAGTAGTTTCGGGAAGGTGCTAGTTTTTAGTGACTTGTTAAAAAGTAATGAAATAGCATGCGAAAGGATATGGGCCGCTCGCTTGTACAGTAATGGTGGGACATTAGACAGATTCCCTGAGTTGTTTTTAAGTGACTTTATAATCTCGGTGACTTCCGAGGGCTCAGTTGGTGCAAGATAGAAGGAATTTGGGAAATTCCTATCTAGGTAGTCCCCGGCATGGGCATTAGTATGTAGGATTTTATTGGCGAGATTAGATCCTATGGTTGAGAAGAAGTCATTTATCTTGTTAGCTGTGTCAAGGGCCACATTAGGCCATGGACCACCGCAGACAGGACCACGAGTCGCCTGATCTGAGCTTATCCTCATTCTCAGAACAATGCTTCATAAAGCTCTGATTAGTACGTCATGTAGTCTAAAAAGCTTATATTTGTAAAGCTTTCCACTGCAGCTCATTGAAAATATAAACAATATCAGAAAAAATGAAGCCTAATTATACAATTTTCGCTTGTGGCAGTTAATTAAGCCAGTTTCTCTTAAACTAATTTACAATAGACTAGGTCAGAGCCAATGATAAGCAAGCAGGACCCGAGAATGGAGTTTCATGACTCTCTGATCGCGGGTTCTAACCCCGCCCGTGGTATGGTTTGAGGCTAGTAGAATCCAGTAGAGAAGCTACCAGAATTCAACCGCTACCACCGCTACCACCGCTACCACCGCTACCACCGCTACCACCACCACCACCCCACCACCAACAACAACAACACTACCATCACTCACTTAATATCGGCACTGCAGCCTCCCCACTTCCAGCCTGAGGCACTGTAGCGGCCCCGCTTGCGGTCGTCACACCCACAAGTGGAGATGTTGCCGCGGGCGCATGCGGCAGTCACGCTGTACGCCACCCCTGCGCTGGTCACCGCGTACACATACGCAGCTTCACGACTCCCTGCGGACACAAGCGTACATGAGAGTGAAGGAGCACTACGGCAAGCCTACTGGTCAGTAGACGTTACTACAACTATTACTGCAACAGCTATTACTACAAATAACAATAATAACTGTACCTATTTACAATAAGAAGATGGTTAACATATTAACAAATAAAATTAAGCAAACATTCGCAGACAGACGATCTTAACAATGCAAGACAAGTCACAGGAGGGAGATACCTGCAGTTCAACCTCAGGACCCACCCACTCTCCTCAGGACCCACCCACTCACCTCAGGACCCACCCACTCACCTCAGGACCCACCCATCACTCAGACCCATCTCAGGACCCACCCACTCACCTCAGGACCCACCCACTCACCTCAGAGACCCACCCACTCACTCAGACCCACCCACTCACCTCAGGACCCACCCACTCACCTCAGGACCCACCCACTCACCTCAGGACCCACCCACTCACCTCAGGACCCACCCACTCACCTCAGGACCCACCCACTCACTCAGGACCCACCCACTCACCTCAGGACCACACCACTCACCTCAGGACCCACCCACTCACCTCAGGAACCCACCCACTCACCTCAGGACCACCCACTCACCTCAGGACCCACCCACTCACCTCAGGACCCACCCACTCACCTCAGGACCACCCACTCACCTCAGGACCCACCCACTCACCTCAGGACCCACCCACTCACCTCAGGACCCACCCACTCACCTCAGACCCACCCACTCACCTCAGGACCCACCACTCACCTCAGGACCCACCACTCACCTCAGGACCCCCACTCACTCAGGACCCACCCACTCACCTCAGGACACACCCACTCACCTCAGGAACCCACCCACACTCACCTCAGGACCACCACTCACCTCAGGACCCACCCACTCACCTCAGGACCCACCCACTCACCTCAGACCCACCCATCACCTCAGGACCCACCCACTCACCTCAGGACCCACCCACCACACCTCAGGACCCACCCACTCACCTCAGGACCCACCCACTATCACCTTCAGGACCACCCACTCACCTCAGGACCCACCCACTCACCTCAGGACCACCCACTCACCTCAGGACCCACCCACTCACCTCAGGACCCACCCACTCACCTCAGGACCCACCCACTCACCTCAGGACCCACCCACTCACCTCAGGACCCACCCACTCACCTCAGGACCCACCCACTCACCTCAGGACCCACCACCACCTCACCCACTTCAGGACCCACCCACTCACCTAGGACCCACCCACTCACCTCAGGACCCACCCACTCACCTCAGGACCCACCCACTCACCTCAGGACCCACCCACTCACCTCAGGACCCACCACCACTCACCTCAGGACCCACCCACTCACCTCAGGACCCACCCACTCACCTCAGGACCCACCCACTCACCTCAGGACCCACCCACTCACCTCAGGACCCACCCACTCACCTCAGGACCACCCACTCACCTCAGGACCCACCCACTCACCTCAGACCCACCACTCACTCAGGACCCCACTCACCTCAGGACCCACCCACTCACCTCAGGACCCACCCACTCACCTCAGGACCACCCCACTCACCTCAGGACCCACCCACTCACCTCAGGACCCACCCACCTCACCACCCTCAGGACCACCCACTCACCTCAGACCACCCACTCACCTCAGACCACCACTCACCTCAGGACCACCACTCACCTCAGGACCCACCCACTCACCTCAGACCCACCCACTCACCTCAGGACCCACCCACTCACCTCAGGACCACCATCACCTCAGGACCCACCCACTCACCTCAGACCCACCCACTCACCTCAGACCCACCCACTCACCTCAGGACCCACCCACTCACCTCAGGACCCACCCACTCACCTCAGGACCCACCCACTCACCTCAGACCCACCCCACTCACCTCAGGACCCACCCACTCACCTCAGACCCACCCACTCACCTCAGGACCCACCCACTCACCTCAGGACCCACCACTCACCTCAGGACCCACCCACTCACCTCAGGACCCACCCACTCACCTCAGGACCCACCCACTCACCTCAGGACCCACCCACTCACCTCAGGACCCACCCACTCACCTCAGGATCCACCCACTCACCTCAGGAACCACCCACTCACCTCAGAACCACCCATCACCTCAGGACCACCCACTCACCTCAGGACCACCACTCACTCAGACCACCACTACCTCAGGATCCCATACCCCCACTCACCTTAGGATCCACCCACTCACCTCAGGACCACCCACTCCCAGGACCACCCACTCACCCAGGACCACCCACTCACCTCAGGACCAGCCCATCTCACCTCAGAACCACCCACTCACCTCAGGACTCCACCCACTCACTTCAGGACCCACCCACTACTCAGGACCACACCTCACCCACTCACCTCAGGACCACCCACTCACCTCAGGACCCACCCACTCACCTCAGGATCCACCCACTCACCTCAGGACCACCCACTCACCTCAGGACCCACCCACTCACCTCAGAACCCACCCACTCACCTCAGACCCACACCACTCACCTCAGGATCCACCCACCCACCATCAGGACCCACCCACCTCACCTCAGGACCACCCACTCACCTCAGGACCACCCACTCACCTCAGAACCACCCACTCACCTCAGGACCACCACTCACCTCAGGACCCACCCACTCACCTCAGGACCACCCATCACCCAGACTCACCCACCTCACTTCAGAACCACCCACTCACCTCAGGATCCACCCATCACCTCAGGACTACCGACCCACTCACCTCAGATCCACCCACTCACCTCAGGACCCACCACTCAACCACACCTCAGGACCCACCCACTCACTTCAGGACCACCACCTCACCTCAGGACCCACCCACTCACCTCAGGACCCCCACCACCTCAGACCTCACCCACTCACCCTCAGGATCCACCCACTCACCTCAGGATCCACCCACTCACCTTCAGGATCCACCCACTCACCTCAGGATCCACACCACTCACCTCAGGACCACCCACTCACCCACTAGGACCACCCACTCACCTCAGGACCGCCCACTCACCTCAAGATCCACCCACTCACCTCAGGACCCACCCACCTACCTCTCAGGACCCACCCACTTACTCAAGACCCCACCACTCACCCCTCAGGACCACCTACCCACTCACCTCAGGACCCACCACTCACCTCAGGATCCCACCCACTCACCTCAGGAACCACCCACTCACCTCAGGACCCACCCACTCACCTCAGAACCCACCCACTCACCCTCAAGGACCCCACACTCACCTCAGGATCCACCCATTCACCTCAGGATCCACCCACTCACCTCAGAATCCACCCACTCACCTCAGGATCCACCCACTCACCTCAGGATCCACCCACTCACCTCAGGATCCACCTACTCACCTCAGGAACCACCCACTCACCTTAGGATCCACCCATTCACCGCAGAATTCACCCACTCACCTCATAATCCACCCACTCACCTCAAGATCCACCCACTCACCTCAGGATCCATCCACTCACCTTAAGATCCAATCACTCACCTCAGGATCCACTCACTCACCTCAGGATCCACCCACTCACTTCAGGATCCACCCACTCACCTCAGGATCCACCCACTCACCTCAGGATCCGCCCACTCACCTCAGAATCCACCCACTCACCTCAGGATCTACCCACTCACCTCAGGATCCACCAACTCACCTTAGGATCCACCCACTCACCTCAGGATCCACCCACTCACCTCAGGACCTACCCACTCACCTCAGGACCCACCCACTCACCTCTCGATCCACCCACTCACCTCAGCACTCACCCACTCACTCAGGACCCCCACTCCCCACCAATCACCTCAGCACTCACCCACTCACGTCAGGACCCCCACCCCCCACCCACTTCAGGACCCACCCACCCGCTCACCCCACTTCAGGACCCACCGACCAACTCACCCACTTTAGGAACCACCCACCCACTCACCCATTTCAGGAACCACTCACCCACTACAGGACCCACCGACCCACACTCACTCAGGACCCACCCACCACACACCCTCAGACCCACCACCATCAGACCACCACATGCCACATGGTACTCTGGAGTCTCCAGGTCTCTGTGTGAACAGACGTAAGGCGTAATTACGGGGTGGGTCTGTCCCTACAGCCCAGCCTTCAGGGTTACGTCGACAGCCCTCACAACTCTGGCTGGTCTGGACTGGTCTGGACTGGTCTGGAAACTGAATGAAGAATCCAGGTATTATTCTGCAACTAGAAGATAGACAGACAAATAGAAAAATATGGACAGACAGACAAAACTTCCCGAAGCCTGTACTTTTCTCCAGACTGAGGGGCTGAACACATCATCTCTAGGCTGAAGGGACTGAACACATCGTCTCTAGGCTGAGGGACTGAACACATCACCTCTAGGCTGAGGGACTGAACACATCATCTCCAGGTTGAGGGACTGAACACATCGTCTCTAGGCTGAGGGACTGAACACATCATCTCCAGGCTGAGGGACTGAACACATCGTCTCCAGGTTGAGGGACTGAACACATCATCTCCAGGTTGAGGGACTGAACACATCATCTCCAGGTTGAGGGACTGAACACATCATCTCCAGGCTGAGGGACTGAACACATCATCTCCAGGTTGAGGGACTGAACACATCATCTCCAGGTTGAGGGACTGAACATATCAGTTCCAGGTTGAGGGACTGAACACATCATCTCCAGACTGAGGGACTGAACACATCATCTCCAGACTGAGGGACTGAACACATCATCTCCAGACTGAGGGACTGAACACATCATCTCCGGACTGAGGGACTGAACACATCATCTCCAGACTGAGGGACTGAACACATCATCTCCGGACTGAGGGACTGAACACATCATCTCCCGGTTGAGGGACTGAACACATCATCTCCAGTCTGAGAGACTGAACACATCATCTCCAGACTGAGGGACTGAACACATCATCTCAAGGTTGAGGGACTGAACACATCATCTCCAGACTGAGAGACTGAACACATCATCTCTAGACTGAGGGACTGAACACATCATCTCCAGGTTGAGGGACTGAACACATCATCTCCAGGTTGAGGGACTGAACACATCATCTCCAGATTGAGGGACTGAACACATCATCTCCAGACTGAGGGACTGAACACATCATCTTCAGAATGAGCGACTGAACACATCATCTCCAGACTGAGGGACTGAACACATCATCTTCAGACTGAGCGACTGAACACATCATCTCCGGACTGAGGGACTGAACACATCATATCCAGACTAAGGGACTGAACACATCATCTCAAGGTTGAGGGACTGAACACATCATCTCCAGACTGAGAGACTGAACACATCATCTCTAGACTGAGGGACTGAACACATCGTCTCCAGGTTGAGGGACTGAACACATCATCTCCAGGTTGAGGGACTGAGCACATCATCTCCAGACTGAGGGACTGAACACATCATCTTCAGACTGAGCGACTGAACACATCATCTCCGGACTGAGGGACTGAACACATCATATCCAGACTGAGGGACTGAACACATCATCTCCAGATTGAAGGACTGAACACATCATCTCCAGACTGAGGGACTGAACACATCATCTTCAGAATGAGCGACTGAACACATCATCTCCGGACTGAGGGACTGAACACATCATCTCCAGACTGAGGGACTGAACACATCATCTCCGGACTGAGGGACTGAACACATCATCTCCAGACTGAGGGACTGAACACATCATCTTCAGACTGAGCGACTGAACACATCATCTCCGGACTGAGGGACTGAACACATCATATCCAGACTGAGGGACTGAACACATCATCTCAAGGTTGATTGACTGAACACATCATCTCCAGACTGAGAGACTGAACACATCATCTCTAGACTGAGGGACTGAACACATCATCTCCAGGTTGAGGGACTGAACACATCATCTCCAGGTTGAGGGACTGAACACATCATCTCCAGGCTGAGGGACTGAACACATCATCTCCAGACTGAGGGATTGAACACATCATCTCCAGGTTGAGGGACTGAACACATCATCTCCAGACTGAGGGACTGAACACATCATCTTCAGACTGAGGGACTGAACACATCATCTCCAGACTGAGGGACTGAACACATCATCTTCAGACTGAGCGACTGAACACATCATCTCCGGACTGAGGGACTGAACACATCATCTCCAGGTTGAGGGACTGAACACATCATCTCCAGACTGAGAGACTGAACACATCATCTCCAGACTGAGGGACTGAACACATCATCTTCAGACTGAGCGACTGATCACATCATCTCCGGACTGAGGGACTGAACACATCATGTCCAGGTTGAGGGACTGAACACATCATCTCCAGACTGAGAGACTGAACACATCATCTCCAGGTTGAGGGACTGAACACATCATCTCCAGACTGAGGGACTGAACACATCATCTCCGGACTGAGGGACTGAACACATCATCTCCAGACTGAGGGACTGAACACATCATCTCCAGGTTCAGGGACTGAACACATCATCTCCAGGCTGAGGGACTGAACACATCATCTCCAGGCTGAGGGACTGAACACATCATCTCCAGACTGAGGGACTGAACACATCATCTCCAGACTGAGGGACTGAACACATCATCTCCAGGTTGAGGGACTGAACACATCATCTCCAGGCTGAGGGACTGAACACATCATCTCCAGGTTGAGGGACTGAACACATCATCTCCAGACTGAGGGACTGAACACATCATATCCAGGTTTAGGGACTGAACACATCATCTCCAGGTTGAGGGACTGAACACATCATCTCCAGGCTGAGGGACTGAACACATCATCTCCAGGTTCAGGGACTGAACACATCATCTCCAGGTTTAGGGACTGAACACATCATCTCCAGGCTGAGGGACTGAACACATCATCTCCAGGTTGAGGGACTGAACACATCATCTCCAGGCTGAGGGACTGAACACATCATCTCCAGGTTCAGGGACTGAACACATCATCTCCAGGTTTAGGGACTGAACACATCATCTCCAGGTTGAGGGACTGAACACATCATCTCCGGACTGAGGGACTGATTGCCTAATATTCAGTCTATATATTTTCTAATTTTTTTCTGTAATTTGCTGATAGTCTCTGGTTAGCGGAATGTTCCTTGAATAAAGATCATGAAGTGTTGTCCACGTGCCTTATTTACTACCTCGAGTTGTTCCACGATTGGTAAACAGAGGATCGAGCCTTCATCACTCCTTACGCTGAATATCCCACACTGGGGAGAAGTTAACCCAACAGACGCTGTAATTCCACGTTAAGTGCTGAGTATAAAATGGGATTTGGAAGTTACTGTTCCATTATGGATAGTGTTCGATACTGGGGAAGGGGAAGATTGAGACACTTATGCAGTATATGGGAATCTTTATTCAGGAAACGTTTCGCCACACAGTGGCTTCATCAGTCCAATACAAAGATGAAGGCGTAAGGAATGGTTTTTCAAACCATTCATCACAACTGTCAGACACTGCAGCATCATGGGATCTTGTTACAAGGAATTCTTCAACACTTGTCCAACTTTTGGAGGAAGACCTACTTCGACTAGTGGATGGTACCACTATAACCCCGCCTCCTCCTGCTTCGCCTCACCTCACTACAGTATATAAGCCACGTCTACGGCCCTATGCTGTACATTCTACAAGATTGATGGACTGAACACATCGACTACAGGCTGAGGGACTGATTACCTCATACTCCTCCTCTCCTTACGCCTTCCTCTTTGTATTGGACTGATGAAGCCACTGTGTGGCGAAACGTTTCCTGAATAAAGATTCCCATATACTGCATAAGTGTCTCAATCTTCAACTTGTCGGTTTTTCAAACCATTCATCACAACTGGGGAAGGGGTTTTAATCTTAAGTGATGATGCTCAACTCTTCCTTAGATCAGTCCTGATTATCTGTTATCTTTCAGATGCTGTATGACTCTCGTGGCTAGTTGCCTGGTGAAGTTTAAGTTCTATCGACCGCACGAGGGTCATTATATGCCACCAGTCAACAATACTTTAATACCCATACACACACACACACACACACACACACACACACACACACACACACACACACACACACACACACACACACACACACACACACACACACACACACACACACACACGAGTGTAAATTCAGTTCTCATATCAAACCCTTCATAAAGTATAATTTTTTTTCATAAATGCTGCTGAAAAATTGCAAGAATAATATTACTACGAAAACCCATCCTTACGATATTAAATTTTTGATATGCATATTTCTCCACCCTCCCAAAAAAAAAATGAAATACATTGTGTAGAAGAGGTTGGTGAGTGAGCTGCCCGTCCTGATACTGGAGATAAGAGACCAGCTCACCGCACCAGTGGTGTAAACTGGTCATCCGTGTCATTATATCTCTCTGTCTCATTAATCATCCGTCTCAATGAGTCCGTCATTTGGCTCTCCAAGGGCTGTTGTGTGACGGTAAGTGTGGCCACAATATCCTGTGAGGCGACGATAATGTGGGTGGGGGCTGGTCAATGTGTGTCCATCAGGGGAGAGAATTGTGCACTCGCCTGGGTGCAGACTCACTCCAGATACGAACAAATACACTCTCTTTTCACTCAGTAGGGAGACGGCTGGTTCCTAGTAGTATAGACACAACGTCTCGCCCACCTGTGAGCGAGATATTGGCTTTCATAAAGGCTTGCTCTGCTGTGTGTGTGCTGTCATACCAGTGGGAGAATCTGCTCGCCTTGCAGATCTCAGCTGCGTTCTGTTCTCAGATCAACCAGATGTTGATTTACGCTGAAGTGGCCGCAAGTGTAGTGACTTAAACTACAACACGTCTTGTTGTGGGACTACAAGTTATCCAGCACGAAGCTGGCTGGCCAGCTTCCTCTCTGCTCTTGGTACGTGCGTATATAACAATCTGCCCTTGTTACCCGTACGATTTAAATTCGCAGACGTGCCTCCACAACTTGGGTCACCGGGTTTAAAGCTTGTCAACTGCACGAGGGTCATTAAGGCTACATTTCTCTTCTTTATCACCTGTCAAGAATACTTTAGTCCTCTCATAAAAAAATGAATTAAACTCTCAGCGAATGTACACTGAGATACATATATACTGAGAGAATATACATTGAGAGACATATATACTGAGAGAATATACACTGAGCATTATATATGCTGAGAGAATATACACTGAGAGATATATAGCTAGAGAATATACACTGACATATATATCCTGAGAGAATATATACTGAGGGACACATACTGAGAGAATATACACTGAGATGCATATATTCCTTCGTATATGCTGCCCACATCTTACAGGTTATGCGCACAAAGAAGAGCAGATTCCGTAATGGATACACTACATCCCTGAAGGTGGGAAAGAAGTTGAAAGACGAGACCAGGAGCTGTGACTTGACCCTCTCATCCGAAGCCTGGTGAAAATACCAGTCCACTACAACCAGGTACCTCGCCCTTACTGCCCCACACCAACATTAACACACTCTGAAGACTTCAACCGCATTTTTTTTCATCTCTAAGGGGTTCTATCAGGGGGCTGGAGACTTTAATTCTAGGGGGAAGGGAAACTCAGGGGTTGATGTTCAGTATCCGCGGTCGCTCAGCGTGAGACAGGCGGCCATTGTGAGAGATTCTTCACGCAGAAAGGGATCGTCTGGGAGACTGTATCGATGCTGATGGGGAGGTTAGTGTTGAGAGAGATTTTTACCCAGCTCAGCTCTTGTGACTGGAGGCTTCTGACGTATCAATAGTTGTTAGGGCCGGCGTATCAATAGTTGTTAGGGCCGGCGTATCAATAGTTGTTAGGGCCGGCGTATCAATGGTTGTTATGGCCAGCACACACCATCATACACAATGCTAAGGATCTCTCTATTGATCTTCTCCCTTCTGTACAACATATTATCCTCTTCTTACCCTTGTTTCATTGTGGTCAGAGAGAGAGAGAGAGAGAGAGAGAGAGAGAGAGAGAGAGAGAGAGAGAGAGAGAGAGAGAGAGAGAGAGAGAGAGAGAGAGAGAGAGAGAGAGAGAGATTCATTATATAAACGGTTCACAATATCAACAAGCTGGTAAATAAAAAAAAACATATATTCGTCTAAAGAAGCCTGCAACACAGGCGAAACATCTCTCCAATAAATATATCCCGGTGTCGCACATATGTTTCACTCATTAACATGTCGGTATTCCATAACATTCACAATAACTTCCCTCTTGTCTACTTTCTATTGACTCCTAGACGTGTTGTACATTGCACTAGGAAGAGGGAACTCACCACCATCACCACATCCCTGTCTAGGAAGTCGTGTCGTAAGAGTGTCGTAGTAGACAGCATCTACTTCACTCATATGTTCGACTAACGAGTCGAATTTGGACACCCAGAGCCCACCTGTCAATCCTTGTCTCAAACGAGACAGATATCTTTATGGGGTCTATCAACACTATGGACACCTTGATACTGCCTAGCATTCCTTTCCTCACACGAGTCAACAAGACAAAATTTTCAAACATAGATATAACATACAACAAGCAGATAATCTATTTCACATTTATCTATCTACCCTACAGCATAAATTTTCATAAACATCAGAACTCAGAGTGAACAGGGCCGTCTTATTCGTTCACTCTTTGGCCATTGTAAATCATCCTAATCAATTTACATCGGGAGAAAATGAATTTTCCGGGAGAGAAACTATAGACTCAGACGTTGACGCATCATATAATTTATATCAGAAGCTGTTATGGTTGACAAACATAACGATGTATTAGTATTTTCTTGGTGGCCATCTTGGATTTCTGTCAGTTCTGTAAAGTACTCAGTGATGCCATGGTGGTGTCAGGGAGCTCTGAGTGTCATGTATCAGGGGAGCCCTCAGTATCTTGTATCAGGGGAACCCTGAGAACTTTGTATCAGGGGACCCATGAATGTGTTGTATCAAGGACCACAGAGTATCTTGTAACAGGGACCTTTGAGTAACTGTACCAGGTACCCATGAGAATCTTGTTTCAGGGGAGCCCTGAGGGTCCTGTATCATGGGATCCCTGAGGATCCTGTACCAGGTACCCCTGAGGATCTTCTTTCAGGGACCTCCATGACGATCCTGTATCAGGGCCCTTGAGGATAATGAACCTACAAAAACAATAACACTAACCTCCAACAATTTCAGGTTTATCGCCTCTTATTACTGGACCAAATGAATCGTTGTAGCAGTTACTGATTTTTTCCCCCAACAAACTTCTGTGTTGCTGCTCTTGTCTCGGGGTTTCAAAGAACTTTTTCAGGTGATTTTAGGCAATACTGAAGCACCAAGAAAAACAAAAATAATAAACATTAACATTAAGAAAGAATTAGAACCCAACCTAGAAACCGGTTTAGGGTCCGGACGGGTTTAACTCTGCGGAGGGGAGGAGGAGGAGAAAAGAATGCAAAAATGGGATTACAAGGATTACGTAAACAAATGAGGAGGAATTGAGGGAGAGGAGGGAGAGAGGCAGATGATAAAGGGCTTGGAAGGAGGTTAATGGGGAAGAGAAATAGGAAGAGAAAGGATTGAAAGGAAACTGGAAAGGCCTGAGGAGAGAGAGAGAGGGAAATGAGTGAAGCAGTAGAGCCAAAGATGGAGGGTTGAGAGTAGAGAGAACTGCAGGAGAGTAGGCAGAGAGAGAGAGAGCACAGAGAGAGAAGAGAGAGAGAGAGAGTAGAGAGATTATCTTGATAGTAAAGGGCTCTTGATCCAACGATACAGCTAGCCTATCCGTTCTCAGTTCCTGACTGTTTCTCTCATAATAATAATAATAGATAATAATATAATAAGTAATAAATAATAATACAAAATATAATACATAAAATAATAATAGATAATATAAACAACAAGCAATGATATAATAGTAAAATAATATAATGAATAGATAATAATAAAAAAAAGTATAATAATAAAAGTAAAATAAAAACCTAAAATGAAAAAAAAAAGAAGAAAGTAAAGATAGATAATGAACAATAATAATAAAATAACAAAATAATAAAGAATAGAAAAAAAATATATTATAATAGTAAATTTAATAACAACTAAGCTGACTAATCCTATATCAATAATATAATACTAATATTAATACAACAATAATAATAATAATAATAATAATAATAATAATAATAATAATAATAATAATAATAATAATAATAATATATAATAATAATAATAAAAAAACAGCACAGCAGGAACAACAAAACAGAAGTAACAACGAAGGAGCACACAGAACAACAAAACAGGAACAGACAACAAGAACAACAACAACAGACGTAACAACAGCAGCACACGGAACAACAACACGAACTAACACAGGAACAGGAGCAGCAACAGGAACACACAAAGAACATAACACAGGAACAGGAGCAACAACTGGAACAACAACAACAGAACAGTAACAACAGGAACAGGAGCAACAACAGGAACAACAACAACAGGAACAGTAACAACAGGAACAGGAGCAACAACAGGAACAACAACAACAGGAACAGTAACAACAGGAACAGCAGCAACAACAGGAACAATAACAACAGGAACAGTAACAACAGGAACAGCAGCAGCAACAACAGGTACAACAGCAGCAGCAGCAGCAGGAACAACAGGAACAATAACAACAGGAAGAGCAACAACAGGAATAATAACAGTAACAGCAGGAACAGCAACAACAGGAACAACAACAACAGGATCAGTAACAACAGGAACAGGAACGATAGGAACAGGAACAACAGGAACAACAGCAACAACAACAGCAGGATAGCAGTAGATAGGAAGATAACTCACCAACAGCAGGATAGCAGTAGACAGGAAGATAACTCACCAACAGCAGGATAGCAGTAGACAGGAAGATAAACTCACCAACAGCAGGATAGCAGTAGACAGGAGATAACTCACCAACAGCAGGATAGCAGTAGACAGGAAGATAACTCACCAACAGCAGGATAGCAGTAGACAGGAAGATAACTCACCAACAGCAGGATAGCAGTAGACAGGAGATAACACCAACAGCAGGAAGCAGTAGACAGGAAGAAACTCACCAATAGCAGGATAGCAGTGGACAGGAGGATAACTCACCAACAGCAGGATAACAGCAGACAGTAGGATAACTTACCAACAGCAGGATAGCAGTAGACAGGAGGACAACTCACCAATAGCAGGATAGCAGTAGACAGGAGGATAACTCGCCAACAGCAGGATAGTAGTAGACAGGAGGATAACTTACCAACAGCAGGATAGCAGTAGACAGGAGGATAACTCACCAACAGCAGGATAGCAGAAGACAGGAGGACAACTCACCAATAGCAGGATAGCAGTGGACAGGAGGATAACTCACCAACAGCAGGATAACAGCAGACAGTAGGATAACTTACCAACAGCAGGATAGCAGTAGACAGGAAGATAACTCACCAACAGCAGGATAGCAGTAGACAGGAGGATAACTCACCAACAGCAGGATAGCAGTAGACAGGAGGATAACTCACCAACAGCAGGATAGCAGTAGACAGGAGGATAACTCACCAACAGCAGGATAGCAGTAGACAGGAGGATAACTCACCAACAGCAGGATAGCAGTAGACAGGAAGATAACTCACCAACAGCAGGATAGCAGTAGACAGGAAGATAACTCACCAACAGCAGGATAGCAGTAGACAGGAGGATAACTCACCAACAAGCACCACGTGACTGAAGGTGCCAGAGCCAGCCAGGGAACAGTTCCAGCGCTGATGCCGGAACTGGTGTCGGCACTCACGGAGGCCGGTGCTGGAGCCCTCGCTCAGGGCCACCATGGCATCAGGGGCCCTGGTGCAGATGCGGCGCTGGCGGGGGGTTAGCGATGGCACCCTGGAGCACAGCAGGTTGGCACCCAGGGCCACGACTGATGACACCGCCCTGACAGGGAGAGAGAAGAGAGAGATAAGGCACTTGGCACTCCCACCTGAGTTTAATAATAATATATTAAATAACATTACTACTACTGCTACTGCAAATAATAATAATAATAATAATAATAATAATATATATATATATATATATATATATATATATATATATATATATATATATATATATATATATTATATATATATATATATATTATATATGTGTGTGTGTGTGTGTGTGTGTGTGTGTGTGTGTGTGTGTGTGTGTGTGTGTGTGTGTGTGTGTAATTAAAACTGACACCGTGTGTAGTATTACGAGAAGGTACGACAGATTTCGAACTGGAGAAGAGCCCAGCAGCCGGAGCTCAACCACACAAGCAGATGAAAGTAAATGCAGCCGGTAAATAGTGTGTCTATGTCTGTCTGTCTGTATCTGTCTTCTGTCTCTGTCTCTCTCTGTCTTCTGTCTCTGTCTCTCTCTCTCTGTCTTCTATCTGTCTCTGTCTCTCTCTCTGTCTTCTGTCTCTGTCTCTCTCTCTGTCTTCTATCTGTCTCTGTCTCTCTCTTTGTCTCTATCTCTGTCTTCTATCTGTCTCTGTTCTCTCTCTGTCTTCTATCTGTCTCTGTCTCTCTATCTGTCTTCTATCTGTCTCTGTCTCTCTCTCTCTGTTTATCTGTCTCTCTCTCTGTCTTCTATCTGTCTCTGTCTCTCTCTCTGTCTTCTGTCATCCTCTCTCTCTAGTTTCTATCAGTCTCTGTCTCTCTTTGTCTCTATCTCTGTCTTCTATCTGTCTCTGTCTCTCTCTGTTCTATATCTTCTCTGTCTCTATTAGTCTTCTATCTGTCTCTGTCTCTCTCTCTGTCTTCTATCTGTCTCTCTCTCTGTCTTCTATCTGTCTCTGTCTCTCTCTCTGTCTTCTGTCTCTGTTCTCTGTCTTCTATCTGTCTCTGTCTCTGTCTTCTATCGTCTCTGTCTTCTATCTGTCTCTCTCTCTGTCTTCTATCTGTCTCTGTCTCTCTCTCTGTCTTCTGTTCTGTCTCTCTCTGTCTTCTATCTGTCTCTGTCTCTCTCTTTGTCTCTATCTCTGTCTTCTATCTGTCTCTGTCTCTCTCTCTGTTTCTATCTGTCTCTGTCTCTCTATCTGTCTTCTATCTGTCTCTGTCTCTCTCTCTCTGTCTTCTATCTGTCTCTCCTCTCTCTCTCTGTCTTCTATCTGTCTCTGTCTCTCTCTCTGTCTTCTGTCTCTGTCTCTCTCTCTGTCTTCTGTCTCTGTCTCTCTCTCTGTCTTCTATCTGTCTCTGTCTCTCTGTCTTCTATCTGTCTCTGTCTCTTTCTGTCTTCTATCTGTCTCTGTCTCTCTATCTGTCTTCTATCTGTCTCTGTCTCTCTGTCTTCTATCTGTCTCTGTCTATCTCAGTTATTATTACCTTGACCATCATCCACACTTCGTTTTTCCATGAATTCTTAATGAATTTAGTTTCACCTTTTAAGGTTAGTCTGGGCTGTGCGTCTCTCTTATTTATCTCTTGTTAGCTAAACTGGTGAGTTGTGTACTCACTGAGTTGTGTTTGGGGGTTGAGCTCACCTCCTGGACCCGCCTCTTCACAAACTGGCCGTAATATATTACGTCCCGGCCTCCAGTACCTTATCTTAACAGATCTTTAAAAGGTGAATGGAGTTTGATAGTTAATTGGTTATTTACTAGTTGTCAAAGGCACTTGTTGAAAGACACCTGGCCTGTTTATGTGTGTGTGTGTGTGTGTGTGTGTGTGTGTGTGTGTGTGTGTGTGTGTGTGTGTGTGTGTGTAGGACTGTATGAGTGCATGTGTTATGTGCCGAGTATGTTACATTATATTCGACATTCGTCACATAACCACTGTCATGTCCTCTCGACCAGTGAACTGGTAACTCAAAGTGTAGCAGTTCTGGGGCCCCCACTGCGCTTATTGTCCAGTTCAACCCACCAATAACGTGTAAGCCGGCTACTCCAGCCAAGGTGACATCTCACCTGTCCATCTGGCTGGGTGACAGACTTCCACAGACACTGGTCGTGACCACTCATGCCTTGAGTGGCTCTGGTTGCGCTATTACATACTCTGATATCTCAATATATTTACATTGTATAAATTGTAAATAAGTGGTGAAGGAATAAATGGGTAAAGATATCTAGCTCTGCCGTGTTTGTCTTGCCCTTGTTCTGTCCTGCTGACCGCATGTTTCACAGACCGGGCCGCGGGTCGCTGACTCCCGAAACCTTCTCCAGGTATACTCTCCACGTATAGTCTCCAAGGTCTACTCTCCACGTATAGTCTCCAAGGTCTACTCTCCACGTATAGTCTCCAAGGTCTACTCTCCACGTATAGTCTCCAAGGTCTACTCTCCAGGTATACCAGGTGATACAGGCCTCTAAAGTACCACCTGTGCTCGTGACAGTGTATGTGTGTGTATGTGTCAATGTGTTCGTTTCTGATTGTCAAACGAACTTGTTGAAAGACGCTTGGCATGTTTTTTGTGGTGTGTGTGTGTGTGTGTGTGTGTGTGTGTGTGTGTGTGTGTGTGTGTGTGTGTGTGTGTGTGTGTGTGTGTGTGAAGATAACCAGTTGGTAATATATAATATATTAGCTCATTGAAAATACCACACCGTAAACGTTTTGAAAGGAGCCACAGAAGTTATGAAGGTGAGTCACGAGTGGTGGTGGTTGTGGTAGTATTGTTGGTAGTAGCGGTGGTGAGTAGTTTATTTAGCTGTACTTACCTAGTTGTGGTTCCAGGGGTTGAGCCCTAGCTCCTGGCCCCACCACCCTCCTCTCAATTAACTTCCCGTGACTAATCTCACACTGCTGGCCATGGTAACTGTGATGTACATGTTCTTAAAACCATACCTGGAGTCTCCCTCCACCACTTCACCCTCCATACTAGCCTCTAATGGAGCTGGAGTGAAGGAGTATCCTCCACGTAGCTACATATGTCAGGAACATAACTTCAGTATGCGCCAACATGATGCTGGAGATTTCAATGCACCGCACACAGCTAGACATTTCCAATTATCGTAAATTCGAAGTTTTGCTCTGAAAGGCACGGAGATGTTGACTGGTTTGATAAATTACATATAACCTGTGTACAGACAAAGTTTAGCACACGGGTGAGCTTTGTCAAAAAGGGGAAATGTCCGTGTGAAAGCTCTACTGAATCACTACTGTGCTGTGACTCTCAGTCTGTCTATACTCTCAATCGCCACCTCTGTCAATGTTCATAATTAAATACAAGCTAAATTTCCGGCAATGTTGTTTATGTCTTAGTGTGAGTGTATGGAAATACACAGACCTATACTCCCCCACACCACTAACAGTTTATACATAAGATATACATTATATTAGAGTTAGATATTGTCACCGAAGTAGCTAGTTTATTATGCACCTCCACATCCATCCTGTGGACGGTAGTGCAACACCATATGGATGCACAAAACGCCTAGGAACACATTATTAAGGACATAACGTGGTAGAAACACCAGCAGATATATTTGTTTATGTAATCAGAGGTAACAAGAGAAGCAGACCAAAAGCAGAGGCAACAAAACAGAGGAGCACGACCAGAGATTGGGGAAGGGGTGTTAGGGGAACTTTTGGAGGGTAAGTGGTAGGGATTTGGTTGAGGAAGAGAAGCTTGGAAGAAGAGGGAAAGGGGGAGGTAACTCTATGAATGCTCGGACCTTGCAAAAGGGAGCACTCACCTACCCAGGATTACCAGTAATTCGCTCCAACACTAAGAAGGCTTAGGGAAAGAGCCGGGAGTATTAACGTCCAGACCTGCCCATGACTCCACGGCCCATAAACCCAGGGATACCCTTGTGCAGGGAACCGCTTTGCAGGAATCCCTTCCCTGCACAACACTCTTGTTAAATGTCTGTTGATATTGTCTTGCTGGGCCCCCATCCTTACCCCTCGCCTGTACACTGTACACAGTTCACTGTACACTGTACACCGTTCACTGTACACTGTACACCGTTCATTGTACACAGACTTAACAAGTCTCATGGTGAGGGAAACGAGGCCTGATAATAAAGTATACAGAACGTTTCGTATTAGTGATGACACTAATTAGCTTGTTGTTATTGGACAACTACACAGAGACAGTGACCATAACTTTACACAGAGACAGTGACCATAACTTTACACAGAGACAGTGACCATAACTTTACACAGAGACAGTGACCATAACTTTACACAGAGACAGTGACCATAACTTTACACAGAGACAGTGACCATAAATTTACACAGAGACAGTGACCATAACTTTACACAGAGACAGTGACCATAACTTTACACAGAGACAGTGACCATAACTTTACACAGAGACAGTGACCATAACTTTACACAGAGACAGTGACCATAACTTTACACAGAGACAGTGACCATAAACTTTACACAGAGACAGTGACCATAACTTTACACAGAGACAGTGACCATAACTTTACACAGAGACAGTGACCATAACTTTACACAGAGACAGTGACCATAACTTTACACAGAGACAGCGACCATAACTTTACACAGAGACAGTGACCATAACTTTACACAGAGACAGTGACCATAACTTTACACAGAGACAGTGACCATAACTTTACACAGAGACAGCGACCATAACTTTACAGAGACAAGTGACTTCAAGAGTTTTGATGGAGTTGAAAAGTCAATTAACACAGCTGCTACATCAATTAACACAGCTGTCACATCAATTAACACAGCTGCCACATCAATTAACACAGTTGCCACATCAATTAACACAGTTGCCACATCAATTAACACAGCTGTCACATCAATTAACACAGCAGGCACATCAATTAACACAGCTGCCACATCAATTAACACAACTGCCACATCAACTAACACAGCTGTCACATCAGTTAACGCAGTTGCCACATCAATTAACACAGCTGCCACATCAATTAACACAGCTGCCACATCAATTAACACAGCTGCCACATCAATTAACACAGTTGCCACATCAATTAACACAGTTGCCACATCAATTAACACAGTTGCCACATCAATTAACACAGCTGTCACATCAATTAACACAGCAGGCACATCAATTAACACAGTTGCCACATCAACTAACACAGCTGTCACATCAGTTAACGCAGTTGCCACATCAATTAACACAGCTGCCACATCAATTAACACAGCAGGCACATCAATTAACACAGCTGCCACATTAATTAACACAGCTGCCACATCAATTAACACAGATGGCACTTCAGTTAACACAGTTGTCACATCAATTAACACAGCTGCCACATCAATTAACACAGCTGCCACATCAATTAACACAGCTGCCACATCAATTAACACAGCTGCCACATCAATTAACACAACTGCCACATCAATTAACACAGCTGACACATCAATTAACAGAGCTGCCACGTCAGTTAACACAGCTGCCACATCAATTAACACAGCTGCCGCATCAATTAACACAACTGCCACGTCAATTAACACATCTGCCACATCAATTAACAGAGCTGCCACGTCAGTTAACACAACTTCCACATCAATTAACACAACTGCCACATCAATTAACACAGCTGAAATATCAATTAACAGAGCTGCCACGTCAGTTAACACAGCTGCCACATCAATTAACACAGCTGCCGCATCAATTAACACAACTGCCACGTCAATTAACACATCTGCCACATCAATTAACACAGCTGCCGCATCAATTAACACAACTGCCACATCAATTAACACAGCTGCCACATCAATTAACAGAGCTGCCACGTCAGTTAACACAGATGCCACATCAATTAACACAACTGCCACATCAACTAACACAGCTGGCACATAAATTAACACAGTTGCCACATCAATTAACACAGCTGCCACATCAATTAACACAGTTGCCACATCAATTAACACAGCTGCCACATCAATTAACACAGCTGCCAAATCAATTAACACAGTTGCCACATTAATTAACACAGTTGCCACATCAATTAACACAGCTGCCACATCAATTAACACAGCTGCCAAATCAATTAACATAGTTGCCACATTAATTAACACAGTTGCCACATCAATTAACACAGCTGTCGCGTCAATTAACACAGTTGCCACATCAATTAACACAGCTGCCACATCAATTAACACAGCTGCCAAATCAATTAACATAGTTGCCACATTAATTAACACAGCTGCCACATCAATTAACACAGCTGCCACATCAATTAACACAGCTGCCACATCAATTAACACAGTTGCCACATCAATTAGCACAGTTACCAAACATAGACATACACTGGCAACTTGGCTAGTGACATAAACAAACACCTGCTGGCAGCTCCTGGTCTCCCTTGTTGTTGATGCTCCATTATGGCGGTGAACTTGCGGTTGTAAAAGCTCTTGAAGTATGAAATAAGCATAAATATCTTTGCTATACCTCAGCAGATATGAAAGATATTATTCAAGATTTAATAGCTACGGTCAGAATCGTGAGGCTGGAGGAAAAACCTTCAAATATGAGATCTTTCAGACAGGAGGAGAAGGAACTTGCTTTGTTGCCCGAACTTAAAATTTTGCTTCCGATTTCTAGGCATTTAATGAAAGGGCGAACAGGGCTTATTTTCATCCACTGATGTGGAGGGGGCAGCTCTGGATGAGGAACATCCAGATCAGTGACATTTGAGCGGGTAAAGACAGACAATATTGTGGTTGGAGGAGAATCAGAGGCAGTGGTAATTCACGTCTAGGTGTGCGCAGTCGACGCCATTAAAAAAGAAAAACAAAAAAACAATAAATACCACAAACGAAGTATAAATGACATGATATGAACACAAGGTGGAACATAGGACTGAAGGTACTCATCACTCATCATGTAGGATTAGCATACCTATTTTAAGATACTTATGCTGTAGGATTAAGATACCTGGAATTAATATATCTATGTTAAGATACTTATGCTGTAGGATTAACATACCTTTGTAAAGATATTTTTGCTACAGGATTACACTGGCTATCTCGTCTCACAATCCAGCATGATGTTGTACCGTCATACATCTCATTATTCAATTTGAAATACGTCAGAAAAAACTCACACTGCTCTGAACCGTCGAAATATTAAATAAAATCACGTCGAATAGTCCTGATCAGACCAAATCAGCCCTGATCAGCACTTATTGCTGTTGTCTAGAAGTGGATAATCTGACGGTTATTTCAGCCACGTATCTAACAGTCTTTGTAGGGAAATTATTCCACCAAGAAGGCAAGAGAACCCTTACTCAAGGGGAAAAATAGAGGTTCCCTTGAACCTCGCTGGGTTAGGTCTATTTTACACTTCGGGGGAGAAAGGGAAGATAATTGTCTGGAAAACACACTGGTTGCAGACCGCCATTTCACTGGATGAACATTTCGCACTGTGTAGAGTTTTATCGTGATGTATTAAAGCTCTACACAGAGAGCGAAACGTCACGCAAGACTAAACGTAGTTCTCGCCTCTTCCAAGCGAACCAATTCCGCCCGTTTCACTTCAGTAAAAGAATTTTTATTGTCGATTCCATTCTCGACTCGTAAAACAGGCCCTTACCTGTTGCATAAGGTAATGTAAGATGATAGTATCTCTTAGCTAAATGGAGCCTGCTGCTCCTCGCACGCCATAACCTGAGACTACCCATCACAGAAACGATGGGGTTCTAACCCCTGGCCGGTGAGTACCTAAAACACAGAGGACAGTGAGCCGTGTGAGTTTCAGGACACAACAGACTGCTACTAGGCTGAGAACCCGAGGTAAAGCTCTGGCCATACATACCTCTGTTGGGGAAAGACGGAGGAGGATGAGGTTAGTAATCGAGGGACTGTGAGAGGAGGGTAAATGTGTATTTTACGAAATTATCACAAGCAATGGGGCTCATGCTGGGGCTTTATTAACCTAAGTGGGGCTTTATCATTCATGGTAAAGCGTGATGGGGTCGCCGCTTATATGGGAATTCGCTCATAAAGGATCCGTATGAAACGAGGGAAAGATGTTCTTGACGAAGCCGCCACTTTGAGTGAAACGTCGTAATATGACGTTTTGCCCAGCCTGCTTCGTCTCAGAATCACTCTTCGCCCATATACCCCATTGTTTACGTCAGCTGGGAGGAGGAGGAGGAGAGGCAGCGACGGCAGGAGCAGTAAAAACAAGAGCCCGGGATGCTACAACACATCTGCTCATCTCAATTCCTTTTTTTTCCTATTTTTTTCATGAGGAATGTGTGTTGGGAGTGGGTGTTAGGTGAGGGACAACACGCACACCTCTCTCACTCTCTCACACACATGGATTAAGAGTGAGTAATGGGCTCGCGCGGGAATGAGCTAATTCGAATATAGATACACCCATCTCTCGCCCCATTCCTCGAGCTGGTAAAGAGATTTCGATTTGGGGAAATGGTGCTACCATCTCTCCCTTTCATAAATCATAGCTGTCTCCAATGTCCATTAACATGCATATCTCTTACCGTATGTATGATGAAATACGTACAAACAAGCTGAGGTATGTAGACAGATCGCAGTCAGCAGGACTAGAACCCACATGAGGGGAGTAGCATAGCTCCCCAGAAGAATAACTCCCCAGTAGCATAGCTCCCCAGTTGCATAGCTCTCCAGTAACATAGCTCCCCAGTAGCATAGCTCCCCAGTAGCATAGTTCCCCAGCAGCATAGCTCCCCAGTAGCATAGCTCCCAGCAGCATAGCTCCCCAGTAGCATAGCTCCCCAGTAGCATAGCTCCCCAGTAGCATAGTTCCCCAGCAGCATAGCTCCCCAGTAGCATAGCTCCCAGCAGCATAGCTCCCCAGTAGCATAGCTCCCCAGTAGCATAACTCCTCAGCAGCATAGCTCCCCAGTAGCATAGCTCCCCTGTAGCATAGCTCCACAGTAGCATAGCTCCCCCAGTAGCATAGCTCCCCCAGTAGCATAGCTCCCCAGTAGCGTAGCTCCCCAGTAACATAGCTCCCCAGCAGCATAGCTCCCCAGTAGCATAGCACCCCAGTAGCATAGCTCCCCAGTAGCATAGCTCCCCAGTAGCATAGTTCCCCAGCAGCATAGCTCCCCAGAAGCATAGCTCCCCAGTAGCATAGCTCCCCAGTAGCATAGCTTCTCATTAGCATAGCTCCCCAGTAGCATAGCTCTAAAGTAGCAAAACTCCCCAGTAGCATAGCTTCCCAGCAGCATAGCTCCCCAGTAGCATAGCACCCCAGTAGCATAGCTCCCCAGTAGCCTAGCTTCCCAGTAGCATAGCTCCCCAGTAGCATAGCTCCCCAGTAGCATAGTTCCCCAGCAGCATAGCTCCCCAGAAGCATAGCTCCCCAGTAGCATAGCTCCCCAGTAGCATAGCTTCTCATTAGCATAGCTCCCCAGTAGCATAGCTCTCCAGTAGCAAAGCTCCCCAGTAGCATAGCTTCCCAGCAGCATAGCTCCCCAGTAGCATAGCTCCCCAGTAGCATAGCTTCCCAGTAGCATAGATCTCCAGTAGCATAGCTCCCCTGTAGCATAACTCCCCAGTAGCATAGCTCCCCAGTAGCATAGCTCCCCAGTAGCATAGCTCCCCAGTAGCACAGCTCCCAGTAGCATAGCTCCCAAGTAGCATAGCTCCCCAGTAGCATAGTTCCCCAGCAGCATAGCTCCCCAGTAACATAGCTCCTCAGTAGCATAGCTCCCCAGTAGCATAGCTCTCCAGTAGCATAGCTCCCCAGTAGCATAATTCTCCAGCAGCATAGCTTCCCAGTAGCATAACTCCCCAGTAGCATAGCTTCCAGTAGCATAGCTCCACAATAGCATAGCTCCCCAGTAGCATAACTTCCCAGTAGCATAGCTCCCCAGTAGCATAGCTCCCCAGTAGCATAGCTTCCCAGTAGCATAGCTCCCCAGTAGCATAGCTCCCCAGTAGCATAGCTCTCCAGTAGCATAGCTCCCCTGTAGCATAGCTCCCCAGCAGCATAGCTCCGCAGCAGCATAGCTCCCCAGTAGCATAGCTCCCCAGTAGCATAGCTCCCCAGTAGCATAGCTCCCCAGTAGCATAGCACCCCAGTAGCATAACTCCCCTGTAGCATAGCTCCCCAGCAGCATAGCTCCCCTGTAGACTAGCTTCCCCAGCAGCATAGCTCCCCTGTAACATAGCTCCCCAGTAGAATAGCTCCGCTGCAGCATAGTTCCCCAGTAGCATAGCTCCCCAGTAGCATAGCTCCCCAGTAGCATAGTTCCCCAGTAGTATAGCTCCCCTGTAGCATAGCTCCCCAGTAGCATAGCTCCCCAGTAGCATAGCTCCCCAGTAGCATAGTTCCCCAGTAGCATAGCTCCCCAGTAGCATAGTTCCCCAGTAGCATAGCTCCCCAGTAGCATAGCTCCCCAGTAGCATAGTTCCCCAGTAGCATAGCTCCCTAGTAGCATAGCTCCCCAGTAGCATAGCTCCCCAGTAGCATAGTTCCCCAGTAGCATAGCTCCCCAGTGGCATAGTTCCCCAGTAGCATAGCTCCCCAGTAGCATAGCTCCCCAGTGGCATAGTTCCCCAGCAGCATAGCTCCCCAGTAGCATAGCTCCCCAGTAGCATAGCTCCCCAGTAGCATAGCTCCCCAGTAGCATAGCTCCCCAGTAGCATAGCTCCCCAGTGGCATAGTTCCCCAGTAGCATAGCTCCCCAGTGGCATAGTTCCCCAGTAGCATAGCTCCCCAGTGGCATAGTTCCCCAGTAGCATAGCTCCCCAGTAGCATAGCTCCCCAGTGGCATAGTTCCCCAGCAGCATAGCTCCCCTGTAGCATAGCTCCCCAGTAGCATAGCTCCCCAGTAGCATAGCTCCCCAGTAGCATAGCTCCCCAGTAGCATAGCTCCCCAGTGGCATAGTTCCCCAGTAGCATAGCTCCTCAGTAGCATAGCTCCCCAGTGGCATAGTTCCCCAGTAGCATAGTTCCCCAGTCTGACACTAGAGATCACTCAGCCACTGTACCATCCACTCATATTTTTCCTGCCAGATAACTGGTAGTTCAGGATTTAGTCTGATTTTGCGCATTATTTCTGTAGGGAAAGAATCAGAGAACTCCAGGGAGAATTATATGCCTCACTCCATGACATTCTTTAGCATGAGAACCTAAACTTAATTCTCTGAACCAATTACCAGTCAGTAGACTGGACAATACAAACAGCCAGTTAGATTTTGTCCAGAGTGTCCTGGACAGTGAAGTCTGTCTACGTCTTCCTCTCATAAACAAATAACTATCCTCATTTTTTTGTCCAACTTGTTATTGTGATGTTTCGTGTTTCATCTCACATACCACCAGTAGCGTCTTGGTACTGGTGGACGGTACTGGTGGACGGTACTGGTGGACGGTACTGGTGGACGGTACTGGTGGACGGTACTGGTGCACGGTACTGGTGGACGGTACTGGTGGACGGTACTGGTGGACGGTACTGGTGGACGGTACTGGTGGACGGTACTGGTGACGGTACTGGTGGCACGGTACTGGTGGACGGTACTGGTGGACGTTACTGGTGGACGGTACTGGTGGACGGTACTGGTGCACGGTACTGGTGGACGGTACTGGTGGACGGTACTGGTGGACGGTACTGGTTGACGGTACTGGTTGACGGTACTGGTTGACGGTACTGGTGGACGGTACTGGTGGACGGTACTGGTGGACGGTACTGGTGGACGGTACTGCATGTAAAATACCACTAAACTGGCATTATTGATGAGAATATTTTTTTATGTGCTGGGTTGGTGGTTCAGGTTTCCGTGAACTGAAGTATTAATATAGGCAATAATGTGCATAGCTACGAACGAGTAATGCTGGTCAAGTCCAGGTTCAGTCCAGGTTCAGCACTGGTACAGCCCAGGTTCAGCCCAGGTTCAGCACTGGTACAGCCCTGGTACAGCCCTGGATCAACCCAGGTCCAGCCCTGGTGCAGCCATGCAGTCACAGGTGGTGAGCTGGTGACCGTATATAACAAAACAGCCTAGTACAGTGTGTGGGAACACACAGTGTGTACGAACACACAGTGGGCGAGAACACTGGGGGTGGGAACACACAGTGTGTGGGAACACACAGTGTGTACGAACACACAGTGGGAGAGAACACTGGGGGTGGGAACACACAGTGGGTGGGAACACACAGTGGGTGGAAACACACAGTGGGTGGGAACACACAGTGTGTGGGGAACACACAGTGGGTGGAGAACACAGAGTGGGTCGGAGCACAAAATGGGTGGGAACACACAGTGGGGGGAACACACAGTGGGGGGGGAACACACAGTGTGTGGGAACACACAGTGAGTGGGAACGCAGAGTGGGTGGGGAACACAGAGTGAGTGGGAACACAGAGTGGGTGGGGAACACAGAGTGGGTGGGAACACACAGTGGGTGGGGAACACACAGTGGGTGGGAACACACAGTGGGTGGAAACACACAGTAGGTGGGGAACACACAGTGGGTGGGGAACACACAGTGGGTGGGAACACACAGTGGGTGGGGAACACAGAGTGGGTGGGAACACACAGTGGATGGGGAACACACAGTGGGTGGGGAACACACAGTGGGTGGGGAACACACAGTGGGTGGGGAACACACAGTGGGTGGGAACACACAGTGGGTGGGAACACACAGTGAGTATGAACGCAGAGTGGGTGGGGAACACAGAGTGGGTGGGAACACAGTGGGTGGGGAACACAGAGTGGGTGGGAACACACAGTGGGTGGGAACACACAGTGGGTGGAAACACACAGTGGGTGGGAACACACAGTGTGTGGGGAACACACAGTGTGTGGGAACACACAGTGTGTACGAACACACAGTGGGCGAGAACACTGGGGGTGGGAACACACAGTGGGCGAGAACACTGGGGGTGGGAACACACAGTGTGTGGGAACACACAGTGTGTACGAACACACAGTGGGAGAGAACACTGGGGGTGGGAACACACAGTGGGAGAGAACACTGGGGGTGGGAACACACAGTGGGTGGGAACACACAGTGGGTGGAAACACACAGTGGGTGGGAACACACAGTGTGTGGGGAACACACAGTGGGTGGAGAACACAGAGTGGGTCGGAGCACAAAATGGGTGGGAACACACAGTGGGTGGGGAACACACAGTGGGTGGGGAACACACAGTGTGTGGGAACACACAGTGAGTGGGAACGCAGAGTGGGTGGGGAACACAGAGTGAGTGGGAACACAGAGTGGGTGGGGAACACACAGTGGGTGGGAACACACAGTGGGTGGGGAACACACAGTGGGTGGGAACACACAGTGGGTGGAAACACACAGTGGGTGGGGAACACACAGTGGGTGGGGAACACACAGTGGGTGGGAACACACAGTGGGTGGGGAACACAGAGTGGGTGGGAACACACAGTGGATGGGGAACACACAGTGGGTGGGGAACACACAGTGGGTGGGGAACACACAGTGGGTGGGGAACACACAGTGGGTGGGAACACACAGTGGGTGGGAACACACAGTGAGTATGAACGCAGAGTGGGTGGGGAACACAGAGTGGGTGGGAACACAGTGGGTGGGGAACACAGAGTGGGTGGGAACACACAGTGGGTGGGAACACACAGTGGGTGGAAACACACAGTGGGTGGGAACACACAGGGTGTGGGGAACACACAGTGGGTGGAGAACACACAGTGGGTCGGAGCACACAGTGGGTGGGAACACACAGTCGGTGGGGAACACACAGTGGGTGGGAGCACACAGTGGATGGGGAACACACAGTGGCTGGGGAACACACAGTGGATGGGAACACACAGTTGGTGGGAACACACAGTGGGTGGAGAACACACAGTGAGTGGGGAACACAAAGTGGGTGGGAACACACAGTGGATGGGGAACATACAGTGGGTGGGGAATACACAGTGGGTGGGAACACACAGTGGGTGGGAACACACAGTGGGTGGGAACACACAGTGGGTGGGGAACACACAATGGGTGGAAACACACAGTGGATGGAGAACACACAGTGGGTGGGGAAAACACAGTGGGTGGGGAACACAGAGTGGGTGGGAACACACAGTGGATGGGGAACACACAGTGGGTGGGGAACACACAGTGGGTGGGAACACACAGTGGGCTAGAACACACACATGGTGGGAACACACAGTGAGTTGAAACATACAATGCGTGGGAACACACGGTGAGTGGGACCACACAGTGAGTGGGAACACTCAGTGGGTGGGAACACACAGTGGGTGGGAACGCTCAGTGGGTGGGAACACACAGTGGGTGGGGAACACACAGTCTGTGGGAACACAGAGTAGGTTGAAACACACAGTGGGTGGGAACACACGGTGAGTGGGAGCACACAGTGGGTGGGAACACTCAGTGGGTGGGAACACACAGGATCCAGGACTGCCAACATGGATCTGCAATTACCAGAGACGATAAGAGAACATCCAGGACCATAACATTGGTGGTGACCCTCCAGAGGTAGATAAGAGGAGAGGAGAAGAATGGGCAGGGGAGAGGAGGAGAATGGGAAGGGGAGAGGTGAAGAATGGGCAGGTGGAGAGGAGAATGGGAGAGGTAAAGAAAGGGCAGGGGAGAGGAGAAGAATGGGCAGGGGAGAGGAGAGAATGGGCAGGGGAGAGGAGGAGAATGGGCAGGGGAGAGGAGAAGAATGGGCAGGGGAGAGGAGGAGAATGGGCAGGGGAGAGGTGAAGAATGGGCAGGGGAGAGGTGAAGAATGGGCAGGGGAGAGGTGAAGAATGGGCAGGGGAGAGGAGAAGAATGGGCAGGGGAGAGGAGGAGAATGGGCAGGGGAGAGGTGAAGAATGGGCAGGAGAGAGGAGGAGAATGGGCAGGGGAGAGGAGGAGAATGGGCAGGGAGAGGAGGAGAATGGGCAGGGGAGAGGTGAAGAATGGGCAGGGGAGAGGAGGAGAATGGGCAGGAGAGAGGAGAAGAATGGGCAGAGGAGAGGAGGATAATGGCAGGAAGAGGTGAAGAATGGGCAGGGGAGAGGTGAAGAAGGGAGGGGAGGTGAAGAAAATGGGCAGGGGGACATGTGAAAATGGGGCAGGGAGAGGTGAAGAATGGGCGGGGGGAAAGGAGAAGAATGGGCGGGGGAGAGGTGAAAAAAGGCCCAGGGGAGAGGGTAAAAGTTTGGGGGAAAGGAAAGGGAGGAGAAAAGGGCGGGGGAAAGGGGGGACGAGAATGGGAAAAATGGAAAGGTGAAGTTGAAGGGCAGGGAAAACTTAAAAGAAGGGGCCCAAGGAAGAGGAGAAGAATGGGCAGGGGAGGTTAAGAATGGGCGGGGGAGGGGGTGAAAAAATTGCGGGGGACATGTAAGAAGGGGCAGGGGAGGGGTTTGAAGAAGGGGCAGGGGAGAGGAGAAGAATGGGCGGGGGAGAGGTGGGGGGGGGGGGGGGGAAAAAGGGGGGGAAAAAAATGGGCAGGGAGAGGAGGAAAAAGGACAGGGGAGGGGAAAGAAAAAGGGGCAAGGGGAAAGGTGAAAAAAGGGGCGGGGAGGGGAGAAGAATGGGCGGGGGAGAGGGGAAAAGGCGGGGAGAGGTAAAGAATGGGCGGGGGAAGAGGTAAAGAATGGGCGGGGAGAGGTGAAGAATGGCGGGGGAGAGGGGAAAAATTGGGCGGGGAAGAGGAGAAAAAAAGGGAAAGTGGAGAGGTGAAAAAATGGGCAGGGGGGAGAGGTGAAAAATGGGCAGGGGAGGGGAGAAGAATGGGCAGAGGGAGGAGGAGAATGGGCAGGGGAGGGGTGAAGAAGGGGCCCGGGGTAGGGGTAAAGAATGGGCAGGGGAGGGGAAGAAGAAGGGGCAGGGGGAGGAGGAGAATGGGAGGGGAAAGGTGAAAAAAGGGGCAGGCGAGGGAGGAAAATGGGGGGAGGGGAGGAGGAAATGGGGAGGGAGGGGAAAGGAAAAGGGGGCAGGGGGAAAGAGGAGAAGGGGCAGGGGTAAAGGTGAAAAATGGGCGGGGGAGAGGGGAGAATGGGCAGGGAGGGGGTTTTGAAGGGGCAGGGGGGAGAGGTAAGAAGGGGCGGGGGAGAGGGAGAAGAATGTGGGGGGGGAAAGGTAAAGAATGACCCGGGGGGAGGTGAAGAATGGGCGGGGGAGAGAAAAAAAAATTTGGGAGAGGAGAGGAAAAAAAGGGGTTGGGGGAAAGGGGGTGGAAAAATGGGCAGGGGAGAGGAAAGAATGGCAAAGAGAGGAGGAAAAATGGGCGGGGGAGAGGTAAAGAATGGGCAGGGGAAAAGGGAAAAAATTGGGCAAGAAGGGGAAAA
The DNA here is from genome assembly GCF_026875155.1 of Cherax quadricarinatus. Classification (NCBI taxonomy): domain Eukaryota; kingdom Metazoa; phylum Arthropoda; class Malacostraca; order Decapoda; family Parastacidae; genus Cherax; species Cherax quadricarinatus. The sequence goes on along the minus strand of NC_069468.1, from coordinate 11,491,341 downwards.
AGAAGGGGTAGGGGGGGAGGGGAAAAAGGGCAAGGGGGGAAGGTGAAAAAGGGGCAGGGGAAGGGGGTGAAAAAAATGGGCGGGGAAGAGGAGAAAAAAGGGGCAGGGGGAGGGGGTTTAAAGAATGGGCAGGGGAGGGGTTGAAGAATGAGGGGGGAGGGAGAGCTTAAAAATGGGCAAAAATTGAGAGGAGGAGAAGGGGCGGGGGGGAGAGGTGAAAATGGGCAGGGGAAGGGGGAAGAATGGGAGGGGAGAGGAGAAAAAAGGGGAAAGGGGGAGGGGAAAGGGAGAAGGGGCCAGGGGAAAGGGGAAAGAATGGGCAGGCGGGGAGGAGGAGAATGGGCGGGGCGAGAGGAGGAAAAAATGGGCGGGAGAGAAAAGGAAATGGCAGGGAAGGAGGAAAAATGGGCGGGGGGGAGGTGTAGAATGGGAAAGGGGAGGAGGTGAAGAATGGGCGGGGGAGAGGGGGAAAAAGGGGAAAAAGGCGGGAAAAAAGGTAAAAGAATAAAGAAAGGGGAAAAGGGGGAAGAAGGGGAAGGGGGAAAAAGAAAAATTTGGCCGAGGAGGGAGGAGAAGGGGTTGGGGGAGAGGTGAAGAATGGGCGGGGGGAGCGGGAGAAGGGGCGGGGGAGGGAGGACAATGGGGGGGGAAGAGGGGGAAGAATGGGCGGGGCAGGGTTAAAAAGGTTTTGGGCAAGGAAGGGGGAGAAAAAATAGCAGGGGAGAGGGGGAAAGGAAAGGGGCAGGGGAGGGGTTTAAAAGAATGGGGCCGGGGAAAGAGGAAAAAAGGGGAAAAGGGGAAAGGGGAGGATAAGGGGGGAGGGAGAGGAGAAAAAATGGGCAGGGAAGACGTGAAGAAGGGGCAGGGGGATTTGAAAAATTGGGCAGGGGAGAGGAGAAAATTTGGGGAGGGGAGAAGAGGAAAAATGGTAGGGGAAGAGGTGAAAAATTTGGGGGGGGGAAAGGAGGAGGAGAATGGGCGGGGAAAGGGGAAGGAAAAATGGGCGGGGGAGACAAGGTGAAAAAATTTGGGCAGGGGGAGGTTTGGAAAAAAATTGGGCATGGGGGAGGGGAAAGAAAAAATTTGGGCAGGGGAGAGGGGGGAAAATTGGGCAGGGGAAAGGGGGAAGAAGGGGCCGGGCCCGAGGGGGGAGGAGAAAGGGGCAGGAGAGAGGGGGGGAAAATGGGCAGGGGGGGGAAGGAGGAGAAGGGGCAGGAAGATGGGAGAAGGGGCCCAGGGGTGAGGTGAAAAAAGGGGAAAGGGAAGAGGAGGAAAAGGGAGGGAGGGTTTTTAAAAATGGGCGGGGGAAGGGGGGTGAAGAATGGGCGGGGGAGAGGAGAAGAATGGGCGGGGAAGAGTAAAGAATAAACGGGGGAGGGGTTGAAGAAGGGGCGGGGGGGATGAAAAGGGGAAAAAAATTGGCAGGGGAAGGGGGAGGAGAATGGGTGGGGGGAGAGGTGAAGAATGGGGGGGGAGAGCAGGAAAATTTGGGCAGGGGAGAGGAGGAAAAAAAGGGGCGGGGGAAAGAGGTGAAAATGGGGCAGGGGAAAGGGGGGAAAATTGGGCAAGGGAAAAAGGAGAAGAATAGGGGGGGAAAGAGGGAGGGGGAAATGGGCGGGGGGAGATTTAAAGGAATGGAGGGGAAGGAGAAGGGGAACGGGGGAAAAAAAGGGGGAAAAAGGGGCGGGGGAAAAGGGGGGAAGGAGAAAATTGGGCAGGGGAGAGGGAAAGGGGGCAGGGGAGAGGTGAAAAAATGGGCAGGGGGGGGAGGGGGGAATGGGCCCCGGGGGGGGTTTTAAAAGAATGGACGGGAAAAGAGGTAAATAATGGCGGGGGAAAAGGGGTGAAGGAAAGGGCAGGGGAGAGGTAAAGAATGGGGAGGGGGAAGGGTTTGTTTGACGGGCAGTGGAGAGGGGGAAAAAATGGGCAGGGGGGGGAGAGATAAAAAAATGGCGGGGAAAGGGGGTGAAGAATGGGCGGGGAGAGGGGAAAAAGTTTTTAGAAAAGGGGAAAGGTGAAAAAATGGGCAGGGGAAAAAGGAGAAAAAATTGGGCGGGGGAAAAGGGAAAAAAGAATGGGCAGGGGAAAAGGTGAAAAAAAGGGCAGAGAGAGGGCGAAAAAATGGGCAGTGGAGGGGTTGAAGAATGGGTGGGGGAAGAGGTAAAGAAGGGGAAAGGGGAGAGGTGAAAATGGGCAGGGAAAAAAGGTTTTGAAGAATGGCAGGGGAATGTGAAAAAAGGGCGGAGAGGGGAGAAAAAATGAGAAAGGGGAAAAGGGGAGGAAAATTTGGGCAGGGGATAGGGGGGAGAATGGGCCCGGGGGAAAAGGAGGAGAATGGGCAGGGGAGAGAAGAAGGGGCAGGGGGGAGAGGAGGGAAGGGGACAGGGGGGGAGGTGGGGAATTGGGAAGGGGGGGAGATGAAGAAGGGGCAGGGGAGAGGTGAAAAATGGGAGGGGAGGGAGGAAATGGGAAAGGGAAGGTTAGAAGGGGCAGGGGAGGGGTTGAAAAAGGGGCCCAGGGGAGAGAAAGAAATGGGCGGGGAAGAGGTAAATGAATGAGCAGGGGAGGTAAAAAAATGGGCGGGGGAGAGAAAGAAGAATTGGGAAAGAGGAGAGGGGAGGGGGGGTTGGGGGGAGAGGTAAAAATTGGGCAGGGGGAGAGCAGGGGGAAAAATTGGGAAGGGGGAAAGAAAAGGGGGGAATGGGGCAGGGGAGGGGGTGAAAAAAAGGGAAAGGGCAGAAGGGTAAAAATTGGGCAAGGAAGAGGAGAAGAAATAGGAAAGGGGTAGGGGGGGGGGGAAGGGGAGGGGAGAGGGGGAAAGAAGGGGGCGGGGGAAAAGAGGAGAAGGGAAAGGGGGAGAGGAGGAGAAGGGGGCGGGGGAGAGGAGGAAAATTGGGCCCAGGGGAGAGGTGAAAAATTTTTTCCGGGGGGAAAGGGGTTTTAAGAAGGGGAAAGGGGAGGGGGGGGGAAAAGGGGCAGGGGGGGAAGGGGTTTAAAGAATGGACGGGAAAAAGGGAAAATTTGGGCAGGGGAGGTGAAAAAAAAGGGAAAGGGGAAGAGGTGAAAAAAGGGGCGGGGGAAAGAAAATAAAAAAAGGGGCTTGGGAGAGGTGAAGAATGGGCAGGGGAAGGGAAGAAAGTTAAAGGGGAAAGGATGAAAAATAGGGGCCCGGGGGAAAGAGGAGAAGTTTTGGGCGGGGGGAACAGGAAAAGGGAAGGGGGCAGGGGAGAGGTGAAAAAGGGGCGGGGAGAGAGGCGAAGAATGGAAATTGGGGTGAGGAAGGGGTTTAAGGGGGAGAGGGGTTTTAAAGAAGGGCCAGGGGGAGGTGAAAAATGGGCGGGGGAAAAAGGTGAAAAATTTGGGCAGGGGAATGTGAAAAACCGGGGAAAAGGGGGGAGAGGCAAAAAATTGAGCAAAAAGGGGAAGGAGAAGGGGCAGGGGAGAGGAGGAAAATGGGCAGGGGAGAGGAGGGAAGGGGCAGGGGGAAAAGGGGGGGCAGGGGGAAAAGGAGGAGAATGGGCGGGGAAGGGGTTGGGGGAAAGGGGGAAAGGGGAAGGGGTAAAAGAAGGGCAGGGGAAGGGTGAAAAAGGGGGCGGGGGAGAGGTGAAAAAGGGGGGGGGGGAGAGGAGGAGAATGGGCAGGGGAAAGGGGAAGAATGGGCGGGGAAGTAAAAGAAGGGGCGGGGGGAGGTAAAGAAAGGGGCAGGGGGAGGGGGTGAAAAATGGGAAAGGGGGAGAGGTGAAAAATTTGGGGGGGGGAAAGAGGTGAAGAATGGGCGGGGGAGGGGGGGAAAAATTGGGCGGGGGAAAAATGGTGAAAAAAGGGGCCCAGGGGAGGAAGGAGATTGGGAAGGGGAAGAAGGGGAAGATTATTAATATTTTTTACTTTGGGGATAAGCAAAATTACCGTCAGTAGCAACGTAGAAACCGTTGAAATTTTATGAGAAAACCACGTCATAAAAACGGAAAGCATTTTGTTTATGAACAAACCCCAAACTTTAAAATTAAGGGTGGGAAAAAACTTTGGCCTTTTGAAAAAAGACAGCACCTCATGGGAAAGGTGCATCTTTGAAAATTATGAACAAAAACACCAACTGCCCTTTGGGCAACGGAAAGCAAGATTGTAATTAGAACAGAAACTAATGTCATAGCAACAAAACCTTTCCAATTTTTAATTATAAAGAACCCCCCTTATCATAGAAAAACAGAAACACTGAAACAGAAAAGTTTCTATAAAAAAGGAAGCTTCAGCCGGGAAAGAGGGCCCCGTTAAAATTAAAAATATCAGAGAAAGGTGTGTCCTGCCACACCTCCCAGGCCGCACCTCAGGGGTGCGGCCTGGGTCCTATAATAGCTGAGTCTTCCCTGACCGCGCATCAGGGGTCCTACGATGACAGGGATCCTTCCCTGATTACACGTTAGGGGTCATCTGATAGCTGAGTATTACCAACACAGTGTAGTCTAGTGGCCTGCACACCTGGTTGTAGAACGATAACCAAGGTAGAAACGAGGTAAAGCCCACAGAGTAAATACTTATACACAGTGTATTTCCTTAACCAAACAACAAGCATTAGTATGAACAATATATAAAGAGGATATGTATAGTAAGGCAATGCAAGCTAAAAACACGGTGAGAACCTCTTCCACCAGACTTGAAGGTAAGTCTGCCAGTGATGCTTCACGAGTGTCTCACATCGCTTCACAACTGTGACAGACTTCCTTGTCATGGCTGGTTGAATCTAGGTGCTAGCGTAATGAGGGGGGCCCTTACTCATTATACCCTTAGCACCTGGTTGGTCGGTCGGGAGGCATGAGTGTATGGGTGTGTGATATGTGCAGAATAAAATGTGACATACTCTCAGCGTGCCACACTGAATCTTACCTGACCGCACTTCAGGGGTCCTACGAAGACAGGTGTCCCTCCCTAGCCTCACCTGAGGGGTCCTATGATAGCTGAATCTTCCCTGACCTCATATCAGGGGTCCTACGAAGACAGGGATCCTTCCTTGACCTCACAGCAGGGCGTCCCCTGTGATGGCTGGGCCGTTACTTACACCAAATCAAATATAATCGTAAAGCGAGTCACGGCACAGAACGTTCGAAAACCAACACTGATATTAATGTCACATCGTTGTTTTTGCTATGTTCTGTAAATCGTCTTAACATGTTTTCCTCCACTAGCACCACTCTTGTGGTGCTACAATGCTACCATAACATTGTACTCAAGCGTAATGTGTAGGATTTTCCTTATAATTCTACATACATTATTTTTGCAGGGTAATGTATGTATATGGTTGGTTGGGTTATGGGGTTTAAAGCCTATCTAAACGAACGTCATTAAGGCTGCATGTAATCTTTTCACAACCATTCCTTCAGCATGCAGGAACTGTATTAATCACCGCCAAGACTCAAGTCTGGCTAACTGGTTTCCCTGAATCCCTTTCATAATTTTTCCCTTACTCACACTTCATCAGGACAAGTGTGTAATGATAACAGGTGTACAGTGTGTAGTTATGATAACAGGTGTACAGTGTGTAGTTATGATAACAGGTGTACAGTGTGTAATGATAACAGGTGTGCAGTGTGTAGTTATGATAACAGGTGTACAGTGTGTAATGATAACAGGTGTGCAGTGTGTAGTTATGATAACAGGTGTACAGTGTGTAATGATAGCAGGTGTACAGTGTGTAGCTATGATAGCAGGTGTACAGTGTGTAATGATAACAGGTGTACAGTGTGTAGTTTTGTGAGGGAAAAGTTCAATAGATAGGAGTAGCGAGGGAGTATATAGTAACAATAGTTTAATTGCCGGCTACTTGTTAAGGTAGGGTAAGTCCAGCTCCCGCTATTCACCCCCCTTCCTTCCCCTCACCGAAAGTGATAGTTTCATTGCCGTCTGCTTATTAAGGTAGGGTCAGTCTAGCTCCCGTTATCCCTTCCCCTCCCTTCTCCCCCCCCCCGAAAGGTGACGTGTGGGGCTCCGGTCAAACAGTAAATCACTCGACTCACAGCTCCCAACACTACTGTAAGTACATGCCTGATATATTCTAGTGGACTTATTGGTTGAAAGCTTCACTTTTGACCAATAATAAATTTAGTCCTTTCAGTCTTGATAGGTTAAATGTTCCCAATAATCACCACATTTTTTAGGTATTGTATTTTCATGGAGAGTGATTTCTTAAGCAGTGGGTAATATGTCTCTCTTTACACCTTGAAAGGACAGAGAGGGTCACCTGCTAATCAACGAGTAAAATTGAAAAAGACGGACTAACGTTCTGAGGCGTCACAATTTCTGATCCACTTACCTGTTTGTGTATGCAAGTAGCAGGATGTAACCCCTCATCATTGCAGTGGAAAAAAACCTGCTTTCCTGTCATTTGGACGGATTATTGACAGCTATAAAATCTGTGAAGAACGAGCCGGTGGGTTGTCACCAACACCTACTACCCCCCCCCCATCATCAGCAACGGCTACGATTTCAACAACACGCAGTGTCACCAACACCAGACACCCAAGTTTTATATTATATATATATAATATATAATATTATATATATATATAATATATATATATATATATATATTATATATATATATATATATATTGTTAGCGTTGAATTCAGATTATCATTTATATTTTTCATTTTTTCATTTTCTTTAAGGTAGGATTAATATTTCATATTTAAGTGTTTTATATTTTATATTTTCTAAATAATAAATTGTTTATGTTTGTCAGTTTTTGTTCTTTTTCTATTCATTAATTTTCCTGAGGAGGAGCCAGCCTTGGTAATACTGTCTGAAGTTGTTACAGGGCTGAGTAAGCCTTCACAAGTTATGATAACAGGTGTACACTGTGTAGTTATGATAACAGGTGTACAGTATGTAATGATAACAGGTGTGCAGTGTGTAGTTATGATAACAGGTGTACAGTGTGTAATTATAACAGGTGAACAGTGTGTAGTTATAACAGGTGTACAGTGTGTAATTATGATAACAGGTGCACAGTGTGTAGTTATGATAACAGGTGTACAGTGTGTAGTGATGACAGGTGTACAGTGTGTAGTTATGATAACAGGTGTGCAGTGTGTAATTATAACAGGTGCACAGTGTGTAGTTATAACAGGTGTACAGTGTGTAATTATGATAACAGGTGCACAGTGTGTGTTTGTTACATGTTAATTGTATGAGGATGGACAGGGTACAGTGTGTGTATGATTAACAGTGTACAAGTTTGATAACAGGTGTACAGTGTGTAGTGATAACAGGTGTACAGTGTGTAATTGATAACAGGTGTACAGTGTGTAGTTATGATAACAGGTGTACAGTGTGTAATGATGATAACAGGTGTACAGTGTGTAATGATGATAACAGGTGTACAGTGTTTAGTTATGATAACAAATGTACAGTGTGTAGTGAGGTTAACAGGTGTATAATGTGCAGTTATGATAACAGGTGTACAGTGTGTATGATGATAACAGGTGTACAGTGTGTAATGATAACAGGTGTACAGTGTGTAGTTATGATAACAGGCGTACAATCTGTAGTTATGATAACAGGTGTATAGTATGTAGTTGTGATAACAGGTGTACAATGTGTAGTTATGATAACAGGTGTACAGTGTGTAGTGATGATAACAGGTATACAGTGTGTAGTTATGATAACAGGTGTACAGTGTGTAGTTATGATAACAAGTGTACAGTGTGTAGTGATGATAACAGGTGTACAGTGTGTAGTGATGATAACAGGTGTACAGTGTGTAGTGATGATAACAGGTGTACAGTGTGTAGTGATGATAACATGTGTAAACTGTGTAGTGATAACAGGTGTACAGTGTGTAGTGATGATAACAGGTGTACAGTGTGTAGTGATGACAACAGGTGTACACTGTGCTGTGATGATAACAGGTGTACAGTGTGTAGTGATGATAACAGGTGTACAGTTTGTAGTATGATAACAGGTGTACAGTTTGTAGTGAGATAACAGGTGTAAGTTTGTAGTGATGATAACAGGTGTACAGTGTGTAGTGATGATAACAGGTGTACAGTTTGTAGTGATTAACAGTGTACAGTGTGTAGTGATGATAACAGGTGTACATTTGTAGTGTGATAACAGGTGTATAGTTTGTAGTGATGATAACAGGTGTACAGTTTGTAGTGATGATAACAGGTGTACAGTGTGTAGTGATGATAACAGGTGTACAGTTTGTAGTGATGATAACAGGTGTACAGTGTGTAGTGATGATAACAGGTGTACAGTGTGTAGTGATGAATAACAGGTGTTACAGTGTGTAGTGATGAAACAGGTGTACAGTTGTAGTGATGATAACAGGTGTACAGTGTGTAGTGATGATAACAGGTGTACAGTTTTGTAGTGATGAAAAACAGGTGTACAGTGTGTAGTGATGATAACAGGTGTACAGTGTGTAGTGATGATAACAGGTGTACAGTTTGTAGTGATGATAACAGGTGTACAGTGTGCTGTGATGATAACAGGTGTACAGTGTGTAGTTATGATAACAGGTGTACAGTGTGTAGTGATGATAACAGTGTACAGTGTGTAGTGATGATAACAGGTGTACACTGTGTAGTGATGTTACAAAAAACGCGATTCTAAAAGCTTAGAGATCTCCAGTGGATGTTAGAAAGGACTGCCCTTCTAGCATCCAGCCTGTTACTGGGTTTTCGTAACAAGTAGTCAGTATCCTGGTCCAATTATCCATTAGAATTCAGTATGATTCAATAGTGCTTCAGGATTACAACTGGTAGGCTACTAACTAGAGAAATTAAAATTTTATAAATTTATTAAGTATGGTCTAGAGGTATATCATCAAATTAAATTAAATTAATCAATTCAATCAAATTAAAAATAATCACTTCTCTCGTATACAATATTATTGTGCTGAAAGCGCATATCACATTTAGAATTCTTAAGTACCGTCTGGTACATTAACATTTAATAAGATATTAAAAATATGTACAAGTAAGTTTGTGTGTATGTGTGTAAGTGCTCTAAGTAGTTCGCTATGTCTCAACGACTCGACTAGACTTAAACAAGAGACTGACAAAGTCCTCAAATAAACTAACTTCTTGACCAACTGGCAGTCAGGACAGTCTGCTTGAACAATAAAATGAATGCTAATCCCAATAGCAATATAACAAGCAGCTGCAACACAGAATCAGGAACAAGGAGATAATATAACGACACTAAGTAGGGACCATCTGCAGATCCTCCACAAAAGTCACAAAACTCCCATACTACTGAATCTAAGTTCAGCATAAGAAAAACCCCGACTGTGACAATACACAGATACCAGTACAAGTTAGGTCAGAAGCTACAGCTCAGGACCTGAGTTGTTTAGAGTGTCTATGCGACACACAACCTCAGTACAACGTCGAAAATCACTAAGTCTATACAATGTTCTGTGAAGAGAGTTCTACAGAACTAACAAGAATAATGAGACAGACAATCTGTCCGACCACCAAGAGAGTCTAGACCAGACTGAATACTTCAGGCAAGGTGAGGACACCCCCCTTGATCACGTGATAGCTCCGTGGACAGCTGCAGCTCGGAAACAGAAGCCGGCAGTCTAACGAGCCACAAGCGATAATTACAGTAGTTAGATAATCAAGACTTGAACTGAGCACATAATATGTAACATCCTACCTAACAACATAACTACGTCAAATAATATTATAAAGCAATATATTCACGATTTAGCTATTATAGCAAATATAAGCAGTATAAAATTATATGAAAAGATAATTATATATATACATAATAATCATTGCAACCAATTCAGGTGTTGCAACACCCCCCCAACACGACAAACGGTCGCACTAGGAGTTGCATTAATGTCACATTACTGATTACTCAGGTTACATTACTAACAATATAATATAAACATTAATCAGTGTCACTCTTGTGCCAAGCACTTCTATAATTTAACAGTGTCTGTTTCACTATAAGTTATGCCCCTAGTACTAGGGCAGTACACAGTATCGTATCTCCGTATACTCGTGGTTATGTACATCAGTGTAGAGACAGGATAGCACAGACAAGCCTGACACGATGAGGCTCGATCATAATAGAGGAGAATGCATTCCACTCTTAGTGATTGTGGAATGCTATGCAGTATGGACATCTGAGTATTAAACAGCTTAAGGTGTGTAGTGAGGGGGGGGTCTGCGGCAGGACAGTGTTCCGCCAAGCAGTAACATCGCCCACACAACACTACCCACTCATCACTCAGCTTATGTCGTCTCCTCATACACATCACTACTGTGAATATATAAATATAATAATTAGACATGACATGAGTATACATAGTTAATATGGGCTGGAGGGTTTAAAGTAAATTTACTAAAATTTTGCCCAAAAGCAAGTAAAAAAAAAGGTATTTGGGCATTTTTTTATCACTTTAAAATTTTAAAGGGGGGAATTTCCCCAAAATTTCACGTAAAAAAGGTTAAAAGGACACCCAAGAGCTAAAAACCCTCTTTCTAATAGTGGCATTTTTTTTCTTGTGTCTTTTGGCTTATTTGAATGTAAAAATATGGGAAAGGGAAAATGTCGTGGATTTTGGGACTGTTGGAGCAGCACAGCACCCCGGGAAAAAACCCACTCGAAATCTATATGTAAAAAAAAAGGAAGTTTGAAATTTAAGATCAAAAATGGGGGCAGAGGAAAGCAGTATTCAACCTTTTGAAAAATTGAACAATAAATGTCCGGGTTAACTGAACTTTTGTTACTATTAAAATTTAGGGGGGGTTTGTGGTTGTTTTGGGTTTTGGTTTGGGCCTGTCACTTGCCACTTTGGAAAAAGGGCGACTGTTTCAGCTACTGTTTCCTTCACTTTGGCCAAAAAAATGTTTCCCCAGTTTCCGAGGGTCTTCTTGCCCCCAAAATGTCTCCAATGGAACTATTGTGGAAAAATTTTCAAGGTTTGTTCAAAAAATTTGTAAGGGGTTAACAAAATAGATGCTTGAATGTGGTGGAAACCTATAGCGGGAAAAACTTACATGTGGGTTTTCTCCATAAAGTACCCCCGTTACTAAAATAGTAAAAATTTATCGAGATCCTTTGCTTCACTTCAGTAATGTATATCTTCAGTTTTTCCCATTAAATGATCAACAAACTGACCCTTTGTTTTAAATCATATAAATTTAAAAAAATTTTTCTTTCAAGTGTGTGTCCTAAACTAGGTTGTTGACAGGGGGGGAGTCAGTTTTTTAATGATCCTGGGAGCGAGCATAAACAAAACAACATTCAAGCCCAAATCTTTTTCATCCATTTAACTAACAGGAAAATAAGGATGGTTGGGGAATCTTTGACTAGTCAAATAATTGTGCTGAGAGGATAAAAATGGGTTTTCTCTTACAAGCTTCAATGGCCTTAATTACCCATCATTTGTTTTTAAACAATCAAAAGTGGTTTTTTAAAATTTCCCCAGAAGGAAGGATATCTTTTTTCCCTTTTATCAAAAAGCCCCTGACCTGATGGGAAAAACCCCACTGGATATACCCATAAAAATATAACCAGTTTTAATAGCTTTTTTCAATATAAACTTTGTGAAAAAGGTCCTTTTTAAAAGGGGGCCCCCCCATAGGTTTTTTAAAAAATTACATTATCTTGCATAGGTATATCAGTTATGGTCGTACATTTTCTTTTTTTAAAAACGTGAGGAAAAATGCCGTGTTATAAAAGAAATTTATTAAGATGTGATTCTTTTAAAACCCCTTCTTTCCTCTCAAAAAAAAGAAAGAAACTAATTTCCCTGAACGAATCTTTTCGTCAGATAACTTTTCGGGACGTAGTTTTCTATCCTGAGTAAATTTATCAAAAACCCATTTGGATCGAGGTATTATAGGATTTTGGTCCCTTTGTTGCAGGGAAGAGGTTTACGCCCTTGAGGGGGGCGCCCCCGGCACGTTTGTTTTTGGGTATCTCTTTTAACTTATGGGAAATTCTTTTCTAGATGCCCCTTTTTTTTTCAATAGGTACTTTTAAACTTTTTCTTCCTCGATATCAGATTTCTGTTAGCCACGAGACAGATCCAGGATTGGGGTTTTTCCCTGGTAAAGTCCCGAAAATTTTTACGGTAGAAGGTACATCAGGCGGAAATGGGGCAGTGTTTTTGGGTTGCCAACTTCTAAAAAAATTTTTATTTTTACCTTGTTTTTTGTTTTTTATTTAGTAAATTTTGGGGAAAAATTCTATAATTGTCTGCAAAATGCTGCAGTTTCCAGTTATCCGGGGTTTGTATGATCGATCAGAAAATTTCTTGTAGGCCCAGAAAGACATTACAGTTTTTTAAACTTTTTTCATGAAATTAACAAATGAAAAAAGGCTCCCTTTATTTGTTTTTTTGGGCGGCCTACACCACTTTTAAATCAACTTTTTTTCACGAGAAAACTCTACACAATTTTGATTTTTGTCGTCGTTGAAAACGTACAAAAATGCGCGGGATGACTTACAGGTAAAAATTTTTTTTAAGTCTCTAGAATATTTTGGTTTGACGCGTCATAAAATTGTATTTGGGGAAAAAGGGTTTTAAAGCAGCAGTACAAGTTTGAGTTTCCTGTAAAAGCTGTTTTGCAAAAAGGAAACCCCAGTGCTTCGTGGCCAGTTCATAGCATGTGCCGGGTTTCCAGACACTTAAAAAATAGGTTCTAAGTCACTCTCAAAAAACTTGGGGACATGGATGCAGCTTTCTGCACATTAAAAGTGTCTTGTTTATCTAAACAGTTGTTGTTTTTCCCCGGGTGAATTTTTCTTTTTGGAAATTTTTCTTGTTCCCCAAAAACCTCTGTGCCTTTTTTTGTGCAGGGCTTTCAACATAAAGAGGCCCTTTTAACCTCTCAAACTGTTCCGAAAAGTTAGGGCCGTGGGTTTTTTTGGGGGAAGGTAAGGAAAACTAACGTGGTCTGGGGTGGGCCTTAGGTCGGGGGCCCCTTCGTCCAGCCGTTTTTCTAGAGGGGTCTAGATTGGTCAGGATAAGTAGATACAGGGTTTTAGCTTTCACAGTACTTGGGGAGGGGTTAGTCTACTACCCGTATACTCTGTACTAATTTTGGGCGGGGGAAAGGGAAGGAGTGAGCGGAAAAACCCAGTTTCACTAGGCTCAGACCCCTTTTGCCCTTTGTTGCTCTTTCTTCTACTTCATCAAAAAAGTCATACTTCCCAATTGTGCACTGGGGTTTCTGAAAACTGAATCTTTAAACAGACATTTTTGTATGAGAGGAAACAAATTTTTCTTTAATTAACGCTCTGACTGTTTCTGCGGGTGTAATTTGTTATACGTCACCCGAGATACTTTGGGTCTCGCCAAAAACGTTGAAATTTTAATGTACTTAAATCAGACAAAATCAGAGTATCCCCAAATTTAAATGTTTTTACTTTTTGGGATACATCAGAAAATAAAGGTTTCTACGAGAGAGTGTTTTTTGGAAAAATATAATCCTAATAGGGGAATTTTTGGTTGGCCGTCTTTTTGTTAGAACTCAAACAGTATTTCCTTCCTTGGATCAAGAGAAATCAGTAGGTACATTCATTTTTCCCAGAGGTTTTACAAGACTAAACCAAAGTCTTCAGTTAGGGGAAAGTACTCAAAGTGGTTTTGACCCTAGAGTTCTTGTATGTCAAACTGGACAAATTTTTCCAAAACCCCTTTGGGTCAAAAGGGATCCCGGGACAGGCCCCCCCTTTTTTTTAAAAACGCGATTTTAAAAAATTAGAGATCTCCAGTGAATTCTAGAAAGGAAACCCGCCCTTTTAGCAAACCGCCCGTTACTGGGTTTTTTTTGTAAAAAAGTAATCAGTATCCTGGTCCAAATTTTCCATTAGAATTCAGTTTTGATTCAGTTGTGCTTTTAGGGGTTACAACTTGGGAGGCTTTCTAACTTGAGAAATTAAAATTTTAATAAAAATTTTTTAAGTATGTTAGAGGTTTATCTTTAAATTAAATTTTTTACAGTAACAACAAAAAAAAGAATTGTCAATTCTCCTTTTTTTTTTATTAAAAAGTACTGTGCTGAAAAACCCTTTTCACATTTAAATTTTTAAGTACCCCCTGGGACTTTAACATTTAATAAGATAATTTCAAATATGTACAAGTAAGTTTGTGTTGTGTGTTTTGTGCTTTAAATAGTTGCTATGTCTCAAGATCGACTAGACTTAAACAAGTGGGCTGGGCCCAAAAAAACTCAAAAAAAACTAAAACCACCACCCCCACCACCCCCACCTAACCAAAAACCTCCCCCACCACACCACCACCACCACCCACCACCTCCACCACCACCCTTTTCCCCCTTCCAAACCCCAAAAACCCCCCCACACCCCCCACCCCTCCCCCCACCACCACCAACCCCCCATTCCCCCACCACCACCACCCCCCAAACCCCCACACCCCACCACTACCGCCATCCAATTAAACCCCCTCCCCACCGCCACTCCACAACCCTCCAAAAACCCCCTTTTTTTCCCACCCCCCACCTACCACCCCCAAACCACCCCCACCCACCCACCCAAAACCCCACTACCCCCACCACTACCCACCTTCCCAAAACCCACCAAAAACCCCCTTACCACCCACCCCCACAAAAACCACCAAACAATAAAACAACACCCCCTACCACCAACCCAATAACCCCCTCCAAACCAAAAAACCAAATTCCCACCACCCCCAAACCCAATACCATACCAACCAAACCCCCCACCACCACCACACCCCATACCACCCCACCACCACCACCACCAACCCCCCCACACCACCACCACCACCAACCCCCACCCCCCACCACCACCCCACACCAACCCCCAACCCCCACCACCACCACTACCACCACCCCAAACCCCCACCAACCACCACCACCACCACCACCACCACCACCACCACCACAACCACCACCACACCACCACACCACCACCACACCACTACCACCACCACTAACACCACCACCACCACTAACACCACCACCACACTACCACACCACACCACCACCTACCACCACCACCACCACTACCCCACCACCACCACTACCACCACCACTACCACACCACTACCACCACCACCACCATCACCACCATTACCACACCCCACCACCACCTACCACCCCACCACTACCACCACCACACCACTACCACCACCACTACTACACACCACCACCACCACACCACCACCACCACAACCACATCACCACCACCACCACCACCACCACCACCACCACTACCACCACACAACACCACCACACCATCACCACCACCACCACTACCACCACCATCATACCACCACCACTACCACACCCCACCACTACCACTACCACCACCACTACCACCACCACCATACCACCACCACTACCACCACTACCACCACCACCACTACCCCACTACCACCCACTACCACCACCACCACTACCACCATACCACCATACCACACTACACACCACTACACTACCACCATACCCCCACTCCCACCACACCACCACCCCACTCCACCACCACCACCACTACCACCACCCCACTCCCATACCCCCATACCACCACCACCCACCCCCACCCCCCACCCCCCACCACCACCCCCCTCCACCACCCCACCCCCCCACCACCACTCCCCCACACCATACCCCCACTACCCCACCACCCCCAAAAACCACACCACCACCCCCCACTCCACCCCCCCACTACCCCTACCACCATCACCCCACCACCACCACCACACTACCCCCACTACCACCCTACCCCATCCCCACCACCCCCACCACCACCACCACCCCCACTCCCACCACCACCCCCACCACCACTACCCCACTCCACCATCACCACTACCACTACCCCACTACCACCCTGGGCGCCTCTAGTATAAAGAATATTTTTGCATTTAAAAATCGAGAAAGAAAGAACAATGTTGTCACACATGATTAATGTAGGGAAAACCTGACTGTTTGTCTCTGGGGTATCCCCGGGGGGTTGTTTCCCCGGGGTTGTTTTTCCCCGGGGTTTGTTATTCCGGGGTTTTTATCCCGGGGTTGTTTCCCCGGGGGTTGTTATGTCCGGCTTGTTTCTGGGGGGTTGTTTTCCGGGGTTGTTATCTGGGGGTTTGTTATCTTGGGGTTGTTATCTTGGGGTTTGTTTTTCTCGAGGTTTTATCTCGGTTTTTGTTATCTCGGGGTTGTTATCCCCGAGGTTGTTATCCCCGGGGGTTGTTATTCTGGGGTTGTTTTTTCCCCGGGGGTTGTTTCCTGGGGTTGTTATCTGGGGTTGTTTGCCGGGGTTTGTTTTTCCCTTTGGTTTTTATCCCCGGGGTTGTTTTTCCCCGGGGTGTTATGCCCGGGGTTGTTATCTTTTGGTTTTTTTCCCCGGGGTTGTTTTTCCCCGGGGGTTGTTATCCCCGGGGGGGTTGTTATCTCGAGGTTTTATGCCCGGGGGTTTTATTATCTTTTTGGGTTGTTTTCGGGGTTTTTATCTCCGGGGTTGTTTCCCCGGGGTTGTTTTTCCCCGGGGTTGTTATCCCCGGGGGTTGTTATTCTGGGTTTTTTATCCCCGGGGTTGTTTCTCTGGGGTTGTTTTTTCCCGGGGTTGTTATCTCGGGGTTGTTATTCCGGGGTTTTTATTCGGGGTTGTTTCTCCGGGTTGTTTTTCCCGAGGTTGTTTGTCCGGGGTTGTTATCTCGAGGTTTTTTCCCCGGGGTTGATCCCCGGGGTTTTGTTATCCCCCGGGGTTGTTTCTGGGGGTTTGTTATCTCCGGGGTTGTTATCTCCAGGGTTGTTATCTCCGAGGTTGTTATCTCCGAGGTTGTTATCTCCGGGGTTGTTATGTCCGAGGTTGTTATCTCCAAGGTTGTTATGTCCGGGGTTGTTATGTCCGGGGTTGTTATCTCCAAGGTTGTTATGTCCGAGGTTGTTATCTCCAAGGTTGTTATGTCCGGGGTTTTTATGTCCGGGGTTGTTATCTCCGAGGTTGTTATCTCCGGGGTTGTTATCTCCGGGGTTGTTATCTCCAGGGTTGTTATCTCCGAGGTTGTTATCTCCGAGGTTGTTATCTCTGGGGTTGTTATCTCCGGGGTTGTTATCTCCGAGGTTGTTATCTCCGGGGTTATCTCCGAGGTTGTTATCTCCGGGGTTGTTATCTCCGGGATTGTTATCTCCAAGGTTGTTAT
>NC_069468.1:11421691-11469191 GCF_026875155.1 Cherax quadricarinatus | reverse complement strand
GAGCTCGGACTCGACCCCCGCAACCTCAACTAGGTGAGTACACACACACAGGAATGATAACAGATGCCATCTTTCCCACTGTATATCAAATCCTGAGGAAAGATATAAGGAATAGAAGGGGTGGAGAAGTTGAACTGCTCATCAAAAACCATTGAAGATTTGAGGAAATGGAAGGAGGAGACAGAGGGGAAGCAAGGGACTACATATTAGGAACACTTCATACTGGGGATCCAAAGGTGGTGACTGCAGTGGTGTATAACCCACCACAGAATAGCAGGAGGCCAAGACAAGAATATAAGGAGAGTAACTGAGCGATGGTTGATACACTTGCTGAGGTGGCCAGAAGGACCCATATGGGCAGGGCAGACTTACTACTCGTGTGATTTCAATCACAAGGAGATTGACTTGGAAAACGTGGAGTCACATGGGGGACCAGAAACGTGGAGGGCCAAGATGATGGAGGTGGTGCTGAAAAACCTCATGCATCAACATGTTAGGGACACTACCAGAGAGAGAGAAGACGATTAACCAGCAAGGCTGGGCCTCATATTCACCTTGTTTAGTTCAGACATTTGTGACATCACATACGAAAGTCCTCTTGGAGCTAGTGATCGGGTGGTCCTGAGCTTCGAATACATTGAAGAGCTAAAAGTAGAGAGGAAAGCAGCACGAGTAGGAAGGGAGAAGCCAAACCATAAAAGAGGGGACTACACAGGCATGAAGAATTTCCTGCATGAGGTGCAGTGGGAAAGAGAACTGGTGGGAGGATCAGTAAAAAATGATGGAATACCCAAGGAAACAGAATCAGTAGGAAGACGAGAACGAGCTCTTGGTTCACCCAAAAGTGTAGAGAAGCCAAAATTAAGTGTGCTAAAGAATGGAAAAAATATAGAAGACAAAGGACCCAGGAAAATAAGGAGATTAGCTGAAGAGCCAGAAATGAATATGCATGGATAAGGAGAGAAGCCCAGCGACAATACGAGAATAACATAGCACCGAAAGCCAAATCTGACCCATAGCTGTTGTACAGCCACATCAGGAGGAAAACAACAGTCAAGGGCCAGGTAATCAGGCTGAAGAAGGAAGGAGGGGAGCTCACAAGAAACGATAAAGTATGTGAAGAGCTAAACACAGGATTTAAGGAAGTACTTTCAGTAGAGACAGACTGGACTACAGTAAACTGGAATGGTAGGGTACACCAACAAGTGCTGGATACACTACACACAACCGAGGAGGAAGTAAAGAGGCTGCTAAGTGAACTAGATACCTTAAAGGCGGTGAGACCGAACATCTCTGTGGGTCCTGAGAGAGGGAACAGAGGCACTGTGTGTACCACTAACAACAATCTTTATTAATATCAAAACAGGGCAACTACCTGAGGTATGGAAGATAGCAAATGTAGGTCCCAGTCTTTAAGAAAGGAGACAGGCAGGTAGCATTAAAGTGCAGACCAGTGTCACTGACATGTATAGTATGCAAAGTTTATCAGGAAGAGATTGGTGGAGCACCTAGGAAAGAATGGGCACATACACGATAACCAGCACGATTTCAGGGAGGGGAAATCCTGTGTCACAAACCTACTGTAGTTTTGCGACAAGCTGACAGAAATAAGGCAGGAGAGAGGGATGGGTGGGGGAGGGACAGCATAAGAAATTTGTGCAAAAGCTAGAAAATCAGGCAGAGATAACAGGGAAGGCACTGCAATGGATCAGAGAATACCTATCAGGAAGGAAACAACGAGTCATGGTATGTGACGAGGTGTCAGACTGGGCGCCTGTGACGAGCGTGGTTCCACAGGGGTCAGTCATAGGACCAGTGCTGTTTCTGGTATATGTGAATGACATGACGGAAGAGACAGACTCAGAAGTGTCCTTGTTTGCAGATGATGTGAGGCTAATACGAAGAATTAAATCGGATGAGGATCAGGATGGACTACAAGGAAATCTGGACAGGTTGCAAACCTGGTCCAACAACTGGCTCCTGGAGTTTAACCCCACCAAGTGAAAAGTAAAGAAAATTGGGAAAGGGGAAAAAAGACCGCAGACAGAGTACAGGCTATGAGGTCAGAGACTGCAAACATCACTCAACAAAGAAGATCTTGGAATGAGCATCATACCGAGCACATCTCCTGAGGCACACGTCAGTCAAATAGCTGTTGTAGCATATGGGCGCTTAGCAAACCTAAGAACAGCGTTTCGACACCTTAACAAGGAGTCGTTCAAGATTCTATACATCGTGTATGCCAGGCCCATACTGGAGTATGCAGCACCAGTTTGGAACCCACACCTGGTCAAGCACGTCAAAAATTTAGAGACAGTGCAAAGGTTTGCAACATGACTGATCCCGGAGCTAAGGGGTATGTCCTACGAGGAGAGGTTAAGGGAAATCAACCTGACAACACTGGAGGACAGGAGAGATAGGGGGGACATGGTAAAGACATATACATTACTGAGACGAATCGACAAGGTGGACAGAGACAGGATGTTCCAGAGATGGGACACAGCAACAAGGGGTCACAATTGGAAGCTGAAGATTCAGATGAGTCACAGGGATGTTAGGAAGTATTTCTTCAGTCACAGATTTGTCAGGAAGTGGAACAATCTGGAGAGTGATGTAATGGAGGCAAGATCCATACATAGCTTTAAGAAGAGATACGACGAAGCTCAAGGAGCAGGAAAAAAGGGGACCTAATAGCGATCAGATAAAAAAGGCGAGGCAGGAGCTGTGAATCGACCCTTGCAACCACAGTTAGTTGAGTACACCCCTTCACAGCAGTGGTCACTGGTCCAGCAGTGGTCACTGGTCCAGCAGTGGTCACTGGTCCAGCAGTGGTCACCGTCCAGCAGTAGTCACTGGTCCAGCAGTGGTCACTGGTCCAGCAGTGGTCACTGGTCCAGCAGTGGTCACTGGTCCAGCAGTGGTCACTGGTCCAGCAGTGGTCACCGTCCAGCAGTGGTCACTGGTCCAGCAGTGGTCACTGGTCCAGCAGTGGTCACTGGTCCAGCAGTGGTCACCGTCCAGCAGTGGTCACTGGTCCAGCAGTGGTCACTGGTCCAGCAGTGGTCACTGGTCCAGCAGTGGTCACTGGTCCAGCAGTGGTCACTGGTCCAGCAGTGGTCACTGGTCCAGCAGTGGTCACTGGTCCAGCAGTGGTCACTGGTCCAGTGGTCCAGCACTACCCACAGCGGCCCCACAAACAGGAAATATTCCGCTACATTTAACAGTCATCATTTGAACAATGTTCCACCTTAACTACTTGCCTGCATGTGACGCACGTCACACTACATAGCTACTGTGACGCACGTCACACTACATAGCTACTGTAACACACGTCACACTACATAGCTACTGTAACACACGTCACACTACCCAGCTACTGTAACACACGTCACGCTACCCAGCTACTGTAACACGCACGTCACATTACCCAGCTACTGTAACACACGTCACACTACCCAGCTACTGTAACACACGTCACATTACCCAGCTACTGTAACACACGTCACATTATCCAGCTACTGTAATACGTACGTCACACTACCCAACTACTGTAACATATACGTCACACTACCCAGCTACTGTAACACGCACGTCACTCTACCCAGCTACTGTAACACACACGTAACTCTACCCAACTACTGTAACATACACGTCACACTACCCAGCTACTGTAACATGCACGTCACACTACCCAGCTACTGTAACATACGTCACACTACCCAGCTACTGTAACACGCACGTCACTCTACCCAGCTACTGTAACACGCACGTCACACTACCCAGCTACTGTAACATACGTCACATTACCCAGCTACTGTAACACGCACGTCGCTCTACCCAGCTACTGTAACACACACACGTAACTCTACCCAACCACTGTAACATACACGTCACACTACCCAGCTACTGTAACATACACGTCACACTTCCCAGCTACTGTAACATACACGTCACACTACCCAGGTACTGTAACACACACGTCATTCTACCCAGCTACTGTAACACACACGTCACACTACCCAGCTACTGTAACATACACGTCACACTACCCAGCTACTGTAACACACACGTCACTCTACCCAGCTACTGTAACACACACGTCACACTACCCAGCTACTGTAATATACACGTCACACTACCCAGCTACTGTAACACACACGTCACACTACCCATCTACTGTAACACGTTACACTACCCAGCTACTGTAACACTCGTCACACTACCAGCTACTGTAACACACGTCACACTACACAGCTACTGTAACACACGTCAGACTACCTAGCTACTGTAATACACGTCACACTACCCAGCTGCTGTAACACGCACGTCAGATTACCCAGTTACTGTAACACGTCACACTACCCAGCTACTGTAACACGCCACACTACCCAGCTACTGTAACACGTCACTCTACCCAGCTACTGTAACACACGTCACACTACCCAGCTACTGTAACACGCACGTCAGATTACCCAGCTACTGTAACACGTCACACTACCCAGCTACTGTAACACGTCACACTACCAGCTACTGTAACACGTCACACTACCCAGCTACTGTAACACGTCACACTACCCAGCTACTGTAACACGTCACACTACCCAGCTACTGTAACACGTCACACTACCCAGCTACTGTAACACGTCACACTACCCAGCTACTGTAACACGTCACACTACCCAGCTACTGTAACACGTCACACTACCCAGCTACTGTAACAAGTCACATTACCCAATTCAATTACGTTTAGCTATGCCTGAGACTCCTTGACTAATTACATGACAATTAGAGTTTTCAGGGTGATAACGACCACCCAATAATACGCGCTGGAACAGGATGCACTAATTTCGCTTAATAAGTGAGCCTTGTCGGCTCCGGATAAGCGATGATTCGCTTATTTTAAATCATGTTTCTTAGACAGAAGGGAGGGGGGATTACACTGCCACCCAATGCTCTTTTTTATGAAGGAAAATCATATCTCAAACTGTTGGAAATTGGTCGTTATGGTTGAGTTATTTTTATTATTATTATTAAAGATTAGCCGGTATTCTCCCGGCCCGGGCCTTTTCCAAGTGGTGGCCCGGCCTTGGTTCCCTCTGTAGGGAGTGTCTGAGACCTAAGTCTCCCATGGGAGGAGGCACAAGTACCTCCTCATCTTTGTGACCAACTGTCCCCAGGCCTAGCCACAAGCTAGGCCGCTCTGGTCTGCCATCCCCACCCCAAGGGGGCAAATGGGAATGACAGTCTTATGAGCTAAAGGCTCGGGCTCAGGCACCTACCCTACCCTAGAAGGGTTAGGCATGGTGTCGATGGTTGAGTTAGTTCTATTCTATTCTATTTGATTCGCCGGTAATCCCGGCCCGGGTCTCTTCCATTTTGGTGACCCGGCATTGGCTCCCCGGGTAGGGAAGTGACATTTATCGTTACTTGCACCTGTGTGGCAGGTCTTCAGCAGGAAGGGGGGGGGGTACCTCACCGGCCCTATGGCCAGATGACGTACCAAACGTTAGTGTGCACTAACAGTGGCTGGTGTGCAGTGCAATGGAGGCCCAAAGCAGGCCCTCGCAGCAACTTCAGCGGGGGGGGGGGGGGATGACATGCAAGGACTGGAAGTAAGGTTTCCAAGTCCCTGACAGCTAAGTACACAAGATGTGCTGCCTCATTCTCTCGGGTCTGCCCTACTGGGGTCATTGGGAAGTGTCTACGGCGAAGGGGCATCGTAGCCGGGCAGTCTAACAGGTAGTGCACCAAGGGCTGCGGAACCATTCGGTCACAATGGGCACAGAGCTCCTCTCGTGCCCGTTCAACAATCTGCGCAGTGGTGGGATACCCTAAGCGTAGGCGGTGGATATGTACCCTCAGGTCCCTGGACTGTGTCCGAAGACTTGGAGGGGGCACCCTGTGGGTCGCCCTGACATACCAACAGAGGCTCCGTGACTCCCCAGGGTCAGGGAATGGGCGCCTCGCCGCACCAGCAGCCAACAGCGCAATCTGGCTGAGGCTGATGGAGATCGCAGCATGTGGCTGTGCCTCGAGGGTTGCAGTCCAAGCAGCCTCATCTGCAGCATCATTGCCAGGGATACCCACATGGCTCGGGATCCAGTTGATGGTAGCCCTGCGACCCTGGGCCATGAGAGTCTGCAGGTCACCCCGGATGGATGTGATTAAGTGTATGTTGTCCTTTGGCTCTCTGTGCATAAGCGCTTGGATCGCTGCCTTGGAATCAACGTGGATGATGGGGGGATGCTGATGGTCTGCAAGAGCATGCCGCAGAGCTTGTTGGATGGCAAAGAGTTCGGCCTGGAGGACGGTGCAATGGTCTGGGAGGCGCCAACCTGCTGTCAGATTGCTGCCAGTCACTGTCCACTACCAGGCACACCTGCCAGTCACTGTCTACTACCAGGCACACCTGCCAGTCACTGTCCACTACCAGGCACACCTGCCAGTCACTGTCTACTACCAGGCACACCTGCCAGTCACTGTCCACTACCAGGCACACCTGCCAGTCACTGTCTACTACCAGGCACACCTGCCAGTCACTGTCAACTACCAGGCACACCTGCCAGTCACTGTCCACTACCAGGCACACCTGCCAGTCACTGTCCACTACCAGGCACACCTGCCAGTCACTGTCCACTACCAGGCACACCTGCCAGTCACTGTCCACTACCAGGCACACCTGCCAGTCACTGTCCACTACCAGACACACCTGCCAGTCACTGTCCACTACCAGGCACACCTGCCAGTCACTGTCCACTACCAGGCACACCTGCCAGTCACTGTCCACTACCAGGCACACCTGCCAGTCACTGTCCAGTACCAGCCACACCTGCCAGTCACTGTCCACTACCAGGCACACCTGCCAGTCACTGTCCATTACCAGCACACCTGCCAGTCACTGTCCACTACCAGGCACACCTGCCAGTCACTGTCCACTACCAGGCACACCTGCCAGCCACTGTCCACTACCAGGCACACCTGCCAGTCACTGTCCACTACCAGGCACACCTGCCAGTCACTGTCCACTACCAGGACACACCTGCCAGTCACTGTCCACTACCAGGCACACCTGCCAGTCACTGTCCACTACCAGGCACACCTGCCAGTCACTGTCCACTACCAGGCACACCTGCCAGTCACTGTCCACTACCAGGCACACCTGCCAGTCACTGTCCACTACCAGGCACACCTGCCAGTCACTGTCCACTACCAGGCACACCTGCCAGTCACTGTCTACTACCAGGCACACCTGTCAGTCACTGTCCATTACTAGGCACACCTGCCAGTCACTGTCCACTACCAGGCACACCTGCCAGTCACTGTCCACTACCAGGCACACCTGCCAGTCACTGTCTACTACCAGGCACACCTGCCAGTCACTGTCCACTACCAGGCACACCTGCCAGTCACTGTCCACTACCAGGCACACCTGCCAGTCACTGTCCACTACCAGGCACACCTGCCAGTCACTGTCTACTACCAGGCACACCTGCCAGTCACTGTCCACTACCAGGCACACCTGCCAGTCACTGTCCACTACCAGGCACACCTGCCAGTCACTGTCCACTACCAGGCACACCTGCCAGTCACTGTCCACTACCAGGCACACCTGCCAGTCACTGTCCACTACCAGGCACACCTGCCAGTCACTGTCTACTACCAGGCACACCTGTCAGTCACTGTCCATTACTAGGCACACCTGCCAGTCACTGTCCACTACCAGGCACACCTGCCAGTCACTGTCCATTACTAGGCACACCTGCCAGTCACTGTCCACTACCAGGCACACCTGCCAGTCACTGTCCACTACCAGGCACACCTGCCAGTCACTGTCTACTACCAGGCACACCTGCCAGTCACTGTCCACTACCAGGCACACCTGCCAGTCACTGTCCACTACCAGGCACACCTGTCAGTCACTGTCCATTACTAGGCACACCTGCCAGCCACTGTCCACTACCAGACACACCTGCCAGTCACTGTCCACTACCAGGCACACCTGTCAGTCACTGTCCACTACCAGGCACACCTGTCAGTCACTGTCCATTACTAGGCACACCTGCCAGTCACTGTCCACTACCAGGCACACCTGCCAGTCACTGTCCATTACTAGGCACACCTGCCAGCCACTGTCCACTACCAGGCACACCTGCCAGTCACTGTCCACTACCAGGCACACCTGCCAGTCACTGTCCACTACCAGGCACACCTGTCAGTCACTGTTCATTACTAGGCACACCTGCCAGTCACTGTCCACTACCAGGCACACCTGCCAGTCACTGTCCATTACTAGGCACACCTGCCAGTCACTGTCCACTACCAGGCACACCTGCCAGTCACTGTCCACTACCAGGCACACCTGCCAGTCACTGTCCACTACCAGGCACACCTGCCAGTCACTGTCCACTACCAGGCACACCTGCCAGTCACTGTCCACTACCAGGCACACCTGCCAGTCACTGTCCACTACCAGGCACACCTGCCAGTCACTGTCCACTACCAGTCACACCTGCCAGTCACTGTCCACTACCAGGCACACCTGCCAGTCACTGTCCACTACCAGGCACACCTGCCAGTCACTGTCCACTACCAGCACACCTGCCAGTCACTGTCCACTACCAGGCACACCTGCCAGTCACTGTCCACTACCAGGCACACCTGCCAGTCACTGTCCACTACCAGGCACACCTGCCAGTCACTGTCCACTACCAGGCACACCTGCCAGTCACTGTCCACTACCAGGCACACCTGCCAGTCACTGTCCACTACCAGGCACACCTGCCAGTCACTGTCCACTACCAGGCACACCTGCCAGTCACTGTCCACTACCAGGCACACCTGCCAGTCACTGTCCACTACCAGTCACACCTGCCAGTCACTGTCCACTACCAGGCACACCTGCCAGTCACTGTCCACTACCAGGCACACCTGCCAGTCACTGTCCACTACCAGGCACACCTGCCAGTCACTGTCCACTACCAGGCACACCTGCCAGTCACTGTCCACTACCAGGCACACCTGCCAGTCACTGTCCACTACCAGGCACACCTGCCAGTCACTGTCCACTACCAGGCACACCTGCCAGTCACTGTCCACTACCAGGCACACCTGCCAGTCACTGTCCACTACCAGGCACACCTGCAAGTCACTGTCTACTACCAGGCACACCTGCCAGTCACTGTCCACTACCAGGCACACCTGCCAGTCACTGTCCACTACCAGGCACACCTGCCAGTCACTGTCCACTACCAGGCACACCTGCCAGTCACTGTCCACTACCAGGCACACCTGCCAGTCACTGTCCACTACCAGGCACACCTGCCAGTCACTGTCCACTACCAGTCACACCTGCCAGTCACTGTCCACTACCAGTCACACCTGCCAGTCACTGTCCACTACCAGGCACACCTGCCAGTCACTGTCCACTACCAGTCACACCTGCCAGTCACTGTCCACTACCAGGCACACCTGCCAGTCACTGTCCACTACCAGGCACACCTGCCAGTCACTGTCCACTACCAGTCACACCTGCCAGTCACTGTCCACTACCAGTCACACCTGCCAGTCACTGTCCACTACCAGGCACACCTGCCAGTCACTGTCCACTACCAGTCACACCTGCCAATCACTGTCCACTACCAGGCACACCTGCCAGTCACTGTCCACTACCAGTCACACCTGCCAGTCACTGTCCACTACCAGTCACACCTGCCAGTCACTGTCCACTACCAGTCACACCTGCCAGTCACTGTCCACTACCAGTCACACCTGCCAGTCACTGTCCACTACCAGTCACACCTGCCAGTCACTGTCCACTACCAGGCACACCTGCCAGTCACTGTCCACTACCAGGCACACCTGCCAGTCACTGTCCACTACCAGGCACACCTGCCAGTCACTGTCCACTACCAGGCACACCTGCCAGTCACTGTCCACTACCAGGCACACCTGCCAGTCACTGTCCACTACCAGACACACCTGCCAGTCACTGTCCACTACCAGTCACACCTGCCAGTCACTGTCCACTACCAGGCACACCTGCCAGTCACTGTCCACTACCAGGCACACCTGCCAGTCACTGTCCACTACCAGACACACCTGCCAGTCACTGTCCACTACCAGTCACACCTGCCAGTCACTGTCCACTACCAGGCACACCTGCCAGTCACTGTCCACTACCAGGCACACCTGCCAGTCACTGTCCACTACCAGACACACCTGCCAGTCACTGTCCACTACCAGTCACACCTGCCAGTCACTGTCCACTACCAGTCACACCTGCCAGTCACTGTCCACTACCAGACACACCTGCCAGTCACTGTCCACTACCAGGCACACGTGCCAGTCACTGTCCACTACCAGTCACACCTGCCAGTCACTGTCCACTGCCAGGCACACCTGCCAGTCACTGTCCACTACCAGGCACACCTGCCAGTCACTGTCCACTACCAGGCACACCTGCCAGTCACTGTCCACTACCAGTCACACCTGCCAGTCACTGTCCACTACCAGGCACACCTGCCAGTCACTGTCCACTACCAGGCACACCTGCCAGTCACTGTCCACTAACCAGGCACACCTGCCAGTCACTGTCCACTACCAGGCACACCTGCCAGTCACTGTCCACTACCAGGCACACCTGCCAGTCACTGTCCACTACCAGGCACACCTGCCAGTCACTGTCCACTACCAGGCACACCTGCCAGTCACTGTCCACTACCAGGCACACCTGCCAGTCACTGTCCACTACCAGGCACACCTGCCAGTCACTGTCCACTACCAGGCACACCTGCCAGTCACTGTCCACTACCAGTCACACCTGCCAGTCACTGTCCACTACCAGGCACACCTGCCAGTCACTGTCCACTACCAGTCACACCTGCCAGTCACTGTCCACTACCAGGCACACCTGCCAGTCACTGTCCACTACCAGACACACCTGCCAGTCACTGTCTACTACCAGGCACACCTGCCAGTCACTGTCCACTACCAGGCACACCTGCCAGTCACTGTCCACTACCAGGCACACCTGCCAGTCACTGTCCACTACCAGTCACACCTGCCAGTCACTGTCCACTACCAGACACATCTGCCAGTCACTGTCCACTACCAGGCACACCTGCCAGTCACTGTCCACTACCAGGCACACCTGCCAGTCACTGTCCACTACCAGGCACACCTGCCAGTCACTGTCCACTACCAGGCACACCTGTCAGTCACTGTCCACTACCAGGCACACCTGCCAGTCACTGTCCACTACCAGGCACACCTGCCAGTCACTGTCCACTACCAGGCACACCTGCCAGTCACTGTCCACTACCAGGCACACCTGCCAGTCACTGTCCACTACCAGGCACACCTGCCAGTCACTGTCCACTACCAGGCACACCTGCCAGTCACTGTCCACTACCAGGCACACCTGCCAGTCACTGTCCACTACCAGGCACACCTGCCAGTCACTGTCCACTACCAGGCACACCTGCCAGTCACTGTCCACTACCAGGCACACCTGCCAGTCACTGTCCACTACCAGGCACACCTGCCAGTCACTGTCCACTACCAGGCACACCTGCCAGTCACTGTCCACTACCAGGCACACCTGCCAGTCACTGTCCACTACCAGGCACACCTGCCAGTCACTGTCCACTACCAGGCACACCTGCCAGTCACTGTCCACTACCAGGCACACCTGCCAGTCACTGTCCACTACCAGGCACACCTGCCAGTCACTGTCCACTACCAGGCACACCTGCCAGTCACTGTCCACTACCAGACACACCTGCCAGTCACTGTACACTACCAGGCACACCTGCCAGTCACTGTCCACTACCAGGCACACCTGCCAGTCACTGTCCACTACCAGGCACACCTGCCAGTCACTGTCCACTACCAGTCACACCTGCCAGTCACTGTCCACTACCAGGCACACCTGCCAGTCACTGTCCACTACCAGGCACACCTGCCAGTCACTGTCCACTACCAGACACACCTGCCAGTCACTGTCCACTACCAGGCACACCTGCCAGTCACTGTCCACTACCAGGCACACCTGCCAGTCACTGTCCACTACCAGACACACCTGCCAGTCACTGTACACTACCAGGCACACCTGCCAGTCACTGTCCACTACCAGGCACACCTGCCAGTCACTGTCCACTACCAGGCACACCTGCCAGTCACTGTCCACTACCAGTCACACCTGCCAGTCACTGTCCACTACCAGGCACACCTGCCAGTCACTGTCCACTACCAGGCACACCTGCCAGTCACTGTCCACTACCAGACACACCTGCCAGTCACTGTCCACTACCAGGCACACCTGCCAGTCACTGTCCACTACCAGGCACACCTGCCAGTCACTGTCCACTACCAGGCACACCTGCCAGTCACTGTCCACTACCAGGCACACCTGCCAGTCACTGTCCACTACCAGACACACCTGCCAGTCACTGTCCACTACCAGGCACACCTGCCAGTCACTGTCCACTACCAGACACACCTGCCAGTCACTGTCCACTACCAGTCACACCTGCCAGTCACTGTCCACTACCAGACACACCTGCCAGTCACTGTCCACTACCAGGCACACCTGCCAGTCACTGTCCACTACCAGTCACACCTGCCAGTCACTGTCCACTACCAGACACACCTGCCAGTCACTGTCCACTACCAGGCACACCTGCCAGTCACTGTCCACTACCAGTCACACCTGCCAGTCACTGTCCACTACCAGGCACACCTGCCAGTCACTGTCCACTACCAGTCACACCTGCCAGTCACTGTCCACTACCAGGCACACCTGCCAGTCACTGTCCACTACCAGGCACACCTGCCAGTCACTGTCCACTACCAGGCACACCTGCCAGTCACTGTCCACTACCAGGCACACCTGCCAGTCACTGTCCACTACCAGCACACCTGCCAGTCACTGTCCACTACCAGTCACACCTGCCAGTCACTGTCCACTACCAGTCACACCTGCCAGTCACTGTCCACTACCAGGCACACCTGCCAGTCACTGTCCACTACCAGGCACACCTGCCAGTCACTGTCTACTACCAGGCACACCTGCCAGTCACTGTCCACTACCAGTCACACCTGCCAGTCACTGTCTACTACCAGGCACACCTGTCAGTCACTGTCCACTACCAGGCACACCTGCCAGTCACTGTCCACTACCAGGCACACCTGCCAGTCACTGTCCACTACCAGGCACACCTGCCAGTCACTGTCCACTACCAGTCACACCTGCCAGTCACTGTCCACTACCAGGCACACCTGCCAGTCACTGTCCACTACCAGGCACACCTGCCACACATTTAAAGATAATTAATGCTATACCCGTCTTGAAGATGAAGATACACGAGCAACAGTTGGGTATCTGTGTTGATGAAACGTTTCGCCTTCACAGTATCTGTGTTGATGATACGTTTCGCCTTCACAGTATCTGTGTTGATGAAACGTTTCGCCTTCACAGTATCTGTGTTGATGAAACGTTTCGCCTTCACAGTATCTGTGTTGATGAAACGTTTCGCCTTCACAGTATCTGTGTTGATGATACGTTTCGCCTTCACAGTATCTGTGTTGATGATACGTTTCGCCTTCACAGTATCTGTGTTGATGAAACGTTTCGCCTTCACAGTATCTGTGTTGATGAAACGTTTCGCCTTCACAGTATCTGTGTTGATGAAACGTTTCGCCTTCACAGTATCTGTGTTGATGAAACGTTTCGCCTTCACAGTATCTGTGTTGATGAAACGTTTCGCCTTCACAGTATCTGTGTTGATGAAACGTTTCGCCTTCACAGTATCTGTGTTGATGAAACGTTTCGCCTTCACAGTATCTGTGTTGATGAAACGTTTCGCCTTCACAGTATCTGTGTTGATGAAACGTTTCGCCTTCACAGTATCTGTGTTGATGAAACGTTTCGCCTTCACAGTATCTGTGTTGATGAAACGTTTTCGCCTTCACAGTATCTGTGTTGATGAAACGTTTCGCCTTCACAGTATCTGTGTTGATGAAACGTTTCGCCTTCACAGTATCTGTGTTGATGAAACGTTTCGCCTTCACAGTATCTGTGTTGATGAAACGTTTCGCCTTCACAGTATCTGTGTTGATGAAACGTTTCGCCTTCACAGTATCTGTGTTGATGAAACGTTTCGCCTTCACAGTAGGCTTCTTCAGTCATGGAGCTGAACTTTTCTCCAGGCTGAGGAACTGACCACATCTAACACTTTTTCTCCAGGTTTGATGGACTGATTACATCTTAAGAACTTAAGAAAGAAGGAACACTGCAGAAGGCCTACTGGCCCATGCGAGGCAAGTCCAAGTCTCCTACTAGCTTAAGTCATTGACCCAACCTAGTCAGGTCAGGTCACATCTACTTAAGGAAGGAGCACGGCATCAGATCTATTAGCACAAGCTAGTCACATCCAACTCACACCCACCCGCACCCACTCATGTATTTATCTTACCTATCTTAAAAACTAGACAACGTCTTAGTGTCTATGACGGTACTCGGGAGTTTGTTCCACTCAAACTCTGTTTTATCCCCTTTGCCTTTATACAAAGGAGCTATGCATGCTCTCTGCCAATCCCTAGGTACCTTACCTTCTTCCATACATTTATTAAATAATAGCACCAACCACTCCAAAACTATATCCCCTCCTGCTTTTAACATTTCTATTTTTATCCCATCAATCCCAGTTGCCTTACCCCCTTTCATTCTACCAACTGCCTCACGAACTTTCTCCACACTCACAACTGGCTCTTCCTCACTCCTAGATGTTATTCCTCCTTGCATTTATATCCATTCTATAATACTGTAACTAAAACTGAGCAGCATAACGTTAATGAGGCTTAATCAAGGATATATAGAGTTGAAGAACAACCTGAGGACTCCTGTTATTTATGCTTCCTCCTTTATGTGTTCCTCCTTTCTTATGTTCTTATGTTCTTATGTGTCATTGGGTACGGGAGTTACTTCTTGGGAAGCTTTAGGTAGTAGTCGTTTTGATAAAGACCTGCCTCGCATGGGCCAGTAGGCCTTCTGCAGTGTTCCTCCATTCTTATGTTCTTATGTTCTTATGAAGCCAAGGATTCTGCTCGCTTTATTGCGAACGCTTATGCACTGTTGTTTTGGTTTTAGATTACTGCTAACCAGAACTCCCAAATACTTTTTGGAATCAGTAATATTAAGATCTACATATTTAGTTTATATGTGGCATGGTTATATTTCTGCATAATGTTTAGAACTTTGTATTTGTCTATATTAAACTGCATCTACCACATCTCCACCCACTAGATCAGTCTATTCAAATCTTCCTGGAGTGCTCTAATGTCCTCGTCAGAATGAATTCGACGGCCTATTTTGGTGTCATCGACAACCTTGCTTATGTCGCTATTTATTCCCTCATCTATGTCGTTTGAGGATTTAGTTAGAAAGTTCAGGACAGCTATAGACATAATTAGGAAGAAGGGGGGTCGCCCTGTTATATGTGGCATTTTGCCAAGAAGAGGTGTTGGTAATGAATGGTTGTCCAGAGCAATTGGTATTAATTGTTGGCTGGATAAACACTGTAAGGATAATGCAGTACCATTCATTGACAACTGGGTTGTTAGGTAAGACACATATGCAACAGTTAGACAACTTTATTCCGAAACGTTTCGCCTACACAGTAGGCTTCTTCAGTCGAATACAGACTTTAAGGGTGATGGACTGATTACATCGTCTTCACATCTCTACTGTTCCTGCCTACTTTCTGTATTCGACTGAAGAAGCCTACTGTGTAGGCGAAACGTTTCGGAATAAAGTTGTCTAACTGTTGCATATGTGTCTTACCTAACAACCTGTCGGTATTGTATACCATTTTGATGTTCATCGTTCATTGACAACTGGGACAACTTCTATGGCCGAAATGACATGTATGCCAGGGATGGGGTTCACTTATCCAGGGCAGGTGTGGGTTTTCTTGCTAACTCAGTTGAGGGGGTTGTTAGGACTTTAAACTAGGATTAGTTAGAGGTATGGGTTTAGAAATGATTAATAATGAGTATGGATATATTGACTTATGCTCTGATATTAAGAATCTTAATAGTAACTGTCATGGAGTAACTCTGGGTAATGATAATTTCAGAAATTGTGTAAAAACAAAGATGAATAGGAAAAATGTGCAGAAGAAAAAACATATGATGGTATTTTATGCTAACAGTAGAAGTGCAAGAAATAAAATTAATGAACTACGTTTGGTAGCATGTGCTGGGAACTTTGATATCATTGCATTAACTGAAACGTGGTATGATTTAAAGAGTCGGGATATGACTGCTGAGTGTAATATTCAGGGATTTAAGTTATTCAATGTGGATAGATGTAATGGGAAGGGGGGAGGAGTTGCATTGTATGTTCGAGAAAATATTAATTGTTGCATAAAAAAAGGTATAAAAATAGATGGAGCAGTAACAGAGTCTGAACATTAAAATGGTATAAAATACCGACAGATTGTCTTACCTAACAGTAACAGAGTCTGTTTGGGTAGAGTTCGTGGAGGGTCAAGAAAAACTAATTCTAGGTGTAATATACCGACCTCCAGGCTTGGATCACGATAGAGGGAGACTTCTTTGGGACGAAATTGTTAGGGCTTCTGGACACAGTAACATAGTCATAGTAGGGGACTCTAACGTTAGTCAAATTGACTGGAATTCTTTGTATTATTTATCCATTCAGGATCATTTTTGTTTTGATCTGATTTCCCTATTCAGAACATAAGTTGTCTGAGCAACTAGAACTATGCTCTGGAAAACGTCATATCGGCAACCATCACCACCTACTTGACCCATAGTCAGATCATTCCAGTTCAGCCCACCCAGGTAATTTCTCAGTCCTACGAAATCAGCCAAGCGGAAGTCAGGGACAGAGACTTGATTATTACTGAGTATATTCCATGATATATGAAAACTGAGTATTTGTGACACTTTCCCCACACTCACATTAACCCCTAATTTTTAATTAGTGATTGATCCCTGCGGGCAGAACCTGAGTGAACTCACCTTCCTTTACTGCTACACCTGCTGCCTCGTATTTAACTGAGAGCCGATGGAAATAATGGTTAAATCCCCGACCCCAATGGATATTAAACACACATGCAGTATAATGTGATCCTTTATTGACAACGTTTCGCCCCACAGTGGGCTTTTCAAGTCACAAACAGATCTCCTGGTGGAGGTACGAGAGTATTTATAGTCAGGTTCAGAATGCTGAGTCAGGTGGAGAATGCTGCATCTGATGATCCACCGGGAGGTTAAGAGCCCTAATACCTTGGGTAGCTTGGAAGAGAGATGGATAAGTATAGATAGACCTTCGTGTGCCCTCCTTTTCTTATGTTCTTTGTGGGATAACAATGAGTTTCTTGGCAAGGGTTCATCGTTTTTTGAAGCCGTTGTTCTGTTGAAGTGTTGGATATAGAGATAAGTGATGATTCCGGGAATTCTCGGTATTGAGTTGTCTTCTGTGCGATAAGTCTTGATTTCTGTATTGATTAAATGGTTTGTGAATTACGGTGTTGACACAGGCATTCCTGTATCGTCAGATTGCTTGCGTATTGGTGTTCTGAAATACGTGTTGTAGGTCTCTGGATGTTTCGCCCCACGTATAATTTGCTGCAGTCATTACAGGATTTGTATCCCCCTACAAGGATGAAGCTTGTCCTCTATTACTGGTAATGTCCTTGTGGGTTTGTGGAGGTAGATACTTGATGAGTTGGAAAGAGTTGGAAACGGTTTGGCATTGAGTGGTGGGGAGGACTAGTATCTCTTCTCGGCAGTGTCTCTCTGGTGTGTTGAAGATGCTTAATGCCCCGTCCTGCAGTCTCTGATAAAATGACGAGATGTGGAGTTGGAAATACTTTTCAATTTAGTGCATTCTTCCTCATAAAGGATCACATTATACTTCAATTTTTCCCAAACCCTGAAGAAGCCTACTATGTGGGCGAAACGTTCATCAATAAGATATCCAACTATTGCACATGGTCTTACCTCAACTGGTATTTATGCCATTCTCACAATACCTATCCTCTGTTGGTAGTTCCTTCCTTTCGTTGTCAACAACTTTCCTCCAGCAATGTTGTTAAGGAGTAACACAAATGTCCAACACTTGCGCATCACCTGTGTTCTACATCAGAAGCCTCTTGTGCACCTGAAAGGTATAACATTTGTCAGGAAACAAGACAAGTGTTTCCTGATGCTGGTCTTAGTCATATGATGACCTGCTGCCGGAGCTTTTGGTCATCTGATCGAGGCCTTCCACTTGCTGAAACATATCAGTGATGATAATATCTAAGATGGACCGAACACCTGTTAGTAAGACTGAGGGACTGATCACCTCATAGCTACCACTTAACATCCTCCACAGTCTCGAGTATTACTCTCCGTACTGGACTGATAAGACCACTGGTGGGCGAAACGTCTCCACAATAATGATACTCAAATGTTGCAGATGTAATTATTTATCTACTAGTCAATAATGTATACTGAGGGAGTGAGGCACAGTAAGGAGTTTAGTAAGTGCTTGTACCAAGCCAGCAGGGAAGGTGAGGCTGATTTACTGGTGATAACGTTAAGAGGCGATGTTGTGAGCTTTTAATTAAGAGATGAGATGCAGGATGGTGAAGTGAGAGGGGGGGGGGAATAGGGAGGTTGAAGGGGGGAGGGTGAAGAGCAGTGGACAGAGAGAAAGATGTCCCCCGTTATCAGTGGGTCAGCAAGTGATAACCTTAGCAGGGGTCTGGTACCTGCTGCTTTCCAGGGTACTACCACAACCACCACAACCACCATGATCACTACCACCACGATCACTACCACCACGACCACTACCACCACGATCACTACCACCACGACCAGTACCACCACGATCACTATCACCATGACCACTACCACCACAACCAGTATCACCACGATCACTACCACCACGACCACGACCACTACCCCCTTTGACCACTACCACTACGACCACTACCACCCACGACCACTACCACCACAAACCACTACCACCACAACCAGTATCACCACGATCACTACCACCATGACCACTACCACCACGACCACTACCACCACGATCACTACCGCCACGACCACTACCACCATGACCACTACCACCACGACCACTACCACCACGACCACTACCACCACGATCACTATCACCACGACCACTACCACTACCACCACGACCTTTACCACTACCACCATGACCACTACCACCGCGATCACTACCACCACGACCAACACACCACGATCACTACCACCACGATCACTACCACCACGACCACTACCCACGATCACTACCACCACGACCACTACCACCACGATCACTACCACCATGACCACCGCCACCACGATCACTACCACCACGACCACTACCACCACGATCACTACCACCACGACTAGTACCACCACGATCACTACCCCCATGACCACTACCACCACGCCCACTACACCACGATCACTACCACCACGACTAGTACCACCACGATCACTACCACCATGACCACTACCACCACGACCACTATCACTACGATCATACCACCACGCCCACTACCACCATGACCACACCATCCGACCACATACCACCACGACCACTACCACCACGATCACTCCCACCACGACCACTCCCACCATGACCACTACCACCACGACCCACTACCACCATGACAACTACCACCACGACCACTACCACCACGACCACTACCACCACGACCACTACCACCACGATCACTACCACCACGACCACTACCACCACGGTCACTACCACCACGACCACTACCACCACGACCACTACCACCACGATCACTACCACCACGACCACTACCACCACGATCACTACCACCACGACCACTACCACCACGATCACTACCACCATCACTACCACCACGACCACTACCACCACGACCCACTACCACCACGACCACTACCACCACGACCACTACCCCCCACGACCACTACCACCATGACCACTACCACCACGACCACTACCCCCATGACCACTACCACCACGACCACTACCACCCCCGACCACTACCCCACGACCACTACCCACCACGACCACTACCACCACGATCACTACCACCACAAATCACTACCACCACGACCACTACCCACGACCACTACCACCAAAACCACTACCACCATGACCACTACCACCATGACCACTACCACCATGACCACTACCACCATGACCACTACCACCACGACCACTACCACCACGACCAACTACCACCACGACCACTACCACCATGACCCTACCACCACGACCACTACCACCACAAACCACTACCACCATGACCACTACCACCACAACCACTACCACCACGACCACTACCACCACGACCACTACCACCACGACCACTACCACCACGACCACAACCACCACGACCACTACCACCACGACCACTACCACCACGACCCACTACCACCCCGACCACAACCCACCACGATCACTACCACCACGACCACTCCCAAACCACCACCACTCCCCACCACGACCACTACCACCATGCCCCACTACCACCATGACCACTACCACCATGACCACTACCACCATGACCACTACCACCATGACCACTACCACCACGACCACTACCACCACGACCACTACCACCACGACCACTACCACCATGACCCACTACCACCACGACCACTACCATCATGACCACTACCACCACAACCACTACCACCACAACCACTACCACCACGACCACTACCACCACGACCACTACCACCACGACCACTACCACCACGACCACTCCCAAACCACGCCCCACTACCACCACGATCACTACCACCCTCGACCACTACCACCACGATCACTACCACCACGACCCTACCACCACGACCACTACCACCACGACCACTACCACCACAAACCACTACCACCACGATCACTACCACCACGACCACTACCACCACGATCACTACCACCACGACCACTACCACCACGACCACTACCACCACGATCACTACCACCACGACCACTACCACCACGATCACTACCACCACGACCACTACCACCACGACCACTACCACCACGACCACTACCACCACGATCACTACCACCATGACCACTACCACCACGATCACTACCACCACGACCACTACCACCACGACCACTACCACCACGATCACAAACCACCACGATCACAAACCACCATGACCACTACCACCACAAACCACTACCAGCACGATCACTACCACCACGATCACTACCACCACGACCACTACCACCACGACCACTACCACCACGACCACTACCACCACGACCACTACCACTACCACCCAAAAACAAAAAAACATTAACTAGTGTAACGGAATAAACATATATGTGTCTATCGTGTAATATGGAGAGCAGAACTTAATAAGGACTTACCAAGGATATATTAAGTTGAGGTATAACTCAAGGATTCCTGTTATTTATACTTCTTGATATGAAGACAAGAATTATATAAACTTGATTGGCAGCACTTATTCACTGTTGTTTTGGTTTTAAATTATATAAACTTGATTGCCAGCACTTATTCACTGTTGTTTTGGTTTTAAATTATATGAACTTGATTGCCAACACTTATTCACTGTTGTTTTGGTTTTAAATTATATGAACTTGATTGCCAACACTTATTCACTGTTGTTTTGGTTTTAAATTTCTCTTAATGAGAACTCCTAAATCTTTTTCTCATTAACTTTGAGTAAGATTTACAATATATATCTTATAAGTGCTTTAATTATATTCTCTTCCCATTAAATAGTTCATTACCTTTGTAACTTGTTCAGCTGTCAGAACTTTGTGGTACAATTACTGGACCCATTATGTACCTCTGTAATGTTGAGGTACAGTCCCTGGACCCATTATGTACCTCTGTAATGTTGAGGTACAGTCCCTGGACCCATTATGTACCTCGTAATGTGAGGTACAGTCCCGGGCCCCATTATGTACCCCCTGTAATGTTGAGGTACAGTCCTGGACCCATTACGTACCTCTGTAATGTTGAGGTACAGCCCCTGACCCATTATGTACCTCTGTAATGTTGAGGTACAGTCCCTGGACCCATTATGTACCTCTGTAATGTTGAGGTACAGTCCCTGGACCCATTATGTACCTCTGTAATGTTGAGGTACAGTCCCTGGACCCATTATGTACCTCTGTAATGTTGAGGTACAGTCCCTGGACCCATTATGTACCTCTGTAATGTTGAGGTACAGTCCCTGGACCCATTATGTACCTCTGTAATGTTGAGGTACAGTCCCTGGACCCATTATGTACCTCTGTAATGTTGAGGTACAGTCCCTGGACCCTTTATGTACCTCTGTAATGTTGGGGTACAGTCCCTGGACCCATTACGTACTCTGTAATGTTGAGGTACAGTCCCTGGACCCATTATGTACCTCTGTAATGTTGAGGTACAGTCCCTGGACCCATTATGTACCTCTGTAATGTTGAGGTACAGTCCCTGGAGCCCATTATGTATCTCTGTAATGTTGAGGTAAAGTCCCTGGACCCATTATGTACCTCTGTAATGTTGAGGTACAGTCCCTGGACCCATTATGTACCTCTGTAATGTTGAGGTACACTCCCTGGACCCATTATGTACCTCTGTAATGTTGAGGTACACTCCCTGGACCCATTATGTACCTCTGTAATGTTGTGACTGCCCCCCACATCATGGGTTTGGGCTGCATAATAAATATGTTAAATTAACTTTTCCCAGGTTTACAACTCTGCGTTTGTTTACTTTGAAATGTATCTGCCACACCTCCGACCACAATATTATTATTGCAGTCAGAACTAAGCGCTAACCCACAAGGGTCATACAGCGTGTCTGACCACAACATCAACCTATCTGGGTCATCCTGTAGCGCTCTAGTGTTATCAGAAAGTATCTGTCTGTTTATTTTACCGTCAACAGCAAAACTCATGTCTCTATTCTTCCCCTCATCTGTGTCGTTTATGTAAACTACGAAGAGGGTTCCAACACTGGTCCCTGTGGCACTCCACTGGGCTCCCATTCTGATTTCTCCTCATTTATGCAAATTCTATTGCCTATTGGTCAGCCATGCCTCAACCCAGGAGATAATGGGTCATCCTATACCATGTGCTGCTACTTTCTTTAACAATCACCTGTGTGGAACTTTATAAAAGACCTTACTGAGGTCCATATACACAGCATTATATTCCTTATCTTGGCCTCCTGCCTCTAATATCTTGGTGAAAGTTAGTAAATTTGTAAGGCAAGAAAGTTCCTTTGTAAAACAGTGCTGAGACTGATGAAGATTTGACACAAGTGCAATATCTGGGTATCTTTGTCATTATTGACTCCCGGAACACTCTCCAGGTATCCTTCAGGTAAGCTGATTGGTCTATAATCTAAAGCTGAGGACAAGTCTCCACCTTTGTAAATGGTGTAACATTTACCATTTACCTGGTACAGTACCTGTTTGTTGTGATTTATTGAAGAGACTAGATAGTGATTTGTCAGGTTCCTCTGGAATGCCTGAGGAACGTCACAGGTACCAGGAAAATGACACAGGTACCAGGATAGTGACACAGGAACCAGGATAGTGATACAGGTACCAGGATAGTAACACAGGTACCAGGATAGTGACACAGGTACCAGGATAGTGACACAGGTACCAGGATAGTGACACGGGTACCAGGATAGTAACACAGGAACCAGGATAGTTACACAGGTACCAGGATAGTGACACAGTTACCAGGATAGTGACACAGGTACCAAGATAGTGACACAGGTACCAGGATAGTGATACAGGTACCACGATAGTAACACAGGCACCAGGATAGTGACACAGGTACCAGGATAGTGACACGGGTACCAGGATAGCAACACAGGTACCAGGATAGTTACACAGGTACCAGGATAGTGACACAGTTACCAGGATAGTAACACGGGTACCAGGATAGTGACACAGGTACCAGGATAGTAACACAGGTACCAGGACAGTGACACAGGTACTAGGATAGTAACACAGGTACCAGGATAGTAACACAGGTATCAGGATAGTGACACAGGTACCAGGATAGTGACACAGGTACTAGGATAGTAACACAGGTACCAGGATAGTAACACAGGTACCAGGATAGTGACACAGGTACCAGGATAGTGACACAGGTACTACGATAGTAACACAGGTACCAGGATAGTAACACAGGTACTAGGATAGTAACACAGGTACCAGGATAGTGACACAGGTACCAGGATAGTGACACAGGTACTAGAATAGTAACACAGGTACCAGGATAGTGACACAGGTGCCAGGATAATGACACAGGTACCAGGATAGTGACAGGTACCAGGATAATGACACAGGTACCAGGATAGTGACACAGGTACCAGGATAATGACACAGGTACCAGGATAGTGACAGGTACCAGGATAATGACACAGGTACCAGGATAGTGACACAGGTACCAGGATAATGACACAGGTACCAGGATAGTGACACAGGTACCAGGATAATGACACATGTACCAGGATAGTGACACAGGTACAAAGATAGTGACAGATGAACGTATCTATGCCTCCCCTCCCTCAAATCTTCTTTCCCCTCACTCCCTCGTCAATCCTCCCCCTCCCTTCCCTCCCTCCCTCCCTCCCTCCCTCCTTCCCTCCCCTCCCTCCCTCTTGAAGCATCATAACTCCATCTATATGCTAATGTTGATCAATTAATGGGAGGTCAATATAACCAGATTCCTGTCTTAATGACCTGCATTACAACCCCCACATCTCCCATGCATGTTTGAGGGTGGGAGGGAAGGAGGGAAGGAAGGAGGGAGGAAGGCAGAGCAATAGGGAGGGAAGGAGAGTGGGAAGAAGGGAGGGAGGGAAGAAGGGAGGGTGGGTCCAGGGGAGACCCGGGGATACCCGGGGAAACCGGTCCAGGTCTCGGGG
The DNA here is from genome assembly GCF_026875155.1 of Cherax quadricarinatus. Classification (NCBI taxonomy): domain Eukaryota; kingdom Metazoa; phylum Arthropoda; class Malacostraca; order Decapoda; family Parastacidae; genus Cherax; species Cherax quadricarinatus. The sequence continues at coordinate 11,444,244 of NC_069468.1, read as the reverse complement.
ATACCCGGACCGGCCTCATCGAGACCTGGACCGGTCTCCCCGAGACTGGACCGGTCTCCCCGAGACCTGGACCGGTCTCCCCTAGGCTTGGATTTGTCGGGCGTAAGCTTGGACTGTCCGGTTAGAAGCACGAACCAGCCAACTCGCGACCTGGACCGACCGATCCGGGAGCTGGACCAGCTGCTGGCCCGGAGCCTGATGGACCAGCCAGCCGTTCTAACGACAATCTCCCCCCCCCTTTCACTGTAGCAATTAAGAACATTCTCTTGTGACTACCGTTGCTCCCCCTTCCTCCCCTTCCCCTCCTCCGCCTCCCCCCATCCATCGCCCCCTCCTGCCTCCTCCCCCCGTTTCAACGACACGATCCATCCATCCTCCTCTCCAAGGACTATCGGTTTGCGGCCGTAAGGTGGTGTGGTCCAGACCGCCATTGTCAAGGATTGTTCGACTGAACACCGATCGGACTGCACTGTGAACTCTGGCCTCTCAGCACTGTGAACCGGCCTCGTTTAACACGCAATCTTCCGTGAACCCGGCCCTCTTATTACAGACATTCTCTTCGTGACACCTGGCCTCGTTACACCCTCTTCGTGACCCCCTTCCCTCCTCCCCCCCCCAACACCTCTTCGTGAACCCGGCCCGTTACACCATCTTCGTGAACCCTGCCTCGTTAACACCATCTTCGTGAATCCCTGCCCTCGTAACAACGCATCTTCGTGAACCTGGCCGGCTAAGCATCTATCGTGAAGGCTGGCCGTTAACACGCATCTTCGTGAACCCTGGCTCGTTAACACGCTCTCTCGTGAACCTGGCCTCGTTAACACGCATCTTCGTGAACCCCGGCCTCGTTAACACGCATCTTCGTGAACCCTGGCCTCGTTAACACGCATCTTCGTGAACCCTGGCCTCGTTATCACGCATCTTCGTGAACCCCGGCCTCGTTAACACGCATCTTCGTGAAGCCTGGCCTCGTTAACACGCATCTTCGTGAAGCCTGGCCTCGTTAACACGCATCTTCGTGAAGCCTGGCCTCGTTAACACGCATCTTCGTGAACCCCGGCCTCGTTAACACGCATCTTCGTGACCCTAGCTTCGTTAATAGCATCGTTCGTGAACTCTGGCCCAAGGTACAGGTACACAGGTACTCACCAGTGGAGCACGTACACAGATCCTCACCAGTGGAACACGTACACAGATCCTCACCAGTGGAACCCGTAATGATCCTCCGTGGACACGTACACATGTCCTCACAGTGAAACCGACACATGTCCCACCAGTGGAACACGTACATCTTCTCACCATGGAACACGTAACACATGTCCTCTTCAGTGGAACACGACACATGTCCTCCAGTTAACACGTACACTTTCACCAGTGAACACTACACTGTCCTCCCAGTTGAACACGACACTTCGTCCCATGGACTCGTAACATAGTCCTCACAGTGAACACGTGACACATGTCCTCAACCAGTGAACAGGTACACATGTCCTCACCAGTGGAACACGTACACATGTCCTCACCAGTGGAACACGTACACAGTCCTCACCAGTGGAACACGTACACATGTCCTCACCAGTGGAACACGTACACATGTCCTCACCAGTGAAACACGTACACATGTCCTCACCAGTGGAACACGTACACATGTCCTCACCAGTGGAACACGTACACAGGTGAAGGCTGACAGCGTCAGCGGGATATCATCACAACTTTATTTATTTCCAGTGATAAGACTGTACCGGTGTCAGCGTTAGTCAGCCGCCTTTGAACTGAGGACAGGTGTACACTGTCAGCGGGGGGAGGGGAAGGAGGGGGAGAGAGGGAAGAAAAAGAGGAGGGAGAGAGAGGGAAGAAAAAGAGGAGGGGAAGAGGTAAGATAATCAAGAGGAATATGTCAGCCTGAGACAATGACGATGGTTTGAGTGGGTGTGGTTGTGTGTTTGAGTGAGTGTGGTTGAGTGGGTGGGCTTGAGAGGGTGTGGTTGAGTGGTTTGGTGAGAGGTGTGGTGAGATGGGGTGGCGAGAGGTGGCTGAGTGGGTGAGGTTGAGTGGGTGTCGTTGACTGGGTTGGCTGAGTGATTGTGGTTTAGTGGGTGTGAGTGTTTGAGTGGGTGTGCTGGTGGGTTAGTTGTGTGGGTGTGGCTGGGGGGTGTGGTGAGAAGTGGTAACTGAGTGAGTGGGTTGAGTGGGCTGGAAAGGGTGTGGCTTAGTGGGTGTGGCTGAGTGTGGTGGATTGAATGTTGTGAGTGGTGTGGTTGATGGATGTTGCTGAGTGCTTGTGGTTGAGTGGGTGTGGTTGAGTGGGTGTGGCTGAGTGGGTGTGGCTGAGTGGGTGTCTGTGGAGTGTGGTGAGTGGGTGTGGCTGAGTGGGGTGACTGAGTGGGTGCGGTTTGAGTGGGTGCTGTGAAGTGTGGTTGAGTGGTGGGCTGAGTTGGTGTGGCTGAGTGGGTGTGGTTGAGTGGGTGTGCTGGTGAGTGGGTTGAGTGGTGTGGCTGAGTGGGTGTGGTGAGTGGGTGTGGCTGAGTGGGCGTGGTTGAGTGGGTGTGGCTGAGTGGGTGTTGATGTGTGGTGTGTTGAGTGGGTGTGGTTGAGTGGGTGTGGCTGAGTGGGTGTGGCTTGAGTGGGTGTGGCTGAGTGGGTGTGGTGAGTGGGTGTGGCTGAGTGGGTGTGGCTGAGTGGGTGGAGTTGGTGTGGTGTTATGACATTAGTGAATATAGAGTGCTTGGCTAGTCGGTTTAGTGGTGAGGTGTGCTTGAGTTGGTTTAAGCTGGGTGTGGTGTTATAGACATTAACTGAATCTACATTGGTCATTGCGTCCGTTTATAAGTGGTAGAGAGTTGTTATTCCCGTTTAACAGCCTTTGGTTTAAATGGTAATGTTTTGGTGACAGTTGTAAAACTCTGTGACAGGGGTGGAGGGAAAAAGGGGAAATGGAACCCAGGAGGATAGGGCAACCCAGCCAGGAATGGCCCGGAGGGTCTGGTCCCCAGCCTGGGAAGGGTAAAGGGGGATTTGGGCAAAAGGGGGGTATTTTTTACCCACCGGGGTAGGGTAAAGCCAGAGGGTATGGTAACCAGGGGGGTACGGGCAAAGCCAGGGATAGGTCACCGGGAGGGATATGGCAAGCTAGGTCTGGTCCCAGAGGATAGGGGTCTAATGGAATGGTAACCAAGCCGGGGGAAATGGGAAAAAACCCCAGGGATGGGAAAAACCCACCCGGATTGGTCCCAGTTTGGGTAGGGGTCCCAGGGGGGGTACGGGTAACCCACCCAGGGTATGGCCCAGAGGATATGGTTTCCCAGCCAGGGACATGGAACCCAGGGGTCGGGAAAAAGCGGGGAAGGTAAAAATTTCCACCAGGGAAAAGGTAAAGAGGAATCGGGTAACCCCAGCCGGGGGGGTAGGGAAAACCCCCAGGGTACTGGTCCCAGTGGGGGATTTCGGTAATTCCCAAAAATTTTTTAACCCAGCCAGGGAAGGGTACCCACCAGGGTACGGCCCAGCCAGGTCGGAAACTCACCCGGGGGTACGCCCAGGGGGGAAAATTTAACCCAGCCGGGGGATCTGGTAACCCAGGGGATCTGGAACCCACCAGGATATTGGTAACCCACCCAAAGGGATACGGGTAACCCGCCAGGGAACTGGTAACCCAGCAGGAACTAAAACCCAGCCAGGGATCTGGTAACCCACCAAGTTTTCGGGTAACCAGCCGGGGAACTGAACCAGCCAGGGATCGGGAAACCCACCCAGGTTTCGGGTAACCCAGCCGGGGATCGGGTAACCCACCAGGAACCTGGAAACCCCAGGGATACTGAAAACCAGCCAGGGATACGGTAACCCAGCCGGGGATACTGGTACCCACCGGGGATACGGAACCCAGGGGGATCTGTAACCCAGCCAGGGTACGGAAACCCAAACCGGGGATATGGTAACCAGCAGGATCGGAAAACCCACCAGAATCGGTAACCCGGCGGGGGAAAAATACTGAAACCCAAGCCGGGATACTGGTAACCCACCGGGGAACGGAACCGCCAGGAACGGTAACCCAACCGGGGATATGGTAACCAGCCAGGGATACTGTAACCCAAAAGGGATACGGTAACCCGGGCGGGAACGAAACCCAGCCAGGATACGGTAAACCAGGGGATTTGGAACCCAGCCAGGATCGGGTAACCCAGCAGGGATACGGTAACCCAGCCAGGGATACTGGTAACCCAGCCAGGGATACTGTAACCCAGCCAGGGATACTGGTAGCCCAGCCAGGATTCAGGTAACCCAGCCAGGATGCTGGTAACCCAGCCAGGGATACTGGTAACCCAGCCAGGGATACTGGTAACCCAGCCAGGGATACTGGTAACCCAGCCAGGGATACTGGTAACCCAGCCAGGGATACTGGTAACCCAGCCAGGGATACTGGTAACCCAGCAAGGGATATTGGTAACCCAGCCAGGGATACTGGTAACCCAGCAAAGGATACTGGTAACCCCGGCAGGGACGCTGGTAACCCAGCCAGGGATACTGGTAACCCAGGCAGGGATACTGGCAACCCAGCCAGGGATACTGGTAACCCAGGCATTGATACTGGTAACCCAGCCTGGGATACTGGTAACCCAGGCAGGGATACTGGCAACCCAGCCAGGGATACTCGTAACCCAACCAGGGATACTGGTAACCCAGCCAGCCAGGGATACTGGTAACCCAGCCAGGGATACTGGCAACCCAGCCAGGGATACTGGTCACCCAGGCAGGGATACTGGCAACCCAGCTAGGGATACTGGTAACCCAGCCAGGGATACTGGTAACCTAGCCATGGATACTGGTAACCTAGCCAGGGATACTGGTAACCCAGCCAGGGATGCTGGTAACCCAGCCAGGGATACTGGTAACCCAGCCAGGGATACTGGTAACCCAGCCAGGGATACTGGTAACCCAGCCAGGGATACTGGTAACCCAGCCAGGGATACTGGTAACCCAGCCAGGTATACTGGTAACCCAGACAGGGATACTGGTAACCCAGCCAGGGATACTGGCAACCCAGCCAGAGATACTGGTAACATAGCCAGGGATACTGGTAACCCAGCCAGGGATACTGGTAACCTAGCCAGTGATACTGGTAACACAGCCAGGGATGCTGGTAACCCAGCCAGGGATACTGGTAACCCAGCCTGGGATACTGGTAACCCAGCCAGGGATACTGGTAACCCAGCCAGGGATACTGGTAACCCAGCCAGGGATACTGGTAACCCAGCCAGGGATACTGGTAACCCAGCCAGGGATACTGGTAACCCAGCCAGGGATACTGGTAACCCAGCCAGGGATACTGGTAACCCAGCCAGGGATACTGGTAACCCAGCCAGGGATACTGGTAGCCCAGCCAGGGATTCAGGTAAACCCAGCCAGGATACTGGTAACCCAGCCAGGATACTGGTAACCCAGCCCAGGGATACTGGTAACCCAGCCAGGGATACTGGTAACCCAGCCAGGGATACTGGTAACCCAGCCAGGAATACTGGCAACCCAGCCAGGGATACTGGTAACCCAGCCAGGGATACTGGTAACCCAGCCAGGGATACTGGTAACCTAGCCAGGGATACTGGTAACCCAGCCAGGGATGCTGGTAACCCAGCCAGGGATACTGGTAACCCAGCCTGGGATACTGGCAACCCTGCCAGGGATAATGGTAACCCAGCCAGGGATACTGGTAACCCAGCCAGGGATACTGGTAACCCAGCCAGGGATACTGGTAACCCAGCCAGGGATACTGGTAACCCAGCCAGGATACTGGTAACCCAGCCAGGGATACTGGTAACCCAGCCAGGGATACTGGTAACCCAGCCAGGGATACTGGTAACCCAGCTGGAGCCGGGCGTTAGTGACATTCAACAATCTGCTTATTATGTTGGATGCATGATAATCATGTGGCTCCTCCTGCATGATAGTCATGTTGCTCCTCCTGCATGATAGTCATGTGGCTCCTCCTGCATGATAGTCATGTGGCTCCTCCTGCATGATAGTCATGTGGCTCCTGCATGATAGTCATGTGGCTCCTCCTGCATGATAGTCATGTGGCTCCTCCTGCATGATAGTCATGTGGCTCCTCCTGCATGATAGTCATGTGGCTCCTCCTGCATGATAGTCATGTGTCTCCTCCTGCATGATAGTCATGTGGCTCCTCCTGCATGATAGTCATGTGGCTCCTCCTGCATGATAGTCATGTGGCTCCTCCTGCATGATAGTCATGTTGCTCCTCCTGCATGATAGTCATGTGGCTCCTCCTGCATGATAGTCATGTGGCTCCTTCTGGATGATAGTCAAGTGGCTCCTCCTGCATGATAGTCATGTGGCTCCTTCTGGATGATAGTCATGTGGCTCCTCCTGCATGATAGTCATGTGGCTCCTCCTGCATGATAGTCATGTGGCTCCTCCTGCATGATAGTCATGGGCTCCTTCTGGATGATAGTCAAGTGGCTCCTCCTGCATGATAGTCATGTGGCTCCTTCTGGATGATAGTCAAGTGGCTCCTCCTGCATGATAGTCATGTGGCTCCTTCTGGATGATAGTCAAGTGGCTCCTCCTGCATGATAGTCATGTGGCTCCTTCTGGATGATAGTCATGTGGCTCCTCCTGCATGATAGTCATGTGGCTCCTTCTGGATGATAGTCAAGTGGCTCCTCCTGCATGATAGTCATGTGGCTCCTTCTGGATGATAGTCATGTGGCTCCTCCTGCATGATAGTCATGTGGCTCCTTCTGATGATAGTCAATGTGGCTCCTCCTGCATGATAGTCATGTGGCTCCGCCTGCATGATAGTCATGTGGCTCCTCCTGCATGATAGTCATGTGGCTCCTTCTGGATGATAGTCAAGTGGCTCCTCCTGCATGATAGTCATGTGGCTCCTCCTGCATGATAGCCATGTATCTCCTTCTGCATGATAGTCATGTGGCTCCTCCTGCATGATAGTCATGTGGCTCCTCCTGCATGATAGTCATGTGGCTCCTCCTGCATGATAGCCATGTATCTCCTTCTGCATGATAGTCATGTATCTCCTTCTGCATGATAGTCATGTATCTCCTCCTGCATGATAGTCATGTATCTCCTCCTGCATGATAGCCATGTATCTCCTTCTGCATGATAGCCATGTATCTCCTTCTGCATGATAGTCATGTATCTCCTCCTGCATGATAGTCATGTATCTCCTCCTGCATGATAGTCATGTATCTCCTTCTGCATGATAGTCATGTATCTCCTTCTGCATGATAGTCATGTATCTCCTCCTGCATGATAGCCATGTATCTCCTTCTGCATGATAGCCATGTATCTCCTTCTGCATGATAGTCATGTGGCTCCTCCTGCATGATAGTCATGTGGCACCTCCTGCATGATAGTCATGTGGCTCCTTCTGCATGATAGTCATGTGCCTCCTCCTGCATGATAGTCATGTGGCACCTCCTGCATGATAGTCATGTGGCTCCTTCTGCATGATAGTCATGTGGCTCCTCCTGCATGATAGTCATGTGGCTACTCCTGCATGATAGTCATGTGGCTACTCCTGCATGATAGTCATGTGGCTACTCCTGCATGATAGTCATGTGGCTCCTCCTGCATGATAGTCATGTGGCTCCTCCTGCATGATAGTCATGTGGCTACTCCTGCATGATAGTCACGCGGCTCCTTCTGCATGATGGACATGTGGCTCCTCTGGCATGATAGTCATGTGGCTCCTCCTGCATGATAGACATGTGGCTACTCCTGCATGATAGTCATGTGGCTCCTCCTGCATGATAGACATGTGGCTCCTCCTACATGATAGTCATGTGGCTTCTCCTGCATGATAGTCACGCGGCTCCTTCTGCATGATGGACATGTGGCTCCTCTGGCATGATAGTCATGTGGCTCCTCCTGCATGATAGACATGTGGCTCCTCCTGCATGATAGTCATGTGCCTTCTCCTGCATGATAGTCACGCGGCTCCTTCTGCATGATGGACATGTGGCTCCTCTGGCATGATAGACATGTGGCTCCTCCTACATGATAGTCATGTGCCTTCTCCTGCATGATAGTCACGCGGCTCCTTCTGCATGATAGACATGTTGCTCCTCCTGCATGACAGACATGTGGCTGCTCCTGCATCATAGAATGATGACAGACGGACTGACTGCTGTCAGTCTTAAGCCAATGACTTTCAGTTAAAATTCTTTTTTGTGTTTCTGTTCTTAAACTGCTGGCACTTCATAAACCACGGAACGGGTGGGGTTTCAACCCATGACGCAAAAACTCCAGGCCAGTGCGTAAACCACTTGGCTGGGAGTCATGGCATTGAATGTCTGTAATGTACTCCCTCTTGAAGACTTCTAAAGACCAATGTGAGATGGAATCCACAGGTGTAACAGCTTGGCTGATCAGGTCCTGATCCACTGCGAGGCCTGGTCATGGACCGGGCCGCGGGGGCGTTGACCCCCGCAACACCCTCCAGGTATACTCCAGGTGTACTGTGACCCTACTGTCCACAACCCTACCATACCTGTGTCTGGCTTCTGACATAAACATGCCACAACTGCCACTCGTGGAATTAAGAGCATTTATGGATAATAAACAGTGACAACTGGAGTGTCAGTCTTATATACGTGGACGCACTGAGTGTAAGAAGAATGGTCAACAGTTCAGTTTGAAGGGTAGAAGCCAAGAGCTGATGCATGATCGCTCTGATAACAGTGGCACTATCAGCTGCACCATTAGGTCAGTGGAGAGTGCCATCAACCAGCATAATTTGTGGAAGAGAGTGCTCTGTGACCAAGGTATCACTGTAATTTAAAACAACAACGTACTTGGCTTCAAAGTGAAGCTAGTGTTGTGATTTAATAAGCTTCTCTGGGCGAGAGGGACTTAGGGGCACCTAAGTTCCCTCATCTTCAAATAACATGTTCATTTTTCCACTATAATTCATCTTGCCCATAATTACTATTACATTTGTTTGTTTAATAATGTGAAGTTCAGGATCTTTCCTTAATTCATGGTAAAACTTAACAAATCTTTGATGACAGTTGTGTTGCAGAGGTCTCAGCAAAACTAAGATCTCTGCAACACAAATCCCTTAGTGAGTAGTTCCTACCCACTAAGGGTAGGAACTACCCCCCTTAGTGGGTAGATCCTATCTACTAAGGGTAGGAACTACTCCCTTAATGGGTAGTTCCTACCCGCTTAGTAGGTAGGAACTACCAAGTTACCCATGGCAGCGGGACAGTGTTGATGTTGCTTGATTTGACAGACATTGTATCTGATTTCAGTAACCAGTGGCACCAATCCAGCAGAATGTTCTCAGTATATGAACATGGAGCTGGGAACAATCTCTAGCTGCGTCTGTTCACCTAACAAGCGTTATTTTCGGGCCCCGGTATACCGTGGGTAACTGAAACCGCAGGTACCAGACCCGCGGATACCAGACCCGCGGATACCAGAACCGCGGATACCAGAACCGCGGATACCAGACCCGCGGATACCAGACCCGCGGATACCAGACCCGCGGATACCAGAACCGCGGATACCAGACCCGCGGATACCAGACCCGCGGATACCAGAACCGCGGATACCAGACCCGCGGATACCAGACCCGCGGATACCAGACCCGCGGATACCAGACCCGCGGATTTCCAGAACCGCGGATAACAGACCGCGGATACAAGAACCCCGGATACCAGACCCCGGATACCGACCCGCGGATACCAGAACCGCGGATACCAGGGCCGCGGATTACCAGACCGCGGATACCAGACCCGCGGATACCAACGCGGATACAACGCGGATACCCAAAAAGCGGATACCAGACCCGCGGATACCAGAACCCGGATACCAGACCCGGATACAACCGCGGATCCAAACGCGGATACAGACCCGGGATACCAAAAAACCCCGGATACCAGAAACCGCGGATACAGACCGCGGATACCAGACCGGATACCAGAACCGCGGATACCAGAAAACCCCGGAACAGACCCGCGGATACCAGACCCGCGGATACCAGAACCGCGGGATACCCAGAAACCCCCGGATACCAGAACCGCGGTTTCCCGACCCGCGGATACCAGACCCGCGGATACCAGACCCGCGGTACAGACCCGCGGATACCAGACCCGGGTACCGACCCCCGGATCAGAACGCGGATTAAACCAGACCCGGGATACCAGAACCCGGTACCAAACCCCAGGATACCAGACCCGCGGATACGGGGTGCCGCGTTAGTCCCCCTTATTATATTTTTGTTAAAAATTATGAGCGATTTTTACTGTAGCTATTTAAATTTGGAATTACCTGGGTCCCAGTGGAAATAAGTATTGTGCTATTTTGGATTTTCTTAAGTAAGTTTACATATGTGCTATTGGCCATCTAGAATTGTATAATTATTCCTAAAATAATAATAATAAATAATATATAATAATAATATATATTATAATAATAATAATAAAAAGATAATAATAATCATAATAATAAAATGTTGTGATAATAAAAATCATAAAAATAAAAATAATAATAATTTAATAATAATAATAATAATAATTAAAATAAAAATAAGATTAATAATAATCATAATAATAATAATGTTGATGATAATAATAAAAATAATAATAATAATAATAATAAAATAATAATATAATAATAATATAATAATATAGTATTCATTTTATTTGAAGCCTGAGAAATTATCTTTAATCGAAGTCCCATAATTGATGGAGACAAAAATAAGTGTCAGGGGCCCAAGACTGTTCACTGCCTCCGGCAAAACATTTAAAAGGGATTGCCAATAAACCCTGGCTGTCTTCAAGAAAGCGTGGGAGGACATCTAAAGGCCCGTACTGACCAGCTGGACTTTGGTTGTACGCCGGTTTGTGTGCAGCCAAAAGTAACAGCGCTGATCAGAACCTGATCCACACGAGCCTGGTCTCAAACCACGCCACGGGGCGTTAACCCTAAAACCCCCTCCAAAGGGAGTCCTGGTGTTAGTCAAATGTTATAGCAGCACCTGGGGGAGAGGAGCATCGACCATTGAAGCCGCACCTCGTCTCCCCTCCCCTCCTCCCTTCTTTCTTCTGCCTTCTCTGTTTTTTTCCTGCAGTTGTATTTACCCGTGTTGACAGCAGTTATTCAACATAACTCAGCTAAAGGTCGTCCAGTATTGACACCCGACACTCCTAAATTCCTGGTTCACCTTCAATGCCCACTCGACACCCTATATACCCCTTGAGAAGCATGTATCTCAGCGTTATGTACCGAGAGGTGATATTTTCGTGTATATACACTTGAGGTGTTTTATCTCCTCAGGGTTTACACTTAGAGGTGTAATCCTCAGTGTATATACACTTAGAGGTGTATATCTCTCGTGAATACACATTAGGGGTATATTTCAGTGTAATACACTTAGAGGTGTTACTCTCAGGGTATATACATTAGAGGTGTATATCTCCTTTAGTGTATATACACTTTGTGGTGTATTTTCCCTCAGTGTATTCATTAGAGGTGTTTTATCTCTCAGTGTATTTATACACTGGTAGTTTACATTAACTCGCTATTTTGGTATTTTAAAGGGTTTTTTTTTTCTTGACTGGTGGGGAAAGGCGACATGAAGCCTTAATGATCCTTGTGTGTAGATAGGCTTGAACCTATTACCCAATTTCTTCTCGGTGTAACTAAACAGAGGTATTAACCTCGTAAAGCAGGTGAAAAGAACATTATTAAATATTTCGTCCACGTTGGTGCTTTATAAAGCACGTATGTGTACTCACCTAATTGTGGTTGCAGGGGTCGATTCATAGCTCCTGGCCCCGCCTCTTCACTGGCCGTTACTAGGTCACTCTCTCTCTGCTCCATGAGTTTTATTATACCTCTTCTTAAAGCTGCGTATGGTACCTGCTTCCACTACATCACTTACCAGACTATTCTACTTCCTGACAACTCTAGACTGAAGAAATGCTTCCTAACATCCCTGTGTCTCATCTGAGTCTTCAACTTTCAATTGTGACCCCTTGTTGCTGTGTCCCCTCTCTGGAACATCCTGTCTTTGCCCACCTTGTCGATTCCTCTCAGTATTTTACATGTCGTTATCAAGTCCTCCCCTGTCCTTCCTGTCTTCCAGTGTCGTCAGATCGAATTCTCTTAACCTCTTCTGGTAGGACATTCCCCTTAGCTCCGGGACTAGTCTCGTTGCAAACCTTTGCACTTTCTCTAATTTCCTGACGTATTTGACCAGATGTGGGTTCCATACTGGTGCTGCATACTCCAGTATGGGCCTGACGTACACGATGTACAGGGTCCAGAACAACTTCTTACTGAGGTATCGGAACGCTATTCTTAGATTTGCTAGTCGCCCATATGCTGCAGCAGCTATCCAGTTGATGTGCGCCTCAGGAGATGTGTTCGATGTTATACTCACCCCGACCCTTTTCCTTGAGTCAGGTTTGTAGTTTTTAGCCCCTAGACGTGTGTGTGTGTGTGTGTGTGTGTGTGTGTGTGTGTGTGTTGTGTGTGTGTGTTGTGGTGTGTGTGTGTTGTGTGTGTGTGTGTGTGTATGTTGTGTGTGTGTGTGTTACTGTGTGTGTGTGTGTGTGTGTGTGTGTGTGTGTGTGTGTGTGTGTGTGGTGTGTGTGTGTGGTGTATGTGTGTGTGTGTGTTGTGTACGTGTGTGTGTGTGTGTGTGTGTGTGTGTGTGTGTGTGTGTGTGTGTGTGTGTGTGTGTGTGTGTGTGTGTGTGTGTACGTGTGTGTATGTGTGTGTGTGTGTGTGTGTGTGTGTGTGTATGTGTGTGTGTGTGTGTGTGTGTGTGTGTGTGTGTGTGTGTGTGTGTGTGTGTGTACAAACATACAAAGAAGTGACCTCATGAGTGCATCATACAGGGAGACGCATAAGTGCGTCATACAAGTAGACGCACTGGCTGACGCAGCTTTGGACGTACCTTATATGCGTGTGGAAGTTGATGGTGGCCAGGATGATGACGTAAGGCACGACGTAACGATAAACTCTCGTCATTGTTCACCAATCACGGCATAGGAGGGATTAGTACAATGACGTAACTGATGCTGTTGCTGGTGGTCGTCATGTCGACCAATCACGGCCTTGGAAAGACAATGATGTAACTGATGACGCAACTGGAGGCCGCCATGTCGACCAATCACAACCCTGGGATACAGTGACGTCACAACATGGCGCCAATCATTACACTAATCCCAACACAACTAACAAAATCTTCATAACGTAACTAATCACAATCACAACAATCGTAGCTTGGCACCATTGTTCATATACAATCATTTTTTTCTTTATTTTCTCATATTAAAATCCTTATACAGAGTTTTCCAAAAAAAATTGGTCACAAAATTTTAGTGCCGTATTTTTCAAAAAAAAAATTCCATCCATTTTTTCCAGCTTATTTTTGATTTAAGACAAAAATTTTATTTTGAATTCCACTTATCAGGTTAGAATATTTCAAAACACAATCTCCAGTTTGCTGAAAAAAAAATTATTGAATATTTAAAATTTTGAAACCTAGAGATTTTTGAGAATTTTTACAGAATCTGAAGTAATTTTTACAGAATCTGAAGTAATTTTTACAGAATCTGAAGTAATTTCTACAGAATCTGAAGAAATTTTTACAGAATCTGAAGTAATTTTTACAGAATCTGAAGTAATTTTTACAGAATCTGAAGTAATTTTTACAGAATCTGAAGAAATTTTTACAGAATCTGAAGTAATTTTTACAGAATCTGAAGTAATTTTTACAGAATCTGAAGAAATTTTTACAGAATCTGAAGTAATTTTTCAGAATCTGAAGAAATTTTTACGAATCTAAAGTAATTTTTACAGAATCTGAAAAAAATTTTTTACAAAATTTCTAAAGGGAAATTTTTTACAGAATCGGAAGTAATTTTTACAGAATTAAAAGAAATTTTTACAGAATTGAAGAAATTTTTCGGGTCTGAAGTAATTTTTTAAGTATCTGAAGTAATTAATTTTGATAAAAAGCCTTTTCAACATATTTTTTTATGAAATAACAACACTGCGATACCCGGGGAAATGAACCCATGTCGTTTTGGCCGCGGGTTTGTGAGCGGAAATCACATGCGCTCAAACCCCACAGACCAGCAATCCTACAAGAATAAAGAAACCCGCAGGCGGGGTTTTGGTTTTACTTGAAAATTTTAAAAATGCTTGTGGGGGCCCTTGTAACCAAATGGGGTTTAGAATAAAAATTAGCTCAGAGGCACCCAACACCCCCGTTTTGTTCTGGGGTTTCAGGGTTAAAACCCCCAGCTCTGCGGGGGTGCTTGACTTTGTGTTTTGCGTGGTCTTGGGGTTAAAAGCGCAGGGTGATTTCCGCTCACTATCGGGGGCCAAAACGCCCAGGGGTTCGATTCCTGGTAGTCGAAGTGTTGTTATTGGGTCAACCCCCACTTTTTTCGGGGTTTTACAAAAATTGCATATTTATTTTATATATATATATATATATATTATATATATATTTTATTTTACATTATATTTTAATATATATATATATATTTTATATAATATATATATATATATATTTTAAATATTTATATATTTTAATATATATTTTTTAATATATTTTATATAAAAAATTTTTATATATATATATAATATATTTTATATATATATTAAAATATATTATATAGGGTGTGTGTGTGTGTGTGTGAGTGTGTGTGTGTGTGTGTGTGTTTTGTGTGTGTGTGTGTGTGTGTGTTGTGTGTGTGTTTTGTGTGTGTTGTGTGTGTGTGGTTTTGTGTGTGTGTGGTGTTGAATTTATGATGATTGAAAACAAAAAGGGAAAACCCTTAACTAGTGTTCGCACTTGACGGGGGACGTCGGTGAAGGGTAGCGGCCCACACAGCGCGAGACGAGGTCAAAAGGCACAGCAGGGGAGCCCGGAGGTCAAAAGAACAGCGCGAGACAAAGGTTTCCACAGCACGCGGCGAAAACAAAGGGTCACACCCACAGCAGCGGGCGGGGTCACAGCACAGCAGGAAAACGAGGTAAAGCACGCAGCGAGACGGGGGCCCACCCCACGCGGCGGGGAGAGGTCACACACCGCGGCGGGCGAGGTCAAGCACAGCGGCGAGACGAGGTCACAGCCAGGGGCGAACGGGGTTTCCCCAGCACGCGCGAGACGGGTCACAGCACAGCAACGAGACGAGGTCACAGCACGGCAGCGGGGACGGGGGTCACGCACAGCAGCGAGACGAGGTCCCAGCACACCCGGAACGAGGTCACAGCAAAAGGGGGCGGGGACGGGTCACCCCACCAGCGGTTGACGGGTCACAGACAGCGGGGGAAAAGAGGTAACAGCACAGCAGCGGACAAAGGTCACGGCACAGGGCCCGAGACGAGGTACAGCCGAAAAAAAAGCGAGACGAGGTCACAGCACAGCAGCGGGGACGGGTAAACAGCCCCAGCACCCGGGACGGGGCCCACAGAAACCGCAGCGAGACGGGTCACAGCACAGCGGCGAGCGAGGTCCCCGGGAACAGCGCGGGCGGGGGGTCACACCCACAGAAAGCGAGAGAGGTCACAGCACACCCTCGAAAACGAGGTTTCACAGCCAGAGCGAGACGAGGTCACAGAAAAGGGCGGCGGGACGAGGTCACAGCACAGAGCGAGACGAGGTCACAGAAAAGGGCGGGGACGGGGTCCGCACACCCAGCGAGGGAGGTCAAAGCAAAGCGGGGAAAAGAGGTCAAAAGCACAGCAGCGAGACGAGGTCACAGCAAAGGGGGGAAACGAGGTCACAGCACGGCAGCGGGGGCAGGTCCCCACCCAAAGCGGCGAGACGGGGGTCACAGCACAGCACCCGAGACGAGGTCCAGCACACCCAACGGGACGCAGGTCACAGCCAGCGGCGAGACGGGGTTTAAAGAAAAAGAGCGAGACGAGGTACGCAAAGCGGCGGGGAACGAGGTCAAAGCCACAGCAGCGAGGAAGGAACACCCAAAAGCGCGAGACGAGGTCACAGCACAGCAGCGGGGACGGGGGTCACAGCACAGAAAAACCGAGACGAGGTCAAACCCAAACGCGGCGAGACGAGGTCCCAGCACAGCAGGAGCGAGGTCACACCCTAAAGCGGGGGGAAGACAAAAGGGTCCCCACCCACAGAGCGAGACGGGGTCACAGCAAAGCGGGGGGGACGAGGTCACGCACACAGCGAGACGAGGTCACAGCAAAGCGGCGAGACGAAGTCCGCCCCAGCGCGAGGGGAGGTCACAGCACAGCAGCGAGACGAGGTCACGCACAGCAACGGGGACGGGGGCACACACAGCGGCGGACAAAGGTCACGCACGGGCAGCGAGACGAGGTCCCCAGCACAGCTGCGGGGGACGAGGTCACACCCACAGCGGCGAGACGAGGTCACAGCACAGCAGCGGGGGACGAGGTCACACCCAAAGCAGCGAGACGAGGTCACAGACGCGGCGGACGAAGTCACAGCACAGCGCGAGACGAGATCACAGCACACGGCGAAAACGGGGTCACAGCACAGCGGCGAGACGAGGTCACACCCACAGCGGCGAAAACGAGGTCACGCACAGCGGCGAGACGAGGTCACGACAGCGGCGAGACGAGGTAAAAGACAGCGGCGAGACGAGGTTTCACAGCACAGCGGCGAGACAAGGTACCACCCAACGCGGCGAGACAAGGTCAAGCACGCGGCGAGACGGGTACAGAAGTGCGAGACGAGGTCACAGCACAGCGGGGGGGAAACGGGTCACAGAACAGGGGCGAGCCCCAAAAGGTCCCCAGCACAGCGCGAGACGAGGTCACAGCACGCGGCGAGCCGGGTCACGCACAGCAGCGGGAGGGGGGTCACAGCACAGGGGCGAGAAAAGGTCACTTTCCAGCAGCGGATGGGCCCACAGCACAGGGGCCCGAGCGGGGTCACAGCAAAGCGGCAAAGACGAGGTAAACAGCACACTGCGAGAGGGAGGTCAAGCACAGGGGCGAGACGAGGTCCAGACAGCAGCGAGCCGAGGGTCACGGGCACAGGGCGGGGAAAGGTCACCCCACGGGCAGCGAGATGAGGTACGGCACAGGGCGGGGGACGGGGTCACAGCACAGCTGCGAGACGGGTCAAAAGCACGCGGCGAGAGGGAGGTCACAGAAAAGGCGAGACGGGGTTTCACGCAAAAGGCGGCGGGAAAAAGGTTTCACATCACAGCAGGAGATGAGGTCACCCCACAGCGGCGAGACAAAGGTTTAAAGGCACAGCGCGGGGGACAGGTCCAGCACAGCAGCGAAAACGAGGTCACAGCTCGCGGCGAGACGGGTCACAGAACAGCAGCGAGAGGGGGGCAAGTCAGCGGCGAGACGGGTCACACAAAGCGGCGAGCCCAAAGGTCCAGAACAGCTGCGAGTCGAGGTACAGGACTGAGACTTTTCAAGTTTCTCTGTTCGACAAAAGTCTTCCCTAAAGAAAAGTAACGAAATCGTAAATCATTCTTTATCATATCTTCCCCCTTTCACCCTCATCATTCTTTCATCCACATCATCATGACCCACAGCATCCTAAACCTTCTCATCTTCACCTCCTCTTAAACCACGCATCCAGAAACCACGTAAACTGAAGGTCGCCCTAAAAATTTTTTCCCCGGGGTCACCCAAAATCATTACTCCCAAAAGCTAGGGGGCCTCACTCCCAAAGAAAATGGCCCACACTCCCAACAGCTACTGGCCACACTACCACACCCCCACTGGACCACACAAACCACAGTACTGGCCACCCTTCCCACAGCTACGGGGCCACACACCCCCAGTTTACTGGACCACATTTACCACAGCTACTGGCCACACTACCACAGCTAGGGGGCCTCATTTTCCACACTACTGGACCACATACCACAGTTTGGCCCAACACTCCCACGGCTACTGGACCACACTCCCACAGCTACTGGCCCCAAAAACTACCACAGTAGTGGACCACCCCTACCACTGCTACGGGCCACACTACCACAGCTACGGGACCACACTCCCAACATTTGGAAAACCTCCCACGCTACTGGCCACACTACCACAGCTCGGGAAACCACACTCCCAACAGTATTTGGGCCCTCATACCACAGCTATTGGCCCACACTACCACAGCTATTTGGCCCCACACTAAACGTACGGGGCCCAACACTAAACAGTACTGGACCAAAATTACCACACCCTACGGGCCCCCAATTCCCAAAGCTATGGACCACACTAAAAAACTCCCCCCTTTGGAACATTTCCCACAGCTACTGGAACCTTTTTCCACAGCTACTGGCCCCCAAAATTCCCCAAAACTACTGGCCAACACTACCAAGTACGGGGACCCAACATTCCCACAGTTTTTACTGGCCCAAAATACCAAGCTACTGGACCACACTACCACAGCTAGTGGCCCACATTTCCCAGCTCGGGGACCCACTACCACAGCTAGTGGCCCCAAAACTACCACAGCTACGGGGCCCCACATACCACAGTACTGGACCACATCCCCACAGTTTTACGGGAAACCACACTACCACAGCTACTGGACCACACTACCCAAAGCAAACTGGACCCCCTTACCACAGCTATGGACACACTACAAGATACTGGACCCACACTCCCAAAGAGTGGACCAACTACCAACAGTATTTGGCCCCACACTCCCACAGCTACTGGCCCCCACTACCACAGCTAGGAAACCAAACCCACTACCACAGTATTTGTACCACACTCCCACAGAAATGGCCCCAAAACCCCCACCAGCTAATGGCCCCACCTACACACAGCTACTGGACCCCACTACCCAAGCAAATGGACCAAACCCAGTTATGGCCACACTACCACAGCTATTGGAACATACCACAGCTAGGGCCCCACATTTCCACAGCTACGGGAAACCCCCTTTTTCCCCCAGTCCCGGGAAATTAAAACAAACCACAGCTCCCTGGCCCAAAAACTACCACGTGGGGAAACCCACACTCCCCAAAAGCTATGGCCCACACTACCACGCTTTTTGGGACCACACTACCACAGGCTAGTGGGCCCCCCAACAAACCCCAACCGGGCACTGGCCCAAAACCCCGCCACGTACAAACCACACTACCACAGCTTGGGGGCCTAAAATACCCCCCAGCTACGGGAAACCACACTCCCACAGCAAAGGGCCCACACTCCCAAACAGCTGTGGGCCTCATCCCACAGCTAGGGGGGCCCTTTTACTCCACAGCAAATGGCCCCACACAAACCACAGCTACTGGCCCACACTACCAAGCTAACGGCCACACTACCACAGTAGTGGCCTCATCCCACAGCAACGGCCACACCGCACAGCTTTGGCCCAACATATCACAGCTAGGGGGCCTCCTATTGCAAAAAAAAACCTTACCCCCCCCGGGGTTTAAACCCCCGCGGTCTTTAGGTCTAAAAACTCCAGCCCGTCGGGGTTACCCAAATTGCCCCCGCTACCCACAAAAAGATTCATCCAATGGTATATTTCTACACATGGGAAAAGGTTGCAAAAGGCCCCTCTGTGACCAAAGGGCCCAAGTTTTTACGGGACAAAATCTCCAGCTAGCGGGGCCGTGCGAACTCTAGCTCAAGCCCTTCCGCCGTAAAACCAGGGATTTTGAAATTTTCTGCCATTACGTTTCTTAAGTAAACCACTATTGAAACTACTGGACCACACTACCCAGTGTGGCCCAAACACCCCCAAACAGCTGGGTGGCCCTCACCATTAAACTACTGGCCCCACACTCCCAACGGGCTATTTGGACCACCCCCCCCCCACGTTTGTGGCCCTCACCATTACAACTACTGACCAACTCCACACCCTAGTGGCCCCACACCGCCACAGCTAAGGGACCACACCCCCACAGCTAGGGGGGTTTAAACTATTGAATTTACGGGGGAAAACACTACCCAAGTAGTGGACCAACTACCCCAAAAGCTACGGGAAACCAAACAAAAGCCACGTAGTGGGCCTCACTATTCCCAACTACTGGACCACACTACCAACCCTAGTGGCCCACCCCAAACCACAGTAGTGGCCCCTCCCCCTTACAAAATACGGGGCCCCACACTACCACAGCTAGGGGACCACACCCCCACAGTTAGTGGCCCTTCCCCAAAATTACAACTACGGGAAAACCAAACATTTCCCAAAAAGGCTAGTGGCCCACACCCCCACGGGTTTAATGGACCACACCGCCAAAACTGGGGCCTCACTATTGAAAAAATTATGGCCACACACCACGCAACTGGCCCAACACCACCAGGTACTGGACCCACCCCACAGCAAATGGACCACACCAACACAGTACGGGGCCCAACCACCACAGCTCCCTGGAAAAACACCACCAATTTTTGGGACCACAAAAACCACGCTACTGGACCACACACCCAGTACTGCCCCACCCACCACAGCTACTGGACCACAAACCCCCACAGCTACGGGGCCCACACCACCACAGCTACTGGCCACACCCCCAACAGCTACTGGCCCACCCCCATTAAAATACGGGAAACCAACACTACCGCAGATAGGGGACACCCCCCAAACAACTACGGACCACACCATTACAACTACTGGCCCACACTACCCGGGATAGGGGACCCACCCCCCAAAGCAAAGGGAAACCCCCCCACCATTACATACATGGACCACACTACCCAAACCCGGGGGCCCAAACCCGCCCCCGGGTTTATTTGGCCCTACCTTACAAACGGGAAACCCCCACTCCCACACCCAAAATTTGGCCCACATAACCACAGTACTAGCCACACGAGCACCACAGTTTACGGGGAACCAAACCCCCAGCAAAGGGAACCACCCCACCCACACCAAAAATGGCCCAACACCCCCATTTTTTTAACTAAAACCTCCCCACCAAAGTTCGGGAAACCCCACACCATCACAGCTACGGGGACCATACTGGGCACAGCTATGGACCACACCACCACAGAAAACTGGACCCCCCAATCACAGCTCCCAAGCCCACCAAACGCAGCTAGGGACCACCCCAAATCCAGTACGGACCACTCTAAGGGGCAGCAAATTGGACCACCCCACCACACAAAACTGGACCACACCTTCCAACAGCTACGGGGTTCACAATACCCAGGAAATGGGCCAAAACCACCACAGTAAGGGCCCACACCCCCAAAAGCTACGGGGAACCACCCCCCTCCCCCGGGTACTGGACCCACCCCCCCCACAGTACTAAAACCCAACACCACCACAGTTCCTGGCCACCCACCCCCAGTTACTGGCCCAACAACCCCAAACAGGAAATGGACCCACCCCCACAGTTTACTGGCCCCACACCCCCAAACAGCTATGGACCACACCCCCCCACAACTCCCTGGACCACCCCAAACCCACAGGTACGGGGACCAAACCCCCCACAGCTACTGGAAAACCACCACAGCTACTGGACCCACCACCTCCTATGGCCCCACCACCACAGCTACGGGGACCACACCCCCACAGCAAAATGGACCACCCCAACCCACAGTTTCGGGGCCCAAACACCCCCGAAATGGATTCCCACCACCAATGCTAGGGGACCAAACCCCCACAGCTACTGGCCCACCCCCACCCCAAGCTACTGGACCCCACCCCCCCAAAAGGACGGGGCCAAAAACACCAAAAGTACTGGCCCAAAAACCACCACGCAAAGGGGCCAAAAACACCCGGGGTTACTGGACCAAAACCCCCCACGTTTCGGGAAACCACCCCAAACCACAGGTACTGGACCCCCCAAAAAACAGCTATGGCCCCAAACCACCACAGGAAATGGCCCAAAACCACCACGGGTTTATGGACCACACCCCACAGTACTGGAGAACACCCCCAACAGCAAATGGACCAAAACCCCACAGCTACTGGCCCACAAAAAACCCCCGGGTTTACTGAACGCCCACCACCACAGCTATTTGGGCCCCCACCACCACAGTTTACTGGCCCACCCACCACGGGTTTACTGGGCCACACCCCAACAGGAAACGGGAACCAACCCCCACCCACAAAAACCTGGACCCCCAACCCACCCCCCGGGGATGGAAACCCAAAAACACCCAGCTACGGGACCACACCACCACGGGGTACTGGACCACACCCCCCAAAAGCTACTGGCCAAAAAAACCACAGAAAATGGACCACAAACACCACAGCAAATGGACCACACCACGGGCTACTGGACCACCCCACCACAGCTACGGGGCCCAACACCCCACAGCTATTTTGGTCTGTTTTAACAAAATTGAAAAATTTTAACCCCATCTTTTACACACCCGGTGTTAAAAACGTTTGGCTACGTATTTGATTTTACCTCACGTGTCATTTTCCGTTTTTTAAACTTTGTTAATAAATAATTAAAAATTTAATTATAATAATAATAATAATTATAATAAAATTTTTAATTTTTAAATTTAATAAAAATTAAATTAAAAATAAAAATTTAAAATTAATAAAAATTTTAATAAAAATAATAATAAAAATTTAAAAATTAAATAATAATAATTTTTATAAAAATTAATAATTTTTAATT
>NC_069468.1:11371691-11416691 GCF_026875155.1 Cherax quadricarinatus | reverse complement strand
ATATATATATATATATATATATATATATATATATATATATATAGTCTGTTGAGTATACCTGGTAAAGTGTATGGTAGAGTTATTATTGAAAGAATTAAGAGTAAGACGGAGAATAGGATAGCAGATGAACAAGGAGGCTTTAGGAAAGGTAGGGGGTGTGTGGACCAGGTGTTTACAGTGAAACATATAAGTGAACAGTATTTAGATAAGGCTAAAGAGGTCTTTGTGGCATTTATGGATTTGGAAAAGGCGTATGACAGGGTGGATAGGGGGGCAATGTGGAAGATGTTGCAGGTATATGGTGTAGGAGGTAGGTTACTGAAAGCAGTGAAGAGTTTTTACGAGGATAGTGAGGCTCAAGTTAGAGTATGTAGGAAAGAGGGAAATTATTTCCCAGTAAAAGTAGGCCTTAGACAAGGATGCGTGATGTCACCATGGTTGTTTAATATATGATGGGGTTGTAAGAGAAGTAAATGCGAGGGTCTTGGCAAGAGGCGTGGAGTTAAAAGATAAAGAATCACACGTAAAGTGGGAGTTGTCACAGTTGCTCTTTGCTGATGACACTGTGCTCTTGGGAGATTCTGAAGTGAAGTTGCAGAGATTGGTGGATGAATTTGGTAGGGTGTGCAAAAGAAGAAAATTAAAAGTGAATACAGGAAAGAGTAAGGTTATGAGGATAACAAAAAGATTAGGTGATGAAAGATTGGATATCAGATTGGAGGGAGAGAGTATGGAGGAGGTGAATGTATTCAGATATTTGGGAGTGGACGTGTCAGCGGATGGGTCTATGAAAGATTTGGTGAATCATAGAATTGATGAGGGGAAAAGGGTGAGTAGTGCATTTAGGAGTCTGTGGAGACAAAGAACTTTGTCCTTGGAGGCAAAGAGGGGAATGTATGAGAGTATAGTTTTACCAACGCTCTTATATGGGTGTGAAGCATGGGTGATGAATGTTGCAGCGAGGAGAAGGCTGGAGGCAGTGGAGATGTCATGTCTGAGGGCACTGTGTGGTGTGAATATAATGCAGAGAATTCGTAGTTTGGAAGTTAGGAGGAGGTGTGGGATTACCAAAACTGTTGTCCAGAGGGCTGAGGAAGGGTTGTTGAGGTGGTTCGGACATGTAGAGAGAATGGAGCGAAACAGAGTGACTTCAAGAGTGTACAGTCTGTAGTGGAAGGAAAGGCGTGGTAGGGGTCGGCCTAGGAAAGGTTGGAGGGAGGGGGTAAAGGAGGTTTTGTGTGCGAGGGGCTTGGACTTCCATCAGGCATGCGTGAGCGTGTTTGATAGGAGTGAATGGAGACAAATGGTTTTTAATACTTGACGTGCTGTTGGAGTGTGAGCAAAAGTAACATTTATGAAGGGGTTCAGGGAAACCGGCAGGCCGGACTTGAGTCCTGGAGATGGGAAGTACAGTGCCTGCACTCTGAAGGGGGGGTTTGTAAATGTTGCAGTTTAAAAACTGTAGTGTAAAGCACCCTTCTGGCAAGACAGTGATGGAGTGAATGATGGTGAAAGTTTTTCTTTTTCGGGCCACCCTGCCATGGTGGGAATCGGCCAGTGTGATAATAATAATAATAAATAATATAATATATATATATATTATATATATATATATATAATATATATATATATATATATATATTATATATATTATATATATATATATATATATATATAAATATATACATATATATATATATATATATATATATATATATATATATATATATATATATATATATATATATATATATATATATATATATATATATATATATATACAATATTTATAATAGCATCATGACCAGAAATCAATTTCTGCAGGCCGGAACAGGCTGTCCAGTGGACCATCAGCATCCGCAGACCGCGCCCAGCGGTCCAGTGGACCACTGGGTGCTCTAATCTATCCAGAAGGGTTGTTAATGACCACCACAAGACCTCTCTTCTCTCCTCCGCCTCTTGTGGCAAAAATAAATATTGAACTTCGTTAAGAGTCCGAACAAACTCTTCATTGAGTCCAGAAGGTTACCTCAGCCAGGCAGGAAAATGACAGCATTCCAGCCAAGAAGGAAAACAAGACAATATATATATAAGACGAAGACAAGACAACAGGACAAAAAAAAAAGAAGAACAAAACAGTTTCACCGACTAAAAAAAATTAGGAAAAAAAATAAAACATGATAAACAAGGAAAATAACGGAACAGAAAGTGGGAAAAAAACGGAAAAGTTATTAAACAAGAGACGATATGTGGTTTTGGCTTCCTTTATGTTGAGTTTTGGTGACTTGTTGTGTGCTCACCTATTTGTGGTTGAAGGGGTCGAGACTCAGCTCCTGGCCCCGCCTCTTCACTGGTCGCTATTAGGTCCTCTCTCCCTTGGTTCCATTAGCATTATCAAACCTGGTCTTAAGACCATGTATGGTTCCTGCCTCCACTACCTCACTTGCTACACTATTCCACTTCTTGACTACTCTGTGACTGAAGAAATACTTCCTAACATCCCTGTGATTCATCTGTGTCTTCAGTTTATAATTATAACCCCTTGTTTCTGTGTCCTATCTCTGCAACATCCTATCTCTGTCCACCTTGGCTATTCCTCGCAATATTTTGTATGTCGTTATCATGTCTCCCCTAACCCTCCTGTCCTCCAGTGTCGTCAGGCCGATTTCTCTTAACGTTTCTTCGTAGGACAGTACCCTTAGCTCTGGAACTAGCCTAGTTGCAAACCTTTGCACTTTCTCTACCTTCTTGACGTGCTTGACCAGGTGTGGGTTCCAAACAGGTGCTGCATACTCCAGTATGGGCCTGACGTACACGGTGTGCAGTGTCTTGAACGATTCCTTACTGAGGTATCGGAACGCTATTCTCAGGTTTGCCAGACGCCCATATGCTGCAGCTGTGACCTGGTGTATGTGTGCTTCCGGAGACATGCTCGATGTTGCACTCACCCCAAGATCTTTTTCCTTGAGTGAGGTTTGTAGCCTTTGGAAGAGCAGTTACAGGAGGAACAGTGAGAGGAAGAGCAGTGACAGGAAGAACAATGGACAAGAAGAACAGTGGGCAGGAAGAACAGAGACAGGAAGAACACTTACAGAAAGAAGAGTGACAGGAAGAACAATGAACAAGAAGAACACTGACAGAAAGAACAGTGACAGGAAGAACAGTGGATAGAAAGAACAGTGACAGGAAGAACAGTGAACAGGAAGAACAGTGACAGGAAGAACAGTGACAAGAACAACAATGACAGAAAGAACAGTGGAAAGGAAGAACAGTGACAGGAAGAACAGTGACAGGAAGAACAGTGACAGGAAGAACAGTGGACATTAAGAACAGTGACAGGAAGAACAGTGACCGGAAGAACAGAGGACAAGAACAACAGTGGATAGGAAGAACAATCCACAGGAAGAACAGTCCACAGGAAGAACAGTGACAGGATGAACAGTGACAGGAAGAACAGTGGACAGGAAGAACATTGGACAGGAAGAACAGTGGACTGGAAGAACATTGGACAGGAAGAACGGTGGCAGGAAGAACAATGGACAGGAAGAACAGTGACAGGAAGAACAGTGAACAGGAAGAAACAGTGACAGGAAGAACAGTGACAAGAACAACAATGACAGAAAGAACAGTGGAAAGGAAGAACAGTGACAGGAAGAACAGTGACAGGAAGAACAGTGACAGGAAGAACAGTGGACATTAAGAACAGTGACAGGAAGAACAGTGACCGGAAGAACAGAGGACAAGAACAACAGTGGATAGGAAGAACAATCCACAGGAAGAACAGTCCACAGGAAGAACAGTGACAGGATGAACAGTGACAGGAAGAACAGTGGACAGGAAGAACATTGGACAGGAAGAACAGTGGACTGGAAGAACATTGGACAGGAAGAACGGTGGCAGGAAGAACAATGGACAGGAAGAACAGTGACAGGAAGAACAGTGACAGGAAGAACAGTGACAGGAAGAACAGTGACAGGAAGAACAGTGGACAGGAAGAACATTGGACAGGAAGAACGGTGGCAGGAAGAACAGTGGACAGGAAGAACAGTGATAAGAAGAACAGAGACAAGAAGAACTGACAGGAAAAGCAGTGGAAGGATGAACAGTGATAGGAAGAACAGTGATAGGAAGAACAGTGACAGGAAGAATAGAGGACAGGAAGAACAGTGACAGGAAGAACAGTGATATGAAGAACAGTGACAGGAAGAACAGTGGACGGGAAGAGCAATCCACAGGAAGAACAGTGATAGGAAGAACAGTGGACAAGAAGAACAGTGGACGGGAAGAACAATCCACAGGAAGAACAGTGATAGGATGAACAGTGACAGGAAGAATAGAGGACAGGAAGAACAGTGACAGGAAGAACAGTGAATAGGAACAACAGTGGATAGGAAGAACAATCCACAGGAAGAACAGTCCACAGGAAGAACAGTGACAGGATGAACAGTGACAGGAAGAACAGTGGACAGGAAGAACATTGGACAGGAAGAACAATGGACTGGAAGAACATTGGACAGGAAGAACGGTGGCAGGAAGAACAATGGACAGGAAGAACAGTGACAGGAAGAACAGTGACAGGAAGAACAGTGACAGGAAGAACAGTGACAGGAAGAACAGTGGACAGGAAGAACATTGGACAGGAAGAACGGTGGCAGGAAGAACAGTGGACAGGAAGAACAGTGATAAGAAGAACAGAGACAAGAAGAACTGACAGGAAAAGCAGTGGACAGGAAGAACAGTGATAGGAAGAACAGTGATAGGAAGAACAGTGACAGGAAGAATAGAGGACAGGAAGAACAGTGACAGGAAGAACAGTGATATGAAGAACAGTGACAGGAAGAACAGTGGACGGGAAGAGCAATCCACAGGAAGAACAGTGATAGGAAGAACAGTGGACAAGAAGAACAGTGGACGGGAAGAACAATCCACAGGAAGAACAGTGATAGGATGAACAGTGACAGGAAGAATAGAGGACAGGAAGAACAGTGACAGGAAGAACAGTGAAAGGAAGAACAGTGATAGGAAGAACAGTGACAAGAAGAATAGTGATAGAAGAACAGTGGACAAGAAGAACAATGGAAAGGAAGAACAGTGATGGGAAGAACAGTGGACAGGAAGAACAGTGACAGGAAGAACAGTGACAGGAAGAACAGTAATAGGAAGCACAGAGATAGTAAGAGCAGTGACAGGAAGAACAGTGGACAAAAAGAACAATGGAAAGGAAGAACAGTGACAGGAAGAACAGTGACAGGAAGAACAGTGACAGGAAGAACAGTGGACAAGAAGGACAATGGAAAGGAAGAACAGTGACAGGAAGAATAGAGGACAAGAAGAACAGTGACAGGAAGAACAGTGACAGGAAGAACAGTGGGCAGGAAGAACAGTGACAGGAAGAACAGTGGGCAGGAAGAACAGTGGGCAGGAAGAACAGTAGACAGGAAGAACAGTGGACAGGAAGAACAGTGGGCAGGAAGAACAGTGGACAGGAAGAACAGTGACAGGAAGAACAGTAGGCAGGAAGAACAGTGGGCAGGAAGAACAGTGGGCAGGGAAAAACAGTGACAGGAAGAACAGTGGACAGGAAGAACAGTGACAGGAAGAACATTGATAGGAAGAACAGTGACAGGAAGAACAGTGGGCAGGAAGAACAGTGGGCAGGAAGAACAGTGGACAGGAAGAACAGTGGGCAGGAAGAACAGTGGACAGGAAGAAAAGTGACAGGAAGAATAGAGGACAAGAAGAACAGTGGACAGGAAGAACAATCCACAGGAAGAACAGCCCACAGGAAGAACAGTGACAGGATGAACAGTGACAGGAAGAACAGTGGACAGGAAGAACAGTGAAAGGGAAAAGAGAGACAGGAAGAACAGTGCACAGGAGGAACAAAAACAGGAAGAACAGTGTGCAGGAAGAACAGTGGACAGGAAGAACACTGGACCGGAAGAACGGTGACAGAAAGAAAAGTGGACAGGAAGAACTGTGACAGGAAGAACAGTGACAGGAAGAACAGTGATAGGAAGAACAGTGAGAGAAAGAACAGTGAGAGGAAGAACAGTGAGAGGAAGAACAGTGAACAGGAAGAACAGTGATTGGAAGAACAGTGAGAGAAAGAACAGCGAGAGGAAGAACAGTGATAGGATGAACAGTGAAAGAAAGAACATGAGAGGAAGAACAGTGATAGGAAGAACAGTGAGAGAAAGAACAGTGAGAGGAAGAACAGTGAGAGGAAGAACAGTGACAGGAAGAACAGTGATAGGAAGAACAGTGAGAGAAAGAACAGTGACAGGAAGAATAGTGGCAGGAAGAACAGTGAGGGAAAGAACAGTGAGAGGAAGAACAGTGATAGGAAGAACAGTGACAGGAAGAACAGTGATAGGGAGAACAGTGAGAGAAAGAACAGTGAGAGGAAGAACAGTGAGAGGAAGAACAGTGACAGGAAGAACAGTGAACAGGAAGAACAGTGGGCAGGAAGAACAATGAGAGGAAGAACAGTAGACAGGAAGAACAGTAGACAGGAAGAACAGTGACAGGAAGAACAATGGACAGGAAGGACAGTGATAGGAAGAACAGTGAACAAAAAAGAACAGTGGAGGGGAAAAAACAGTCCACAGGAAGAACAGTCAACAGGAAAAAACAGTGCCGCTGAACAGTGACAGGAAGAACGTGGACGGGGAAAAAAACCAGTGAGGGAAAAAACGGGCCCGGGAAAAACAGTGGGGCATAAAGAACGGTTTTACAAGAAAAAACCAGGGGACATGAAGAACGATGAGGGAAAAGAAAAAGGGACGGAAGAACAGTGTAGGAAGGGAAACGTCACAAAAAGGGAACAGTGATGGGAAGAAAATTTGACGGGAAAAAACAGTGAAAAGGGAAAAAACAGTGACGGGGAAAAAGTGCTGGGAAAAAAAATGGTTACAGGAAGAAACCAGGCGGGAAATTTAAAAAGTTAAAGGAAGAAAAAAGTTACGGGAAAGAACAGTAAAAAGGAAAAAAACAGTGAAAAGGAAAAACCGTGGACAGGGAAGAAATGAAAGGAAGAACACTGACAGGAAGAACAGTAGACAGGAAGAAACAGTGCGAAAGAACGGGTGACAGGAAAAAACAGTGACGGGAAAAGAAAGGGACGGGAAAAAAACAGTGACAGAAAAAAAACAGGGGACAGGAAGACCAGTGACGGGAAGAACAGTGACGGGAAAGAACAGTGATAGGAAAAACAGTGACGGGAAAGGGCCCAGGACAGGAAAAAAAAAAGGGGGGGGACGGGGAAAAACCCAGTGAGGGAAAAAACAGTGTTTAAAAAAGAACAGTGACAGAAAAAAAAAAGGGGACAGGAAAAAACGTGAGGAAAAAGAACAGGGGACAGGAAAAAACAGTGACGGAAAAACCCCAGTGACAGGAAAAAAAAGTGATGGGAAAAAAAAAACAGGACAGGAAGAACAGTACGGGAAGAACAGGATAGGAAAAACAGTGACAGGAAGAACAGTCCCGGGAAAAGAACTTTTTGATAGGAAGAACAGTGACAGGAAGAACAGTGACGGGAAGAACAGTGAAAGGAAAAACCGTGATAGGAAAAACAGTAAAGGGAAAAAAACAGGGGGACAGGAAAAACGATAAAGGGAAAAGAACGGGAGTAAAAGCAAGAAGAGGGACGGGAAAGAACAGTAAAGGGAAGAACTTTTTGGACGGGGAAAATTGAACAGTGGACAGGAAAAAAACAGTGGACGGAAAAAACAGGGGATAGGAAAAACAGTGAACAGGAAAAAAAGTGGACGAAAAAAACAGGGGAAGGAAGAACTTGACGGGAAAAGAAAGTGGACGGAAAAAACAGTGTTTGGGAAAAAGAACAGGGGGACAGGAAGAACAGTAAACAGGAGAACAGTGGACGGGGAAAAAACCCCAGTGATGGAAGAACAGTGGACGGGAAAAGAACAGTGGACAGGTGCACAGTGAGAGGAAAGAACAGTGATGGGGAAAAACAGTGAAAAATTAAGAACGTGTGGGGAAAAAACCATTTGACAGGAAGAAAAGTGGACAGGAAAAAACGGGGGGGACAGGAAGAACAGTAAACGGGAAGAACAGTGACAGGAAAAACAGTGACGGGGAAGAAACAGGGGAAAAGGTTTTGAGCAGTAAATAGGAAAAACCCAGTGACAGGAAGAACAGTGCCCAATGAAGAACAGTGTTGGAAAAAAAAAAAGGGGTTAGGAAGGAAACCCAGTGACGGGAAGAACGGATGAAAAAACAGTGACGGGAAGAACATTGATGGGAAGAACAGGGGAAGGAAAAAAACTTTGATGGGAAAGAACAGTGACGGGGAAGAAACAGGGACCGGAAAAACAGTGACAAGAAAAAACAGTGATAGGAAAAAACAGTGTTTGGGAAAGAACAGTGACAGGAAGAACAGTGGGACCGGGAAAAAAAACGTGACAAAAAAAGAACAGTGACGGGAAAAACATGACATAAGAACAGTGACGGGGAAAAACTTGTTTAGGAAAAAACATTTGACGGGAAGAACAGTGGCCCGGAAAAAAAAACAGTGAAAAGAAAAACCCAGTGCGGAAGAACAGTGATGGGAAAAGAACAGGGGGACGGGGAAAAAACCAGGACAGGAAGAAACATTTGCATGGGAAGAACAGTGGACAGGATGAACAGTGCCCGGGAAAAAAAACATTGAAAGGAAAAAACAGTGACGGGGAAAAACAGTGAAGGAAGAAAAAGATAGGAAAATCGGGGACAAAAAACAACGGGGACAGGAAATAACGTAGAAAAGAACAATAGGGGGACGGAAACAACAGGGACAGGAACAACATTGTACTTTTGGGGGCATTTAAAGGCCATAATAAATTAGTACTTGGGCCTTTAAGGGCCAAAAAATATTGCACCCCCTGGGGTTTTTTCAGGTCATAAAAACATTAGTGCTCGGGGGAAACTTAATCCCAAAATTTGCATTAGTACTCGGGGGAAATTTAATCCCCTTAAAAACATTTTTTCTCGGGGGCATTTTTTTGCCTCTTTTTTAGCATTGCTTGGAGAGAGAGAGAGATGAGAGAGAGAGTGAGGAGGAGGAGAGGAGAGGGGAGATGGTGGGGTGAGCGGCCTTGTGAGTGGGAAGGGGGGTGCTCCATGTTATCTGTGTCATCAAACCACCTGAACATCATTTGGGCCATTTTCCCTTTGGGGCATTTTTCCCTCTCCTCTTCGTTCTCTTTTGCAAAAAAAACCAGCGTTTCCCTTGCTGTTGTTTTCTTCTGTCCGGGGTTTTTTTGCGTTTGTTAAATTAATACGCGAAATTTTTAAATACACTTTTTTAAAATAGATTACGGGAAAGGGAAACAAAAATTTTGGGGAAAATTTGCAGAGGGTTTGAAAGAAAGAAATTGAGATGTCAATGGAGAGAAAAAAAAATGAGATAATTCTTGTAAATTTATTAGAGGGGAAAGTGAAAATCTGCTCTGCAAACACGAGTGCTGAAAGATGTCTTGTTTGAGGTGTACACAGACGAGCCCCCGCCCTCCATTTGTCAACAATGTGAGTCTTACAAATTTTCCCCCCCCCCCAAACTCCTTAGCCATGTTTGCCTGTGGAAAACAGATTTAGTATGCTTTTACCCGGGGGTGTTGGGCCCCCTGGCTTGTCCCTCAAGACAAAGCGAGAGGATCCGGGGGGGGTTTGGTTTCCCCTGGATGAGATCCCTTTTTTCGAGTGAGAAACCCTTTAGCCGATCGTAGGCAGTCAGCTCTCCCCCAAAATAATTTGGGGGGTCGACCCCCGGTTTTGGGGGTGGGGGCATTGGACGTGTTTTTTTAAAAGACCCCTGCGGTCCAATTCCCCCTAGCGGTAAAAGGGTACGGGTGTTATTTGGACTGGTAGGGGTTTCGCATCCTGGGACAAAATTAACCTAATTTGCCCTGATTTTGTATAAAAAGGGGTTTTCTATATAGTAGTATGTCATGATGTCAGCTAGGCCTGTTCCCCGAAATTGTACTTTTTAAAACCCAAGTACATGTACAAGGGGAAAATAGGTTCGGGGACACAAGTACCTTTTTAAAGCCAATTGGGAAAAGTTAGTCTCTGTTGTGGGTGGCACCCCTGGGAAAAGACTTTTGGGGTACAGGGCCTTTTAAGCTTCCTGCCCGGGTTCCCTTTTAGTGAACAGACAATAGGTACCTGGTTACTAGCAAAGGGGGGGGGTTTTCCATCTGGGAAAAGGGACCTGCTGAAGTTTAAACCCAAATTTATTTGGGGTTTGAGTTTTTCCGGGTTTTTAAATAACCCCCAGAAAAAAACACCCACAGAGGTTATTATCCCCCTAAAAAGTTTGTAGATTTTTAAACCTCAAAAAAGAGTGAAACTTTGAGGATTTAATTTGACACAAGTAAATTTGGGGGCCCTTTTTTTAACTGGGGCCCAAGTTTCGCTCTCCAAGAGCTTTATAAAAGGGGGTTAAATTTAAAGAGTGAAACTTTGTTTTATAAAAAAAAGGGGATTTCTTTAGCATTTTTGGGTTGAGAGCCTCCTGTTTGGAAACCCGCCTCCCGAGGCGCACTTCCCGCCCACGTGACAACAGATGTCACAAAGGGCGGCGCGCCTTCTTTAAATTTTCAACAAAGGGCGCCAATTTAATGAATCTGGAAAAAACCCGGGGGGAATAAATTTAAGGAGAGGCCAAATGCTAATGTTTTCCCGTTGTAACCCGGGTGGTTTGGAGGTTTGGGGAGGGGGGGTGGCTGTCAGGGGGGAGAGGGAGGCTGGCTGTTGGAGGTGGAGAGGGAGGGTGGGTGTTTAGTAGGTGGAGGGGAGAGGCTTTGCTGTTTAGGAGGTGGAGGGGAGGCTGGCTTTTTCAGGAGGGGAGAGGGAGGCTGGCTGTAGGAGGGGGGAGAGGGAGGTGGCTGTCGGAGGTGGAGAGGGGGGCTGGCCCGTCAGGAGGTGGAAAAGGGGGGGCTGGCTGTCAGGAAGGGGGAGGGGGAGGTGGCTGCAGGAGGTGGAGAGGGAGGCTGGCTGTCAGGAGGGGAGAAGGGGGGTGGCTGGGGGAAGTGGAGAGGGAGGCTGGCTGTTTAAAGGGGGGGGAGAGGGAAAGGGTGGCTGTCAGGAGATGGAGGGGGGTGGGCTGTCCCGGAGGGGGAGAGGGAGGCTGGCTGTA
This sequence comes from Cherax quadricarinatus, assembly GCF_026875155.1. Classification (NCBI taxonomy): domain Eukaryota; kingdom Metazoa; phylum Arthropoda; class Malacostraca; order Decapoda; family Parastacidae; genus Cherax; species Cherax quadricarinatus. Next base: position 11,405,551 of record NC_069468.1, on the reverse strand, counting down.
GTAGATGGGAAAGAGGCTGGCTGTCAGGAGGTTTGGAGGGGGGGGGCTGGCTGTCAGGGGTGGGGGGGGAAAGGGCCGGCTGCGGAGGTGGGGGAGGGAGGCTGGTGTCAGTAGATGGAGGGAAAAAGGCCCGGCTGTCAGGAGGGGGGAGAGGGGGGGTGGCTTTTCAGGGGTGGGAAAAGGGAGGTTGGCCCGTCAGTTTGATGGAAGAAAGAAGGGTGGGTGTTAAGAGGTGGAAAAGGGGGGGGCTGGCCGTTTAGGAGGTGGGGAGGGAGGCGGCTGGCTGTCAGTAGGTGGGGGAGGGAGGTGCCTGTCAGGGGGTGGAGGGGAGGTTAGCTGTTTAGTAGGTGGAGAGGGGGGCTGGTGTCAGGAGGAGGAGGGGGGAGGCGGGGTGTCAGAGGTGGAGAGGAAGGCTGGCTGTCAAAAAGGTGGAGAAGAGGCTGGCTGTCAGTAGTGGGAAAAAGAGGCCCGGCTGTCAGGAGGTTTGGGGAGGGAGGGTGGTAGTCAGTAGGTGGGAGGGAGGGGGGGCTGTCAGGAGGTGGGAGGGAGGCTGGCTGTAGGGGTGGAGAGGGAGGGTGGCTGCAGGAGGTTTGGGGAGTTAGGCTGGCTGTCAAGGGTGGGGGGGGGGGGTGGTGTCAGGAGGTGGGAGGGAGGTGGCTTTCAGTTGGTGGAAGGGGGGAAAGGGTGGCTGTCAGTAGGTGGGAGAGGGAGGGGTGGCTGTCAGTTGGTGGGAGGGAGGGGCTGTCAGTTTGGTGGAGAGGAGGCTGGCTGTCAGGAGGAGGAGGGGGGCTGGCTGTTTAGGAGGTTTGGGGAGGGAGGTGGCGTCAGGAGGTGGGGGAGAGGGAGTCGGCTGTAAAAAGGTGGAGGGGGAGGTGGCCCGGGAAAGGGGGTGGAGGGGGGGGTCTGGCGTCAAGAGGTGGAGAGGAAGGGGGGCGTCGTAGGTGGAGAAAGGGTGGCTGTCAGGAGGTGGAGAGGGAGGCGGCTGTCAGGGGGTTTGGGGAGGGGGGGGCTGTCAGGAGGTGGGAGGGAGGCTGGCGTGAAGGAGGTGGAGAGGAAAGGTGGCTGTCGGAGGTGGAGATTAGGGGGTGGGGTGTCAAGAGGTGGAGAGGGGGGTGGCTGTCAGGAGGGTGGGGGAGGGGGGCTGGTTCAGTAGGTGGAAAAGGGGGGGGAGGGTGGGGTGTCGTAGGTGGAGAGGGAGGTGGCTGTCAGTAGGTGGGAGGGGAGGCCCGGCTGTCGTAGTTGGAGAAGCATGGCTGTCAGTTGGGGGAGAGGGAGGTGACTGTCAGGGGGTGGGAGAGGGGGGCCCGGCTGAAAGGGGTTTGGGGGGGGTTTGGTGTCAGTATTGGGAGGGAAGAGGCTGGCTGTCAAGAGGTGGGGGAGGGAGGCTGGCTGCAGGAAGTGGAGAGGGAGGCCCGGTGTCCAAAAAGGGGGAGAGGGAGCGGTGGCTGTAGTTTGGGGGGAGGGAGGCCCGGCGGGTTTGGAGGTTTGGGGAGGGGGCTGGCTGGGCGTAGGTGGAGAAGGGGGCTGGCTGTCAGGGGGGAGGAGAGGGAGGTGGCTTTTCAGTAGGGGGGGAGGGAAAAAGGGTAGCTTGTCAGGAGGTGGAGAAGAGGGTTTGGGTGTCAGTAGATGGAGAAAAAGGCTGGGGTGTCAGGGGGGTGCAGAGGGGGGCTGGTGTAGTAGGGAAAGAGAGAGGTGGTGTCCGTAGGTGGAGAGGGAGGCGGGGTGTAGTAGGGGGGAGATCGAGGGGTGGCCCGTCAGTAGGTGGAGGGGGGAGGCCCGGCTGTCAGGAGGAGGAGAGGGGGCTGGCTGTCAGGAGGTGGAGAGGGGGGGTGGCTGTCAGGAGGGGGGAGAGGGAGGCTGGCTGTCAAGAGGTGGAGAGGAAGGGTGGCTGTCAGTAGGTTTGGGGAGGGGGGGGCTGGCCTTTTCAGGGGTGGAGGGGGGCTGGCTGTCCGGAGGGGGGGAGAGGGTTTGGCTGGCTGTCAAGAGGTGGTGAGGGGGGCCCGTCTGTCAGGGGGGTGGAAAAGGGAGGCTGGTATGTCCGTGGTGGAGAGGGAGGGGTCGCTGGGGCAGTAGGGTGGGAGGGGGGCTGGCTGTCCCGTTTGGGGGGAGAGGGGGATGGCTGTAAATAGGTGGAGAGGGGGCTGGCTGTCAGGAGGTGGGAGAGGGGGGGGTGTAGGAGGTGGGGAGGGAGGTGGCTGTCAGGAGGTGGAAAAGGGAGTGGCTGTCAAGGGTGGAGAGGAATGGTGGTTTTCAGTAGGGGGGGGAGGGAAAGGGGGCTGGCTGTCAGGGGGGGTGGGAGGGGGAGGTGGCTGTCAGGAGGGTGGAGGGGGGGTGGCTGTCAGGAGGTGGAGAGGGGGGTGGCTGTCAGGGGTGGAGAGGGAGGCTGGCTGTCAGGAGGTTTGGGAAAAGGGAGGCTGGGGTCAGGAGGTGGAGAAGAGGCTGGCTTTCAGTTGATGGGAGAAAAGGGGGCTGGTGTCAGAAGGGGGAAAAAGGGGAGACTGGCGTAGTAGGGGAGGGGAGGCTGGCTGGGAGGGGGTGGAGAGGGAGGCTGGCTGTAGGGGGTGGGAGGGGAGGGGCGGGCAGGGGGGTGGGGGAGTTAGGCTGGCAGGTCAAAGGTGGAGTGGGGGGCTGGCTGTCAGGAGGTTTGGGGAGGGAAAGGGTGGCCCGTTTAGTAGGTGAAAAGGGGGGGCGTCCAAATAGGTGGGAGGGAGGGGGGGCAGTAGGTGGAGAGGGAAGGATGGGGTGTCATAAGGGGGAGAGGGAGGCTGGCTGTCAGGAGGTGGGAGGGAAAGGGTGGTGTTAAGAGGGTTTGGGGGGGAAGAATGGCTGTCAAATTGGTGGAAAAGGGGGGGCTGGCTGTCAGGAGGGGAGGGGGGGCTGGCTGTCGGTGGTTTGGGGAGGGGGTGGCTGTCAGGGAGGTGGAGAGGGGGGCTGGGGTGTCAGGAGGTGGGGGAGGGGGGCTGGCTGTCAGGGGGGTGGAAAGGGAGGGTGGCTTTTCAGTACGTGGAGAGGGAAGCTGGCTGTCAGTAGGTGGAAGGGGGGCGGGGGTTTCAGGAGGTGGAGAGGGGGCCGGGGTGTCAGTAGGTGTAGGGGAGGTGGCTGTCAGGAAGTGGGAGGGAGGTGCTGTCAGTGGTGGAGAGGGAGGATGGCTGTAGGAGGGGAGAGGGAGGGGTTGCTGCAGGAGGTGAAGAGGGGAGGCTGGCTGTCAGCAGGTGGAGGGGGGCTGGCTGTCAGTAGGGGGGGAGGGAGGTGGCTGTCAGGTTTTGGAGAGGGAGGGGTGGCTGTCAGTTGGTGGGAGGGGGGGCTGGCTGTCAGGGGTGTGGAGAGGGGGGGGTGGCTGTCAGTAGGTGGAGAGGGAGGTGGTGCCAGTAGTTGGAGAGGGAGGCTTTGGGTTCAGTAGGTGGAGAGGGGGGGATGGCGTCATTTGGTGGGTGGGGAGGTGGTGTCAGGGGGTGGAGAGGGGAGGCTGGCTTTTTCAGTTTGGTGGAGAGGGAGGAGGCTGTCAAATAAAGGGGGAGAGGGAGGTGGGCTTTTTAGGAGGGTAGAGGGAGGTTTGGGTGTCAGGAGGTGGAGAGGGAGGCTGGGCTGTCAGGAGGTGGGGGGAGGTGGCTTTTTAGAAGGTGGAGAGGGGGGTTTGGGGTTTTCAGTAGGGGAGAGGGAGGGTGGTGTCAGGGGGGGAGAGGGAGGGGTGGGGTGCCAGGATGGGGAGGGGAAGGTGGCTGTCAGTTGGTGGAAAAGGGAGGTGGCTGTAAAGGGGTTTGGGGAGGGAGGCTGGCTTTCCGGATGGGGGAGAGGGAGGGGTGGCTGTTTAAGAGGTGGAGAGGGGGGGGCTGGTGTAAATAGCGGGGGAGGAGGTGGCTGTAAAGGGAAAGGGGGAGAGGGAAAACTGGCGTAGGAGGTGGAGGGGGAGGCGGCTGTCAGGAGGTGGAGAGGGAGGCTTGTGTTAGGAGGTGGGGGAGGGGGGTTGGCTTCAGGAGGTGGAGGGGGGAGGTGGCTGGGCAGTAGGTGGAGAGGGAGGATGGTTTTCAGGAGGTGGAGAAGGGGGGCTGGCTGTCAGGAAGTGGGAGGGAGGCAGGCTGTCAGGAAGGGGGGGAAAAGGGGGTGGCTGTCAGGAGGTGGAGAGGGGGGGCTGGTGTCGTTGGTGGAGAGGGGAGGCTGGCTGTCGGAGGGGGAGAGGAAGGCTGGCTGTCGTTGGTGGAGAATGAGGCTGGTTGTCAGGAGGTGGAGAGGGAGGCTTGGGTGTCAGGAGGTCAAGAGGGACGCTGAATGTAGGGGGGGTGGAGAAAGGGGGGCCCGCCTGTCAGTAGGTGGAGAAAGGGAGGCTGGCTGTAGGGGTTTGGGAGGGAAGGTGGCGGGCAGGGGGTGGAGAGGGAGGTTTGGCCTTGTCAGGAGGGGTGGAGAGGGAGGCGGGGTTTAAAGGGGGGTGGGACGGAGGCTGGTGTAAAGGGGGTGGAGAGGGGGGGCTTTTCTGTCAGTAGGTGGAGAGGGAGGCTTGCTGTCAGTAGGTTTGGGGAGGGGGTGGCTGTCAGTAGGTGGAAAAGGGAGGGTTGTGTCAGAGGTGGAGAGGGGGTTGCTTTTAAGTAGGTGGAAAAGGGAGGCTTGCTGCCCGTAGGTGGAGAGGGGGGCTGCTGTCAGTGGTGGAGGGGGGGGGCTTGTGTCAGTAGGTGGGAGGGGGGTTTCTGGTCAGAGGGGGAGAGGGAGGGTTGGGGTGTCAGTAGGTGGAGAGGGGGGGTTTCTGTCAGTAGGTGGGGGAGGGGGGGCTTGCTGGCGTAGGTGGGGAAGGGGGGGTGGCTGTCAGTAGGTGGAGAGGGGGGCTTGTGTCAGTAGGTGGGGGAGGGGAGGGGGTTTTTTGCTGTCAAATAGGTGGAGAGGGAGGCTTTGCTGTAGTAGGGGGGGAGGGAGGCTGGCTGTCAGTAGGTGGGGGAGGGGGGCTTGTGTCCCGTAGGTGGAGGGGGGCTTTCTGTAGTAGGTGGGAGAGGGAGGTTTTCTGTCAGTAGGTGGGAGGGAGGGGTGGCTGTCAGTTGAAAATGGTAGAAAGACTTTTCCTTTAAGTTGAGCTCTATAAAGGGATGACTTGATTTAAAAATCTGTTTTAGACTTTATTTAAAGGTGAATGCCCCCTTTTTCCAAAAATCCTCATACTGAAAATTAAATTTTCCCCCCAAAAACCCATCAAAGCAGTCGACCCCAAACCCCAAAAAAACTAAACAAAGCAGTCGACCCCCTCAAAAAACCATCCCAAAACAGTCAACCCCCCAAAAAACAAACCAAACAATGCAGTCAACCTCACCCTCAAAAACAAACCCTCAAAGCAGTCGACATTTACCCTTAAAAACCAACAAAAACAAGTCGGGCCCCACCCCAAAAAAAACCCCTCAAAGCAGTCAACCTCACCCCCAAAACACCCTCAAAACAGTCGAAACCCCACCCTCAAAAAAACCATCAAAACAGGGCGGGGCCTCACCCCCAAAAAACCCCCATCAAAGAGGGCAACCCCACCCCAAAAACAACCCCTCAAAGCAGTCGACCTCACCCCCAAAAAACCAAACAAAGCAGTCGACCCCACCCTTTAAAAACAAAAATCAAAACATTTGACCTACCCTCAAAAACCCTCAAAGGGAGTCGACCTCACCCTCAAAAACCCCCATCAAAGCAGTCGACCCACCCTCAAAAAAACCATCAAAACAGTCAACCTCACCCTCAAAAAAACCATAAAGGGAAATCAAAACCCCACCCTCAAAAACACCATCAAAGCAGTCGCCTCCCTCAAAAACCATCAAAGAGTCGACCTCACCCCCCAAAAACACCATCAAAACGTCAACCTTACCCTCAAAAACACCCTCAAAACGTCGCCCCCACCCCAAAAAACACCCCTCAAAAACGTCGACCCCACCCCCAAAAAACCCCCCCAAAAACAGCAACCCCCCTCAAAAAAAAAACCCTCAAAAACAGTCGACCTCCCCCCTCAAAAAAAACCACAAAGCAGTCGACCTCACCCTCAAAAAAACCCCCATCAAAGAGTCGACCTACCCCCAAAAACCCCATCAAAACCCGTCGACCTCACCCTCAAAAAACACCCTCAAAAACAGTCGACCTCACCCCCAAAAAAAAACCATCCAAAAAACCAGTCGACCTCACCCTCAAAAACACCATCAAAAGTTTGACCCCACCCCAAAAAAAACCATCAAAGCAGTCGACCTCACCCTCAAATATCTTCCTCGCCACCAAAAAATCTTTTGAGGGTTTAGATTGCCTTTACGAAGGATCCCTAACCCTTTTTTTATTGTTGTTGTTGTTGTTGAAGGCCCGGCGTTTCCCCCCGTGTGTGTTGTGTGTGTGTGTGTGTGGGGGTTGGGGTGGGGTGTGTGTGTGTGTGTGTGTGTGTTTTGTGTGTTTGGTTTTGTGTTTTTGTGTGTGTGGTTTTGTGGTGTGGTGCTGTGTGTGTGTGTGTGTGTGTGTGTGTGTGTGTGTGTGTGTGTGGTGTGTAGTGTGTGTGAAGTGCGTGGTGTGTGTGTGTGTGTGTGTGAGTGCGTGTGTGTGTGTGTGTGAGTGTGTGTGTGTGTGTGTGTGTGTGTGTGTGTGAGTGTGTGTGTGTGTGTGTGTGGTTGTGTGTGTGTGGTGTGTGTGAGTGTGTGTGTGTGTGTGTGTGAGTGTGTGTGTGTGTGTGTGTGTGAGTGTGTGTGTGTGTGTGTGTGAGTGTGTGTGTGTGTATGTGAATAACGAAATATCGATAAAAATGGTTAGGCAGTTTCGCCTTCATTGTGCATCCCTTCACTCTGGTGTATCCCTTCACTCTGGTGTATCCCTTCACTCTGGTGTATCCCTTCACTCTGGTGTATCCCTTCACTCTGGTGTATCCCTTCACTCTGGTGTATCCCTTCACTCTGGTGTATCCCTTCACCCTGGTGTATCCCTTCACTCTAGTGTATTCCTTCACTCTAGTGGATCCCTTCACTCTAGTGGATCCCTTCACTCTAGTGGATCCCTCACTCTAGTGGGATCCCTTCACTCTAGTGGATCCCTTCACTCTAGTGGATCCCTTCACTCTAGTGGATCCCTTCACTCTAGTGGATCCCTTCACTCTAGTGGATCCCTTCACTCTAGTGGATCCCTTCACTCTAGTGGATCCCTTCACTCTAGTGGATCCCTTCACTCTAGTGGATCCCTTCACTCTAGTGGATCCCTTCACTCTAGTGGATCCCTTCACTCTGGTGTATCCCTTCACGCTGGTATATCCCCTCACTTTAATGTATCTCTTCACTCTAATGTATCCCTTCACACAGGTGTATCCCTTCACATATGTGTATCCCTTCACTCTGGTGTTTCCCTTCACTATAATATATCCCTTCACTCTAGTGGATCCCTTCACTCTAGTGGATCCCTTCACTCTAGTGGATCCCTTCACTCTGGTGTTTCCCTTCACTATAATATATCCCTTCACTCTAGTGTATCTCTTTACTCTGGTGTATCCCTTCACACTAGTGTTACCCTTCATTCTGGTGTATCCCTTCATTCTGGTGTATCCCTTCACACTAGTGTTACCCTTCATTCTGGTGTATCCCTTCACACTAGTGTTACCCTTCATTCTGGTGTATCCCTTCATTCTGGTGTATCCCTTCACTCTAGTGTTACCCTTCATTCTGGTGTATCCCTTCATTCTGGTGTATCCCTTCACTCTAGTATATCCCTTTATTCTGGTATATCCCTTCACACTAGTGTTTCCCTTCATTCTGGTGTATCCCTTCATTCTGGTGTATCCCTTCACTCTAGTATATCCCTTTATTCTGGTATATCCCTTCACACTAGTGTTTCCCTTCATTCTGGTGTATCCCTTCATTCTAGTGTATCCCTTCACTCTAGTATATCCCTTTATTCTGGTATATCCCTTCACTCTTGTGTATCCCTTCATTCTGGTGTATCCCTTCACTCTAGTATATCCCTTTATTCTGGTATATCCCTTCACTTTCGTGTATCCCCTCACTCTGTTGTATTCCTTCACTCAGGTGTATCCCTTCACTCTAGTGTATCACTTCACTCTAGTGTATTCCTTCACTCTAGTGTATCACTTCACTCTGGTGTATCCCTTCACTCTAGTGTATCACTTCACTCTAGTGTATTCCTTCACTCTGGTGTATTCCTTCACTCTGGTGTATCCCTTCACTCTAGTGTATCACTTCACTCTAGTGTATCACTTCACTCTAGTGTATCACTTCACTCTAGTGTATTCCTTCACTCTAGTGTATCACTTCACTCTAGTGTATTCCTTCACTCTAGTGTATTCCTTCACTCTGGTGTATTCCTTCACTCTGGTGTATTCCTTCACTCTGGTGTATTCCTTCACTCTAGTGTATTCCTTCACTCTGGTGTATTCCTTCACTCTAGTGTATCCCTTCACTCTAGTGTATTCCTTCACTCTAGTGTATCCCTTCACTCTAGTGTATCACTTCTCTCTGGTGTATTCCTTCACTCTGGTGTATTCCTTCTCTCTGGTGTATTCCTTCACTCTGGTGTATTCCTTCACTCTGGTGTATTCCTTCACTCTGGTGTATTCCTTCACTCTGGTGTATTCCTTCACTCTAGTGTATTCCTTCACTCTAGTGTATTCCTTCACTCTAGTGTATTCCTTCACTCTGGTGTATTCCTTCACTCTGGTGTATTCCTTCACTCTAGTGTATTCCTTCACTCTAGTGTATTCCTTCACTCTGGTGTATTCCTTCACTCTGGTGTATTCCTTCACTCTAGTGTATTCCTTCACTCTAGTGTATTCCTTCACTCTGGTGTATTCCTTCACTCTGGTGTATTCCTTCACTCTAGTGTATTCCTTCACTCTAGTGTATTCCTTCACTCTGGTGTATTCCTTCACTCTGGTGTATTCCTTCACTCTGGTGTATTCCTTCACTCTGGTGTATTCCTTCACTCTAGTGTATTCCTTCACTCTGGTGTATTCCTTCACTCTGGTGTATTCCTTCACTCTGGTGTATTCCTTCACTCTGGTGTATTCCTTCACTCTGGTGTATTCCTTCACTCTAGTGTATTCCTTCACTCTAGTGTATTCCTTCACTCTGGTGTATTCCTTCACTCTGGTGTATTCCTTCACTCTAGTGTATTCCTTCACTCTAGTGTATTCCTTCACTCTGGTGTATTCCTTCACCTCTGGTGTATTCCTTCACTCTAGTGTATTCCTTCACTCTAGTGTATTCCTTCACTCTGGTGTATTCCTTCACTCTGGTGTATTCCTTCACTCTGGTGTATTCCTTCACTCTGGTGTATTCCTTCACTCTAGTGTATTCCTTCACTCTGGTGTATTCCTTCACTCTGGTGTATTCCTTCACTCTGGTGTATTCCTTCACTCTGGTGTATTCCTTCACTCTGGTGTATTCCTTCACTCTAGTGTATTCCTTCACTCTGGTGTATTCCTTCACTCTGGTGTATTCCTTCACTCTGGTGTATTCCTTCACTCTGGTGTATTCCTTCACTCTGGTGTATTCCTTCACTCTGGTGTATTCCTTCACTCTGGTGTATTCCTTCACTCTGGTGTATTCCTTCACTCTAGTGTATTCCTTCACTCTGGTGTATTCCTTCACTCTGGTGTATTCCTTCACTCTGGTGTATTCCTTCACTCTGGTGTATTCCTTCACTCTGGTGTATTCCTTCACTCTGGTGTATTCCTTCACTCTAGTGTATTCCTTCACTCTGGTGTATTCCTTCACTCTGGTGTATTCCTTCACTCTGGTGTATTCCTTCACTCTGGTGTATTCCTTCACTCTAGTTAATCCATGTTACTAATGATAATATTGTTATTGTTGCTGTTGTTATTATTATTATTATTTTATTAAAACATCGGGTGGCCCGAGAAAGAAAAACTTCCACCATCATTCACTCCATCACTGTCTTGCCAGAAGGGTGCTTTACACTACAGTTTTTAAACTGCAACATTAACACCCCTCCTTCAGAGTGCAGGCACTGTACTTCCCATCTCCAGGACTCAAGTCCGGTCTGCCGGTTTCCCTGAACCCCTTCATAAATGTTACTTTGCTCACGTCAAATCCTACAAAACATTGGTTTCCTTTAGCTCCTATCTAATACGCTCACGCATGCTTGCTGGAAGTCCAAGCCCCTCTCTCAAAAAACCTCCTTTACCCCCTCGCTCCAACCTTTCATAGGCCGACCTCTAACCCGCCTTCCCTCCATTAAAGATTTATACACTCTTGACGTCATTCTATTTTGTTCCATTCTCTCTACATGTCTGAACATCCTCAACAACCCCTCCTCAGCCCTCTGGATAATAGTTTTGGTAATCCCGCGCCTCCTCCTAATTTCCAAACTACGAATTCTCTGCATTATATTCACACCACACATTGCCCTCAGACACGACATCTCCACTGCCTCCAGCCTTCTCCTTGTTGCAACATTCACCACCCATGTTCCACACCCATGTAAGAGTGTTGGTATAACTATAATCTCATACATTCCCCTCTTTGATTCCATGGACAAAGTTCTTTGTCTCCACAGACTCCTCAGTGCACCACTCACCCTTTTCCCCTCGTTAATTCTGTGATTCATCTCATTTTTCATAGACCCATCTGCTGACACGTTCACTCCTAAATATATGAATACATTCACCTCCCCCATACTCTCTCCCTCCAATCTGATATCCAATCTTTCGTTACCTAATATTTTTGTTATCGTCACCTTACTTTTTCCTATACATGTATTCACTCTTAATTTTCTTCTTTTACATACCCTACCAAACTTATCCACCAACTTCTGCAGCTTCTCTTCAGAATCTCTCAAAAGCACAGTGTCATCAGCAAAGAGCAACTGTGACAACTCCCACTTTGTGTTTGATTCTTTATCCTTTAACTCCACACCTCTTGCCAAGACCCTCGCATTTACTTCTCTTACAACCCCATCTATAAATATATTAAACAACCACAGTGACATCACACATCCTTGTCTAAGGCCTACTTTTACTGGGAAATAATTTCCCTCTTTCCTACATACTCTAACTTGAGCCTCACTATCCTCGTAAAAACTCTTCACTGCTTTCAGTAACCTACCTCCTACACCATACACTTGCAACATCTGCCACATTGCCCCCCTATCCACCCTGTCATACGCCTTTTCCAAATCCATAAATGCCACAAAAACCTCTTTGTCCTTATCTAAATACTGTTCACTTATATGTTTCACTGTAAATACCTGGTCCACACACCCCCTACCTTTCCTATAGCCTCCTTGTTGTTATTTTGTTGTTGTTATTATTATTATTATTATTATTATTATTATTATTATTATTATATTATTATTATTATTATTATTATTATTATTATTATTATTGTTGTTGTTGGTAAGGGGGACTGATCACGTCAAGACTCCCTCTTCCGTCTTCTGTGTTGTAGACCCCTTTATTCAACCGAGGAAGCCTGCGGTGCGGGGCAAAACGTCTCGGCAATATGTGAAAGTGTCTCACATCTCGCTTTCTCCGGAGAAACCTTGCCTAGAAAGCTGCCAGAATTACTAATATTCTCGTCACTTTCTTTGGTATTCTTCTTAATGCTGCCAAGAGGAGGTAAAGAGGACCCACCAAACAGCGCTGGGTGTTTCAAAATGATGGACCCATTTTGAGTACATATATTACTTCGAATTTAGGTCTGTGTTTTGAAACACAGTCTGTGTATTAGAGATTTTGACTTTTCCAGAGCAGTTTGACACGTTTTCTGCCATATTTCGATGTTTTAGCCAAATTATTAATAACTGAACTCATGTTGTGTTGAATATAAACACAAGAAACGGAAGTGAAATAAATTTTATGAGACGAAAAGTTAATTTCTCCTTGCGAAGATCGTCTAGTTAGGTGAAGAGTTAGGTGAGGAGTCAGGTGAAGCGTTAGGTAAAGAGTCAGGGGAAGAGTCAGGTGAAGAGTCAGGTGAAGAGTCAGGTGAAGAGTTAGGTGAAGAGTTAGGTGAAAAGTTAGGTGAAGAGTCAGGTGAAGAGTTAGGTGAAGTCAGGCGAAGAGTTAGGTGAAGATTTAGGTCATGTTATCTGCTATCATACTTAGGTTACGTCATGTGCTGGTAGGTTTTGCTGGAGTATTTATCTGAGGGTTTAGCGAGTGTGAATGCGCCCTAGTTCTGCTCTATGGTATCATATATCTTTAGATGTATTAGGATATTTTTTAAGGAGATGTTTTGCCCACCAGGAGGCACCACAATGCGATATAGATGTCGGCCAGGTTGGTGTTACTCTTGGCTTCAGGATGTTTGCAGACGTTGTCTGAAACCTGGCTGTAGTGAAGCACTGAGTATCTGTCTGGTGACTGTCCTTGTCTTCTGGTGAATGTCCTTGTCTTCTGGTGACTGTCCTTGTCTTCTGGTGACTGTCCTTGTCTTCTGCTGACTGTCCTTGTCTTCTGGTGACTGTCCTTGTCTTCTGGTGACTGTCCTTGTCTTCTGGTGACTGTCCTTGTCTTCTGGTGACTGTCCTTGTCTTCTGGTGACTGTCCTTGTCTTCTGGTGACTGTCCTTGTCTTCTGGTGACTGTCCTTGTCTTCTGGTGACTGTCCTTGTCTTCTGGTGACTGTCCTTGTCTTCTGGTGACTGTCCTTGTCTTCGGTGACTGTCCTTGTCTTCTGGTGACTGTCCTTGTCTTCTGGTGACTGTCCTTGTCTTCTGGTGACTGTCCTTGTCTTCTGGTGACTGTCCTTGTCTTCTGGTGACTGTCCTTGTCTTCTGGTGACTGTCTTGTCTTCTGGTGACTGTCCTTGTCTTCTGGTGACTGTCCTTGTCTTCTGGTGACTGTCCTTGTCTTCTGGTGACTGTCCTTGTCTTCTGGTGACTGTCCTTGTCTTCTGGTGACTGTCCTTGTCTTCTGGTGACTGTCCTTGTCTCTGGTGACTGTCCTTGTCTTCTGGTGACTGTCCTTGTCTTCTGGTGACTGTCCTTGTCTTCTGGTGACTGTCCTTGTCTTCTGGTGACTGTCCTTGTCTTCTGGTGACTGTCCTTGTCTTCTGGTGACTGTCCTTGTCTTCTGGTGACTGTCCTTGTCTTTCAGATAGGATGACTCTCTCGGTCTTACTTCTACAATCGTTGTTGAAGTTGGATATTGTAATTTAGGACAAAAATTGTGCATATATTTATTTTTCTCGTCGATGGAGGTAGATTTTAAACTCATTCATTCTCTCAAGTTTAATCCCGTGATGGCTCTTCTTTCTGTTCCCGCGTCATGGTAGGAAGGAAGTCACACCATGACACCAGGACAATTCTGTTGTTAGGTTAGGTTAGGGTAGGTTAGGTTAGGTTAGGTTAGGTTAGGCTAGGTTAGGTTAGGTTAGGGTAGGTTAGGTTAGGTTAGGTTAGGTTAGGATAAGTTAGGTTAAGTGAGGTTAGGTAAGGTTTATCACGAAACAGGACAAATGTTCCCAGACGCTGGTCTTAGTCTTATGGTGATCCGCAGCTAGAGCTTTTGGTCATATGACCTGGCCTTCCACTGGCTTGCTCCTCCACCCCTTTTAAAAATTATGCTCTTACTAAGAGGTTATCAAGACAAGGATTGTACCGGTCATTTTCACTCTCTATGGTGGACCTGACAGACGCCTCCAGCGAGTTACTTTTGTTAAGTTGCTCAACTGTGTCGTGTGGTCTGGACATGACTTCCAGGAAGCAGTCCAGGTAACGCAGCCACTGGACATGAGTGGTTTATTCTCTCCTAAACCAGGACAACCAGGGTTGCAGTGAGGGGTGACCCCATGACCATTCCAAAGGATTCTTTATTGAAACCGATGCACAGCTTAATATGCGCCTGGGCCAATAGGTCTGTGTTCCTCTTCATGTTCTTACATCCCGAGACAGAAGAGTAAGAAGGTAGAGGTTATCAGCGTTTTTTAGAGTACTAGAGTGCTGGCTTGTGTTGTGAGAACTCTAGTAGACGAATAAATCATAACTAACGAGGTTCTTGTTCCTGAAGTTGGTGTTCTTAGTCTTGTGCTTCAGAGCAGTAGGATCAGTCATGCCTAGGTGCTAGGAGACGCACTTTGCCAGCACTCTCTCCACTTTGCGTGACGCACTCTCCTTGGCGAAGGAGACAGGTCGAGGAGGAACTCATAGTTTATTAACTTGTGGGTAACTCATACGTGTGTGCTGGTCTGGGGCTGTACGTGGGCAACCCATACCTGCGTCGTGATCTAGGGATGTACGTGGGCAGCTCATACCTGCGTCGTGATCTAGGGATGTACGTGGGCAACCCACACCTGTGTGGTGGTCTAGGGTTGTATGGGCACCAGATACAGAGGTGTTTCACAACTTGTGTGTTGATGGGAAAGAGTTTGATCAACTTCTCCAGTCACCACAGAAACTGTGTCATATTCTTAATGATAAATAAAAGCCACAGGATGGTGAGACACATGTACGACACTTAAGTATATATGAAACTAAAAATGGTAAACAGTGCCATCAGGTTGATAAGTAAGACACATGTGCAACAGTTAGGTATCTTTATTCCGAAACGTTTCGCCTCCACAGCAGGCTTCTTCTGTCGAGTATGACGGTGATTACAGTCTTGGAGACCGCCTCCAGCATTGTAATTACATTTGTATTTAACCGAAGAAGCCTGGATACGAAGCGAAATCTTCCAGAAAATAAAGATAGCCACCTGTACACACCTGTCTTACCAATGTACACCCAATACAACCACGCCATTACCCGACCATTTTTTTAAAGCCTGACCAAGGGTACATTTATCACTGTCAGCGGCGCTGATAAGTGAACTGCAAAACTGAGAGTGCAACCTAAAGAATACGACTCCAATATGGCTGATCATCTACACGAAGGAGATACCTATCAACATCCCTCTCTCTGAAGATTGAGACACTTATGCAGCATATGGGAATGTTATTCAGGAAACGTTTCGCCACACAGTGGCTTCATCAGTCCAATACAAAGAGGAAGGCGTAAGGAGAGGAGGAGTATGAGGTAATCAGTCCCTCAGCCTGGAGTCGATGTGTTCAGTCCATCCTTCCTCTTTGTATTGGGCTGATGAAGCCACTGTGTGGCGAAACGTTTCCTGAATAAAGATTCCCATATGCTGCATAAGTGTCTCAATCTTCAACTTGTCGGTTTTTCAAACCATTCATCACATCCCTCTCTCTCTCTTTCTTTCTCTATTTATGAAATAAGATTAAATATCTAAGTAAGGCGAGTAGCATCATAGACAACAGTTAATGATGAACTATAATGGTCTGGTGATACCTACAAGATATGGAAAAAGACGTTTATGTATAGTTCAGGACATTTATTAGACGGAGCGTTTCGCCACGAGTCGTTATCTGTATTAGACGAAAATTAGACACATGTGCAACGTCTTGGTATCTTTATTCTAGACGTTTCGCCATCCAGTGGCTTTATCAATACAAATTCCACGACATTTAGTTCTACCGTTTTCCAGTTATGTCCATAAATTTGTGTTGATAGAGTCACTGGAGGGCGAAACGTCTACAATAAAGATACCCAGATATTGCACATGTGTCTAATTTTCGTCTTGTCATTATTCTATACCATTCATGTACAACTTTCTGTTGTAGGACTGAGAAGTCACTCGTGGCGATACGTCTCATCTGATGTCCTGACCTCTAACTATGTCATTTTTCACAACATTTTTAATATTCATCTCATCTGAGGTTAATATATGAGGCCCAATATCATATGTTGATTCTAAACATGTAACTCTTCCTGGCAACACTGTATTAACACATGTAAACATTGATAACCTGGAATAGTTATCCCTGTTCTCCAGATCAGTGAACTGTTGTGTTACTGTCAGAGGATAGGTGTTGCTTCAGCGGCATTCACAGTAGGCCTACCCAGCCTTCTAGATAACCAGTGCTTCTAGATGCCTAGTGCTTCTAGATACCCACCCATCTAGATACCCAGCCTTCTAGATACCCACCCTTCTAGATACCCATCCTTCTAGATAAATAAATACGACACCCTACATATGTGTGTGCTCACCTATTTGTTATTTGTGTGTGTGTGTGTGTGTGTTGTGTGTGTGTGTGTGTGTACTCACTTAATTGTACTCACCTAGTTGTGGTTGCAAGGATCGATTCACAGCTCCTGGTCCCGCTTCTTCACTGGTCGCTACTAGGTCACTCTTCCAGCTCCATGAGTTTTATCATACCTCTTCTTAAAGCTTTGTATGGATCCTGCCTCCACTACATCACTTCCCAGACTATTCCACTTCCTGACAACTCTGTGATTGAAAAAATACTTCCTAACATCCCTGTGATTCATCTGTGTCTTCATCTTCCAACTGTGACCCCTTGTTACTGTGTCCAATCTCTGGAACATAATGTCTCTGTTCACCTCGTCGATTCCTCTCAGTATTTTATATGTCGTTATCATATCTCCCCTATCTCTATTGTCCTCCAGTGTCATCAGGTGGATTTCCCTTAACCTCTCCTCTTAGGACATAGCCCTTAACTCCAGGACTAGTATTATTGCAAACCTTCGCACTTTCTCTAATATCCTTAAGTGCTTGGCTAGGTGTGGGTTCCAAACTGGTTCTGCATACTCCAATATGGGCCTAACGTACACGATGTACAAGATCCTGAACGATTTCTTATTAAGATGTCGGAATGCTGTTCTGAGGTTTGCTAGGCGCCCATATGCTGCAGGAGTTATTTGGTTGATGTGCGCTTCAGGAGATGTGCCTGGTGTTATACTCACCCCAAGATCTTTTTCCTTGTGTGAGGTTTGTAGTCTCTGGCCCCCTAGACTGTACTCCGTCTGCGATCTTCTTTGCTCTTCCCCAATCTTTATGACTGCACTTGGTAGGGTTGAACTCCAGGAGCCGGTTTCTGAACCAGGTCTCCAGCCTGTCCAGATCCCTTTGTAGTTATGCCTGGTCCTCGTCCGATTGAATTCTTCTAATCAACTTTACATAATTTGCAAACAGGGACACTCCTGAGTCTATTCCTTCCTTCATGTCGCTCACAAATACCAGAAACAGCACCGGTTCTAGTACTGACCCATGTAGAACCCCGCTCGTCACAGGCGCCCACTCTGATACCTCGCCACGTACCATGACTCGCTGTTGTCTTCCTGATAGGTATTCCCTGATCCATTGCACTACCTTCCCTGTTATCCCTGCCTGGTCCTACAGCTTTTGCATTGATCTCTTGTGTGGAACTATGTCAAACGATTTCTTACAGTCCAAGAAAACGCAGTCTACCCACCCCTCTCTCTCTTGTCTTACTGCTGTCACCATGTCGTAGAACTCCAGTCCCTGAAAATGTGCTGGCTGTCGTTGATAATTCTAGGTGTTCCACCACTCTTCTCCTGATAATCTTCTCTATGACTCTACATACTAAACATATCAGTGACACTGGTATTTAGTTTAATGTTTCGTGTCTATCTCCTTTTTTAAAAATTTGGACTACGTCTGCTGTCTTCCATATCTCAGGTAGTCGCCCTGTTTCGATAGATGTGTTGAAGATGTTGTTAGTGGTACACACAGCGCCTCTGTCTCTCTCTCTCAGGACCCATAGAGAGATGTTTAGGTACCCAGCTCGCTTAGCAGCCTCTTCACTTCTTCCTCGGTTGTATGTATTGTGTCCAGCACTTGATGGTGTACCCCACCTCTCCGTCTTTCTGGAGTCCTTTCTGTCTCCTCTGTTAACACTTCTTTGAATCTCATTTTCAGCTCCTCACATACTTCGTGGTCGTTTCTTGTGATCTCCCCTCCTTTCTTCCTTAGCCTGATTACCTGGTCCTTGACTGTTGTTTTCCTCCTGATGTGGCTGTACAACAGCTTTAGGCCAGATTTGGCTTTCACTGCTATGTCATTTTCGTATTGTCATTGAGCCTCCCTTCTACCTGTGCATATTCATTTCTGTCTCTACGACTGCTCTCCTTATTCTCCTGGGTCATTTTCCTTCTATACTTCTTCCGTTCTCTAGCACACTTAGTTTTTGTCTCTCTACACGTTTGGGTAAACCAAGTGCTCACCCTGGCTTTCTCGGTACTTCCGTTACCTTTCGGTACAAACCTCTCCTCAGCTTCCTTGCAAATTGTTATTACATTTTCCGCCATCTCATTTACTGACTTCCCTGCAGTTCTCTGTCCCACTGAACCTCATGCAGGAAATTCCTCATGCCTGTGTAGTTCCCTCTCTTGTAGTTTGGCTTCATTCGTCCTGGCCTTCCTGCTTCCCTCTCCACTTGTAACTCTATTCGAAGCTCAGAACCACGTGGTCACTGGCCCCAAAGGGTCTTTCATATGTGATCTCAATATCTGCATTAGTCAAGGTGAATTCTAGGTCCAGTCTTGCTGGCTCATTCTCTCCTTTCTCTTTGGATGTGTCCCTTACGTGTTGGTAAATTTGGTTTTACAGTACCACCTCCATCATCTTAGCACTCCATGTTTATTGGCCCACATTTGGCTCCGGGTTCTCCCAGTCGATTTCCTTGTGATTGAAGTCACCCATAATCAGTAGCTTTGCCCTGCTCGCATGAGCCCTTCTGGCCACCTCAGCTAGTGTGTCAACCATCGCTCTGTTACTCTCATCATACTCTTCCCTTGGCCTCTGCTGTTCTGTGGTGGGTTATACATCACTGCAATTACCACCTTGGGACCTTCAGATTGAAGTGTTCCTATTACGTAGTCTCTTGCTTCTCCTCTGTCTCCTCTCACCAGCTCATCAAAGTCCCATTGGTTTTTGATGAGCAGCGCCACTCCTCAATCTGATGAGCAATGCCACTCCTCCACCCCTTCTGTTCCCTCTGTCTTTTCTCAGGATCTGATATCCCGTTAGAAAGATGGCATCTGTTATCATTCCTGTGAGCTTGATTTCTGTAAGAGCTATGATGTCCGGTGATGCCTCTTTGACTCTTTCGTGCCACTTCTCCCATTTATTAGTTATTCATCATCAGCGTTGGTGTACCATACCTTCAGTTTCCTCTATAATATCGTGTTCTGGGGGAGGGTCTGTGAGGGTGGGGGACCTGGCAGTGTGCTGTGGTATTCTACAGCAAAGTGTTGGGTGGGGTCTGTAAGTGTGGATTGTGGGTTGTGTTAGGATAGCATGTTTGGTTGTGATGAATGGTTTGAAAAACCGACAAGTTGAAGATTGAGACACTTATGCAGCATATGGGAATATTTATTCAGGAAACGTTTCGCCACACAGTGGCTTCATCAGTCTACAAAGAGGAAGGCGTAAGGAGAGGAGGAGTATGAGGTAACCAGTCCCTCAGCCTGGAGTCGATTTGTTCAGTCCATCAATCTTGTAGAATGTACATTCTACTGATGAAGCCACTGTGTGGCGAAACGTTTCCTGAATAAAGATTCCCATATGCTGCATAAGTGTCTCAATCTTCAACATGTTTGGTTGTGTGTGTGTGTGTGTGTGTGTGTGTGTGTGTGTGTGTGTGTGTGTGTGTGTGTGAGTGTGTGTGTGTGTGTGTGTGTGTGTGTGTACGTGTGTGTATGTATCCACATATACACAACACATACATGTAACATATAATCAACAATTTAGTTCACCTTGTTACCCTGGTCAGAGAGACAGGTGCCAGGGAAGGCTCCGCCATTCTTCGTGTTCACCGCTACATCAATGTATATATAAGGAATCACTAAATTATATGTTAAACTCATGAATCACGCCTTAGTGGCATTTAAATTTACATGACTCCAATATTCTACCAATGTTCTCTTGTAAAATTACGTCCTTTATCAAGGTTTTTATTTGAAGATTATATAATATATATATATATATATTATATATATATATATATATATATATATATATATATATATATATATATATATATATTATATATATATATATATATATATATATATATATAATATATATATTATATATATATATATATATATATATATATATATATATATCTATATATATATATATATATTATATATATATATATATAATATATAATAATATATATAAATAATATATATAATAGAATATATATTTATATCATAATACTAAATACACAATTGTAATATTATTATTATTATTATTATTATTATTATTATTATTATTATATTATTATTATTATTATTATTATTCATCATTAACATTATCATTATTTCCAATGAAGCGCTAAACTGGTAGGGGATGACGTATCTGTCAAGGGGAGGGGGAAAAGAGAGTTGGAAACCACAGGTGGGATAGGCAGGCATCATAGGGCCTTGATCCGAGGAACCAGAGCTAGCATCCCCTCTCTCTCCTGCCTCGGATCGAGCCTGATTTGCCTCCCACTTGTGTGTGACCTCGTGCTGGTCTAGCGCTCCCCCGTCGAGGACTGAAGCAACTAAAAGGGGAATTTCAACGCACCAGAAGGAAGTCATCCAAACCGTATGTTTTATCCGGCTTTTGTGTGTTTTATCCGGTTTTTATGAGTGCTATTTAACGGTTATGTGTTCTATCTGGATTTTATGTGTTTTATCTGGCTGTTTTGTGTTCTGTCTCTCTCTTCATGTGCTTTATATGGCTTTTATGTGTACTATCTGGCTTTTATATGTGCTATCAGGCTTTAATGTGTACTATCTTTTATGCGTGCTTTCCGGCTGTTATGCGTGCTATCCGGCTGTTATGCGTGCTATCCGGCTGTTATGCGTGCTTTCCGGCTGTTATGCGTGCTATCCGGCTGTAATGCGTGCTATCCGGCTTTCGTTTTTATGAAATATTTGACATATGACACTGACCTTGACTGTATCATTATTGATTATGTCATCAGTGACCCGCGTAATGGTTCTAACATGTGTGTGTCTAGTGTGTGTGTCTAGTGTGTGTGTCTAGTGTGTGTGTCTAGTGTGTGTGTCTAGTGTGTGTGTCTAGTGTGTGTGTCTAGTGTGTGTGTCTAGTGTGTGTGTCTAGTGTGTTGTCTAGTGTGTGTGTCTAGTGTGTGTGTCTAGTGTGTGTGTCTAGTGTGTGTGTCTAGTGTGTGTGTCTAGTGTGTGTGTCTAGTGTGTGTGTCTAGTGTGTGTGTCTAGTGTGTGTGTCTAGTGTGTGTGTCTAGTGTGTGTGTCTAGTGTGTGTGTCTAGTGTGTGTGCTAGTGTGTGTGTCTATGTGTGTGTCTATGTAGTGTGTCTAGTGTTATGTGTCTAGTGTGTGTTGTCTAGTGTTGTGTGTCTATGTGTGTGTCTAGTGTGTGTGTCTAGTGTGTGTGTCTAGTGTGTGTGTCTATGTGTGATGATGTCTAGTGTGTGTGTCTAGTGTGTGCTATGTGCTGTTGTTGTTCTAGTGTGTGTGTCTAGTGTGTGTGTCTAGTGTGTGTGTCTAGTGTGTGTGTCTAGTGGTGTGTCTATGTGTGTGTCTAGTGTTGTTCTAGTGTGTGTGTCTAGTGTGTGTGTCTAGTGTGTTAGTGTTGTCTATGTGTAGTGTCTAGTGTGTGTGTCTAGTGTGTGTGTCTAGTGTGTGTGTCTAGTGTGTGTGTCTAGTGTGTGATTCTAGTGTGTGTGTCTAGTTGTTAGTGTGTCTAGTGTGTGTGTCTAGTGTGTGTGTCTATGTGTGTGTCTAGTGTGTTATTTGTCTATGTGTGTCAGTGTTGTCTAGTGTGTGTGTCTAGTGTGTGTGTCTAGTGTGTTGTGTCTAGTGTGTGTGTCTAGTGTGTGTGTCTAGTTGTTGTCTAGTGTGTGTGTCTATGTGTGTGTCTAGTGTGGTGTTCTATGTGTGGCTATGTGTTCTAGTGTGTGTGTCAGTGTGTGTGTCTAGTGTGTGTTCTAGTGTGTGTGTCTAGTGTTGTGTGTCTAGTGTGTGTGTCTAGTGTGTGTGTCTAGTGTGTGTGTCTAGTGTGTGTGTCTAGTGTGTGTCGTGTGTGTGTGTCTAGTGTGTGTGTCTAGTGTGTGTGTGTCTAGTGTGTGTGTCTAGTGTGTGTGTCTAGTGTGTGTGTCTAGTGTGTGTCTATGTTGTGTCTAGTGTGTGTGTCTAGTGTGTGGTGTCTAGTGTTGTCTAGTGTGTGTGTCTAGTGTGTGTGTCTAGTGTGTGTGTCTAGTGTGTGTGTCTAGTGTGTGTGTCTAGTGTGTGTGTCTAGTGTGTGTGTTCTAGTGTGTGTGTCTAGTTGTGTCTGTGTTCTAGGTGTATGTGTCTAGTTGTGTTATGTGTTGTCTAGTGTGTGTGTCTAGTGTTGTGTCTAGTGTGTGTCTAGTGTGTGTGTCTAGTGTGTGTGTCTAGTGTGTGTGTGTCTAGTGGTAGTGTGTGTCTATGTGTGTCATGTGTTGTCTAGTGTGTGTCTAGTGTGGTGTCTAGTGTGTTGTCTAGTTGTGTGTCTAGTGTGTGTCTAGTGTGTGTGTCTAGTGTGTGTGTCTAGTGTGTTGTGTCTAGTGTTGTCTAGTGGTTTTGTGTCTATGTGTGTTCTAGTGTGTGTGTCTAGTGTGTGTGTCTAGTGTGTCTAGTGTGTGGTCTAGTGTTTAGTGTCTAGTGTGTGTGTCTAGTGTGTTGTGTGGTGCTAGTGTGTGTGTCTAGTGTGTGTCTGTTGGATCTATGTGTGTAGTGTGTCTAGTGTGTGTGTCTAGTGTGTGTGTCTAGTGTGTGCTGTGGTTGTCTAGGTTTGCTATGTGTGTGTCTAGTGTGTGTGTCTAGTGTGTGGTCTATGTGTGTCTAGTGTGTGGTAGTGTGGTCTAGTGTGTGTATGTTGTGTCTAGTGTGTGTGTCTAGTTAGGTGTTGTCTAGTGTGTGTGTCTAGTGTTGTAGTGTTGTGTCTAGTGTGTGTTCTAGTGTGTGTGTCTAGTGTGTGTGTCTAGTGTTGTGTCTAGTGTGTGTGTCTAGTGTGTGTGTCTAGTGTGTGTGTCTAGTGTGTGTCTAGTGTTGTGTCTAGTGTGTGTGTCTAGTGTGTATGTGTCTATTGTTGTGTGTGTCTAGTGTGTCGGTTTGTCTAGTGTGTGTGTCTAGTGTGTGTGTCTAGTTGTAGTGGGTCTAGTGTGTGTGTCTATGTGTGTGTCTATGTGTGTGTCTAGTGTGTGTGTCTAGTGTGTGTGTCTAGTGGTGTCAGTGTGTGTGTCTAGTGTTGTGTGTCTAGTGTGTGTGTCTAGTGTGTGTGTCTAGTGTGTGTGTCTAGTGTTGTGTCTAGTGTGGTGTCTAGTGTGTGGTTAGTGTGTGTCTAGTTGGTGTTGTGTTCTAGTGTGTGTTCTAGTGTGTGTGTCTAGTGTGTGTCTATGTGTGTGTAGTGTGTGTGTCTAGTGTGTGTCTAGTGTGTGTGTCTAGTGTGTGTGTCTAGTGTGTGTGTCTAGGTGTGTGTCTAGTGTGTGTGTGTCTAGTGTTGTTGTCTAGTGTGTGTGTCTAGTGGTGTGTCTAGTGTGTGTGTCTAGTGTGTGTGTCTAGTGTGTGTGTCTAGTGTTGTGTGTCAGTGTGTGTGTCTAGTGTGTGTGTCTAGTGTGTGGTGTCTAGTGTTGTGTCTAGTGTGTGTGTCTAGTGTGTTTTAGTGGTGGTCTAGTGTGTGTGTCTAGTGTGTGTTGTGGTTTCTAGTGTGTGTGTGTCTAGTGTGTGTGTCTAGTGTGTGTTGTCTATGTCTAGTGTGTGGTCTAGTGTGTGTCTAGTTGTGTTAGTGGTGTGTCTAGTGTGTGTGTCTAGTGTGTCTAGGTGTATGGTGTCTAGTGTGTGTCTAGTGTGTGTGTCTAGTGTGTGTGTCTAGTGTGTGTGTCTAGTGTGGTGTGTCTAGTGTGTTTTGTGGTCTAGGTGTTGTGTGGTTCTAGTGTGTGTGTCTAGTGTGTGTGTCTAGTGTGTTGTTAGTGTGTGTGTCTAGTTGTGTAGTGTGTGTGTCTAGTGTGTGTGTCTAGTGTGTGTTCTAGTGTGTGTGTCTAGTGTGTGTGTCTAGTGTGTGTGTCTAGTGTTGTGTGTTCTAGTTGTGTGTCAGTTGTGTCTAGTGTGTGTCTAGTGTGTGTGTCTAGTGTGTGTGTCTAGTTGTTTTAGTGTGTCTAGTGTGTGTGTCTAGTGTGTGTGTCTAGTGTGTGTGTCTAGTGTGTGTGTCTAGTGTGTGTGTCTAGTGTGTGTGTCTAGTGTGTGTGTCTAGTGTTGTTGTGTGGTGCTAGTGTGTGTGTCTATGTGTGTGTCTAGTGTGTGTGTTCTAGTGTGTGTGTCTAGTGTGTGTGTCTAGTGTGTGTGTCTATGTGTGCTATGTGTGTGCTAGTGTGTGTGTCTAGTGTTGTGTGTCTAGTGTGTGTGTCTAGTGTGTGTGTCTAGTGTGTGTGTCTAGTGGTGTGTCTATGTGTGTAGTGTGTGTTCTAGTGTGTGTGTCTAGTGTGTGTGTCTAGTGTGTGTGTCTAGTGTGTGTGTCTAGTGTGTGTGTGTGTCTAGTGTGTGTGTCTAGTGTGTGTGTCTAGTGTGTGTGTCTAGTGTGTGTGTCTAGTGTGTGTGTCTAGTGTGTGTGTCTATGTGTGTGTGTCAGTGTGTGTCTAGTGGTGTCTAGTGGTGTTCTAGTGTGTGTGTCTAGTGTGTGTGTCTAGTGTGTGTGTCTAGTGTGTTGTCTAGTGTGTGTGTCTAGTGTGTGTGTCTAGTGTGTGTGTAGTGTGGGGGTCTAGTGTGTGTGTCTAGTGTGTTGTCTGTGTGGCAGTGGTGTCTAGTGTGTGTGTCTAGTGTGGTGTCTAGTGTGTGTGTCTAGTGTTGTCTAGTGTGTGTGTCTAGTGTGTGTGTCTAGTGTGTGTGTCTAGTGTGTGTGTCTAGTGTGTGTGTGGTCTAGTGTGTGTGTTCTAGTGTGTGTGTCTAGGTGTGTGTCTGTGTTCTAGTGTGTCTAGTGTGTGTCTAGTGTGTGTGTCTAGTGTGTGTGTCTAGTGTGTGTGTCTAGTGTGTGTGTCTAGTGTGTGTCTATGTGTGTAGTCTAGTGTGTGTGTCTATGTGTTCTGTGTCTAGTGTGTGTGTCTAGTGTGTGTGTCTAGTGTGGTGTGTCTAGTTTTGTGTGTAGTGTGTTAGTGTGTGTGGTCTAGTGTGTGTGTCTAGTGTGTGTGGTCTGTGTGTGTCTATGTGTGTGTCAGTGTTTGTCTAGTGTGTGTGTCTAGTGTGTTGTCTAGTGTGTGTGTCTAGGTGTGTTGTTGTGTGCTATGTGTGTCTGTGTGTGTCTAGTGTGTTGTCTAGTGTGGTGTCTAGTGTGTGTGTCTAGTGTTGTGTGTGTCTAGTGTGTGTGTCTAGTGTGTGTGTCTAGTGTGTGTGTCTAGTGTGTGTTGTGTTGTGTAGTGTGTGTCTAGTGTGTGTCTAGTGTGTGTGTCTAGTGTGTGTGTCTAGTGTGTGTGTCTAGTGTGTGTGTGTCTAGTGTGTGTGTTCTATGTGTGTGTTCTAGGTGTTGTGTGTCTAGTGTGTGTGTGTCTAGTGTGTTGTATGTGTGTGTGTCTAGTGTGTGTGTCTAGTGTGTGTGGTCTAGTGTGTGTTCTAGTGTGGTGTTCTAGTGTGTGTGTCTAGTGTGTGTGTCTAGTGTGTGTCTAGTGTGTTGTCTAGTGTGTGTGTCTATGTGTAGTGTGTGGTCTATGTGTGTGTCAGTGTGTGTCTAGTGTGGTGTAGTGTGTGTCTAGTGTGTGTGTGTCTAGTGTGTGTGTCTAGTGTGTGTGTCTAGTGTGTGTGTCTAGTGTGTAGTGTCTATGGTGTGTGTGTCTAGTGTGTGTGTCTAGTGTGTGTGTCTAGGTGTGTGTCTAGTGTGTGTGTCTAGTGTGTGTGTCTAGTGTGTGTCTAGTGTGTGTGTCTAGTGTGTGTGTCTAGTGGTGGTGTGTCTAGTGTGTGTGTCTAGTGTGTGTGTCTAGTGTGTGTGTCTAGTGTGTGTGTCTAGTGTGTGTGTCTAGTGTGTGTGTCTAGTGTGTGTGTCTAGTGTGGTGTCAGTGTGTGTGTCTATGTGTGTGTTAGTGTCTAGTGTGTGTGTCTAGTGTGTGTGTCTAGTGTGTGTCTAGTGTGTGTGTCTAGTGTGTGTGTCTAGTGTGTGGTTTGTCTAGTGTGTGTGGTGTCTAGTGTGTGTGTCTAGTGTGTGTGTCTAGTGGTGGTGTGTCTAGTGTGTGTGTCTAGTGTGTGTGTGTCTAGTGTGTGTGTCTAGTTGGTGTGTGTGTGTCTAGTGTGTGTGTCTAGTGTGTTAGTGTTCTAGTGTGTGTGTCTAGTGTGTGTGTCTAGTGTGTGTGTCTAGTGTGTGTGTCTAGTGTGTGTGTCTAGTGTGTGTGTCTAGTGTGTGTGTCTAGTTGTGTCAGTGTGTGCTAGTGTTTTTCTAGTTGGTGCAGTGGTGTGTTGTTGTGTCTAGTGTGTGTGTCTGGTGTGTGTGTTGTCTAGTGTGTGTCGGTGTGTGTTCTGTGTGCGTGTTGGTTGGTCTAATGTGTGTGTCTAGTGTGTGTGTCTGGTGTGTGTGTGTCTAGTGTGTGTCTAGTGTGTGTCTAGTGTGTGTCTAGTGTGTGTGTCTAGTGTGCGTGCCTGGTGTGTGTGTCTAATGTGTGTGTCTAGTGTGTGTGTCTAGAGTGTGTTTATAACTCACCAAGACGACATGAATGTAGGTAACCAAGTGCGTGGAGCAACTTATGATGTGAACAGACTGACTGATGTTGTAGTAGACAGACTTGGGCTTGGTTACAAGTACTTCTGATAGACTGATGTTGCAGTAGACAAACTTGGGCTAGGTTACAAGTACTTCTGATAGACTGATGTTGCAGTAGACAAACTTGGGCTAGGTTACAAGTACTTCTGATAGACTGATGTTGCAGTAGACAAACTTGGGCTAGGTTACAAGTACTTCTGATAGACTGATGTTGCAGTAGACAAACTTGGGCTAGGTTACAAGTACTTCTGATAGACTGATGTTGCAGTAGACAAACTTGGGCTTGGTTACAAGTACTTCTGACAGTTTAACAGATACACAAATGATGATCAAACTAAATACAAAGTATGTGACCAGCCATGTGGTCAGTATGTTGAAACTATGTACTTGACTGACCACTTATCGTAGAATATAGAGATAGACAAGATATCTTATTAAAGATAATAAGATAACAGACATATTTAGCAAATTTGCGAAATTTTCTGGAACAGATAAGTGATCTGTAGATATAAATCCAAGTGTTCTCCTGATAACCCTTTCGAGGCCTAGTTCCTAGGCCTATTGTGTATCCAAATGCTCTTGTACTGCCCTCCATAGATCGGATATGTGGTTTACCATAAACTAGCTGCTCAGGTGGTTATTATATTCACTATCTCACTTTAATATACACACAATATGCTTCCCATACACACAAACAAACACACACACTCACTCATACACACACACACACTCACACACTCACACACTCACACATACACACACGCACAGAACGTTGTTAGGAAGTGAACGACCAAGGTGAGGAAGCAACGGAAGAAGCTGGTCCAATACGCAGTTTAAAGAAAAGGGATGACAGAGCTAATGTGGCCAGTCAGAGAACGAGACTGTTTGTGAGTATCTCAAAGACTGGAGCAGGAGCCGAGACTCGACCCCTCGCAACTATAAGTAGGTGGGTACAATTATGTTGTGTATGTGTAGCGAATCTTGAATAATAATAATAATAATAATAATAATAATAATAATAATAATAATAATAATAATAATAATAATAAATATTATTATTTTATTATTATATTATTATTATTATATTATTATTATTATTATTATTATTATTATTATTATTATTATTTATTATTATAATTATTATTATTATTATTATAATTATTATTATTGAATTAATTAAGGCCTTGTTTATATGAGTCCATAATTAAATTGTTTCAGTGGATGTAGAAGGGGAGAGTACAAACATAAACATTGTTTGTACTCAAAGAGTTGTAGCACGACTCGTGATATAAGACGACTGGTGACTCTTACACCGTCTTACTGAACTTCAACTTGTAAGATGATCGGTGCGTTATGCATGGTCCTTATAACTGGCAAGTACTCTACTGCAGCTTGTAGTGCCTTGTAGAACTTGTGTTGATCTTATTGGAGCTTGTAGTGCCTTGTAGAACTTGTGTTGATCTTACTGGAGCTTGTAGTGCCTTGTAGAACTTGTGTTGATCTTACTGGAGCTTGTAGTACCTTGTAGAACTTGTGTTGATCTTACTGCAGCTTGTAGTACCTTGTAGAACTTATGTTGATCTCACTGGAGCTTGTAGTACCTTGTAGAACTTATGTTGATCTTACTGCAGCTTGTAGTACCTTGTAGAACTTATGTTGATCTTACTGCAGCTTGTAGTACCTTGTAGAACTTATGTTGATCTTACTGCAGCTTGTAGTACCTTGTAGAACTTGTGTTGATCTTACTGCAGCTTGTAGTACCTTGTAGAACTTGTGTTGATCTTACTGCAGCTTGTAGTACTTTGTAGAACTTATGTTGATCTTACTGCAGCTTGTAGTACCTTGTAGAACTTATGTTGATCTTACTGCAGCTTGTAGTACCTTGTAGAACTTATGTTGATCTTACTGGAGCTTGTAGTACCTTGTAGAACTTATGTTGATCTTACTGCAGCTTGTAGTACCTTGTAGAACTTGTGTTGATCTTACTGCAGCTTGTAGTACCTTGTAGAACTTGTGTTGATCTTACTGCAGCTTGTAGTACCTTGTAGAACTTGTGTTGATCTTACTGCAGCTTGTAGTACTTTGTAGAACTTATGTTGATCTTACTGCAGCTTGTAGTACCTTGTAGAACTTGTGTTGATCTTACTGCAGCTTGTAGTACCTTGTAGAACTTGTGTTGATCTTATTGGAGCTTGTAGTGCCTTGTAGAACTTGTGTTGATCTTACTGGAGCTTGTAGTGCCTAGTAGAACTTGTGTTGATCTTACTGGAGCTTGTAGTACCTTGTAGAACTTGTGTTGATCTTACTGCAGCTTGTAGTACCTTGTAGAACTTATGTTGATCTCACTGGAGCTTGTAGTACCTTGTAGAACTTATGTTGATCTTACTGCAGCTTGTAGTACCTTGTAGAACTTATGTTGATCTTACTGGAGCTTGTAGTACCTTGTAGAACTTATGTTGATCTTACTGGAGCTTGTAGTACCTTGTAGAACTTATGTTGATCTTACTGCAGCTTGTAGTACCTTGTAGAACTTGTGTTGATCTTACTGGAGCTTGTAGTACCTTGTAGAACTTATGTTGATCTTACTGCAGCTTGTAGTGCCTTGTAGAACTTATGTTGATCTTACTGGAGCTTGTAGTGCCTTGTAGAACTTATGTTGATCTTACTGCAGCTTGTAGTACCTTGTAGAACTTATGTTGATCTTACTGGAGCTTGTAGTGCCTTGTAGAACTTATGTTGATCTTACTGGAGCTTGTAGTGCCTTGTAGAACTTATGTTGATCTTACTGCAGCTTGTAGTACCTTGTAGAACTTGTGATGATCTTACTGGAGCTTGTAGTGCCTTGTAGAACTTCCTGTTACCTTCTAGAACTTGTGGTGCCTCATTGGAGCTTCTAGGAACTTGTAGGATCTTGTAGGTCATGTAGAACTTCTCTGAAATTTGTAGTCTTGTTGGATCTTACTGGAGATTGTACCATACTTGTAGTGATACCCGCCATCCTTCACTACCATACTTGTAGACGATACTCGCCATCCTTCACTACCGTACTTGTAGACGATACCCGCCATCCTTCACTACCATACTTGTAGACGATACCCGTGATCCTTCACTACCGTACTTGTAGACGATACCCGCCATCCTTCACTACCGTACTTGTAGACGATACCCGCCATCCTTCACTACCGTACTTGTAGACGATACCCGCCATCCTTCACTACCGTACTTGTAGACGATACTCGCCATCCTTCACTACCGTACTTGTAGACGATACCCGCCATCCTACACTACCATACTTGTAGACGATACCCGCCATCCTACACTACCATACTTGTAGACGATACTCGCCATCCTTCACTACCGTACTTGTAGACGATACCCGCCATCCTTCACTACCATACTTGTAGACGATACCCGCCATCCTTCACTACCGTACTTGTAGACGATACCCGCCATCCTTCACTACCGTACTTGTAGACGATACTCGCCATCCTTCACTACCGTACTTGTAGACGATACCCGCCATCCTACACTACCATACTTGTAGACGATACCCGCCATCCTACACTACCATACTTGTAGACGATACCCGCCATCCTACACTACCATACTTGTAGACGATACCCGCCATCCTACACTACCATACTTGTAGACGATACCCCGCCATCCTACACTACCATACTTGTAGACGATACCCGCCATCCTACACTACCATACTTGTAGACGATACCCGCCATCCTACACTACCATACTTGTAGACGATACCCGCCATCCTATACTACCATACTTGTAGACGATACCCGCCATCCTACACTACCATACTTGTAGACGATACCCGCCATCCTACACTACCATATTGTAGACGATACCCGCCATCCTACACTACCATACTTGTAGACGATACACGCCATCCTACACTACCATACTTGTAGACGATACCCGCCATCCTACACTACCATACTTGTAGACGATACCCGCCATCCTACACTACCATACTTGTAGAGATACCCGCCATCCTACACTACCATACTTGTAGAGATACCCGCCATCCTACACTACCATACTTGTAGAGATACCCGCCATCCTACACTACCATACTTGTAGAGATACCCGCCATCCTACACTACCATACTTGTAGAGATACCCGCCATCCTACACTACCATATTTGTAGACGATACCCGCCATCCTACACTACCATATTTGTAGACGATACCCGCCATCCTACACTACCATATTTGTAGACGATACCCGCCATCCTACACTACCATACTTGTAGAGATACCCGCCATCCTACACTACCATACTTGTAGAGATACCCGCCATCCTACACTACCATACTTGTAGAGATACCCGATATCCTACACTACCATACTTGTAGAAGATACCCGCCATCCTACACTACCATACTTGTAGACGATACCCGCCATCCTACACTACAATATTTGTAGACGATACCCGCCATCCTACACTACCATACTTGTAGACGATACTCGCCATCCTACGCTACCATACTTGTAGACGATACTCGCCATCCTTCACTACCGTACTTGTAGACGATACCCGCCATCCTACACTACCATACTTGTAGACGATACCCGCCATCCTACACTACCATACTTGTAGACGATACCCGCCATCCTACACTACCATACTTGTAGACGATACCCGCCATCCTACACTACCATACTTGTAGACGATACCCGCCATCCTACACTACCATATTTGTAGACGATACCCGCCATCCTACACTACCATACTTGTAGACGATACCCGCCATCCTACACTACCATACTTGTAGACGATACCCGCCATCCTACACTACCATACTTGTAGACGATACCCGCCATCCTACACTACCATACTTGTAGACGATACCCGCCATCCTACACTACAATATTTGTAGACGATACCCGCCATCCTACACTACCATACTTGTAGACGATACTCGCCATCCTACACTACCATACTTGTAGACGATACTCGCCATCCTTCACTACCGTACTTGTAGACGATACCCGCCATCCTACACTACCATACTTGTAGACGATACCCGCCATCCTACACTACCATACTTGTAGACGATACCCGCCATCCTACACTACCATACTTGTAGACGATACCCACCATCCTACACTACCATACTTGTAGACGATTCTCGCCATCCTACACTACAATACTTGTAGACGATACCCACCATCCTACACTAACATACTTGTAGACGATACTCGCCATCTTACACTACCATACTTGTAGACGATACCCGCCATCCTACACTACCATACTTGTAGACGATGCCTGCCATCCTACACTGCCATACTTGTAGACAATACCTACCATCATGCACTATCATACTTATAGACAATACCTACCATCCTGCACTACCATACTTGTAGACGATACCCACCATCCTACACTAACATACTTGTAGACGATACTCGCCATCCTACACTACCATACTTGTAGACGATGCCTGCCATCCTACACTACCATACTTGTAGACAATACCTACCATCCTGCACTACCTTACTTATAGACAATACCTACCATCCTGCACTACCATACTTGTAGACAATACCTACCATCATGGACTACCATACTTGTAGACAATACCTACCATCCTGCACTACCATACTTGTAGACAATACCTACCATCATGCACTACCATACCTGTAGACAATACCTACCATCATGGACTACCATACTTGTAGACAATACCTACCATCCTGCACTACCATACTTGTAGACAATACCTACCATCATGCACTACCATACCTGTAGACAATACCTACCATCCTGCACTACCATACTTGTAGACAATACCTACCATTCTGCACTACCATACTTGTAGTCAATACCTACCATTCTGCACTGCCATACTTGTAGACAATACCTACCATTCTGCACTACCATACTTGTAGACAATACCTACCATCATGCACTACCATACTTGTAGACAATACCTACCATCCTGCACTACCATACTTGTAGACAATACCTACCATCCTGCACTACCATACTTGTAGACAATACCTACCATCCTGCACTTCCATACTTGTAGACAATACCTACCATCCTGCACTATCATTCTTGTAGACAATACCTACCATCCTGCACTACCATACTTGTAGACAATACCTACCATTCTGCACTACCATACTTGTAGACAATACCTACCATCCTGCACTACCATACTTGTAGACAATACCTACCATCCTGCTCTACCATACTTGTAGACAATACCTACCATCCTGCACTACCATACTTGTAGAGAATACCTACCATTCTGCACTACCATACTTGTAGACAATACCTACCATCCTGCACTACCATACTTGTAGACTATACCTACCATTATGCACTACCATACTTGTAGACAATACCTACCATCCTGCACTACCTTACTTGTAGACAATACCTACCATCCTGCACTACCATACTTGTAGACAATACCTACCATCCTGCACTACCATACTTGTAGACAATACCTACCATCCTGCACTACCATACTTGTAGACAATACCTACCATTCTGCACTACCATACTTTTAGACAATACCTACCATCCTGCACTACCATACTTGTAGACAATATCTACCATCCTGCACTACCATACTTGTAGACAATACCTACCATCCTGCACTACCATACTTGTAGACAATACCTACCATCCTGCACTACCATACTTGTAGACAATACCTACCATCCTGCACTACCATACTTGTAGACAATACCTACCATTCTGCACTACCATACTTTTAGACAATACCTACCATCCTGCACTACCATACTTGTAGACAATACCTACCATCCTGCACTACCATACTTGTAGACAATACCTACCATCCTGCACTACCATACTTGTAGACAATACCTACCATCCTGCACTACTATACTTGTAGACAATACCTACCATCCTGCACTATCATACTTGTAGACAATACCTACCATCCTGCACTACCATACTTGTAGACAATACCTACCATCCTGCACTACCATACTTGTAGACAATACCTACCATCCTGCACTATCATACTTGTAGACAATACCTACCATCCTGCTCTACCATACTTGTAGACAATACCTACCATCCTGCACTATCATACTTGTAGACAATACCTACCATCCTGCACTACCATACTTGTAGACAATACCTACCATCCTGCACTACCATACTTGTAGACAATACCTACCATCCTGCACTACCATACTTGTAGACAATACCTACCATCCTGCACTACCATACTTGTAGACAATACCTACCATCCTGCACTACCATACTTGTATACAATACCTACCATCCTGCACTACCATACTTGTAGACAATACCTACCATCCTGTACTACCATACTT
>NC_069468.1:11334191-11366691 GCF_026875155.1 Cherax quadricarinatus | reverse complement strand
ACAACAGACACAAGAACATCACAACAGACACAGAACATCACAACAGACACAGGAACATCACAACAGACACAGGAACATCACAACAGACACAGGAACATCACAACAGACACAGGAACATCACAACAGACACAAGAAACATCACAACAGACACAGGAACATCACAACAGACACAAGAACATCACAACAGACACAGGAACATCACAACAGTCACAGAAACATCACAACGGACACTGAAACATCACAACAGACACCGAACATCACAACAGACACAGGAACATCACAACAGACACAAGAACATCACAACAACACAGGAACATCACAACAGACACAGAAACATCACAACAGACACAAGAACATCACAACAGACACAGGAACATCACAACAGACACAGAAACATCACAACAGACACTGAAACATCACAACAGACACAGGAACATCACAACAGACACAAGAACATTACAACAGACACATGAACATTCGCAACAGACACTGGAACATCACAACAGACACAAGAACATCACAACAGACACAAGAACATCACAAAAGACACAGAACATCACAACAGACTCAGGAACATCGCAACAGACACTGGAACATCACAATAGACACAAGAACTTCACAACAGACACAGGAACATCACAACAGACACAAGAACACCAAAAACAGACACAAGAACATCACAACAGACACAGTAACACACAACAGACACAAGAACAATCACAACAACACAGGAACATCACAACGTACACAAGAACATCAACAACAGATACAGGAACATCACAACGGACACAAGAACATCACAACAGACACAGGATCATCACAACAGACACAGGAACATCACAACGTACACAGAACATCACAACAGATACAGGAACATCACAACGGACACAAGAACATCACAACAGACACAGGATCATCACAACAGACACAGTAACATCACAACAGACACAAGAACATCACAACAAACACAGAATCATCACAACAGACACAAAAACATTACAGCAGACACAGGAACATCTCAACAGACACAAGAACATCACAACAGACACTGGAACGAACATCACAACAGACACAAGAACATCACAACAGACACACGAACATCACAACATCACACGAACATCACAACAGACACAAGAACATCACAACAGACACAGGAACATCACAACAGACACTGGAACATCACAACAGACACAAAGAACATCACAACAGAAACAGGAACATCACAACAGACACAAGAACATCACAACAGAAACAGGAACATCACAACAGACACAGTAACATCACAACAGACACAGGAACATCACAACAGACACAGGATCATCACAACAGACACAAGTACAATACAACAGACACAGGAACATCACACAGACACAGAACATCACAACAGACACAGGAACGAACATCACAACAGACACAAGAACATCACAACAGACACACAAACATCACAACAGACTCACGAACATCACAGCAGACACAAGAACATCACAACAGGCACAGGAACATCACAACAGACACAAGAACATCACAACAGACACACGAACATCACAGCAGACACAAGAACATCATAACAGACACAGGAACATCACAGCAGACACAAGAACATTTCAACAGACACAGAACATCACAACAGAACAAAGAACATCACAACAGACACAGGAACATCACAACAGACACAAGAACATTACAAACAGACACAAGAACATCGCAACGGACAGGAACATCACAACAGACACAAGGACATCACAACAGACAGAATAACATTATAGCGGACACAGCAACATCACAACAGACACAAGAACATCACAACACTCACAACAACATCTCAACAGACATAGGAACATTACAAAAGGCACAGGAACATCAAAACAGACACAAGAACATCACAACAGACACAGGAACATCACAACAGACAGAATAACATTATAGCGGACACAGCAACATCACAACAGACACAAGAACATCACAACACACACAAGAACATCTCAACAGACATAGGAACATTACAAAAGGCACAGGAACATCAAAACAGACACAAGAACATCACAACAGACACAGGAACATCACAACAGACAGAGGAGGTAGGACATTAGCATCACTGATGTCAAAACTTGATAGTGTCATTGATGTCAAAATTTTCGGTATCCGTAGAACCAGATGTCAAAACTTGGTAGTGCCATTGATGTCAGAACTTGGTAGTATCATTGATGTCAGAACTTGGTAGTGTCATTGATGTCAGAACTTGTAGTGTCATTGATGTCAGAACTTGGTATGTGTCATTTGATGTCAGAACTTGGTAGTGTCATTGATGTCAGAACTTGGTAGTGTCATTGATGTCAGAACTTGGTAGTGTCATTGATGTCAGAACTTGGTAGTATCATTGATGTCAGAGCTTGGTAGTGTCATTGATGTCAGAACTTGGTAGTGTCATTGATGTCAGAACTTGGTAGTGTCATTGATGTCAGAACTTGGTAGTGTCATTGATGTCAGAACTTGGTAGTGTCATTGATGTCAGAACTTGGTAGTGTCATGATGTCAGAACTTGGTAGTGTCATTGATGTCAGAACTTGGTAGTATCATTGATGTCAGAACTTGGTAGTGTCATTGATGTCAGAACTTGGTAGTGTCATTGATGTCAGTACTTGGTAGTGTCATTGATGTCAGAACTTGGTAGTGTCATTATCCTACATACAACGTACTGAATGTATGATTACTCACAGTAATACAAGTTACCAAGAACCCTAAACTTCTTTCAGAAAGCACTAAACTCGTTTCAGAAAGCACCAGATTCCTTTTACGAAGCTCTGAACTTGTTAGAGCACACCAGCACGAGTTAAGGATTGGAATATCGTGCCTTGGAAACCATACAGTGATATAGGATAACGCCCTTGTTCCTCCGCCACTGTCCGCAGGATGGATGTAGAACGAGCGGTAAACTCCAGCGGCCAAGATCTCTGCTCTGATTCATTAATACAGGAGATAAACCAAGAAGAAAGATGGCTTGCTGGACTGTATGTTCCTAGGCCATAAGAAGCCATTATTACGATATCACATTGGAAGGACCTAAGTGGAAGTATCCCAGTGGAAATAATTCAAGAACCCCCAGTGGAAATAAATCAAGACCCCAGTGGAAATATATCAAGAACTTCAGTGGAAATGAATCAAGAACCCTACTGAAAATAAATCAAGGATCCCAATGGAAATAATGCACTTTGGCTATCGTGGGTTATTCCAGGTAATTTACACAGGTCACTATGTATGATAATTGTACATATGTGTACCTGTGGCTAAATATATGTTAATACCATACCTGGAGTATACCTGGAGTATACCTGGAGTATACCTTGAGTATACCTGGAGTATACCTGGACTATACCTGGACTGTAACTGGAGTATACCTGGAGTATACCTGGACTATACCTGGACTGTAACTGGAGTATACCTGGAGTATACCTGGAGAGGGTTTCGGGGGTCAACACCCCCGGGGCCCGGTCAGTGACCAGGTCTTGCCAGACAGATTAAGAAAGTCTTGAACTATGGGAAAAAGAGTTACTAGCAGGAGTGAAACATCGGCATGACAGAGATACTAGCAGTAGTGAAACATCGGCATGACAGAGATACTAGCAGTAGTGAAACATCGGCATGACAGAGATACTAGCAGTAGCGAAACATCGGTATGACAGAGATACTAGCAGGAGTGAAACATCGGCATGACAGAGATACTAGCAGTAGCGAAACATCGGTATGACAGAGATACTAGCAGGAGTGAAACATCGGCATGACAGAGATACTAGCAGGGGTGAAACATCGGCATGACAGAGATACTAGCAGGGGTGAAATATCGGCATGACAGAGACACTAGCAGGGGTGAAACATCAGCAGGAGAGAAATAATACCAAGGGTGAAACATCAGCAGGAGAGAGATACTAGCAGGGGTGAAACATCAGCAAGAGAGAAATAATACCAAGGGTGAAACATCAGCAGGATATAAATACTAGAAGGGGTGAAACATCAACAAAATATAAATACTAGCAGGGGTGAAACATCAGCAGGATATAGATACTAGCAGAGGTGAAACATCCGCAGGATGTAAATACTAGCAGGGATGAAACATCAGCAATATATAAATGCTAGCAGGGGTGAAACATCAGCAGGATGTAAATACTAGAAGGGGTGAAACATCAACAAAATATAAATACTAGCAGGGGTGAAACATCAGCAGGATATAGATACTAGCAGAGGTGAAACATCCGCAGGATGTAAATACTAGCAGGGATGAAACATCAGCAAGATATAAATGCTAGCAGGGGTAAAACATCAGCAGGAGAGAGATACTAGCAGGGGTGAAACATCAGTATGATATAAATACTAGCAGGGGTAAAACATCAGCAGGATATAAATACTAGTAGGGGTGAAACATCAGCAGGAGAGAGATACTAGCAGGGGTGAAACATCAGTATGATATAAATACTAGCAGGGGTAAAACATCAGCAGGATATAAATACTAGTAGGGGTAAAACATCAGCAGGAGAGAGAATACTAGCAGGGGTGAAACATCAGTATGATATAAATACTAGCAGGGGTAAAACATCAGCAGGATATAAATACTAGTAGGGGTGAAACATCAGCAGGAGAGAGATACTAACAGAAGTGAAACATCAGCAGGAGAGAGATACTAGCAGGGGTGAAACATCAGCAGGATATAAATACTAGCAAGGGTGAAACATCAGCAGGAGAGTGATACTAGCAGGGGTGAAACATCAGTATGATATAAATACTAGGAGGGGTGAAACATTAGCAGGACATAAATACTAGCAGGGGTGAAACATCAGCAGGAAAGAATACCAGCAGGGGTGAAACATTAGCAGGACATAAATACTAGCAGGGGTGAAACATCAGCATGATATAAATACTAGCAGGGGTGAAACATCAGTAGGATATAATACTAGCAGGGGTGAAACATCAGCATGATATAAATACTAGCAGGGGTGAAACATCAGCAGGATATAAATACTAGCAGGGGTGAAACATCAGCAGGATATAAATACTAGCAGGGGTGAAACATCAGCAGGATATAAATACTAGCAGGGGTGAAACATCAACAGGAGAGTTTAATTACTGCATTAAAGGTCTTCACCCGCAGTTTTCTTGCTCTACGTTAATGAATTAAAAATATACTACGTTTCGGAGCGAAACGTAATTAAGGTGTTTTATCTCCGTTATGCGCGCCGTGAAGGTTCTCTGTACATTTTCTAGGTCAGCAATTTCACCTGTCTTGAAAGGTGGTGTTAGTGTGCAGCAATATTCCAGCCTAGATAGAACAAGTGACCTGAAGAGTGTCATCATGGGCTTGGCCTCCCTAGTTTTGAAGGTTCTCATTATCCATCCTGTCATTTTTCTAGCAGATGCGATTGATACAATGTTATGGTCCTTGAAGGTGAGATCCTCCGACATGATCACTCCCAGGTCTTTTACATTAATTTCTCGCTCTGTTGTGGTTGGAATTTGTTTTATATTCCCATATAGTTTTAATTTCCTCACGTTTTCCATGTGGTACACAGTGTGGCACAGAGTGTGGTACACAGTGTGACCCAGAGTGTGGCACAGAGTGTGGTACACAGTGTGGTACCCAGTGTGACACAGAGTGTGGTACACAGTGTGGCACAGAGTGTGGTACACAGTGTAGCACAGAGTGTGGCACAGTGTGGTACAGAGTGTGGTACACAGTGCGGTACAGAGTGTGGTACATAGTGTGGCACAAAGTGTGGTACAGAGTGTAGCACACAGTGTGGTACAGAGTGCGGTACAGACTGTGGTACAGAGTGTGATGCACAGTGTGGTACAGAGTGTGGTACACAGTGTGGCACAGAGTGTGGTAGAGAGTGTAGTACACAGTGTGGTACAGACTGTGGAACAGACTGTGGTACACTGTGTGGTACAAAGTGTGGTACACAGTGTGGCACAGAGTGTGGTACAGAGTGTAGTACACAGTGTGGTACAGAGTGTGGTACAGACTGTGGCACAGAGTGTGGTACACAGTGTGGTACAGAGTGTGGTACACATTGTGGCACAGAGTGTGGTACAGAGTGTAGTACACAGTGTGGTACAGAGTGTGGTACAGACTGTGGTACAGAGTGTGGTACAGACTGTGGTACAGAGTGTGGTACAGACTGTGGTACAGAGTGTGATACAGACTGTGGTACAGAGTGTGGTACAGACTGTGGTACAGAGTGTGGTACAGACTGTGGTACAGTCCTAGGTAAGGAGGGTAACACTGGACATAATATAACCCTGAGATAACATCCTCATCTCTGTAACTCAACCTCACTCCCTGGCTCACCGCTTCTTTTCTGTTGATACCCCTGTTGCTCCTCTTGTTCCTGCCGTTGCTGATACCGCTGCTGATATCTCTGTTGTTACTCCTGTTGTCGCTCCTGTTGTTTCTGCCGTTGCTGATATTGCTGATAATGCTGCCGCTAATGTTACTGTTGCTGAGGTTGTTCCTGTTGCTGCTGAGGTTGTTGTTCCTGTTACTTCTACTGTTAGCGCTGTTGCTCCATCACCCACTGTTGCAACTGGTGCTGTTGTTGCTCCTGTTGATCTTGAATTTCCGTGAAAAATATCTTATTAAAATTAATAATAATAATAATATATAATAATATAATAATAATAATAATAATAATAATAATAACAATAATAATAACAATAATAAAAATAATAATATAATAATCATAATAATAATATATAATAATTATAATAAATAATAATAATAATAATATAATATATAATAATAATTATAATAATAAAATAAATTAATAATAATTAATAATAATAATATTAATAATAATATAATGATATAATAATATTAATAATAATAATATAATAATATTTAATAATAAAATAAACAATAAATAATAATAATAATAATATTAATAATTAATAATATAATAATAATAATAATAATAATAATAATAATAATATATTATAATAATATTAATAATTATTTATATACAATAATAATAATATAATAATAATAATATGAATAATATAATAATAATTAATAATTAATATAACATAATAATAATAATAATTAATAATAATAATAATAATAATAATAATAATAATAATATAATATTAATAATAATAATAATAAATAAACAATAATAATAATAATATAATAATAATAATAATAATAATAATAATAATAATAATAATAATAATAATAATAATAATAAAATAACAATAAATATATAATAATAATATAATAATAATAATAATATAATAATAATAATAATAATAATAATAATAATAATAAAGCTCTACACAGAGTCATACATGCGGTAATAAAGCTCTACACAGAGTCAAACATGCAGTAATAAAGCTCTACACTGAGTCAAACATGCGGTATTAAAACTCTACACAGAGTCATACATGCAGTAATAAAAGCTCTACACTGAGTCATACATCAGTAAATATAAACTCAACACAGAGTCATACATGCGGTAATATAAAATAAATCTACACAGAGTCAAACATGCAGTAATAAAGCTCTACACTGAGTCAAACATGCGGTAATAAAACTCTACACAGAGTCATACATGCAGTAATAAAGCTCTACACAGAGTCATACATGCGGTAATAAAGCTCTACACAGACTCATACATGCGGTAATAAAGCTCTACACAGAGTCATACATGCAGTAATAAAGCTCTACACAGAGTCATACATGCAGTAATAAAGCTCTACACAGAGTCATACATGCCTTAATAAAGCTCTACACAGAGTCATACATGCAGTAATAAAACTCTACACAGAGTCATACATGCGGTAATAAAACTCTACACAGAGTCAAACATGCAGTAATAAAACTCTACACAGAGTCAAACATGCGGTAATAAAACTCTACACAGAGTCAAACATGCGGTAATAAAACTCTACACAGAGTCATACATGCGGTAATAAAACTCTACACAGAGTCAAACATGCGGTAATAAAACTCTACACAGAGTCATACATGCAGTAATAAAACTCTACACAGAGTCATACATGCGGTAATAAAACTCTACACAGAGTCAAACATGCGGTAATAAAACTCTTCACAGAGTCAAACATGCGGTAATAAAACTCTACACAGAGTCATACATGCAGTAATAAAACTCTACACAGAGTCAAACATGCGGTAATAAAACTCTACACAGAGTCATACATGCGGTAATAAAACTCTACACAGAGTCAAACATGCGGTAATAAAACTCTACACAGAGTCAAACATGCAGTAATAAAACTCTACACAGAGTCATACATGCGGTAATAAAACTCTACACAGAGTCATACATGCGGTAATAAAACTCTACACAGAGTCAAACATGCAGTAATAAAACTCTACACAGAGTCAAACTGCGGTAATAAAACTCTACACAGAGTCATACATGCGGTAATAAAACTCTACACAGAGTCAAACATGCAGTAATAAAACTCTACACAGAGTCATACATGCGGTAATAAAACTCTACACAGAGTCAAACATGCAGTAATAAAACTCTACACAGAGTCATACATGCCGTAATAAAACTCTACACAGAGTCATACATGCGGTAATAAAACTCTACACAGAGTCAAACATGCGGTAATAAAACTCTACACAGAGTCAAACATGCGGTAATAAAACTCTACACAGAGTCGAACATGCGGTAACAAAACTCTACACAGAGTCATACATGCGGTAATAAAACTCTACACAGAGTCATACATGCGGTAATAAAACTCTACACAGAGTCATACATGCGGTAATAAAACTCTACACAGAGTCATACATGCGGTAATAAAACTCTACACAGAGTCAAACATGCGGTAATAAAACTCTACACAGAGTCATACATGCGGTAACAAAACTCTACACAGAGTCGAACATGCGGTAATAAAACTCTACACAGAATCATACATGCGGTAATAAAACTCTACACAGAGTCAAACATGCGGTAATAAAACTCTACACAGAGTCATACATGCGGTAATAAAACTCTACACAGAGTCAAACATGCAGTAATAAAACTCTACAAAGAGTCATCCATGCAGTAATAAAGCTCTACACAGAATCATACATGCGGTAATAAAACTCTACACAGAGTCATACATGCAGTAATAAAACTCTACACAGAGTCATACATGCGGTAATAAAACTCTACACAGAGTCGAACATGCGGTAATAAAACTCTACACAGAGTCATACATGCGGTAATAAACTCTACACAGAGTCATACATGCGGTAACAAAACTCTACACAGAGTCAAACATGCGGTAATAAAACTCTACACAGAGTCAAACATGCAGTAATAAAACTCTACACAGAGTCAAACATGCAGTAATAAAACTCTACACAGAGTCATACATGCGGTAATAAAACTCTACACAGAGTCAAACATGCGGTAATAAAACTCTACACAGAGTCAAACATGCGGTAATAAAACTCTACACAGAGTCAAACATGCGGTAATAAAACTCTACACAGAGTCATACATGCGGTAATAAAACTCTACACAGAGTCAAACATGCGGTAATAAAACTCTACACAGAGTCAAACATGCAGTAATAAAACTCTAAACAGAGTCATACATGCGGTAATAAAACTCTACACAGAGTCATACATGCGGTAATAAAACTCTACACAGAGTCATACATGCGGTAATAATTCTCTACACAGAGTCAAACATGCAGTAATAAAGCTCTACACAGAGTCATACATGCCGTAATAAAACTCTACACAGAGTCAAACATGCGGTAATAGAACTCTACACAGAGTCATACATGCGGTAATAAAACTCTACACAGAGTCATACATGCGGTAATAATTCTCTACACAGAGTCAAACATGCAGTAATAAAACTCTACAAAGAGTCATACATGCCGTAATAAAACTCTACACAGAGTCATACATGCAGTAATAA
Organism: Cherax quadricarinatus; assembly: GCF_026875155.1. Lineage (NCBI taxonomy): Eukaryota > Metazoa > Arthropoda > Malacostraca > Decapoda > Parastacidae > Cherax > Cherax quadricarinatus. The sequence goes on along the minus strand of NC_069468.1, from coordinate 11,356,750 downwards.
AACTCTACACAGAGTCATACATGCGGTAACAAAACTCTACACAGAGTCAAACATGCAGTAATAAAGCTCTACACAGAGTCATACATGCCGTAATAAAACTCTACACAGAGTCAAACATGCGGTAATAAAACTCTACACAGAGTCATACATGCGGTAATAAAGCTCTACACAGAGTCATACATGCGGTAATAAAGCTCAACACAGAGTCATACATGCGGTAATAAAGCTCTACACAGAGTCATACATGCGGTAATAAAACTCTACACAGAGTCATACATGCAGTAATAAAGCTCTACACAGAAACATACATGCAGTAATAAAGCTCTACACAGAGTCATGCATGCAGTAATAAAGCTCTACACAGAGTCATACATGCAGTAATAAAACTCTACACAGAGTCATACATGCAGTAATATTGCTCTACACAGAGTCATACATGCAGTAATAAAGCTCTACACGGAGTCAAACATGCAGTAATAAAGCTCTACACAGAGTCATACATGCAGTAATAAAGCTCTACACAGAGTCATACATGCAGTAATAAAGCTCTACACAGAGTCATACATGCGGTAATAAAACTCTACACAGAGCCAAACATGCGGTAATAAAACTCTACACAGAGTCGTACATGCGGTAATAAAACTCTATACAGAGTCAAACATGCGGTAATAAAACTCTACACAGAGTCATACATGCGGTAATAAAACTCTACAAAGAGTCAAACATGCGGTAATAAAACTCTACACAGAGTCAAACATGCAGTAATAAAACTCTACACAGAGTCATACATGCGGTAATAAAACTCTACAAAGAGTCAAACATGCGGTAATAAAACTCTACACAGAGTCAAACATGCAGTAATAAAACTCTACACAGAGTCATACATGCAGTAATAAAGCTCTACACAGAGTCATACATGCGGTAATAAAACTCTACACAGAGTCATACATGCAGTAATAAAGCTCTACACAGAAACATACATGCAGTAATAAAACTTTACACAGAGTCATACATGCAGTAATAAAGCTCTACACAGAGTCATACATGCAGTAATAAAGCTCTACACAGAGTCATACATGCAGTAATAAAGCTCTATACAGAGTCAAACATGCAGTAATAAAGCTCTACACAAAGTCATACGTGCGGTAATAAAGCTCTACACAGGGTCATACATGCGGTAATAAAACTCTACACAGAGTCATACATGCAGTAATAAAGCTCTACTCAGAGTCATACATGCAGTAATAAAGCTCTACACAGAGTCATACATGCAGTAATAAAGGTCTACACAGATTCATGCATGCAGTAATAAAGCTCTACACAGAGTCATACATGCGGTAATAAAACTCTACACAGAGTCATACATGCAGTAATAAAGCTCTACACAGAGTCATACATGCAGTAATCAAGCTCTACACAGAGTCATACATGCAGTAATAAAGCTCTACACAGAGTCATACATGCAGTAATAAAGCTCTACACAGAGTCATACATGCAGTAATAAAGCTCTACACAGAGTCATACATGCAGTAATAAAGCTCTATACAGAGTCAAACATGCAGTAATAAAGCTCTACACAAAGTCATACATGCGGTAATAAAGCTCTGCACAGAGTCATACATGCGGTAATAAAACTCTACACAGAGTCATACATGCAGTAATAAAGCTCTATACAGAGTCATACATGCAGTAATAAAGCTCTGCACAGAGTCATACATGCGGTAATAAAACTCTACACAGAGTCATACATGAAGTAATAAAGCTCTACACAGAGTCATACATGCAGTAATAAAGCTCTACACATAGTCAAACATGCAGTAATAAAGCTCTACACAGAGTCATACATGCAGTAATAAAGCTCTACACATAGTCAAACATGCAGTAATAAAGCTCTACACAGAGTCAAACATGCAGTAATAAAGCTCTACACAGAGTCATACATGCAGTAATAAAGCTCTACACAGAGTCATACATGCAGTAATAAAGCTCTACACAGAGTCATACATGCAGTAATAAAGCTCTACACAGAGTCAAACATGCAGTAATAAAGCTCTACACAGAGTCAAACATGCAGTAATAAAGCTCTGCACAGATTCAAACATGCGGTAATAAAACTATACACAGTCATACATGCAGTAATAAAGCTCTACACGGAGTCACACATGCAGTAATAAAGCTCTACACAGAGTCAAACATGCAGTAATAAAGCTCTGCACAGATTCAAACATGCGGTAATAAAACTCTACACAGAGTCATACATGCAGTAATAAAGCTCTACACAGAGTCATACATTCAGTAATAAAGCTCTACACAGAGTCATAAATGCAGTAATAAAGCTCTACACAGAGTCAAACATGCGGTAATAAAGCTCTACACAGAGTCATACATGCAGTAATATAGCTCTACACAGAGTCAAACATGCGGTAATAAAGCTCTACACAAAGTCATACATGTAGTAATAAAGCTCTACACAGAGTCAAACATGCAGTAATAAAGCTCTACACAGAGTCATACATGCAGTAATAAAACTCTACACAGTCATACATGCAGTAATAAAGCTCTACACAGAGTCACACATGCAGTAATAAAGCTCTACACAGAGTCAAACATGCGGTAATAAAGCTCTACACAGAGTCATACATGCAGTAATGTAGCTCTACACAGAGTCAAACATGCGGTAATAAAGCTCTACACAGAGTCATACATGCAGTAATAAAGCTCTACACAGAGTCAAACATGCGGTAATAAAGCTCTACACAGAGTCATACATGCAGTAATAAAGCTCTACACAGAGTCATACATGCAGAAATAAAGCTCTACACAGAGTCATACATGCGGTAATAAAGCTCTACACAGAGTCATACATGCAGTAATAAAACTCTACACAGAGTTAAACATGCGGTAATAAAGCTCTACACAGAGTCATACATGCGGCAATAAAGCTCTACACAGAGTCAAACATGCAGTAGTAAAGCTCTACACAGAGTCATACATGCAGTAATAAAACTCTACACAGTCATACATGCAGTAATAAAGCTCTACACAGAGTCACACATGCAGTAATAAAGCTCTACACAGAGTCAAACATGCAGTAATAAAGCTCTACACAGATTCAAACATGCGGTAATAAAACTCTACACAGAGTCATACATGCAGTAATAAAGCTCTACACAGAGTCATACATTCAGTAATAAAGCTCTACACAGAGTCATAAATGCAGTAATAAAGCTCTACACAGAGTCAAACATGCGGTAAAAAAGCTCTACACAGAGTCATATATGCAGTAATATAGCTCTACACAGAGTCAAACATGCGGTAATAAAGCTCTACACAGAGTCATACATGCAGTAATAAAGCTCTACACAGAGTCAAACATGCGGTAATAAAGCTCTACACAGAGTCATACATGCAGTAATAAAGCTCTACACAGAATCATACATGCGGTAATAAAGCTCTACACAGAGTCAAACATGCGGTAATAAAGCTCTACACAGAGTCATGCATGCAGTAATAAAACTCTTCACAGAGTCATACATGCGGTAAAAAGACAAAAAAATAAATCTACATAGAGTCATACATGCAGTAATAAAGCTCTACACAGAGTCATACATGCAGTAATAAAGCTCTACACAGAGTCATACATGCGGTAATAAAGCTCTACACAGAGTCATACATGCAGTAATAAAGCTCTACACAGAGTCATACATACAGTAATAAAGCTCTACACAGAGTCATACATACAGTAATAAAGCTCTACACAGAGTCATACATACAGTAATAAAGCTGTACACAGAGTCATACATGCAGTAATAAAGCTGTACACAGAGTCATACATGCAGTAATAAAGCTGTACACAGAGTCATACATGACAATACATGTTAACGTTCGAAATAATTCCCGTAAAAAATTGGAATTTATATTTATTATACAAGAAATGTTCACCGTGTAGTAACTACCGTGTACCGTGTACCATGTACCGTGTACCGTGTACCGTGTACCATGTACCGTGTATCGTGTATCGCGTTCCGTGTACCATGTGCCGTGTGCTGTGTACCGTGTATCATGTATCGTGTACCGTGTACCATGTACCGTGTACTATGTACCATGTATCTTGTTTACTGTTTACCATGTACCGTGTACTATGTACACTGCACCGTGTACCATGTACCGTGTACCATGTACCGTGTACTGTGTACTATGTACCGTGTACTGTGTGCCATGTATCGTGTACTGTGCACCATGTATCGTGTACTGTGTACCATGTACCGTATGCTGTGTACCGTGTATTGTGTACCATATACCGTGTACTGTGTACCATATACAGTGTACTGTGTACCGTATACTGTGTAGCATGTACCGCGTACTCTGTACCATGTCTCGTGTACTATGTGCCATGTATCGTGTACTGTGTACCATGTCTCATGTATTGTGTACCGTGTATCGTGTAGTGTGCAAAATGTATCGTGTACTGTGTACCGTGTACACTGTTCTATGTACTGTGTACCGTGTACACTGTTCCATGTACAGTGCACCATGTACCGTACACTGTGTACCATGTACCGTGTTCTGTGTACCATGTACCGTGTACTGTGTACCATGTACCGTGCACTGTGTACCATGTATCGTGTACCGTGTACCATGTACCATATACCGTGTACCATGTACCATATACTGGGTACCATATACCGTGTACCGTGCACAATGTACCCTGTCTTGAGTACCATGTATCGTGTATTGTGTACCGTGTACTGTGCACCATGTACCGTATACTGTGTACCGTGTACTGTGTATCGTATTCCGTGTACTGTGTACCATATACAGTGTACTGTGTACCGTGTACCGTGTACTGTGTAGCATGTACCGTGTACTGTTGACCATATACCGTGTACTGTATACCGTGTACTGTGTACAATGTACCGTATGCTGTGTACCATATACATTGTACTGTGTACCGTGTAGTGTGTAGCATGTACCGTGTTTTGTGTACCATGTCTCGTGTACTGTGTGCCATGTATCGTGTACTGTGTACCATGCCTCGTGTACTGTGGACCATGTATCGTGTACTGTGCATCATGTATCGTGTACTGTGTACCGTGTACACTGTTCCATGTACCGTGCAACATGTACCGTGTACTGTGTACCATGTATCGTGTACTGTGTAAAATGTACCGTGTAATGTGTACCATGTATCTTGTACCGTGCACCATGTACCGTGTACTGGGTGCCATACACCGTGTACCGTGCACCATGTACCGTGTCCTGTGTACGATGTTTCGTGTATTGTGTACCGTGTACTGTTTATTGTGTACTGTGTACCATGTACCGTATATTGTGTACCGTGTACTGTGTACCATATACCGTGTACTATGTACCATATACAGTGTACTGTGTACCGTGTACTGTGTATCATGTATCGCGTACTGTGTACCATGTCTCGTGTACTGTGTGCTATGTATCGTGTACTGTGTACCATGTCTCGTATACTGTGTACCATGTATCGTGTACTGTGCACCATGTATCGTGCACTGTGTACCGTGTACACTGTTCCATGTACCGTGCACCATCTGCCGTGTACTGTGTACCATGTATCGTGTGCCGTGCACCATGTACCGTGCACTGGGTACCATATACCGTGTACCGTGCACCATGTACCGTGTCCTGTATACCATGTATCATGTATTGTGTACCGTGTACTGTTTACCGTGTACTGTGTACTATGTTCCGTATACTGTGTACCGTGTACTGTGTACCATATATCGTGTACTGTGTACCATGTACAGTGTATTGTGTACCGTGTACCGTGTACTTTGTACCATATACCGTTTTCCATGTATTGTGTACCATATACCGTGTACTGTGTACCGTGTACCATGTACCACGCACTGTGTACCATGTACTGTGTACCATATACAGTTTTCTATGTATTGTGTACCATGTACCGTGTACTGTGTACCGTGTACCATGTACCGTGCACTGTGTACCATGTACTGTGTACCATATACCGTTTACCGTGTAATGTGCACAGTGTACTGTGTACCAGGTACCATGTATTGGGTACAGTTTACTGTGCACTATGCACCATGTACCGTGCACCATGTACCGTGCACCATGTACCGTGCACCATGTACCGTGCACCATGTACCGTGCACCATGTACCGTGCACCATGTACCGTGCACCATGTACCATGCAATAGTTCAGGCTAAAATTTTAAAAATATCTACGGATATAAATACCCCAAAATCACTTATGAACTATTATCACCAACAACAACAACAACAAAACAACAACAACAACAACAACAACAAAACAACAACAACAACAACAACAACAACAACAACAACAACAACAACAACAACAACAATAATAATAATAATAATAATAATAATAATAATAATAATAATAATCTTTATTTACTATAAGTACATGTACAAGGTATACAGTCCTAGCTGACATCAGTGACATAGAAAGCCGCTTGTTATGCTGAGCATTTCCCGCAAATTAGGTCAGTTTTGTCCCAGGATGCGACCCACACCAGTCCACTAACACCCTGGTACCCATTTTAAACTGATGGGTGAACAGGGACCTAGACAGCAGGTGTCTTATGGAAACACGTCCCTAATGTTTTTCAGCCGTACCGGAGGAAATTCGAACTCCGGACCTCAGTGTGTGAGCTGAGTGCGTTATTATTATTATTATTATTTTTATTATTATTATTATTATTATTATTATTATTATTATTATTATTATTATTATTATTATTATTATTATTATTATATCTCAGGAACATCATGTCTTTGTCCACCTTGTCAATTCCTCTCAGTATTTTATACGTCATTATCATGTGTCCCCCCTGTCCCTCCTGTCCTCCAGTATCGTCAGGTTGATTTCCCCTAACCTCTCCCTTAGCTCCGGGACTAGTCTTGTTGCAAACTTTTGCACTTTCTCTAATTTCCACACGTGTCTAACCAGGTGTGGGTTAGATATTGGTGCTGCATACTCCAGTATGGGCCTGACATACATGTTGTACAGAGTCTTAAATGATTCCTTACTGAGGTGTCGAAACGCTATTCTTAGGTTTGCCAGGCGCCCATATGCTGCAGCAGTTATCTGGTTGATGTGTGCCTCAGATGTGCTCGGTATTATACTCACCCCAAGATTCCTTTCCTTGAACGAGGTTTACAGTCTTTGGCCCTCTAGCCTGTACTTTATCTGCGGTCTTCTTTGCCATCCCCTGATCTTCATGACTTTGTACTTGGTGGGGTTTAACTCCAGAAAGCAGTTGCTGGACCAGGCTTGCAATCTGTCCTGATCCCTTTGTAGTCCTGCCTGATCTTTATCCGATTGAAATCTCCTCATTAGCTTCACATCGTCTGCAAACAGGGACACTCTGAGTCTATCCCTTCCGTCTTGTCATTCATATATACCAGAAACAGCACTGGTCCTATGACTGACCCCTGTGGAACCCCGCTCATCACAGGCACCCACTCTGACACCTCGTCACATACCATGACTTGTTGTTGCCTTCCTGTCAGGTATTCTCGGATCCATTGCAGTGCCTTCCCTGTTATACCTGCCCGGTCCTCCAGCTTAAAAAAGCTGGAGGAGCAGTCCAAGAAAATGCAATCTACCCACCCCTATCTCTCTCTTTTTGTCTTTCTGTTATCACCTTGTTGTAGAGCTCCAGTAGGTTTGTGGCACGATTTCCCTTCCCTGAATCCGTGCTAGTTGTCGCAAATAATCTCATTCGGTTTTAGATGCTCCACCACTCCTCTCCTGATAATCTTCTCCATGACTTTGCATACTATACATGTCAGTGACACTAGTCTGCAGTTTAATGCTGTTTGTCTGTCTCCTTTCTTAAAAACTGCGACTGCATTTGCTGTCTTCCACATCTTAGGTAGTCGCTGTGTTTCAATAGATATGTTGAAGATTACTGTGGTACACACAGTGCTTCTGCTCCCTCTCTCGGGACCCACGGAGAGATGCTGTCAGGCCCCATCTTCTTTGAGGTATATAGTTCACTTAGCAGCCTCTTCACCTCCTCCTCGGTTGTATGTATTGTGTCCAGCACTTGATGGTGTACCCCACGACTCCGGCTTTCTGGTGTCCTTTCTGTCTACATTATGAGTACTTCTCTAAATCTCATGTTGAGCACTTCACATACTTCCTTGTCGTTGTGATCTCTCCTCCTTCCTTCTTCAGCCTGAGTACCTGGTCCTTGACTGTGTGTGTAGAGTGGTCAGAGAAGGGGCACAGGTCATGAGCGCACTGGTACACACAAAAGGATCACACACACATACATCATCACTGAAGACACGCACATACAATGGTCACCTCCTTTTACGCACATATACACACATGCACATTGTAGTGCCTGCGAGTCTAATGTATAATTGTGATAGTTTGGTCAGACATGATCTATAATTTTTGTAGCTTTTGTTGGAATGATTTCTCATACTGGTTGGCAGTTGTTGTAGATGGGAGTGGGGTAATTGTTGTAGCTGGTGGTGGGGTAATTGTTGTAGCTGTAGGTGGGGTAATTGTTGTAACTGGAGGTGGGGTAATTGTTGTAGCTAGTAGGTGGGGGTAATGTTGTAGTGTAGGTGGGGCAATTGTTGTAGCTGTAGGTGGGGTAATTGTTGTAGGCTGTAGGTGGGGGTAATTGTTGTAGCTGTAGGTGGGGTAATTGTTGTAGCTGTAGGTGGGGTAATTGTTGTAGCTGTAGGTGGGGTAATTGTTGTAGCTGTAGGTGGGGTAATTGTTGTAGCTGTAGGTGGGGTAATGTTGTAGCTATAGGTGGGGTAATTGTTGTAGCTGTAGGTGGGGCAATTGTTTGTAGCTGTAGGTTGGGGTAATTGTTGTAGCTGTAGGTGGGGGGAATTGTTGTAGCTGTAGGTGGGGTAATTGTTGTAGCTGTAGGTGGGGTAATTGTGTAGCAGTAGGTGGGGGTAATTGTTGTAGCTGGAGGTGGGGTAATTGTTGTAGCTGTAGGTGGGTAATTGTTGTAGCTGTAGGTGGGGTAATTGTTGTAGCTGTAGGTGGGGTAATTGTTGTAGCTGTAGGTGGGGTAATTGTTGTAGCTGTAGGTGGGGTAATTGTTGTAGCAGTAGGTTGGGAAATTGTTGTAGCTGGAGGTGGGGTAATTGTTGTAGGTGTAGGTGGGGTTAATTGTGTGTTAGGTGTAGGTGGGTAATTGTTGTAGCTGTAGGTGGGGTAATTGTTGTAGCAGTAGGTTGGGAAATTGTTGTAGCTGGAGGTGGGGTAATTGTTGTAGGTGTAGGTGGGGTAATTATTGTAGGTGTAGGTGGGCTAATTACTGTAGCTGTAGGTGGGGTATTTGTTGTAGCTGTAGGTGGGGTAATTGTTGTACCTGTAGGTGGGGTAATTGTTGTAGCTGTAGGTGGGGCAATTGTTGTAACTGTAGGTGGGGTAATTGTTGTAGCAGTAGGTTGGGAAATTGTTGTAGCTGTAGGTGGGGTAATTGTTGTAGCTGTAGGTTGGGTAATTGTTGTAGCTGTAGGTGGGGTAATTGTTGTAGCTTAGTGGTGGGGTAATTGTTGTAGCTGTAGGTTGGGTAATTGTGTTGTAGCTGTAGGTGGGGGTAATTTGTTGTAGCTGTAGGTGGGGTAATTGTTGTAGCTGTAGGTGGGGTAATTGTTGTAGCTATAGGTGGGGTAATTGTTGCAGGTGTAGGTGGGGTAGTTGATGTAGCTCTTGGTTAAGTGACTTATAATTGATGTGTGGGTATCGTATCGTATGTGTATCATATTCCATTAATAATAAGATAACTGAGTGATTGATCGTTGCAATTGTTGGTTGAGTTAATCTTGCAAGTGGAATAGTGTACACACGCCACTACCCATGTAATTAATTTTTCAAAACTATAGATAGTATCCTGCAGATACATAACAACTCACATCAGGTACAAGTAAACACGGACGAGTTCAAACAAAGTCGCTTAATGTGATCGTATTGGCCGGGACCTTCTATTTTCTTCAACAGTGTAAGCCTCCTGATGATGTGGTGATTGCAACACGAAAGGCCTAGAGTTATCATTCAACTTCACCCGTGGTTGTCTGGCATGTATTATTTATTATTTTATAGTATTTATATATATAGTTAATATTATATTTATATATTATATATTATATATTATATATTATTATTATAGTTATATATATATATATATATACATATTATACATATATTATATATAGGATATATATATATTATATATATAGTTATATATTTATTACTTATATATTATATAGGATATTATATATATATATATATATATATATATATATAATATATATATATATATATATATATATTATATATATATATATATATATATATATATATAAATATATATATATATTTATTAATATATATATATATATATATATATATATAGTATATATTATATATATAATATATATATATATATATATATATATTATCTACATATATAATATATATATATATATATATATATATATATATATATATATATATATATATATATATATGTGTACATATATATATATATATATATATATATTATATATATATATATATATATATATATATATATATATATATATATATATAGGATATATATATATATATATATATATTATATATATATATATATATATATATGTATATATATATATATATATATATATATATATATATATATATATATATAGGATATATATATATATATATATATATATATATACATAGGATATATATATATATATATTATATATATATATATATATATATATATATATATATAGTATATATATATATATATATATATTATATATATATATATATATATATATATATATATATATATATATATATATATAGGATATATATATATATATATATATATATTTATATATATATATATATATATATGTATGTATAGGGAGGGAAGAGGAGCGATTGGTGGAATGATGATGTAAAGAGAGTAGTAAGGGAGAAAAAGTTAGCATATGAGAAGTTTTTACAAAGTAGAAGTGATGCAAGGAGGGAAGAGTATATGGAGAAAAAGAGAGGTTAAGAGAGTGGTGAAGCAATGTAAAAAGAGAGCAAATGAGAGAGTGGGTGAGATGTTATCAACAAATTTTGTTGAAAATAAGAAAAAGGTTTGGAGTGAGATTAACAAGTTAAGGAAGCCTAGAGAACAAATGGATTTGTCAGTTAAAAATAGGAGAGGAGAGTTATTAAATGGAGAGTTAGAGGTATTGGGAAGATGGAGGGAATATTTTGAGGAATTGTTAAATGTTGATGAAGATAGGGAAGCTGTGATTTCATGTATAGGACAATTAGGAATAACATCTTGTAGGAGTGAGGAAGAGCCAGTTGTGAGTGTGGGGGAAGTTCGTGAGGCAGTAGGTAAAACGAAAGGGGGTAAGGCAGCCGGGATTGATGGGATAAAGATAGAAATGTTAAAAGCAGGTGGGGATATAGTTTTGGAGTGGTTGGTGCAATTATTTAATAAATGTATGGAAGAGGGTAAGGTACCTAGGGATTGGCAGAGAGCATGCATAGTTCCTTTGTATAAAGGCAAAGGGGACAAAAGAGAGTGCAAAAATTATAGGGGGATAAGTCTGCTGAGTATACCTGGTAAAGTGTATGGTAGAGTTATTATTGAAAGAATTAAAAGTAAGACTGAGAATAGGATAGCAGATGAACAAGGAGGCTTTAGGAAAGGTAGGGGGGGTGTGGACCAGGTGTTTACAGTGAAACATATAAGTGAACAGTATTTAGATAAGGCTAAAGAGGTTTTTGTGGCATTTATGGATTTGGAAAAGGCGTATGACAGAGTGGATAGGGGGGCAATGTGGCAGATGTTGCAGGTGTATGGTGTAGGAGGTAGGTTACTGAAAGCAGTGAAGAGTTTTTACGAGGATAGTGAGGCTCAAGTTAGAGTACATAGGAAAGAGGGAAATTATTTCCCAGTAAAAGTAGGCCTTAGACAGGGATAAGAACATAAGAACATAAGAACGAAGGAACACTGCAGAAGGCCTACTGGCCCATGCGAGGCAGGTCCAAGTCCCTCCCGGCTTAAGCCAATGCACCCAACCTAGTCAGGTCAGGTCACATTGACTCAAGGGAGGAACACGGCAACCGACCCGTTAGCACAAGCTATCAGGTCTAACTCACACCCACCCACATCTACTCATGTATTTATCCAACCTATTTTTAAAGCTACACAACGTTCTGGCCTCTATAACGGTACTTGGGAGTTTGTTCCACTCATCCACAACTCTATTACCAAACCAGTACTTTCCTATATCCTCCCGAATCTGAATTTTTCCAACTTAAAACCATTGCTGCGAGTCCTGTCTAGGCTAGATATTATCAGCACACTATTTACATTCCCTTTATTTATTCCTGTCTTCCACTTATAAACCTCAATCATATCCCCCCTAATTCTACGTCTTTCTAGAGAGTGCAGTTTCAGGGGCCCTTAGTCATCTATTGGGAAGGTTTCTGATACATGGGATCATCTTTGTCATCCTCCTTTGTACATTTTCCAGAGAATTTATATCATTCTGTAATACGGTGACCAAAACTGTGCAGCATAATTAAATGAGGCCTAACCAAGGATGTATAGAGTTGAAGAACAACCTGAAAGGGCTCCTATTTTTTTATGCTTCTTGATATGAAGCCAAGGATTCTATTAGCTTTATTGCGAACCCCTTTGCACTGTTGTCTTGGTTTCAGATTACTGCTAACCAGGAACTCCTAAATCTTTTTCGCAATCCGTAATATTAAGATCTACATTATTTAGTTTATATGTGGCATGGTTATTGTCCTGTCCAACATTTAGAACTTTGCATTTGTCTATATTAAACTGCATCTGCCACTTCTCCGACCACTGCATCAGTCTATTCAAATCTTCTGGAGTGCTCGAATGTCCTCGTCAGAATGAATTCGACGGCCTATTTTGGTGTCATCGGCAACTTGCCGATGTCGCTCTTTATGCCCTCATCTATGTCGTTTATGTAGATTGTGAACAGCAGGGGGCCCAACACTGACCCCTGTGGAACACCGCTCGTGACGCTTCCCACTCTGATTTCTCCCCATTTATGCAAACTCTCTGCTGCCTATTTGTCAACCATGCCTCTATCCAGGAAAAAATTTCTCCTCCTATTCCATGTGCTTTAATTTTCCTCAATAGTCTCTGATGTGGACCCTGTCAAAAGCCTTACTGAAGTCCATATACACAATATCATATTCGTTACCATGATCTACCTCCTCAAATACCTTAGTGAAAAAAGTTAATAAATTCGTAAGGCAGGAAAGTCCCTTTGTAAAACCATGCTGAGATTCGTTGATTAATTTATGCTTTTCAAGGTGGCTACGAACTGCCTCGGCAATTATTGATTCCATAAATTTTCCCACTATGGGGGTTAGGCTTTTTGGTCAATGTTCGAAGCTAAGGCCCTGTCCCCTTTGGTTTTGAAAATAGGTATCACTTTTTCCCATTTTCCACTTACCCGGGCACCACCCCGTTTGTAGTGAAATGTTGAAAAGATTAGCCAAAGGTGTGCTAACCCTTAAAATTTTACATTCCTTTAAAAACCCTTGCATACAGTTCATCGGGGCGGGGGATTTGTTGGGTTTTTAAATTTTTATCAAATTTACCTAAGGCCCCATTTTATTTTTGTAAACCCTAATAGTGCACCATTTTTTATCTTTTCCGTTCACAAAATTTATCAAAAAAACCCGGAATATCACTGGTATCCTCCTTTTGAAAAAATTAGGGGGAAAAGTATGTTTTTAAAAATTTCTAAAAATTTTCCTTACCCACTGTCAGTGACCTGCCCCAGGAATTTTTTAAATGGGCCTATTTTTGCCCCTTGATTTTTACTTTGTATACCTAAAGAACCCTTTTTGGGTTAGTTTTTCGTTTTCTCTTGCAATTTTAACCCCCTAATCTCTTTTTGTTTTCAAATTTCCCCTTTTTTTTATTTCTCTTTAACTGAATATACGATTTTTTAAATTTGCCCCTCTCCTCTTTTGATTTGCCTATTTTATGCCTCTTTTTTGGGCCCAATCAGAAAATTTTTAAATCTATTTTTACCCCTTTTAGATCATTTTTGTTTGATCTGATTTCCCTTTTTTGGTAACATAATTTGACTGAGCACTAGAACTATCCCCTGGAAAGCATCATATGGGAAAAACCACACCACCTACCTGCCCCCTATTCAGGTCTTCCATTTAAAGCCCCCCTAAAAATTTTTTCAGTCCTATAAAATCAGCCAAGCAAAAAAAGGGGGGACGGGGGATTTGATTCCCAATTATTGGGGGAATTTCCTGATATTTAAAAATGAGTGATTTGTGATCCCCTCCCCCCCAAGCTCATCATTAACCTCAAGATTATTTAATTTGTGTTTTTCCCCACTGGGAAGAACCCTTTAAAGGGGGGTTTTTTTCCCCCAGTTGGGCCGTTTACAAACTTTTTGTGTGAAAGTCAAACCGTGGTTGTTTAATATATTCATAGATGGGGTTGTAAGAGAAGTAAATGCGAGGGTCTTGGCAAGAGGCGTGGAGCTAAACGATAAAGAATCACACATAAAGTGGGAGTTGTCACAGTTGCTCTTTGCTGATGACACTGTGCTCTTGGGAGATTCTGAAGAGAAGTTGCAGAGATTGGTGGATGAATTTGGTAGGGTGTGCAAAAGAAGAAAATTAAAAGTGAATACAGGAAAGAGTAAGGTTATGAGGATAACAAAAATATTAGGTGATGAAAGATTGGATATCAGATTGGAGGGAGAGAGTATGGAGGAGGTGAATGTATTCAGATATTTGGGAGTGGACGTGTCAGCGGATGGGTCTATGAAGGATGAGGTGAATGATAGAATTGATGAGGGGAAAAGGGTGAGTGATGCACTTAGGAGTCTGTGGAGACAAAGAACTTTGTCCTTGGAGGCAAAGAGGGCAATTTATGAGAGTATAGTTTTACCAACACTCTTATATGGGTGTGAAGCATGGGTGATGAATGTTGCAGCGAGGAGAAGGCTGGAGGCAGTGGAGATGTCATGTCTGAGGGCAATGTGTGGTGTGAATATAATGCAGAGAATTCGTAGTTTGGAAGTTAGGAGGAGGTGCGGGATTACCAAAACTGTTGTCCAGAGGGCTGAGGAAGGGTTGTTGAGGTGGTTCGGACATGTAGAGAGAATGGAGCGAAACAGAATGACTTCAAGAGTGTATCAGTCTGTAGTGGAAGGAAAGCGGGGTAGGGGTCGGCCTAGGAAAGGTTGGAGGGAGGGGTAAAGGAGGTTTTGTGTGCGAGGGGCTTGGACTTCCAGCAGGCGTGCGTGAGCGTGTTTCATATGAGTGAATGGAGACGAATGGTTTTTAATACTTGGCGTGCTGTTGGAGTGTGAGCAAAGTAACATTTATGAATGGGTTCAGGGAAACCGGCAGGCCGGACTTGAGTCCTGGAGATGGGAATACAGTGCCTGCACTCTGAAGGAGGGGTGTTAATTTTTGCAGTTTAAAAACTGTAGTGTAAAGCACCCTTCTGGCAAGACAGTGATGGAGTGAATGATGGTGAAAGTTTTTCTTTTTCGGGCCACCCTGCCTTGGTGGGAATCGGCCAGTGTGTTAATAATAAAAATAATATATATTATATATATATATATATATTATATATATATATATTATATATATATATATATATATAAAATATATAGTATATAGTATATATATATATATTATATTTTTATATATATATATATATATATATATATTTTATATATATAATATATATATATATATATTAATATTATTTTAATATATATATATTATACATATATATATATATATATCATGTGGTGATTTATTTCTATATTATAAACTAAAACCAGTATGCTAAGAATGTATGCCACAGTCAGTATTCCAGAATATCTCTCCAGAATCTCTCTTCGACATAGACTACAAGCGTAAGATTTTAGTTTAGTTTCTCCTGAAAGCTTCAAAAGAAAACCTAAACAGTTACCCATCAAAGAAAACTAAATTTTTATAGTAAACTAAAGTATAAACCATACCCCCGGCCGGGATTGAACCCGCGGTCATAGAGACTTGAGCTAGAGTTCGTCACGGCCACGCTAGCTGGAGATTCGTCTGTAAAAACTTGCATTTGTGGTCACAGAGGTGCCTGTGCTAACTTTCCTATGGTGTAGAAATATACCTAGTTGGATGAATCTTAGTGTGGCTAGCTGGTCTAGTGGCTAACGCGACGGGCTGGAGTTTTGAGACTCTTAAGTCAAACTAAAGTATATTTTTGGGACACTAAATATCCCAGTCTTAAAGTAAGTAAAGAGAGTAAGTAGATGTTTATTTAATGTTTAGGTACCTAAACATTAAATAAAACACTAGCCTAACATACATTTTTATTTCATCTATCTTCACAACGGTTTCCATGGACACATAAGAAGTACATTGTGAACATTTAACCTAAGATAACCCAATACATTCAATGTTACATTGTTACTGAGATTTCATCGACACCATGCCTAACCCTTCTTGGGTAGGGTAGGTGCCTGAGCCCGAGCCTTTAGCTCATAAGACTGTCATTCCCATTAGCCCCCTTGGGGCGGGGATGGCAGACCAGAGAGGCCTAGCTTGTGGCTAGGCCTGGGGACAGTTGGTCCCAAAGATGAGGAGGTACTTGTGCCTCCTCCCATGGGAGACTTAGGTCTCAGACACTCCCTAAAGAGGGAGCCAAGGCCGGGCCACCACTTGGAAAAGGCCCGGGCCGGGAGAATACCGGCTAATCTTTAATAATAATAATAATTAATGACCCTCGTGTAGTAGATAGGCTTCAAACCCCATTACCTAACTATAGTTACATAGATATGTATGTGTATAACTAGGTGTAAACGTTGGACCCTGTCACTTTACACCTGCTGTCCCTATAAACCTAATAGCAAGTAGGTACCTGGGTGTTACCTGACTGTTGTGGGTGGCATCCTGGGAAGATCAGGACATCCAAGTGAATAAGAGTAAGTTTATTTAGGTACAGGTACACATAAATACAGTTACAAGAATTATCATACATACTAACATGTGCAAAAATCGCGATCAAGCGACACAAGATGCAAAATAACAACGAATTGAGGGGAGGGAGAGTTGAATGATAGCTCTAGGCCTTTCGTTTTGCAATCAACACATCATCAGGACCTGGCCCGGTGGCCTGGTGGCTAAAGCTCCCGCTTCACACACGGAGGCCCCGGGTTCGATTCCCGGCGGGTGGAAACATTCGACACGTTTCCTTACACCTGTTGTCCTGTTCACCTAGCAGCAAATAGGTACCTGGGTGTTAGTCGGCTGGTGTGGGTCGCATCCTGGGGGACAAGATTAAGGACCCCAATGGAAATAAGTTAGACAGTCCTCGATGACGCACTGACTTTCCTTGGTTATCCTGGGTGGCTAACCCTCCGGGGTTAAAAATCCGAACGAAATCTTATCTTATCTTATCTTATGATGTGTTGATTGCAACACGAAAGGCCTAGAGCTATCATTCAACTCCCCCCCCTCGTGTTTGCTTTACATACTAACATATATGTAAATCACTCAGAATAACCCAGAAACGTCAGACAAAGACTTATTTCCATTGGTTATCCTGGGTTATCTATCCACTGGGTTATTATTGGTTATCCTGGGTTATCTATCCACTAGGTTATTATTGGTTATCCTGGGTTATCTATCCACTAGGTTATTATTGATTATCCTGGGTTATCTATCCACTGGGTTATTATTGGTTTTCCTGGGTTATCTATCCACTAGGTTATTATTGGTTATCCAGGGATCTACCCCCGGGGGTTTAAATTATTGTTTACCCCCGGTTTTATCTTTTCCAGGGGGTTTTATTTTGGTTTTTCCGGGTTATCTACCCACTAGGTTATTTTTGGGGTTATCCTGGGTTATCTATCCCCTAGGTTTAATTTTTGGGTTACCCCGGGGTTATCTATCCACAAGGTTATTATTGGTTATCCTGGGTTAAATCAAATCCACTGGGTTATTATTGGTTATCCCTGGGTTATCTATCCACTAGGTTATTATTGGTTTACCTGGGTTTAAACTATCCACTATGCTATTTTTGGGTTTATCCTGGGTTATCTATCCACTGGGTTTATTTTTGGTTATCCTGGGTTATCTTATCCACTAGGTTATTATTGGTTATCCTGGGTTATCTATCCACGGGGTTATTAATTGGTTATCCTGGTTATCTATCCACTGGGTTATTATAGGTTATCCTGGGTTATCTATTCACTGGGTTATTATTGGTTATCCTGGGTTATCTATCCACTGAGTTATTATTGGTTATCCTGGATTATCTATTCACTGGGTTATTATTGGTTATCCTGGGTTATCTATCCACTGGGTTATTATTGGTTATCCTGGGTTATCTATCCACTGGGTTATTATTGGTTATCCTTGGTTATCTATCCACTGGGTTATTATTCGTTATCCTGGGTTATCTATCTCCGGGGTTATTATTGGTTATCCTGGGTTATCTATCCACAGGGTTATTATTGGTTATCCTGGGTTATCTATCCATTGGGTTATTATTGGTTATCCTGGGTTATCTATCCACTAGGTTATTATTGGTTATCCTGGGTTATCTATCCACTGGGTTATTATTGGTTATCCTGGGTTATCTATTAACTGGGTTATTATTGGTTATCCTGGGTTATCTATCCACTGGGTTATTATTGGTTATCCTGGGTTATCTATCCATTGGGTTATTATTAGTTATCCTGGGTTATCTATCCACTAGGTTATTATTGGTTATCCTGGGTTATCTATCCACTGGGTTATTATTGGTTATCCTGGGTTATCTATTAACTGGGTTATTATTGGTTATCCTGGGTTATCTATCCACTGGGTTATTATTGGTTATCCTGGGTTTATCTATCCATTGGGTTATATTTTGTTATCCTGGGTTATCTATCCACTAGGTTATTATTGGTTATCCTGGGTTATCTATCCACTGGGTTATTATTGGTTATCCTGGGTTATCTATCCATTGGGTTATTATTGGTTATCCTGGGTTATCTATCCACTGGGTTATTGTTGGTTATCCTGGGTTATCTATCCACTGGGTTATTATTGGTTATCCTTGGTAATCTATCCACTGGGTTATTATTGGTTATCCTGGGTTATCTATCCACTGGGTTATTGTTGGTTATCCTGGGTTATCTATCCATTGGGTTATTATTGGTTATCCTGGGTTATCTATCCACTAGTTTATTATTGGTTATCCTGGGTTATCTATCCACTGGGTTATTATTGGTTATCCTGGGTTCTAACCACTGGTTATTAATTGTTATCCTGGGTTAACTATCCACTGGGTTATTATTGGTTATCCTGGTTATCTAACCAACTGGGTTATTATTGGTTATCCTGGGTTATCTATCCACTGGGTTATTATTGGTAAGCTTGGGTTACCTATCCACTGGGTTATTATTGGTTATCCTGGGTTATCTATCCACTGGGTTATTGTTGGTTATCAAGAGTTATCTATCCACTGGGTTATCATTGGTTATCCTTTGTTATCTATCCACTGGGTTATTATTGGTTATCCTGGGTTATCTATCCACTGGGTTATTATTGGTTATCCTGGGTTATCTATCCACTGGGTTATTATTGGTTATCCTGGGTTATCTAACCACTTGGTTATTATTGGTTTTCCTGGGATATCTAACCACTGGATTATTATTGGTTATCCTGGGTTATTTATCCACTGGGTTATTATTGGTCATCCTGGGTTATCTATCCACTGGGTTATTATTGGTTATCCGGGTTATCTATCCACTGGGTTTATTATTGGTTATCCTGGGTTTCTAACCCCCACTGGGTTATTATTGATTATCCCTTTTTTAAATCTAACCACTGGGTTATTATTGGTTATCCTGGGTTATTTATCAACTGGGTTATTATTGGTTATCCTGGGTTATCTATCAACTGGGTTTTTATTGGTTATCCTGGGATATCTATCCACTCGGTTATTATTGGTTATCCTGGGTTATCTATCAACTGGGTTTTTATTGGTTATCCTGGGTTATCTATCCACTCGGTTACTATTGGTTATCCTGGGTTATCTATCCACTGGGTTATTATTGGTTATCCTTTGTTATCTATCCACTGGGTTATTATTGGTTATCCTGGGTTATCTATCCACTGGGCTATTATTGGTTATCCTGGGTTATCTATCCACTGGGTTATTATTGGTTATCCTGGGTTATCTATCCACTGGGCTATTATTGGTTATCCTGGGTTATCTATCCACTGGGTTATTATTGGTTATCCTTGGTTATCTATCCACTGGGTTATTATTGGTTATCCTGGGTTATCTATCCACTGGGTTATTATTGGTTATCCTGGGTTATCTAACCAATGGGTTATTACTGGTTATCCTGGGATATCTATCCACTGGGTTATTATTGGTTATCCTAGGTTATCTATCCACTGGGTTATTATTGGTTATCCTGGGTTATCTATCCACTGGGTTATTACTGGTTATCCTTTGTTATCTATCCACTGGGTTATTATTGGTTATCCTGGGTTATCTATCCACTGGGTTATTATTGGTTATCCTGGGTTTTCTATCCCCCACGGGTTATTATTGGTTATCCTTTGTTATCTATCCACTCGGTTATTATTGGTTATCCTGGGTTATCTATCCACTGGGCTATTATTGGTTATCCTGGGTTATCTATCCACTGGGTTATTATTGGTTATCCTTGGTGATATATCCACTGGGTTATTATTGGTTATCCTGGGTTATCTATCCACTGGGTTATTATTGGTTATCCTGGGTTATCTAACCAATGCGTTATTACTGGTTATCCTGGGTTATCTATCCACCGGGTTATTATTGGTTATCCTGGGTTATCTATCCACTGGGTTATTATTGGTTATCCGGGTTATCTATCCACTGGTTATTTTTGGGTTATCCTTTGTTATCTATCCACGGGGTTATTATTGTTTATCCCTGGGTTATCTATCCCCTGGGCTATTATTGGGTTTTATCCTGGTTAATCTTTTCCCACGGGTTATTATTGGTTATCCTTGGTTATCTATCCACTGGGTTATTTTTGGGTTATCCGGGGTTTTTATCTATCCTGGGTTTTTAAATTGGTTACCTGGGTTATCTAACCAATGGGTTATTACTGGTTTAATCCTTGGTTATCTATCCACTGGTTATTATTGGTTATCCCTGGGTTATCTATCCACTGGGTTATTATTTGGTTATCCTGGGTTATCTATCTACTGGCTATTATTGGTTATCCTGGGTTTATCTACCCAACTGGGCTATTATTGGTTGTCCTGGGTTATCTATCCACTGGGTTATTGTTGGTTATACTTGATTATCTATCCACTGAGTTATTGTTGGTTATGCTGGGTTATCTATCCACGGGGTTATTATTGGTTATCCTGCGTTATCTATCCACTGGGTTATTGTTGGTTATCCTGGGTAATCTATCCACTGGGTTATTATTAGTTGTCCTGGGTTATCTATCCACTGGGTTTTCATTGGCTATCCTGGGTTATCTATCCACTGGGTTATTATTGGTTATCCTAGGTTATCTATCCACTGGGTTATTATTGGTTGTCCTGGGTTATCTATCCAATGAGTTATTATTGGTTATCCTTGGTTATCTATCCACTGAGATATTATTGGTTATCCTGGGTTATCTATCCACTGGGTTATTATTGGATATCCTGGGTTATCTATTGACTGGGATATTATTGGTTATCCTGGGTTATCTATCCACTGGGTTATTACTGGTTATCCTTGGTTATCTATCCACTGGGTTATTATTGGTTATCCTGGGTTATCTATCCACTGGGTTATTATTGGTTATCCTGGGTTATCTATCTACTGGGCTATTATTGGTTATCCTGGGTTATCTATCCACTGGGCTATTATTGGTTGTCCTGGGTTATCTATCCACTGGGTTATTATTGGTTATACTTGATTATCTATCCACTGAGTTATTGTTGGTTATGCTGGGTTATCTATCCACGGGGTTATTATTGGTTATCCTGCGTTATCTATCCACTGGGTTATTGTTGGTTATCCTGGGTAATCTATCCACTGGGTTATTATTAGTTGTCCTGGGTTATCTATCCACTGGGTTTTCATTGGCTATCCTGGGTTATCTATCCACTGGGTTATTATTGGTTATCCTAGGTTATCTATCCACTGGGTTATTAAATTGGTTGTCCGGGTTTCTATCCAATGAGTTTTTAATTGGTTTATCCTTGGTTATCTATCCACTGAGATATTATTGGTTATCCTGGGTTATCTATCCACTGGGTTATTATTGGATATCCTGGGTTATCTATTGACTGGGATATTATTGGTTATCCGGGGTTACTATCCACAGTTATTTTTGGGTTTTTCCCTTTTGGTTATCTATCCACTGGGTTATTATGGTTACCCTTTGGGTTATTTTATCCAATGAGTTATTTTTTGGGTTACCCCCTTGTTATCTACCCACGGGGCTATTTT
>NC_069468.1:11302632-11333691 GCF_026875155.1 Cherax quadricarinatus | reverse complement strand
ATTTTTTTAGTTTTCCTGGTTATTACCACTGGGGGTTTTTATTGGGTTTTCCTGGGGTTTCTATCCACTGGGTTATTATTTGTTATCTTGGGCTATCTGTCCACTGGGTTATTATTGGTTATCCTGGGTTATCTATCCACTGGGTTATTATCGGTTATCCTGGGTTATCTATCCATTGGGCTATTACTGGTTATCATGGGTTATCAATCCACTGGGTTATTATTGGTTATCCTGGGTTATCTATCCACTGGGTTATTATTGGCTATCCTGGGTTATATATTCACTGGGATATTATTGGCTATCCTGGGTTATCCATCCTCTGATTTATTGTTAGTTATTCTGGGTTATCTATCCACTGGGTTATTATTGGTTATCCTTGGTTGTGTATCCACTGGGTTATTATTGGTTATCCTGAGTTATCTATCCACTGGGTTATTATTGGTTATCCTGGGTTATCTATCCACTGAGTTATTATTGGTTATCTTGGGTTATCTATCCACTGGGTTATTATTGGTTGCCCGGGGTTATCTATCCACTGGGTTATTATTGGTTATCCTGGTTATCTATCCACTGGTTATTAATTGGTTATCCTGGTTATCTATCCACTGGGTTATTATTGTTGTCCTGGGTTATCTATCCCACTGGGTTATTTTTTGTTATCTTGGGTTATCTATCCACTGGGTTATTATTGGTTGCCCGGGGTTATCTATCCACTGGGTTATTATTGGTTATCCTGGGTTATCTATCCACTGGGTTATTATTGGTTATCTTGGGTTATCTATCCACTGGGTTATTATTGGTTATCCTGGGTTATCTATCCACTGGGTTATTATTGGTTATCCTGGGTTATCTATCCACTGGGTTATTATTGGTTATCCTGGGTTATCTATCCACTGGGTTATCATTGGTTATCTTGGGTTATCTATCCACTGAGTTGTTATTGGTTATCCTGGGTTATCTATCCACTGGGTTATTATTGGTTATCCTGGGTTATCTATCCACTGGGTTATTATTGGTTATCCTGGGTTATCTATCAACTGAGTTAGTATTGGTTATCCTGGGTTATCTATCCACTGGGTTATTATTGGATATCCTGGGTTATCTATCCACTGAGTTGTTATTGGTTATCCTGGGTTATCTAACCACTGGGTTATTATTGGTTATCCTGGGTTATCTATCCACTGGGTTTTTATTGGTTATCCTGGGTTATCTATCCACAGGGTTATTATTGGTTATCCTTTGTTATCTATCCGATGAGTTGTTATTGGTTATCCTGGGTTATCTATCCACTGAGATGTTACTGGTTATCCTGGGTAATCTATCCACTGTGTTATTATTGGTTATCCTGGGTTATCTATCCACTGGGATATTATTGGTTATCCTGGGTTATCTATCCACTGGATTATTATTGGTTATCCTGGGTTGTCTATCCACTGGGTTATTATTGGTTGTCCTGGGTTATCTATCCACTGGGTTATTATTGGTTATCCTGGGTTATCTATCCACTGGGTTATTATTGGTTATCCTGAGTTATCTATCCACTGGTTTATTACTTGTAATCCTGGGTTATCTATCCACTGAGTTATTATTGGTTATCCTGGGTTATCTATCCACTGGGTTATTATTGGTTATCCTGGGTTTATAACCCCTGGGTTATTAATGTATACGAAATCTTATTCTATTCTGTCTGACTTTGTTTAGTTCTGTCTTGCTCTCAGGATACTAATTTTATTTCCTGTTCATCCGAAGGAGATCTCAGTAAGATCTCGAAATATATTGTCTCTTTTGACACTGTGTTTGTGTCCATGTTGGCTGACAGAGAGAGAGGTACAGAGATAGGAAGAGGTTAATGAATTAGGAAGAGAATAAGAGTGATAGCGAGAGCTAGAACCAGAGAGAGAGAGAGAGAGAGAGAGAGAGAGAGAGAGAGAGAGAGAGAGAGAGAGAGAGAGAGAGAGAGAGAGAGAGCATACATGAAAGAAGATGGAGAGCAAAAGAAGTGAATCATTGTGTCCCTGACACCAGGGATGAACCAGCAGCACCACAACATGAACCAGCAGCACCACAACATGAACCACACTAACACCAGGGATGAACCAGCAGCACCACAACATGAACCAGCAGCACCAAAAACATGAACCAAAACTAACACCAGGGATGAACCAGCACACCACAACAAAGAACCAGCAGCACCACAAACATGAACCACACTAACACCAGGGATGAACCAAACACACCACAACATGAACCAGCAGCACCACAACATGAACCACACTAACACCAGGGATGAACCAGCAGCACCACAACATGAACCAGCAGCACCACAACATGAACCAGACTAACACCAGGGATGAACCAGCAGCACCACAACATGAACCAGACTAACACCAGGGATGAACCAGCAGCACCACAACATGAACCAGCAGCACCACAACATGAACCACACTAACACCAGGGATGAACCAGCAGCACCACAACATGAACCAGACTAACACCAGGGATGAACCAGCAGCACCCCAACATGAACCAGACCCAACACCAGGATGAACCACAGCACCACAACATGAACCACACTAACACCAGGGATGAACCAGCAGCACCACAACATGAACCAGCAGCACCACAACATGAACCACACTAACACCAGGGATGAACCAGCAGCACCACAACATGAACCAGCAGCACCACAACAGAACCACACTAACACCAGGGATGAACCAGCAGCACCACAACATGAACCAGACTAACACCAGGGATGAACCAGCAGCACCACAACATAAACCAGACTAACACCAGGGATGAACCAGCAGCACCACAACATGAACCAGACTAACACCAGGGATGAACCAGCAACACCACAACATAACCAGACTAACACCAGGGGTGAACCAGCAGCACCACAACATGAACCAGACTAACACCAGGGATGAACCAGCAGCACCACAACATGAACCAGACTAACACCAGGGATGAACCAGCAGCACCACAACATGAACCAAATAACACAAGGGATGAACCAGCACCACCACAACATGAACCAGACTAACACCAGGGATGAACCAGCAGCACCACAACATGAACCAGACTAACACCAGGGATGAACCAGCAGCACCACAACATGAACCAGACTAACACCAGGGATGAACCAGCAGCACCACAACATGAACCAGCAGCACCACAACATGAACCAGACTAACACCAGGGATGAACCAGCAGCACCACAACATGAACCAGACTAACACCAGGGATGAAACAGCAGCACCACAACATAAAACCAGACAACACCAGGGATGAACCAGCAGCACCACAACATAAAACCAGACTAACACCAGGGATGAACCAGCAGCACCACAACATGAACCAGACAACACCAGGGATGAACCAGCAGCACCACAACAGAACCAGACTAACACCAGGATAACCAGCAGCACCACAACATGAACCAGACTAACACCAGGGATGAACCAGCAGCACCACAACATGAACCAGACTAACACCAGGGATGAACCAGCAGCACCACAACATGAACCACACTAACACCAGGGATGAACCAGCAGCACCACAACATGAACCACACTAACACCAGGGATGAACCAGCAGCACCACAACATGAACCAGCAGCACCACAACATGAACCAGCAGCAGCACAACATGAACCAGCACCACCTCAACATGAACCACCCACCACCACAACATGAACCAGCAGCACCACAACATGAACCAGCAGCACCACAACATGAACCAGCAGCACCACAACATGAACCAGCACCACCACAACATGAACCAGCACCACCACAACATGAACCAGCACCACCACAACATGAACCAGCACCACCACAACATGAACCAGCAGCACCACAACATGAACCAGCACCACCACAACATGAACCAGCAGCACCACAACATGAACCAGCACCACCACAACATGAACCTGCAGCACCACAACATGAACGAGCCACCACCACAACATAACCAGCAGCACCACAACGTGAACCATTTACCACCACAACATGAACCAGCACCACCCCCAAACATGAACCAGCAGCACCACAACATGAACCAGCAGCACCACAACATGAACCAGCAGCACCACAACATGAACCAGCACCACCACAACATGAACCAGCAGCACCATAACATGAACCAGCGGCACCACAACATAAACCAGCAGCACCACAACATGAACCAGCACCACCACAACATAAACCACACCTCCACAACATGAACCAGCAGCACCACAACATGAACCAGCACCACCACAACATGAACCAGAAGCACCACAACATGAACCAGCACCACCACAACATGAACCAGCACCCACCAAACATGAACCAGCAGCACCACAACATGAACCAGCACCACCACAACAATGAACCAGCACCACCACAACTTTAACCAGCACCACCACAAAAATAAAACCAGCAGCACCCACAACATGAACCAGCACCACCACAACATGACCAGCACACCACCAAACATGAACCAGCACCCACCACAACATGAACCAGCACCACCACAACATGAACCAGCACCACCACAACATGAACCAGCACCACCACAACATGAACCAGCACCACCACAACATGAACCAGCACCACCACAACATGAACCACACTAACAACAACAAACTCCTGACATTAACAAGTACTGAATGTTCCTTTATCTTTTTCGACATTTCTACAAACTCTGTCATTTGATTTTTTGTTTTTTTAATATTTGTTGGTCCTCTCCCCTCCCCATCATTCTTCCTCCACCCATCACTCATTCCCCATCCAACTCCTCCCCCATCCTCCTCTCTACCCCCCCCACACCCACAAGAGAAATGACGTACCCCAATAATGATGATGATGATGATGATGATGACGATAATAATAATAATAATAATGATAATAATAATAATAATAATAATAATAATAATAATA
Organism: Cherax quadricarinatus; assembly: GCF_026875155.1. Taxonomy (NCBI): domain Eukaryota; kingdom Metazoa; phylum Arthropoda; class Malacostraca; order Decapoda; family Parastacidae; genus Cherax; species Cherax quadricarinatus. The sequence goes on along the minus strand of NC_069468.1, from coordinate 11,328,769 downwards.
ATAATAATAATAATAATAATAATAATAATAATAATAAAAACAGTAATAATAATAATAATAATAATAATAATAATAATAATAATAATAATAATAATAATAATAATAATAATTATATCTTTATTTGCTACAAGTACATGTACAAGGTATACAGTCCTAGCTGACATCAGTGACATAAGAAATTTCCTTTTTATGCTGAGCATTTCTGGCAAATTAGGTCAATTTTGTCCCAGGATGCGACCCACACCAGTCCACTAACACCCAGGTACCTATTTTATTGATAGGTGAACAGGGACAGCAGGTGTCTTAAGGAAACACACCCTAATGTTACCACCTGTACTGGGGATCAAACACCGGACCTCAGTGTGTGAACCGAGTGCGCTGGCATCTGTCCACCTTACCACTTATTCTTTTTTGCACGCATTTTGCGTGCAATGACTATGGAGTAATATCACACAAAATGCGTGCAAAAGGAATAACTGAGAAGGTGGGCAGATGGATAATTAACATCCTTACTTACCGATGTTTATTTTCTCTACGTCAACCTGCCTCACCTCTGCCTTTTTTATTCTCATTTTTTAATTTTCTTATATTGCAAACTTGTGATAAGTCGCTGGACACAGAGCGAGAAGTCTAGAACTGCTACTTAACTTTTCCTTGTGGTTCTGTTACCTTCAATACACATGCAATTTTGGGCAGCAGTAAACAAAGTTAAAATTTGTGTCCCCCAAGGCACTCTACTCGTTCCACTTCTTATTCTTAAGTCTGACAGACAGAGACGTAAACTATAGTAGTGCATCATCCCTCGCAGGCAGTACTAGAATCTGTACGAGAATGACATCCAAAGAAGACAAAATGAGCCTCCAAGCTGACATCATCCAAGTCTTCTTAGTGGGACGCTGACAACGTTCAATGAGGACAATTTCCAGTTATACTCTGTTATGGAAAATTTGAGAGAATAAACAAGGACACTGAAATAAACAACAGTCTTAAACAACTCAACAGAGTCGAACTCTAACGTGAGAGACCTGAGGGTGATAATGTCAGGGCTCACGTTCAAGGAGCTTAACAACGTTATTATCACAGCCTCGAAAATGATAGACTGAGTAACTAGACCTTTCAAAACACTGTTGACATTCTTCAGGTCACTTATTCTCTCTAGGCCGGAATATTGTTGTACGGCCCACTTTCAACACAGGCGAAACTGAAGAACTGGAGAATGTACAGAGTATCTTCCTTCAAGACGGAGGAAGCTGGAGAACTATAGAATGTACAGAGTTCGTATAGGCTGCACCATGGAGCAGGTGGGGGGTTGAACTCATGGCAAATGAGTCCTCATGGATTCAGAACCTCTCCCGTTCCGTGATTTGTAAATCGTGTTATTACGATACCGTGAGGTGTATAAGCTTCCTCAGTCAAGCACCTAAATTACTAGCAACACTTGAAGTTCCTAGAGCTAGAGTTCCGGCTTAGTTTACCTGAGTGATATGACAGACGTTAATTGGTTTGCCACATGACAGTCGTCTTATCTACGTTGTTTGTCAGTGCTAGAAACTGTACGACTCTTTTTCTAGCCAGGCTTGGTTAGTGGGTAACTGTTATTAACGACCAATTGCCCTAGTAACTGTTATTAGTGACCAGTGTACCTAGTAACTGTTGCTAACAACTAGTGTACTTAGTAACTGTTATTAACGACCAGTTTACTTAGTAACTGTTATTAACGACCAGTGTACCTAGTAACTGTTATTAACGACCAGAGTACTTAGTAACTGTTATTAACGACCAGTGTACCTAGTAACTGTTATTAACGACCAGTGTACTTAGTAACTGTTATTAACGACCAATTTACTTAGTAACTGTTATTAACGACCAGTTCACCTAGTAACTGTTATTAACGACCAGTGTACTTAGTAACTGTTATTAACGACCAATTTACTTAGTAACTGTTATTAACGACCAGTTCACCTAGCAACCGTTATTAACGACCAGTGTACCTAGTAACTGTTATTAACGACCAGTGTACTTAGTAACTGTTATTAACGACCAATTTACTTAGTAACTGTTATTAACGACCAGTTCACCTAGTAACTGTTATTAGCGACCAGTGTACCTAGTAACTGTTATTAACGACCAGTGTACTTAGTAACTGTTATTAACGACCAATTTACTTAGTAACTGTTATTAACGACCAGTTCACCTAGCAACTGTTATTAACGACCAGTGTACCTAGTAACTGTTATTAACGACCAGTGTTCCTAATAACTGTTATTAACGACCAGTGTACCTAGTAACTGTTATTAACGACCAGTGTACCTAGTAAGTGTTATTAACGACCAGTGTTCCTAATAACCGTTATTAACGACCAGTGTACCTAGTAACTGTTATTAAAGACCGGTTTACCTCGTTACCGTTATTAACGGCTAACAGAAGAGCCAAATTGCTGAAACAAGCTTCAACAGTAGGATCTGAACTTCTAAATCTATTTCAGATTCTTCCAACCTTATATCAATAATGAACATTTTTACTAGTCAAAACATTTTGAAATGTTTTCAGGTCACAACTGATGGATCCGGGCTCAATCTTGGGGAGGGTGGAGATGTGGGCATCTTTTTCTATCAATATAAAACAAGAAGTCTTTAAAACTTTATTATTATTGATATTATTATTATTATTATTATTATTATTATTATTATTATTATTATTATTATTATTATTATTATTATTATTATTATTATTATTATCGCTCCAATTCCATGTACCCGGAGCAATTCACCGACATGAAACTCCCCTCCCCCTTTTACCCCTTCCCCTTAAAGGGTCGCAGAGAGAGCGTATCAAGGAGGTCAGGGGTAGGGGAGGGGGGACCACTGAGGGTGGAGCAACATTAGACAAACAAAAGAAGGCGGCGTCACTCGTCGACTCCCAGGGACAATAGCCACGTTATAGTCGCACAGACGGTAATTACAGCTCTCGATCCGCCCTAGTTGGCCTACATACCTGGAGGGCCAATGTTCTTGGCCCTGGTGAGGAGGCCACAAGTATGATGGATCGTGATCACCTCCCCCTCCCCCACCACCAACCTCGTCAGTGGTTCACCCCGGTCGGGTCTGTTGGCTGTGCTTTAAGTAGTTAAAGTCACAACAGTGAGTCACTGCTGACTTCACATATACGTGGGATCTGAACTGCTCTGGGACGAATGGGCAACGGCCTTTCTCAGTGAACTGGGTTCCAGGATTATCAACACTGCGAGAGAGCCCAGGGGATGCCACATTCGTGCTTCAGCATCTCAATGTGGCTATCCAGAGGGGGAATGACTACAGCCTTCCCGACCAGCTAGTGCAGAATTGGAAGTGATTCATAATCTATTCTTGAGTTAATCTAATGCATTTTTTTTTGCAATACAATAAATCCTTATACACAGTGCTATAACTTAAATTTCCAGGCACACCGTCTAAAGGGGACAAAAAGATACAAAACATCCAGGCCATGGGAAAACCTGGGTAGCCACAGCCACTCAAGAGGGAGAGGTTTTTTAGTGCCAGGAAGGAAAAAAAAACTGGCAGGAAATGCAGAAATTGTACACCAGATCCAGTCATTCCTGGAGTGGAATCACAGTCGATGGCCTCCACTCCAAACCAACAGATACAGATATTAGTGCCGGAAAAAGTCCCCCCCCCCAGTACCACCAATCCGATGACATTCTTCTTTGCAAATATACGGGGTCTAAAGCCAGCAACGAACAACAAAATACCTTTCATCCGTGGACTGCTTGCACAGGCAAATGCAATGTTCGCGGCTTTCACAGAGACCCACATAAAGGATCACTTGGACAACGAAATATGGATCCCAGGTTACAACCTATACAGATGTGACAGTGAACAGGCAAAAGGAGGGGGGGAGGTTGGCCTGTACATTGCAGAGTCACTTGTTTGCGCAGAACTGCTTAATGCCTCAAATGATGTAGTGGAAGTTTTAGCAGTAAAGATCGAGAACCAAAACCTAGTCATTGTGGTAGTCTACAAGTCTCCAGATGCAACATCCCAGCAACTCCAGGAACAGCTGTTGAAAATTGACCACTGTCTGGAAAACCTTCCAGCTCCTGCACCCAACATCTTGCTCCTGGGGGATTTCAACTTGAGGCACCTAAAATGGAGGAATATAGCAAATAATGTTGTTGCAGTGATAACACCAGGAGGCAGCTCTGACGAGAACTCACACACACACGAGCTTTTAAATCTCTGCACAAAATTCAACTTAAACCAGCAAATAATAGAGCCTATTAGACTGGAGAATACACTAGACCTCATCTTCACCAACAATGATAATGTGATACGAAATGTCACCATATCAAAAACAATATACTCAGATCACAACATAATCGAGGTTCAGACAGGTATGCGTGGAGCCCCAGACCGACAAAATGAGATTAGTCACGAGGGAGCCTTCACCAAATTCAACTTCAATAACAAGAACATAAAGTGGGACCAAGTAAACCAAGTCCTAACCGATATAAGCTGGGAAGATATACTAAGCAACACAGACCCCAACTTATGCCTAGAACAGATTAACTTGGTGGCACTCGATGTATGCTCAAGGCTTATTCCTTTAAGAAAAAGGAGTAGATGTAAAATAGAAAGAGACAGGCGCTCCCTTTACAGGCGACGGAAAAGAAAAACAGAGCGGCTAAAAGAGGCCAATATATCTGAAATGCGTAGGGAGACCATGGTCAGAGAAATAGCAAACATCGAACTAAAGCTAAAGGAATCTTATAGGAGTCAGGAATCGCGGGAAGAACTAAACGCCATAAATGAAATCGAAAGAAACCCAAAGTATTTCTTTTCTTATGCCAAATCAAAGTCGAGAACAACATCCAGTATTGGGCCCCTACTTAAACAAGATGGGTCTTACACAGATGACAGCAAGGAAATGAGTGAGCTACTAAAGTCCCAATATGACTCAGTTTTTAGCAAGTCGCTAACCAGACTGAGAGTCGAAGATCTAAATGAATTTTTTACGAGAGAGCCACAGAATTTGGTAAACACAAGCCTATCTGATGTTATCCTGACGCCAAATGACTTCGAACAGGCGATAAATGACATGCCCATGCACTCTGTCCCAGGGCCAGACTCATGGAACTCCGTGTTCATCAAGAACTGCGTTTAACATCCTATGGAGAGGGAGCATGGACACTGGGGTCGTCCCACAGTTACTAAAAACAACAGACATACCCCCACTCCACAAAGGGGGCAGTAAAGCAATAGCAAAGAACTACAGACCAATAGCGCTAACATCCCATATCATAAAAACATTTGAAAGGGTCCTGAGAAGCAAGATCGCCACCCATCTAGATACCCATCGATTACACAACCCAGGACAACATGAGTTTAGAGCAGGTCGCTCCTGTCTGTCTCAACTACTGGATCACTACGACAAGGTCCTAGATGCACTAGAAGAAAAAAGAATGCAGATGTAATATACACAGACTTTGCAAAAGCCTTCGACTAGTGTGACCATGGCGTAATAGCGCACAAAATGCGTGCTAACAGAATAACAGGAAAAGTTGGTAGATGGATCTATAATTTCCTCACAAACAGAACACAAAGAGGAGTAGTCAACAGAGTAAAGTCTGAGGCGGCTACGGTGAAAAGCTCTGTTCTGCAAGGCACAGTACTCGCTCCCATCTTGTTTCTCATCCTCATATCTGACATAGACAAGGATGTCAGCCACAGCACCGTGTCTTCCTTTGCAGATGACACCCGAATCTGCATGACAGTGTCTTCCATTGCAGACACTGCAAGGCTTCAGGCGGACATCAACCAAATCTTTCAGTGGGCTGCAGAAAACAATATGAAGTTCAACGATGAGAAATTTCAATTACTCCGATATGGTAAACATGAGGAAATTAAAACTTCATCAGAGTATAAAACAAATTCCAGCCACAAAATAGAGCGAAAAACTAACGTCGAAGACCTGGGAGTGATCATGTCGGAGGATCTCACCTTCAAGGACCATAACATTGTATCAGTCGCATCTGCTAGAAAAATGACAGGATGGATAATGAGAACCTTCAAAACTAGGGATGCCAAGCTCATGATTACACTCTTCAGGTCTCTTGTTCTTTCTAGGCTGGAATATTGCTGCACACTAACAGCACCTTTCAAGGCAGGTGAAATTGCTGACCTAGAAAATGTACAGAGAACCTTCACGGCGCGCATAACGGAGATAAAACACCTCAATTACTGGGAGCGCTTGAGGTTCCTGAACCTGTATTCCCTGGAACGCAGGCGGGAGAGATACATGATTATATACACCTGGAAAATCCTAGAGGGACTAGTACCGAACTTGCACACGAAAATCACTCACTACGAAAGCAAAAGACTCTGCAGACGATGCAACATCCCCCAGTGAAAAGCAGGGGTGTCACTAGCACGTTAAGAGACAATACAATAAGTGTCAGGGGCCCAAGACTTCAACTGCCTCCCAGCATACATAAGAGGGATTACCAATAGATCCCTGGCAGTCTTCAAGCTGGCACTGGACAAGCACCTAAAGTCTGTACCTGACCAGCCGGGCTGTGGCTTGTACGTTGGATTGCGTGCAGCCAGCAGTAACAGTCTGGATGATCAGGCCTTGATCCACCATGAGGCCTGGTCACAGACCGGGCCACGGGGGCGTTGATCCCCGGAACTCTCTCCAGGTAAAATCCAAGTAAACACACACGCCGAAAAACCCCAACACAAAACCCCAACCACACACACGCACGCCACACAACACACACACACACACACACACCACACACACAACACACACACACACACACCACACACACAGAGTATGAAAAAGCTCACGTCGGGGGAAATGACCTATACATCATAAGGGGGGGGCCGGGACTCACTCGCCCCCCCGAAACCTCAACTAGGGGGTCAACTGGTATAAACCACACACAAAACCCCCACACACACACACACACACAACACACAAAAACACACGCACGCCGCACCCACATTTTTTGGGACTGCAAAAGGGCTTTCGACAAGGCCCCACACAAAAGTTTAACGAAAAGGGCTAAGAAAGCGGGGAAAAACGGGGAGGCGCTGGGGGTTCAAAAATACCTGATGGAAAAAACTTTTCGTTCGGGAGAATTCAATCCCTTATACGGGGATCCACAGGGTCCCTAAGCCCGCCTTTTTTGGTATTTTAAGGGCATAAGGGAAGAAAATTAAAAAGTGTCCCTTTTTCAAGGGGGAGAGGCTCGGAAGGGACTACAACTCGGGGCACTCCGGGCCAAAAACAGACTCCTGAATTTAAAAACCCCACTAATGAAAAATCAAAAATTTGTGAAATCAAAGAAACCCGAACAAGACGTCAGGGGGAAGACGCAAAACTCCCCTTTTGGGAAAAAGGATTTTGGGTACCTCATACAGCCCACCCCTGATGCACATAAACCCAAAAAACTGCTGCGGGGCATATGGGGCCTGGAAAAACCTAAAATGTTTTACACCTGAGAAAGGAATCTTCAAGACACCAGACTTTAATCGGGCCCATATTGGGATTTCCACCATTTAAACCTTCAAGCACTTTTAAGAAATCAAGAAAATAAAATTTTCAACGACTATCCCTAAAAGGGGGCAGTCCAATAACATAAAATACGTAACAACATATAAAATGCGAAGAATTGAAAAGGGGATAAGACAAAATTTTTTCAAAGGGGACCACAAAAGGAGTAAAACGGGAATTTAAGCCCCAAAATATCACATGTTAAAGTTTTCTTCACCCATAGAGTTGTCAGGAAGGGGAAAACGGGAAAAAACAAAAAAAATATATTTCACTGTTTTTTTTTCTTAATTATTGTAAACAAATCAAAATATATTTTTGGGTTGGCTAAAAAAATTGTTCTTGTTATAAAAATTGGGTAATTTTAAATTTTTTTGGGTGCAAAATTTAAATTTTACATCGCATTAACAAAAAAAATTCATAAACCTTCAGAAAAAATTTAAAAGGGATTTTAATTTAATGATTCTTGCAAATTCCCATTTTACAAACGGCACGAATATAATAATATATAATTATATATATATATATATATAAAAAAAATAATTTATATATTAAATATTTATATAAAATTATATATAATATATAATATTAATATAATTTTTAATATATATTACAAAATATTTATATAAAAATATAATAATAAAAATAATATTCTACATCAATATAGCTTTTTAAACACTTCGTTCTTTCCCTTTAAATCAGTTTAAAAATCAATTTTCAGTGATAATTAAACCCCTTTGGGTAAACACTTTGGGGGAAATTTTTTAACCCCACAGTGCAAATCAGAAGAGTAAAGGGTCAAAACCCCAGAAAGTACATCTGGGGGGCCAAAACGCAAAACTCCCCTTTTGGAAAAGGATTTGGGGTCCCCATAAACCCGGCAATCTCCTGGGGTGCACATCAACCAAAAACCTCACTTTAAACTCAAACCTATAAATTGATTTACACCTAAAAGGGAATCATTCAACACTGCAATCTTAATCACCCTTTTAATCACACCATAACCCTCACCGGAAAGCACGTTAAAAATCAAGAAATCAAATTTCAACGAGCTAGTCCCTAGCAAAGGGGCATGTCCATAATAACAAAAAATACATAACAACTATAAAACTGAGAAATTGAAAGGGGGATAGAGACAAAATTTTTTTAAAGAAGGGGGCACAGCAACAAGGATACAACGGGAATTAAAACCCCAAATAGCAGGGGGATGTTGGGAATATTTCTTACCCCATAGAGTGTCGGGGAAGTGGAACAATCGGAAGTGTGTAGTGAGGCAAGATCCTACATAATTTTTAAAAAAGGGGTATGAAAAGCTCATAGCAGTAGAGAGGGGTCTAACTTTTATCGAGGGTAACGACTAAACTCACAAAAAGAGGTAAAGGTTTCGATTTCCGTACGGGGGAAAAACGTTGGGGAGGGGTTTCCATAAGACACCTGCTGCCCCCTTTTCCCCCCTCGTAAAAAAGGGGTACCTGGTGTTAGTGACGGGTGTGGTCGCACCGGGGACAAAATAACTAATTTTCCCAAAATACCTGCATAACAAGGGGTTTTCTTACAGTAAGCACTATGTCAGCGGGGACTGTATCCCTTTGTCATGTATTTGTAGATTAAAATTTTATTATTTTTTTAAAATTATTATTTTTATTATTATTATATTATTTTTATTTTTTTATTTATTTTTATTATTTTTACTATTATTATTATTATTATTTTATTATTTATTTTATTATTATTTTATTATTATTTGTTATTGTTATTATTATTATTTTTAAAACCATGAAGAGGTGGGGCCAGAAGCTATAACTACCCCCTTTAAACCAAAATTTAGGTGAATAAAAAAGGGTGATACAACACAAATACCACATATAAAACACCGCGCGCGCGCGGCGCAAGTTAAAATAAATTAAAGTTAAACAAGAATTGTTTGCCCCAAGATTTTAAAGGGAAAGTTAGTGACAACGTGTTGGGGGAGTGTTAAGCTAGCTCTCTTTCTCTCTCCTCTCTCTCTCCTTCTCTCTCTCTTCTCTCCTTCTCTCTCTTCTCTCTTTTTTTCCCCCTCTCTCACACACAAACAGTTTCTATGTCATTTTCATGTCCATTTTTTTCTACAATTTTACAAAAATATATTAAATTATATATAATTTTTAATTATATAAAATTATAATAAATATATATAATAATATAAAATATATATATATATATATATGTCGTGCCGAATGGGGCAAATTTGCGTTTCGGGTTTAAAATAGCAAGGTCATCTTCCCATATAGGACAAGTGAAATTTGTGTATGCAATAATTTCGCCAAAATCATTCGAACCAAACGAAAAAAATTTAAATTCACTGTGTTTTTTAGCATTTAAAAATTTTAAACAAATCTAAAATATATTTAGTTGGGGTTAGGCTAAAATAAATTGTTTTTGTTAAATAAGGGTTTGGGAAGTTTTAAAATTTTTTTGGGCAAAATTATAAATTTTTACATCAGCATTAAGAAAAAAAAAATATCTATAAACCTATCAGTAAAATTTTGAAAACTTTTTTTAATTTTTAAATGAGTTCTTGCTAATTGACCAGTTTTTAAAATTTGGCACACATTAATATTTTTATTTAATTTTATTTTTATATATATATATATATATTAAAATTTTTATATATATATATATATTAAAAATATATAATATAATATAAAAAAATATATAATACATATTATATATATATATTAATATAAAGATAGTAGTAGTAGATAGTTCTACATCACATATATTTTTGTAAACACTTCGTTCTTTTCCCTTAAATCAGTTTTTTAGAAACGAAATTTCATGATAAGTTAGGAACCTGTGTTAGGAACACTGTGTTAGGAAAAACCGTGTGTAGGAACACGGTGTAGAACACTGTGTTAAGGAACACTGAGTGTAGGAACACTGTGTGTAGGAACACTGAGTGTAGGAACACTGAGTGTAGGAACACTGAGTGTAGGAACACTCAGTGTATGAACACTGTGTGTAGGAACACTGTGCGTAGGAACACTGTGTGTAGGAACACTGTGTGTAGGAACACTGGTGTAGGAACACTATGAGGAACACTGTTTGGGAAAACTGTGTGAGGAACACTGGTGTGGGAAAATGGTTTTTAGGAACACTGTTGGGGAGGAAAATGATGTAGGGAAAACTGTGTGTAGGAAAACTGAGTGTAGGGAACATGAGTTGGAACAGAGTGTAAACACTATGTAGAAAACGTGTTAGGGAAAACGAGTGTAGGGAACACTGATTAGGGAAACTGAGTGTAGGAAACTGATGTATGAAAACCCGGTGTGGAACACTGAGTGTAGGAAACTGGTGTAGGAACACTGAGGAGGAAAATGAGTGTGGAACACTGTGTGTAGAAAAACTGAGTGTAGGGAAAAAGTGTGTAGGAACACTGTGTGGGAACACTGAGTTAGGAAAACCGTTGTAGAACACGTGTGTAGGGAAAACCCGTGTGTAGGAAACTGAGTGTAGGAACACTTGTGGAACCGGAGTAGGAAAAAGGTGTGGAACACTGTGTGTAGGGGAAAACTGAGTGTAGGAACACTGAAGGAACACTGAGTGTAGGAACACTGTGTGTAGGAACATGAGTGTAGGGCACTGAGTGTAGGAAACCTGAGTTAGGGAACACGAGTGTATGAACCCGTGTGTAGGAAAACCTGAGAGTAGGAAAACTGAGTTAGGAACACTGAGGTAGGAACATGTGTGTAGGAACACTGATGAGGAACACTGGGTGGAACACTGGTTTTGGAAACATGTGTGAGGAACACTGTGTGAAGGAACCTGAGTGAGGAACACTGGGGTAGGAACACTGGTGTAGGAACACTGAGTTTAGGAACACTGAGGTTGGAACACTGAGTGTAGGAAAACTGTGGTTTGGAAAACTGGTGTAGGAACACTGTTGTAGGAACACGAGTGAAAAGGAACACTGAGTGTAGGAAAAAACTGTGGGGGAGGAACACTGTGTGAGGAAAACAGAGGTAGAAACCTGTTGGGGAAAACCCGGGGTAGGAAAAACGTGTGAAAAAACTGAGTGTAGGAACACTGTGTTAGGAACACTGTGGTAGGGGGCACTGGGAAGGAACACTGTGTGTAGGAACACTGTGTGTAGGAACACTGTGTGTAGGAACACTGAGTGTAGGAACACTGTGTGTAGGAACACTGAGTGTAGGAACACTGTGTGTAGGAACACTGTGTGTAGGAAAATGATGTAGGGAAAACTGGTGTATACCGAGTGTAGGAACACAGTGTGAGGAACACGTGTGTGGAACCTGAGGGAGGAACACTTTGAGGAACACTGTGTGAAAGGAACACTGTGTTAGGGAAAACTGAGTGAGGAACACTGTGTGAGGAACACGTGAGTAGGGGAACACTGAGTGAGGAACACTGTGTGTAGGGAGGGAGGGAAAATGAGTTAGGAAACTGAGTGTAGGAACACGGGGTAGAAAACTGGTGAGGAACACTGATTAGGAACCTGAGGTAGGAACACGAGTGTTTTTAGGAAAATTTAAAAAAAAAAAAAAAAAACACTGAGGGAGGGAAAAAAAGTGTTGGAACACGAGTTAGGGAAAACTGTTGTAGGAACACTGGAAGGAACCTGGTGAGGAAACAAAAAAGAGTGTAGGAAACTGTGGTAGAACACCGGAGTTTAAAACACTGTGTGAAGGAACATTGTGAAGGAAACACTGTGTGAGGAACACAGGTAAAGGAACACGGTGGGAACACGGTGTGGAAACTTTGTTGAAACACTGGTGTAGGGAAAACGTGTAGGGAAAATGTGTGAAGGAACACTGTGTGAAGAACACATGTCAAGGAACACTGGTGAAGGAACACGTGTGTGGGAAAACTTGTGTAGGAACACGGGTAGGAACATGTGGTAGGAAAAACGTTGAGGACACTGGTGAAGGAAAACAGTGCAAGGAAAACTTGTGAAGGAACACTGTGTGTGGGGAAAACTGTGTGTGGAACACTGGTTTTTGGAAAAACCGGTGGGTTGGAAAACACTGTGTGGAGGAACACTGTTGAAAAGGGGGAACCCCGTGTTAGGAACACTTGTGAGAACACTTGGTAGGAACACTGTGGTGTAGGAACATTTTGGGGTTGGAACCGGTTTTTCCGTGGAAGGAACACTTTTGTGGGAAAGGTAAAAAAATGTGTTAAACCTGTGGTAGGAACCTGTTGAAGGAAAACCGTGTTAGGAACACTGTGTGTAGGGAAAACTGTGTGAAAGGGAAAAATGTGTGAAGGGAACACTGGTAAGGAAAAAACTTTGAGGAAATTTTGAAAGGAAAACTGGTTTTTAGGAAACTGTGTGAGGAACATTGTAAGGAACACTGTGTAAGGAACTGTGTGTAGGGAAAACTGGTTTTTGGGTAAAGGAACACTGTGGAAGGAACACTGTGTGTAGAACACTGTGTGAAAGGGAAAACTGTGTGAAGGAAAAAATGTGTGAAGAACACTGTGTGAAGGAACATGTGTAGGAACAAATGTTTGAAAGGGAAACACTGTGTGTAGGAAACTGTGTGAGGAAAAACGTGTGAAGGGAAAAAATGTGGGGGAAGGAACACTGTGGGGAAAGGAAAAACTGTGTGTGGAAACTGTGGAAGGAACACTGTGTGAGGAACATTTTGTGGAACCCCGTTGAAGAAAACTGTGTGAGGAACACTGGTGAAAGGGAACACTGTGTGAGGGAAAACTGTGTGAAGGAACACTGTGTGAAGGAAACCCGTGTGTAGGAACATGTGTGAAAACACTGTTGAGGAACATGTGTGAAGGAAACTTTTTAGGAACACTGTGTGAGGAACACTGTGTAGAACATGTGTGAAAAGGGCACCGTGTGAAGGAAAACTTTGGGGAGGAACACTGTGTGAAGGGAAAACCGTGTGAGAAAACGTGTTAGGAACACTGTGTGAAGGACATGTGTGAAAGGGCACTGTGGAAGGAACACGTGTGAGGACACTGTGTGGGAAAATGTGGAAGGAACACGTGTGAAAGGGAAAACCGTGTAAGGAACACTGTGTGTGGAACACTGTGGAAAGGGAAACATGTGTGGAAAGGGGAACACTGTGTGTGGAAAAGGGAAAAACGTGTAAGGAACACTGTGTGAAGGAACACGTGTGAAGGAAAACGTGTGTAGGGCACTGTGTGAAAGGAACACTGTGGGTGGAACCTGTGTGAAGGAAACTGTGTGAAGGAAACTGTGTGTAGGAAAACCCGTTTTAGGAAACTGTGTAAGGGAAAACTGTGTGAAGGAACACGTGGAAAGGGAAAACTGTTGTGGGAAAATGTGTGAAACACTGTGTGAAGGGAAAACTGTGGAAGGAAAAAACTGTGTGTAGAACATGTGTGAGGAAACTGTGTGAAGGAACACTGTGTGAAGGAACAGTGTGAAGGAACACTGTGTGAGGAAAACGTGTGAGGAACACGGGTAGGAAAAACTGTGTGAAGGAAAACGTGTGAAGGAACACTGTGTTAGGAACACTGTGTGGGGCCTGTGTGAGAACACTGTGGAAGGAAACCCGTGTGAAAAGGAACCGTGTGTAGGAACATGGTGTAGGAACACTGTGTGAAGGAACACTGTGTGAAGAACACTGTGGAAAGGAACATTGGTAGGAAACTGTGGAAGGGGAAAACTGTGTGAAGGAACACTGTGTGAGGAAAACCCGGGGAAGGAACCGTGTGAAAGGACACTGTGTGAAGGAACACTGTGGTAGGAACACTGTGTGAAGGGAAAACTGGTTTGGAACACTGTGTGAAGGAACCTTGTGTAGGAAAAATGTGTGAGGAACACTGTGTGAAGGAACACTGGGGTGTAAAGGAACACTGTGTGTAGGAACAGTGTGAAGGAAACTGTTGAGGAACACTGTGTAAGGAAAACTTTGTGAAAGGGAAAACCCGTGTAAGGGCACTGTGTGAAAAAACACTGTGTAGGAACACTGTGTGAAGGAACACGGGGTAGGAACACTGGTGAAGGAACACTGTGTGAAGGAACACTGTGTAAGGAACACTGTGTGAGGAAACTGTGTAAAACAAAGGGGAAAGGGAAAACTGTGTTTAGAACCCCTGTGTGAAGGAACACTGTGTGAAGGAAACTTTGGGGAGGAAAAAATGTGTGTAGGAACACTGTGTGAAAGGGAAATGTGTGTAGGAACACTGGGGTAGGGAAAACTGTGTGTGGGAACCGGTGAGGAACACTGTTGAAGGAACACTGGGGTAGGAAAACTGTGGAGGAACACTGTTGGGGAGAAAACCGTTTTAGGAACACTGGTGAGGAACACTGTGGAGGAACACTTGTGTAGGAACACTGTGTTTAAAACAAGTCTTAAACTTTTAGAAACCTGGTGTTTAAGGACCCGGTTTAAGATCCTGGGTCCAAACCCTGGTTTCTTAAAAACCCCTGGCAGTCTTCAAGACTCTGGCGTCTTAAGATCCGGCGTCTTAAAAGACTCCTGGCTGCTTAAAGGTCCTGGCAGTCTTAAAGACTCCTGGCAGTTAAAGACCCCTGGAAATTTAAAGACTCTGGCGTTTAAAGACCCCTGGCGTCTTAAAGACCCCGGGAGTCTTCAAGACCCCTGGCGTCTTCAAGACCCCTGGCCTTCAGACTCCGGGCGTCTTAAGACCCCGGCGTTTTCAAGACTCCTGGCGTCTTCAAGACCCGGCGTCTCAAGACTCCTGGCGTCTTAAAGATCCGGCTGTCTTCAAGACCCCTGGCATCTTCAAGATTCCGGGGAGTCTTTAAGCCCCTGGCAGTCTTAAAGATCCTGGCGTTTTTAAGACTCCGGGCAGTCTTCGGGGACCCCGGGCTGTCTTCAAGACTCCTGGCAGTTTAAGACCCCGGGCTGTTTCAAGACTCCTGGCAGTTTAAAGACTCCTGGCTGTCTTAAAGACTCCTGGCGTCTTCAAGACCCCTGGGTCTTAAAGATCCTGGCAGTCTTCAAGTTTCCTGGGTCTTCAAGACCCCGGGCATCTTCAAGTTTCCCTGGCGTTTTTTAAGCTCCTGGCATCTTCAAAAACCTGGCGTCTTCAAACTCCTGGCAGTCTTCAAGACTCCTGGCGCTTAAGGGACTTGGCAGTCTTCAAGACCCCTGGCTGTCTTCAAGACCCCTGGCAGTCTTCAAGACTCCTGGCGTTTTCAAGACCCCGGGCAGTTTAAAGACTCCTGGCGTTTTAAAGACTCCGGGCAGTTTTCAAGACCCTGGTGTCTTAGACTCCGGGCGTCTTCAAGATCCTGGCGTTTCAAGACTCCGGGGCAGTCTTAAGATTTTGGCAGTCTTCAAGACTCCTGGCAGTCTTCAAGACCCTGGCGTTTCAAGACTCTGGCTGTCTTAAAGACTCCTGGCAGTTTTCAAGACTCCTGGCGTCTTCAAGGCCCTGGCTGTTTCAAGACCCGGTGTCTTCAAGACCCCTGGCCGTCTTCAAGACCCCTGGAGTCTTCAAGCTCCTGGCAGTCTTCAAGATTCGGCGTCTTCAAGTTTGGCGTCTTAAGACTCCGGGGAGTCTTCAAGACTCCTGGCTGTTTCAAGACCCGGGCTTCTTAAAGGGACCCCTGGCTGTCTTCAAGACCCCTGGCGTCTTAAGCCCCTGGTTGTTTCAAGACCCCTGGAGTCTTAAAGATCTGGCAGTCTTCAGATCCGGGCGCTTCAGATCCTGGCAGTTTAAAATTTTGGCAGTCTTCAAGATCCTGGAGTCTTAAAGATTCCTGGCGTCTTAAGACTCCTGGCAGTTTAAAGATCCTGGCGTCTTCAAGATCCGGGAGTTTTTTAAGACCCCTGGCTGTTTCAAGACTCTGGCAGTCTTCAAGATCCGGGTGTTTTTAAGACCCGGGCTGTCTTCAAGACTCGTGGCGTCTTAAAGATCTGGCGTCTTCAAGACTCCTGGCTTCTTAAAGATCCTGGCGTCTTCAAGACTCCTGGCTTCTTCAAGATCCTGGGTTTTAAAGACTCTGGCTTCTTAAAGATCCGGGGCAGTCTTCAAGACCCCTGGCAGTTTTCAAGACTCCTGGCTCTTAAAGATTCTGGCAGTTTTAAGACTCTGGCAGTTTAAGACTCCTGGTTCTTCAAGTCCTGGCGTCTTAAAGGGATCCTGGCGTCTTAAAAGACCCCTGGAAATTTTCAAGACCCTGGCTGTTTCAAGACCCCTGGAGTCTTCAAGATCCTGGTTTTCTTCAAGACCCCTGGCAGTCTTCAAGACCCCTGGCGTCTTAAAGATCCTGGCGTCTTCAAGCTCCTGGCGTTTCAAGGGACCCTGGCTTTTTTTCAAGATTCCTGGCTGTCTTCAAGACTCTGGCGTCTTCAAGTTTCTGCTTTCTTGGCCCCTGGCGTTTTCAAGATCTGGCGTTTAAAGGGACTTCTGGCGTCTTCAAGACCTGGCAGTCTTAAAGACCCCTGGTGTCTAAGACTCCTGGCGTCTTCAAGATCCTGGCGTCTTCAAGGGCCCCTGGCGTTTCAAGACCCCTGGCGTTTCAAATCCTGGCAGTTTCAAAAAATCCTGGCAGTCTTCAGATTTCTGGGTCTTCAAGATCCGGTGTCTTCAAAACCCCTGGCTGTTTTCAAGACCCCGGCTGTCTTCAAGACTCCTGGCTGTCTTCAAGATCCGGGCGTTTTTAGGTCCTGGCTTCTTCAAACCCTGGCTGTCTTCAAGACCCCGGGGGCTGTCTTCAAGATTTGGGCGTTTTAAAGACCCCTGGAGTCTTCAAGCTCGGTGTCTTAAAGATTTCTGGCGTCTTAAGACCCCCTGGCATTTTCAAGCCCCTGGCTGTCTTAAAAAATCCTGGGTCTTCAAGACCGGGCGTCTTCAAGACTCCTGGTTGTTTAAGATCCTGGCTTCTTCAAGACTCTGGCTGTCTTAAAGCCCCTGGCGTCTTCAAGCCTGGTGTTTCAGACCCTGGCTGTTTCAGACCCCTGGTTGTCTTCAAGACTCCTGGCATCTTCAAATCCTGGTGTCTTCAGGACCCCTGGTTGTCTTCAAGACCCGGGGCTGTCTTAAGACCCCGGGGTGTCTTCAAGACTCGGGGCAGTCTTCAAGACCCCTGGTTCTTAAAGACTCCTGGCTGTCTTCAAGATTTGGGTGTTTTTAAAGATCTGGTTGTCTTAAAGGGACTCCTGGCGTCTTCAAGACCCCCGCTGTCTTCAAGACCCCTGGCGTTTTCAAGACTCCTGGCAGTCTTCAAACTCCTGCGTTTTTCAAACTCCTGCTGTTTCAAGACTCCTTTTTCTTCAAGATTTTCTGGGTCTTCAAGACCCCGGGGTTTCTTCAAGACTCCTGGTGTCTTAAAAGACTCCTGGCTGTCTTCAAGATCCTGGCTGTTTAAAGACCCCGGGCTCTTCAAGACTCTGGTTTTTTCAAGACTCCTGGCAGTCTTCAAACCCCGGGGCTGTCTTAAAGACTCCGGCTGTCTTCAAGCTCGGCTGTCTTCAAACCCCGGGGTGTCTTAAGACTCCGGGTTCCTTCAGATTGGTGTCTTCAAGACTCCGGGCTTCTTCAAGATCGGGGGTTTTTTCAAGACCCCTGGCTGTCTTCAGTCGGGCGTCTTCAAGATCCTGGCTGTCTTAAAGCTCCGGGCGTCTTCAAGACTCCTGGCTGTCTTCAAGACTCCTGGCTCCTTCAATCTGGTGTCTTCAAGACTCCTGGCGTCTTCAAGACTCTGGGTTTCAAGACCCTGGCTGTCTTCAGACCCCTGGCTGTCTTCAAGACCCTGGCGTCTTAAACTCTGCCGTCTTCAAGACCCCTGGTTTGTTTAAGACTCCTGGCGTCCTCAAGACTCTGGCGTCTTCAAGACTCCGGGGCGTTTTTCAAGACCCCTGGCGTCTTCAAGCTCCTGGCGTCTTCAAGCCCCTGGCGTCTTCAAGATCCGGGGCTCTTAAAGACTCTGGTGTCTTAAAGACTCCTGGTGTCTTCAAGATCTGGCTGTTTCAAGCTCCTGTTGTTTCAAGATCTGGGTCTTCAAGATCCTGGCGTCTTCAAGACCCTGGTGTCTTCAAGATTGGCGTTTCAAGATCGGGCCCTTTTCAAGATCTGGCTGTCTTAAAGACTCGGGCTGTCTTCAAGACCCCTGGTGTCTTCAGACTCTGGCGTCTTAAGACTTGGTTGTCTTAAAGTCCGGCTGTTTCAAACCCTGGCTGTCTTAAGACTCCTGGCGTCTTAAAGGGACCCTGGCGTTTAAAAGACCCCTGGTTTCTTTAAGACTCGGGCTGTTTTTCAAGCTCCTGGTGTCTTCGACCCTGGGTCTCAAGCCCCGGGCGTTTAAAGACTCCTGGCGTTTCAAGACTCCTGGCTGTCTTCAAGACCCCGGTGTCTTCAAGACCCCTGGCTGTTTCAGATCCGGCAGTCTTCAAACTCCTGGCTGTTTAAAGACTCTGGCTGTCTTCAGACTCCTGGCGTCTTAAGATCCGGGCAGTCTTCGGGACTCCTGGCTGTCTTCAAGATCCTGGCGTCTTCAAGATCCGGGCGCTTCGGGGGACCCCTGGGTTTCAAGATCCTGGCGTCTTCGACCCCTGGCTTCTTAAAGACTCTGGCGTCTTCAAGATCTGCTGTCTTAAAGACTCCTGGCTGTTTTTAAGACCCCGGGCAGTCTTAAGACTCCTGGCGTCTTCAAGACTCGGCGGGCTTCAAGACTCGGGCGTCTTAAAGACCCCTGGCTGTCTTCAAGACTCCGGAGTCTTCAAGCCCCCTGGCTGTTTAAAGACCCCTGGCGTCTTCAAGACTCCTGGCGTTTTTCAACTCCTGGCAGTTTAAGACCCCTGGCGCTTCAAGACCCCGGGTTTTGTTTTCAAGACCCCTGGCTGTCTTAAAGACTCCGGGCGCTTCAAGACTCCGGCTGTCTTCAAGACCCCTGGTACCTTATGACTCGTGGCTTTCTTAAGGGGAGCTGGACAGGCCTTAAAGTCAGTACCTCCCCCGGGAGGGGTTCCCTGCGTTCGTTACGTGCGGCAAGTAGTAACAACCTGGGTTGATCAGGCTTTGTCCACCGCGGCCTAGTTGGACAGGGCCGCGGGGGTGTTTACTCCCGAACACCCCCAAGTATACTCCAGGTATTACTCCAGATGTTCCGGTAGACTCAGGTATACTCCCGGGATAATCTTGAGCTTAGAGAAGGGGGGTGGTGGGCCCCGGGGGGGATCGAACCAAAGAATCAGTATGTGAGGCGAGGCGGTACCAACCAGGCCACGGGACACATGGATAGACACACTCAATCTCTCTTCTGGGGGTTTATGACATGAAGCTAATTTTTTATTGACATAATTTTTAAAAAATGGAGGGGCGAGGTTTAAAAAAAACTGTACAGTGCACAGTGCCTACTGTGTTCCAACATTTGACTGATTGACGTTTTTAAAATTTTAAAGTGAAAATTTGTGCCCTAGTCAATTTCCCCTTTGCCAAAGGTTTTAGCAATCCCGGTTGATGACTGTAGATAGGATCATATAATTGATGGCTTGTGTAGCGACAGATTGATGAAAAAAAAAGCATGTGCAAGCTTCTGATGTGTGTTGATCGCAACACGAAAGGCCTTTGAGCTATATTCGACCCCCCCTGGGTTTTTTTGACCCGGGTATAATATAGGGTGGATAAAAAATGAGTGAGAGGGAAGGACTGGGGGTGGGACCTGCTTTGGGATAGGGTACTCAAAAATGATTCCCCTTTGGCAGCCTAAAGTGGTTGGCTAGATAAATTTTTTAGTGGATTTGGGGTTTTAGATAGACCCGCCCAGTATGGGCGAATAGGGGCCCCTGCAGTGTTCCTCTTTTTTTGTTCTTATGTTCTTTTGTTACTGACCCCATACACTGATCCTCACTTATTGATCCTCCTTCACTGATCCCCACTCCCCCCCTGATCCTCACTACATGATCCCCACTACATGATCCTCACTACACTGATCCTCATACCTATACCTACTACAGATCCTCCACTAATGATCCTCACTCATGATCCTCCATACATGATCTCACTAACCCATACCCCATAAACCCGACCCCTCTACACTGATCCCCACTACACTGATCCTCACTCACTGACCTCATCACTATACCTCACTACAGATCCTTTTTCATGATCCTCCTACAATGATCCTCACTACACTAAAACCCCACTTCTGATCCCCACTACATGATCCCATACACTGATCCCCCCACACACTGTCCTACTACACTAACCTCACTACATGTCCTCATACACTATCCTACTACACTGATCCTCATACACTATCCTCACTCCCCCCCCCCTACCTCCCACCTGATCCTCACTACACTGATCCTCACTACACTGATCCTCACTACACTGATCCTCACTACACTAAACCTCACTACACTGATCCTCACTACACTGATCCTCACTACACTGATCCTCACTACACTAAACCTCACTACACTGATCCTCACTACACTGATCCTCACTACACTAAACCTCACTACACTGATCCTCACTACACTGATCCTCACTACACTGATCCTCACTACACTGATCCTCACTACACTGATCCTCACTACACTGATCCTCACTACACTAAACCTCACTACACTGATCTTCACTACACTGATCCTCACTACACTGATCCTCACTACATTATACCTCACTACACTGATCCTCACTACATTATACCTCACTACACTGATCCTCACTACACTGATCCTCACTACACTGATCCTCACTACACTGATCCTCAGTACACTGATCCTCACTACAATGATTCTCACTACACTATACCTCACTACACTGATCCTCACTACACTGATCCTCACTACACTAAACCTCACTACTCTGATCCTCACTACACTGATCCTCACTATACTGATCCTCACTACACATCTCTCCGTATATATCCTAGGTGTTGCATGCGCTTTTATGCCTAGTAATATAGACCAATAATAGAGACCAATAATATAGTCCTAATAATATAGACTATGCCTAGTAATATAGACCAGTAGGCCTACCGCTGTGCTCTTTCTACGCTCACGGTCTTTAAATAGGGTTTCGGCCGAGCCTGGCCAGCTTGAGCCGTCACCCCCTCCCTCCCTCCCCCCCCAACAAAAAAAAGGTCCGGGGGAATACAAAGACCAGGAGAAAGATCCGGGTTGGTGTGAAAGGAAGAGAGAGAGAGAGAGAGAGAGAGAGAGAGAGAGAGAGAGAGACAAGAATGTGAAGCCCCGTGGGTCACTCTCCCTCTCATCCACGGCCCACTCCCCCTTCCCTCTTCCCCTCCATTTCTCCCCCTCCTTCCTTTCCATTACCTCAAAGCCTCACAAATGAACCTTCCCCCCCTGAAATGGTCACCTTTTCAACGGACGTTCATCTCCCCCTCCCCTAGCACCATCCACCCACCTATCCACTGAGTTTATCCATCCATCCACTCACTTATCCACTCTGTTTATCCATCTCATTCAGAAATCGATAGTTGTCATCTGGACCACACTGGACACATCAGTAGTGTGCTGCTACACTGTCTAGTATGATAATTACACAGTGGGAACACCAGCTGTATGTTACTGTATCGACCTACCTACCTACCCTACCTACCTGCCTGCCTACCTGCCTACCTACCTACCTGCCTACCTGCCTACCTACCTACCCTGCCTTTCCTACCTGCCCTACCTACCTACCTACCTACCATACCTGCCTGCCTACCTGCTACCTCCTACCTGCCTACCTGCCTACCTACCTACCTACCTGCCTACCTACCTACCTACCTACCTACCTACCTGCCTACCTACCTGCCTACCTACCTACCTGCCTACCTGCCTACCTACCTACCTACCTACCTACCTACCTGCCTACCTGCCTACCTACCTACCTGCCTACCTGCCTACCTGCCTACCTACCTACCTACCTACCTGCCTACCTACCTATCTACCTGCCTGCCTAAACCTACCTGCCTACCTGCCTACCTGCCTACCTGCTACCTGCCTACCTACCTACCTACCAACTAACTACCTACCAACCCTTCCTTCCTGCCTACCTACCTACCTGCCTACCTACCTACCTGCCTACCTACCTACCTACTTACCAACCTACCTACATACAACCTACCTATTTACCTACCTACCTACCTACCTACCTACTTACCCACCTACCTACCTACCTACCTTCCTGCCACCAACCTACCCACCTTCCTACCTACCAACCTACCTACTACCACCTACCTACCTACCTACCTACCTACCTACCTACCAACTACAACCTACCTACAACTACCTACTACCTACCTACTACTTACCTACCTACAATACCTGCCGCCTACCTACCCTACCAAACCTCCAACCTAATTACCTACCTACACTACCTACCTACCTACCTACCTACAAACTAACTACCTACAACCTACCTACCTTCCTACCTCCTAATCTCCTACCTACTACCTACCTACCTACTACCTACCTACCTACTACCTACCTACCTATCTACCCTTCCTACCTAACTACTACCTACCTGCCCCGCCACCCCCCTACTACCTACCAACCTACATACCTACCTACCTACCTACCTACCTACCTACCTACCTACCTACCTAACCTACCTGCTTACCTGCCTACAGGCTACCTACCTACATACCTGCCTACCTATCTGGACTACCTGCTTACCTGCCTGCCTACTTGCCTACCTGCCTAAACTGCCTGCCTACCTGCCCCTGCCTTCCTGCCTATCTGGCCTACTTGCTACCTGCCTACCTACCTTCCTGCCTACATACCTACTACCTACCTACCTACCTACCTACCTACCTACCTACTTACCATACCTACTACCTACTACATACCTACTTACCTACCTACCTACCTACCTACCTACTACCTACCTACTACCTACCTACCTACCTCCTGCACGCCTACCTACCTACCAACCTGCAACCTTCCTACTACCTACTACCTACTACCTACCAACCTACTACTACAACCTACGTATCTAATCTACTACCTACCTAACCTACATACTACCTACCTACCTTATCTACCTTCCTGCCTACCTACTACTTGCCCGCTACACTTACATTCCAAACCTACAACTACCCACATACCTACTACCTACCTACCTACCTATCTACCCCTTCCTGCCTACCTACCTACCTACATACCTGCCGCTACCTACTACCAACCTACAAACTACCCAATACCTACCTACCTACTACATACCATACATGCCTACCTACCTACTGCCTACCTGACTTTCTGCCTACCTACCTACCTGCCCTACCTAACCTAAATTCCTATCTGCCTACTACCTTCCGCTCATACCTAACTACTACCTACCTGCCTAATTGCCTATTCCTACCTACCTGCCTGCCTGCCTACCTGCGTGCCTCCATCCTGCCTACCTGCATACTTGCCTACCATGCCTAACTACCTTCCTTCCTACATACCTACCTAACTACCTATCTACCTTACTACCTACTACCTGGCCTACCTACCTTCCTACTACCCAACCTACCTACATACAAAACCTACCTACCTACATACATACTATAACAAATACATACTACGTAACCGACCTACCTACCTGCCTGCCTACCTACATTACTTACCATACCTAACCTACCTACCTACCTACCTACTACCTACCTACTACCTTCCTACCTTTCTTACCTACCTACCTACCTACCTAACCTACCAACATACCGACCAACCTACCTACATACCTGCCTACCTACCTTACCATACCCCTTACCTACCTACATACCTGATCTAACCTACAACTACCTACTACCAACCTACCGACCTACCTACTTCTACCTACCTACCTACCTACCTATCTACCTACCTACTATCTACCTACCTACCTACCATACATACCTACTTTTCTAAATACCTACCTAAGTACCTACATACTACCTTTCTAGTACCAACCTACCTACATACCTACCATGCCTACATACCTATTACCTACCTACTGCTACATACATGCCTATACCACCTACCTGCCCTACCTTACCTCATAACTACCATCTGCCCTACCTACTCCTACCCGGGCCTACTACCTAACTATTACCTGCCTACCTGCCTACCTGCCTTACCTACCTGTCTTACTGCCTTACCTGCCTATCTGCCTACCTACCTACATGCCTGTCTACCTGCCTGCCTTCTTGCCTACCTGCCTACTTGCCTACTGCCTACCTACTTCCTGCCTCCATACATACCTACCTACTACCCTACATACCTACTTACCTACCTACCTACCTACCTGCCTACCTACCTACCTACCTATCTGCCTACCTACATACGGAGTCCCTAACCCTACCTACCTACTGCTAACTGGCCTACCTGCCTACCTACCTGCCTCCTGCCTACCTGCCTAACTATCTGCATTCCTGCTTTAATTGCCTGCCTATCTGCCGACCTGCTATCTGCTACCTACCTACCTGCCTGCTACCTGCCTGCCATTGCCTGCCTACCTGCTACTTGCCTACCTGGCTACCTACCTTCATCGCTTATAACTAACTACCACCTACCTTCCGACTACCTGCCTACACTACTTACATGCCTACCTGCCTTAACCTACCTAACTGCCTCCTTACCTTACCTTCCTACCTCCCATCCTACCTTAATACAACCTACCTACCTACTTCCTACCTACCTAACTACCTTACCTACCAACCTACAACCTACCTTACATACCTACCTACTACCTACTACCTACTACCTACCTACCTTCCTACCTACATACCCCTATCTATTACCTATCTAACTTACCTACCTACCTAACTTACCTGTCCGCCTACCTACCTACATCCTACAACTTACCTACATACTACCTAACATACCTTCCTACCTACCTACCTACTCACTTACCTACCTACATACCTTCTGCCTGCCTACCTTACCTTCCTGCCTACCTACCTACCTCCCTACTACTAAACACTACATACCTACGTACCTACCTACTTAACTGCCTGCCTACCTACCTACTTACCATCTACCTAACTATTACCTACCCAACTTCCTAACCTACTTACCTACGTACCTTACCTACCTACAGACCAAAACCTACCAACCAACCTTCTACCTGCCTACCTACCTACCTACCTACCTATCTACCTTCCCCCAAAACCTACCTAACCTACCCAACGTACCTACATACCTACTACCTACTACCTACCTTCCTAACCTACTACCCTATCCTACCTACCTACTTATTCTAACTACCTACCTAGTACCTACATACCATCCTTACCTACCTACCAACCTACATTCATACAGACCTACCTACTTACTGCCTACCTACCTATCTACCTACCTACCTACCTTCTTACTCCTACCTATCTGCCTTCCTACCTTACCTACCTATCTGCTACTACTTACCGGCCTACTTACCTACACCTACCTACCTGCCTAACTGCCTACCTGCCTACCTACCTGCCTCTCTGCCTACCTGGCCTTTACCTATCTGTCCTACCTGCTTTACCTCGCATGTTCTACCTGCCTGCATTCCTTCATACTGCCTACTTGCCTACCTGCTTACCTTCCTTCCTGCCTACATACTACCTACCTACCTACCTACCTACCTACCTACTGCCTACCTCGCCTACCTGCCTTACCTGCCTACCTGACCTTACCTGCCTACCTACCTACCTGCCTTACCATACCTA
>NC_069468.1:11260518-11292132 GCF_026875155.1 Cherax quadricarinatus | reverse complement strand
CTCCCCCCCTAGCCCCTCCCCTGACCCCTCTCATAGACCCTTCTCCCAGACCCCTCTCAAGACCCCTCCCTAGACCCTCTCTCCTGACCCCCCTCTCATAGACCCTCTCCCCTGCCCCTCTCCCCTGCCCTCTCTCTAGACCCCTCTCCTCCCCTTCCCTAGACCCTCCTCTAGCCCCTTCTCATAGACCCTCTCCCTTGACCCTCCCCCAGCCCCCTCTCCCCTAACCCCTTCTCTAACCCTCTCCAAAACCCCCTCTCTCATAGACCCTCTTCCTAACCCTTCTATAGCCCCTCTCCCCCTAACCCTCCCCCCTAACCCTCTCTCTAGCCCCTCTCTCCTAGCCCTCCTCCTAACCCTCTCTCCTAACCCTCTTCTAGCCCCTCTCTCCTAGCCCCTCTCTCCGACCCTCTCTCCAGACCCCCCTTTCATGCTACCCTCTCTCCTAGCCCCTCTCTCATAGCCCCTCTCCCTGACCCCTTCCAAACCCCTCTCCCCTAGCCCCCTCTCTCCTAGTCCCCCCTCCCTAGACCCCTTCCTAACCCTCCTTTATGCTACCCTTTTCCCCCTTTTTTCCCCCCTTCCTACCCCTTTCCCCTTCCCCCCTCCATGCCCCCCCTCCCCTCCCCCCCCCATCCCCTTCTCCCCTTCCTTTCCCCCCCCTCCCCCCCCCCTCCCTTCCCCTCCCCTGAATCTCATCATCTTAGGGGTTTTCTGCGGGAAAAAATTACGCCCAGGATTTCCTCTGGGACTTTTATCCAAGTTTAACTTTATAAAACCGCCCGGGGATGCCTTAAAAGGGTATATTCAGGGTTGACGAAAATTTCAGGGCTGCCCTTAAAGGAACCATTTCTAGGGCTACTTTAAGTGCCTATATCCAGGCTGATCTTCAGGGACCTACTACCCGGGGCTATCTTCAGGCCCTAACCCAGGCGATCTTCAGGGTCTCTACCCGGGGCATCTTCGGGACCTACTACCCAGGGCTATCTTCAGGGATTACTATCCGGGTGATTTCGGGGATCTACATCCAGGGCTGACTTCGGGGACCATACCCAGATGATCTTCAGGGATTTACTATCCAGGGCTGCTTGGGATCTACTACCAGGGCGACTTCCAGGGCCCTACATAGGGTATTTCGGGATTTACTATCCGGGCTGATCTTCAGGGTTCTACTATCCGGGCGTTTTCGGACCACATCCGGGCTGACTTCGGACTTACTACCAGGGGCGATTTTCGGATTACTATCCAGGGCGATTTTCAGGGACCTATTTCCCAACGCCCGGGGGTCTATATCCAGGCTATTTTCGGGGCCTACAACCCAAAGGGCTGCCCTTTAAAAGGGGATCTACACCCAGGGGATTTCAGGGACCACTACCCAAAGTGACCTTAAGGATCTACATCCGGGGCTGTCTTCAGGGCCCTACCCCAAAGTGACCTTTCAGGACCTACTATCCAGGGGTGCCCTTCAGGGACCTACCATCCATGGTGACCTTCAGGGCCCTCCCCTCCAGGGCTGCCCTTCGGGGCCAACCCTCCAGGGCTGACCTTCGGGGGACCTACCCTCCGGGGCGCCTTCAGGCCCTCCCCCGGGGCTGACCTTAGGGACCTCCCATCCAGGGTGACCTTCGGGGCCCTCCCCCGGGGTGCCTTGGGGGACCTCCCTCCAGGCTACCTTCAGGCCTACCATCCAGGCTGACCTTCAGGCCCAAAACCATCCAGGGCGACCTTCGGGGACTATCCCCCGTGTTTTTAACATATGGGCAGAAGACAGGAATAGAAAAAAAAGGGGGAGAAAAAAATTTTTGTACCTATACCAGTAAAAAGGAATTTAAAGGGAGAATTAATGAGAGAAGAGAGAGAAGAAAAGGAGAGAGGAGAGAGAAGGGGAGAGAGGGGGAGAGGAAGAAGAGAGGACGATTTTTCACGACACTATTGAAAAGATTAGATGATGTCGAGGCCGATGTACTCGCCTTTTGGGGATGCAGGGGGTCGTTCAAGCCCCCGGCCCCGCCCTTCATGGGCGTACAGGTTTCCCCTCTCTTTCCGCTCCCTGGGGGTTTATTTACCTTTTTAAAGTATGTTGGGTTTCCCCCTTCCCCTACGTCACAGCCAAATATTACACTTTCCCGACAACTCTGTGATGAAAATAATTCCCAAATCCCCGGGACCATCTGAGTCTTCAACGTGACCCCCCGTTGCTGTGTCAATTCGGGGAAAATCCGTCTCTGTCCACCTTGACCTTTTCTCAGTATTATATAGGGCGTTTCATAACCCCCCATCTTCCTTCCTCCCGTCTCACAGTTATTTTTCCCCTTAAACCCCTCCTCGAGGACATGACCCTTACTTCCCGGACTTCTTATTCAAAACCTTTTCGCTTTCTCTAATTTCTTACATCTTAAAATAGGGGGGGCCCAAACTGGTCTCATACCCAGTATGGCCTGAGTAACGGGTAGGTCTTGAAACTGGGGGGTTCGGGGAAAGTTATTCTTTGGGGTTTACCAGGGGCCCGAGCTACAGTAGTTATTTTGGTTGATGTGGCCTCAGGAATGGTCCGTGTTATTTCCACCCCCAAAATTTTGTTTCCCTTTATGAGGGTTTTTAGTGTCTGCTTCCCCAATTGTACTTTTTCTGTTTTTTTTTGCCTTCCCCCCAACTTCATGACTTTGCACTTGGGGGGGGTTAAACTCCAGGACCAGTTGCTGGCCAGGCCCGCGCCGTCCCGATCCCTTTGGGAGTTTTGACTGGTCCCCATCCCTTGAAATCTCGCTTTTGCTTCAAGTCGCTAAAACAGGGACACTTTTTGAGTCTATCCCTCCTCATGTCTTTAAAAATTCCACAAACAGCGAAGTCTTGGCTACCTGGGTCTACATGGAGGATTTCCGGGGATCAAAATCCCCGGGGGGCCCCGGGCCCCGACCGTCCTCCCCAGCGGGGTCAGGGGCCCGATCAATAGGCGTAGTGGCCGCACGTAGTCCAAAGTAGGGGCCAAGCCCGCTACGGTATAACTTTTGGTATTGCAAGTCCCTTTTTTAAAAAACCAGGGGGATTGGTAATTCCCCCTTAGGGTGGTGGGAGCCTCTTGAAACAGTCTTGGGCCCCCGGCATTTTTTTGTGTTTTCTCTTACTATACTAAAAGGCCTCCATTTTCATTGTGCGTAATTGATCACCTGCCCAAACTTTTCTTTCGAAGGAAAATATTTCTGGTGCAGATTAGGGACCAGCCCCTTGGATTTCCAGGTGTATTTAATGTATCTCTTCGCCCGCACTCCCGTGGTACAATTTTTAAGTGCTTCCAAAACGTTTTCCAGTTGGTTTTTAATGTGGTTTTGATTTGTGGAACTGATATTTGCCGTAAAGGGTTCTCTAGAGATCTGCGATTTACACCCCGCCCCCTTGACTGCTGGAGATGTTTAATGTACAGGCAATTTCCAGCCTAGATAGAGAGAGAGGAACAAGTGATTTGAAAAAAAATAAAAAGAAAAAAAAAAAAAAAAAAAAAAAAAAAAAAAAAAAAAAAAAAAAAAAAAAAAAACAAAAAAAAAAAAAAAAAAAAAAAAAAATAAGGAGAGGGAGGGGATCATGCTATTGGGCTTAGCTTCTTTTGTTTTTGTTTGTTTCTCATTATCCAACTTTCATTTTCTGCGTAGGATGTGTGATGTAGCATTGTTGTGGTCCCCTTGAAGGTGAGATTTCAGACATTACCACTCCAGGTCGGCCACAGTACTTTGCCGCTCTTACTGTGTGACTCGAGTTTGTAGGTAGGATCTGTTTTTAGTTAGTTTTTCCTCCAGGTTTCCATTTTTTTTTTTTTTTTTTTTTTTGTGTTTTTTTTTTATTTTATTTTTTTTTTTTTTTTTTTTTTTTTTTTTTTTTTAACGGAAGTAGTTGGAATTTTTATTCTTTGAACATCACATTGTTCTCTGTTGTGCGCCCGTTGGGGAACACTTGGGTTATACTTTCTTGGGATTTGCCCGTGTCCCCGCATTGCGATGACAGTCTCATGGCAGAATCCTCGTAGTCGTCTTGCAAAGGAAGGATGACACCAGCGCAATGGTTTTACAATCTCTTGTTCCTTGATAGTAGTGTGATATGAGTATAAGGAACAGGATCGCGGGCGAGTACTGTGCTTATGGAAAACAGAAGTCATCACTATGGCGCTTCCGATTTAAACTGTAGTCTTTGTGTTGTGTTGTTCGTTATGGTTAGGTAAGTTTGAAGATCCATCTGCCACTTTGCCTTATTATCCAGTTTAGCTCGCATTTGGTGTGCTATTACACATGATCGCACTTTTTGTCAAAGGCTTTTTGCAAAAAATCTGTGTATACTACACGGCATTGTGTTCGTTTTCAATGCATCCAAGACCATATCTGTTACATGCAAAGAGTATGTAATCTATTATTCAGTGATGGTAACACACTCACATAGGGCTGCCTCACCAACCAGTGAATCAGATGCTAAGGATTCTGATGATCCAACGGGGCCCCATCTGTCTCAGCAGATCAGTATCTAGGGTTTTTCAGCCCACTGAGAATGTGTTGGATCTTGGCAATTGTGACAGATGACGTGCGTTGGTTACCACCACACTTGGTCATGTTTCCATTCTAGAGAGCTGGTTGAGAAGCACGGTGGGTTCGCTCCTTTCTCCCTTTTGGCTTTTTCTTATTCTGCCTTGATTACCGTGGCATGCACTAATACCTATTCCTGTACATAGTGGGGGGTATAGTTTTTGTTTTGTTTTCGTTTCTTTTGTGTACATACTGCTTTTATACTTGGTGAAAGGAATAATATAATTCAAAGTTTTTCTGCTGTGTACATTTTGCATATTCCTCCCCCCTCCCCCCTTCTCCCTCCCCCCCCCCCTCCCTCCTTTACACCCAGGATAACAGGCCTTTAAGAAACTTGGGTTGTAATCTATATCCATAGTGGTCCAGTAGTTTTTTGGCGAGAGGGCAGGAAACGACCTGTCTGAAACACATGTTTTGCCTGGGTTGTGCAGGTTTCGGAGAATCCAAGTGGTTTGCAAATCAAAGGCTTCTTAGAACTTCTTTTCAATGATTTTTTATTTATGTGAGACGTTAGAGTTATTGGGTCTATAGTTTCTTAGTATTGCTTAGCCTTGACACCTTGATGATGAAGGTGGGGGCTATATCCGTTTGTTTTTAGTGACCCTGGGAATTTCACCTGTTGTCTCTATGCACCTTTTCCTCCCCCCCCCCCCCCCCCCGTAGCATACTTAGAGCCCGTGTATTTGAGAGAGGTTTCTTGCAGTTTCTTTTTTTTATTTAAGACAGAGTTCCCCGGAGTCTGGGCCTGGGGGCTCTCTGATGAGTGCTAATGGGCATATTGTCATTGGGCATTTTCTTATAAAAAAGGTTCTAGCAGGAAGAGTTAAAGTTAGAGGTTATTATCAGATAATATTTGGCATAATGACAGGGTTTTGAGGCTCATTCACCTGAAAAAAAAAAAAAAAAGAAGGAATCATTCTCTCTCTCCAGTTTACTTCTCTTCTTTTTTCTTGGGGGGGGGTGGAATATGCCTTGAACGTACTTCAGCTATAGGAAGGTGATCTTACAAGGCATGGACTGGACGCTTGTTGGAACTCTGCTCGCCACAGGGTGCCCCCTCTGTGATACCTACCCCCCCCGTCATGTTACCCCTTTTTTTGACCATCGCTTGTTGTTTGGCTTCCCCTGTCCAGGATTTTATGATACACTTAAGTTCTTTTCTTGTTTTTATTTCTTGCCTGCTCCTCCAACTTTTTGTACTATTTCTCTTGTGCAGAAATGTGTAGCGAAAGTCCTTCTCCCTTCTGACAGTCCAAGAGGGGGGGAATATGCTATTTTTTCTCACCCCTCTCTTCTCCTGCCGTACTTCTGTCCACCCTTTGCTGTAGAACTTTCGTTGGTCTGTGAGGGACTGGACTTTCCTTCCCTTTGGAAACCGTGCTGGGTTATCGTTTACAAGCTCATTCCTTTTTCTAGGCTGGCTCCGCCCTTTCGTTTCTGATAATCTTCTCCAGGATTTTGCTTTCTATACCTGTCTATGACACACTGGTCTGTAAGTTAAAATACTGCATGCCTGTCTCTTTTTTTTTTAAGATTGGGGGACTATATTTGCGTCTTCCACTCTCAGGTTAGTCGCCTATTTCGGAGTAATGCGTAGAAAATTGTTGTTAGTGGCACACACAGCGCCTCTGTCCCTCTCTCAGGACCCAAAGGAGAGATGTCTGATCCCACCGCTTTTTTGAGTTTTATCCAGCCTCCACTTAGCAACCTATTCACCTCCTCCTCGGTTGTGTGTTGTAAGTGTTCCAGTACTTGTTAGGTGTACACTTCCATTCGGTTTTGCTGGAGTTTCTTTGCTGTCTTCCACTGAAAATACGTCTTTAAATCTCGTGTTAAGCTCTGCACAATACTTCTTTGGTCGTTTCTTTGGGAATCTCTCCGCCTACCCTTCTCGCCTGATTTTACCTGGTTCTTGACTGTTGTTTCCCTCCTGATGTGGCTTGTTTCTGTTTTTGTTTGTGTATAAACAGCTTTGGGTCAGATTTAGCTCGATGCAATGTCAATTCTCGCATTGTCGCTGGCTTCCCTCCTTATCCGGCATCTTCATATCAGGTTCTTCGATGTATTCTCCTTATTCTCCTGGTTGTCCTTTGTCTTTCTATACTTTTTCTTTCTCTAGTACACGTAGTTTTGTGTTTCTTTACACTTCTGGTGATGCAGGGGATCGTCTGGTCTTCCCATTATTTCTGTTACCTTTGATACGAACCTGGCCTCAGCACTCTGCATTTTTCGTCAAGATTCCATCATTTCATTTGCTGTTTTCACCCACCAGTTCTCTTTTCCCACTGTACCTCAGCAGGAAATTCCTTCCTACTGTGTGTTCGCTTCTTTTGTAGTTTGGTTTCCTCCATCCCACGCACGGCTTACTTCAACCTCTACTCAGGACCACATGACCAATAGCCTTCCGTCATATGTGTCCGGAGGGAGGGAAAGTTCGTCAGGAAACAGGACAAGTGTTTCCTGAGCTGTCTTACTCAGATGATGACCCGCCATGGAGCTTTTGGGTCATCTGACAGAGTACTTCGCTGGCTTACTTGTTCACCTCTTTAAAAATTTTGGGTCCTAGTTTTAACCATCTGTTTATTTGTGATGGACTTGTATCAATCAGGTTGGTGATGGTAGCATATGCAGTGACAACACCGCTGGGTTGATGGAAAGTCTCTTCCGTAATATTACTTATGCGGGTGCTGATAAAGCAAGTAAATGACGTTACTGACAGACAAACGGGAGTATAGAGACGGAGATGCAGGAGGACACACGAGGACACAGAGAGGACACAGGAGGACACACGAGGACAAGCATGAAGGCAGGATCTTGCTTTATGAGTAGGATGACACCTCAAATCACGGCGACCACGAACGTGTCTTGCATGTTCGTTAGTGGTGGTAGTGATAGTGGTGGGTGGTGGTGGTTGACTGGTGGTGGTGGTACTGGTGGTGGTGGGTACTGGTGGTGGTGGTATGGTTGGTAGGTGGTAGTGTGATAGTGGAGGTGGTGGTTGGTATGGTGGTGGTGGTTACTGGTGGTGGTGGTACTGGTGGTGGTGGTGGTGTGGTGGTGGTACTGGTGGTGTGGTACTGGTGGGTGGTGGTAACTGGTGGTTTATGGTGGTGGTGGTACTGGTGGTGGTGGTAATGGTGGTGGTGGTACTTGGTGATGGTGGTGGTTGTGGTGGTAATGGTGGTGGTGGTATGGTGGTGGTGGTTCCTGGTGGTACTGGTGGTGGTGGTATGGTGGTGGTGGTA
This sequence comes from Cherax quadricarinatus, assembly GCF_026875155.1. Taxonomy (NCBI): domain Eukaryota; kingdom Metazoa; phylum Arthropoda; class Malacostraca; order Decapoda; family Parastacidae; genus Cherax; species Cherax quadricarinatus. Next base: position 11,284,322 of record NC_069468.1, on the reverse strand, counting down.
CTGGTGGTGTGGTACTGGTGGTGGTGGTACTGGGGGGTACTGGTGGTGGTTGTACTGGTGGTGGTGGTACTGGTGGTATGGTGGTGGGTGTGGTACTGGTGGTACGGGTGGTGGTGGTGGTATGGTGTGGTGGTGGTGGTGGTTACTGGTGGTACTGGTGGTGGTGGTCCTGTGGTGAGTGGTATGGTGGTGGTGCGTACTGGGGTTGGTACTGGTGTGGTTGGTGGTTGGTGGTACTGGTGGTTATGGTGGTGGTGGTGGTACTGGTGGTGGGGTGGTGGTGGTGGGTATGATGGTGGTGGTGGTGGTGGTGGGTGGTTGGTGGTGGTGTCCCCGTATGGAGGTGGTGGTTCTTGGTGGTGGTGGTACTGGTGGTGGTGGTTACTGGTGGTGGTGGTACTGTTGGTGGGGTACTGGTGGTGGTGGTGGTGGTGGTGGTGGTGGTACTGGTGATGGTGGTACTGGTGGTGTGGTACTGGTTGGTACTGGTGGTGGTGGTACTGGTGGTGGTGGTACTGGTGGTGGTGGTACTGGTGGTATGGTGGTGGTGGTACTGGTGGTGGTGGTACTGTGGTGGTGTATGGTGGTGGTGGGTATGGTGGTGGTGGTATGGTGGTACTGGTGGTGGTTTGGTACTGATGGTAGTGTACTGGTGGTGGTGGTTACTGGTTGGTGGTGGTAACTGGTGTGGTGGTACTGTTGGTAGTGGTACTGGTGGGTACTGGGTGGTTGGTTGTACTGATGGTAGTGGTACTGGTGGTGGTGGTACTGGAGGGGACTGGTGCGTACGGTGGTGGTGGTAATGGTTTTCACTGTACTACCTCAACCTGGACTCTAAACTACAGTTACTTTCACTGTACTGCCTTCAACATGGACTCTAAACACTACAGTACTCTTAGTACTTTTGGTCTAATAAAATCAGCTATTGTTGATCTGAGTGAATTAGTTAGGATTGCTATAGTAATGTACCTTAAGAGTAAGATAAATAGCGTATTATCTTTCTTTATTATTTAAGAAGTTAGTTAATTGCTCCTTTAGTAGTTCTAAAGATTCACTTGTGTTTCTAGATAGACGAGTAGAAAGTTTTACTTAGTTATATTTAGATGTGGGATCCAGCGCCTGGGTTAGTTCAATTATCTAAATTTTTAGAATTTGTTTTGCATATGGAGGCCTATAGGCGTACTTTTTTTTTTTTGCAGTGATGTAAGTTCTGTAGGGAGGATGGTTGGGAAGGCTCTACATCCGAGGGCGGAGTTATTCCTATCTTTTCCTGGGGATAAATTGTGGTTGTTGTGTGAGAGGGAAGGAGGGAAGGAGGGAGGGAGGGTGGGTAGGAGGGAGGGAGGGAGGGGAAGGAAGGGAAGGAAGGGAGGGAAGGAAGTAAGGAGGAAGGGAGGAGGGAAGGAGGGGGAGGGAAGGAGGGAGGGAGGGAGGGAGGAGGGAAAAAAGGGGAGAGAGGGAAGGAGGGAGGGAGGGAAGGAGGGAGGGAGGGAAGGATGGGAAGGAGGAGAGAGGAAAGGAGGAAAGGAGGGAGGGAGGGAAGAGAGAGAAGGAGGGAAAGAGGGAGGGTGTAGATGAGGGAGGGAGGGAGGAGGGAAGGAGGGAGGGAGGAAAGGAGGGAGGGAGGTAAGGAGGGAGGTTACCTGGGGTTACCTGGAGGTTATTCCGGGAACAACGCCCCCGCGGCCCGGTCCATGACAGCTCCCGATGGATCTGGGCCTGATAACTAGGCGTTACTGCTGGCCGCAGCAGTCCAACGTACGAGGCACAGCCCGGTTGTGATCCGGCATGACGGTAGGTTATCTGTCCAGCTCTCTCTTGAGGCAGCAGGGGTTTATTGGCAATATCCCTAAGGCTTGATAGGAGGCTGTTGAAACAGTGTTGGGCCCCCGGACCACTTATGGTGTTTTCCCTTAGTGTACCAATGGCGACCCTACTTTTTTATTGGGGGCAAATTTTGCACGCCTCTGCCCGTCTTTTACTTTCGTAGGAAGTGATTTCTGTGTGCAGGATTTGGGACCATTCTTCCAAGATTTTCCAAGTGTAGATTATGATATATCTTCCCGTCCTGCGTTCCAACGAGTACTAAGTCAAGTGCATTCCAAGCGCTCCCAGGTAGTTAAGGTGCTTGACAGAACTTATCGTGCAGTAAAGGGATCTCTGTACACTCTTAGATCTGCGATTTCACCTGCTTTGATATGGAGAATGTGATGTACGCAGTATTCCAGCCTAGAGAGTACAAGTGATTTGAAAAGGATCATCTGGGCTTGGCATCTCTCGTTTTGAAAGTTCTCATTAGCCATCCTATCCATTTTCTTGGACGTGCGAATGTGGCACTGTTGTGATCCTTGAAAGTGAGTCCTCAGACTTACACTCCCAGGTCCGCGTACATTATTTTTCGCTCTAGTGTATGGCCGGGAGTCAGTAGTGTATACTCTGTTCTAGTTTTATTCTCCTGTTTTCCATAACGAAGTAGTTGGAATTTGTCTCATTGTCCATCATATTGTTTACCCGTTGCCACTGGAAAACTTGTTTATATCTTCTTGGAGGTTAACGCGGTCCTCAGCAGATCAGCCTATGCAGATCCTAGTATCATCGCAAAAGGATGATACGGTGCTGTGTGTACATCTTGTTTATGTCTGATAGAATGTGGATAAGGAATAAGATGGGGGCCGAGTACTGTGCCTTGTGGAACAGAGTCTTCACTTGGCAGCCTCGATTACACCTTGTTGAACCACTACTTCTTTTGTGTTCGATTTGTTAGGAAAGTTGAAGATCCATCTCCCCACTTTCCCAGTTATTCCTTTAGCACGTTTTTATGGGCTGTTTACGCCATGATCGCATTTGTTAAATGCTTTTGCAAAGTCTGTGTATATTACATCTGCATTCTGAGTTTCTTCCAGTGCATCCAGGCCATGTTCTAGTGATCCGTAGGTTGTGAGAGGCTGGAGCGACCTGCCTGAGCCCTTGTTGCCGGGATTGTGCCAGATTTTGGGAAATTCAGGTGATTTGCCATCTGCTTCTTAGCACTTTTCAAAGATTTTATGAAATGTGGGACGTCAGAGCTATTGGTCTATGTTCTTAGCTAATGCTTTGCTGCACCTTTATGGAGTGGGGCTATATCCGTTGTTTTAAGTGGGACTGTGGAATTTTCACCCATGTCCAAAGCTCTCCTCCATAGTTACTTAATTGCCGCGATAGGGGTTTCTTGCAGTTCTAATGTAAACTGAGTTCCACGAGTCTGGGGCCCGGGGCTGAGGTGCATAGGCAGGTGGTCATGGCTTTTTCGAAATCTATCGGAGTTAGGAGTAATGTCGTGGAAATCGGGCATACATTTATGGAGTTTTGAGGCTCATTCATGAAGAAATCATTTGGGTCGTCGATCCTGAGGCCGTTTAGTGGTTCACTAAAACACAGAGTCGTACTGGGATTTTCAATATTTCATCTGTCCTGTTGTCATCTGTGTAAGTCCATCCTGTCGGGAGTAAGGGCCCGATACTTAGATGTGGTATTTGCCTTGTTTTTGGGGCATATGAAAAGAAATATTTTGAATTTTTTCAATTTCACTAAAACTTTAAGCTCCTCTGCCTCTCCTGGTTCCTGTAGAGTCATTTAGCTTAGTTCGATAGTTTCCACTTCCCTGGTCAGGCGCTCCTTTCGTGATCAGATATTTAGCACTCCTGAGGAGCCTCATTGACTCTTCGTCGTCTTTGTAGAGTGGAGCGTTCTTTTTCTCTCAGTTAACTCTGCTCTTCTTCTTTCTTAGGGGAATATGCCTATAACTGCTTCGGCTACAGGAAGGTGATCCTTTTCAAGGCACTGGTTGGATCAATGTATTTAAGACCATCTTCCCAAACTGTTTCGGTTTAGGACATGTTTACTGGTCCACAGTTGATATTCTTGTTGTGAAATTGTATTTTGTGAAGACACCTTCACAGGTACATGCATTCTGCTGTTCAGAACCATATGCATGTAGTCTGGACTTCGAAGTAGATTGTGATCGGAATTAGTTGTTTTTGATATTCTTATGTCTCTATCAGGTCCTCATTATTTGTGATGATAAGGTCAAGTGTGTTTTCTAGTCTGTTGGTCCACTATCGGCTGATTTAAGGTGTGTTTTTTCGTGCAGAGACTTAGTAGCTCATGTGTGTGTGACCTTTCATCTGCGCGTACCTCCGGGGATTGTTTCAGCTATAACATTAATTTGCTTACTTTCTTCCATGTTGTATGCTTAGGTTGAACGCACCCAAGCAGTAAGATGTTGGGGATGGAGCTGGAAGGTTTCCAAACAGTAATCGTTTTTTCAGTAGCTGTTCCTTGGAACTGTTGTGAGGGTTGACTGGTGGTTGTATACAACCACATGACTAGGTTTTGGTTCTCGATCTTTATTGATAGAAACTTCAATACATCATTTGTGGTGTTCAGCAACTCCGTGCAGATAAGGGACTCTTTGGACATACAGCCAACCCCCCCCCTGTTGCCTGTTTTTTCTGTCGCATCTAAAAAGTGTTTGTAAAAAAACACTTATCCATATTTCACTGTCAAATTATCTTTTGGTGAGCTCTGTGAAGGCTGCAAACATTTGCATTTGACTCCACTAGACGTCCACTAATAAAGGTATTTTTGTTGTTGGTGGATGGCTTAATGCCCTGTATATTATTAGCAAATTGAACGAGGTTGTATTCTGGTTTGTTGGGGGATTTTGTTATTGGCATCAGTAGTTGTAATTCTGGAGGGCCATGGGTGGCCACTGGGCTGCTCCTCCAGTCCAACAAGGCTTTCCAAGGTGGGTGGTCTATTTTTGTTATTTCCTTCCATTTTCTTTTTTTCGTTTCCTGACCACTAAAAAATCACCTGGAGTTGGGTTGTCGTAGCTTACTATTGTTTGTCTTGTGGGGTTGTGCCTCCTGGTCCCTTTTAGATGGTATGCAGGGCACTCGATGTTGTAACACTGCTTCTTGGAGGACCGAGGGAGTGCACTTTTTGGGTGAAGAAAGTACAGAAAGAGAGAAGACGACACACTCTTTAGACAGGAGGTCGTACATTTTTTGGGATGGTCAAAGTTGCCTGTCCCATTTTTTCCCCTGTTATTTAATGCTTACAGATGCCCCAAGCATACGATTTGCCCAAATTCACCTTTGGTTGAGAATTGTTGGGAGTGTGTTATCAATTTCTGCAGGTTCTGGGATGCACTATAATCCTCAGTATCCAAAGCAGGGCACCCCCGTCCTGGATTCCATCTACTTTCTCAGTGAGGAAGAAGAGGAGACTCCTCTTCCACATCTGTAGTGTGGGCCACGGTCTTGTGCAATGATGGTTGTATATTTACGGTTTTAGATGGTGGTATATTTACTGTTTTGTGGTGGTGTGGTGAGTGTCCTAGGAGAGTCTGGGCTGGCAGTAAGGCTGGGGGGCTGGGTCTGGGTCAGCACTGGGGCTGGGGGCTGGGCTGGGTCTGGGTCAGCGGCTGGGCTGGGCCAGCACCAGCACTGTGGGTAGGAGTGCTATGCCTGGGGGAGCCTGGGCCAGCCAAAACACACCAGCACTTGGGGGTCATTAGTTGCTATGCCGGGGGAGCCTGGGCCAGGCACCAGCACTGTGGGGTATTGGTGCTATGCTGGGGGAGCCTGGCCAGCACCAGACTGTGGGTATTAGTGCTATGGACTGGGGGTGCTGGGCCCAGCACCAGCCACTTGTGGTATTAGTGCTATGGACGGGGGGAGCCTGGGCCAGCACAGCACTGTGGGTATATTATTGCTTGCCTGGGGGAGCCTGGGCCAGCACCGCACTGTGAGTATTAGGCTCTGGACTGGGGGCTGGGCCTGGCTTCGCACCATGTGGGTGACTAGATAGTTCGAGTCATCTGTTGTTGGTATGGACACATTCTGCATTTTTGATACACTATTCTTGCTCCCATGTTTTATATATTTTTGGTTGACTATCCAAGTGGTCATCCTTGTTTTCTTTGATTCTTTTTATCTTTTATTACTCTCTTAGTACCTTTCTGATACCTGCAAAGTTCTCCATCTGTATGCACAACCAGAAGCACCTTGCTAGTTCAAGGTCAGTCATTTTTTTGAGGCTGTATTTAGGTCTAGTACAAGAGATAATGGTGTTTGGAAGAGCGTAGGTAAGTTGCATGTGATTCTGGATTTCTTCAAGGATTTTTTTTTTACATGTACCACAGATATGCTTACTGTGCTGACATCCTGTCTGTATTCCTACTACTCTGTTATGCCAGGAAGAAAAACTGAAAGGAAGGGAAGAAGGGAGGAGGGAAAGGAAGGAGGGAGGGAAGGAGGGAGGGAGGGAGGAAGGAGGTGAGGGAGGGAAGGAAGGAGGGATGGAGGGAGGGAAGGAAGGAAAGGAGGAGAGAGGGAAGGAGGTGAGAGAGCGAAAGGTAGGGAGGGAGGGAGGGAAAGGAAGGGAAGGAGGGAGAGAGGGAAGAGGAGGGAGGGAAGGAGGGATGGAGGATGGAAGGCAGGACGGGAAGAGAGGGGAAGGAGGGAGGGAAAGGAGGGAGGGAGGGAAGGAGGGAGGAGGGAGAGAAGGAAAGGAGGAGAGGGAAAGGAGGGAAGTAGGGAGGGAGGAAAGGAGGGGAGGGAGGGAGAGAGAGAAGGAGGGAAGGAGGGAGGGAAGGGAGGATGAGGGAGGGAGGGAAGTAGGGAAGGAGGGAGGGAAAAAAGGAGGGAGGGAGGGAAATGAGGGAAAGGACGAAGGAGGAAGGGAAGGAGGGAGGGAGGATGGGAGGAGGGAGGGAGGATAGGAGGGGAAGGAGGGAGGGAGGAAAGGAAAAGGGGGAGGGAGGGAGGGAGCAGGTGAATGGCGAGGAAGGAGGGAGAAGGGAATGAGGGCGGGAGGGCAGGATGGGAGGGAGAGAAGGAGGTGGTAGGGAAGGAAGGGAGGGAGGAAGGAGGGAGGAAGGAAGGGGGAGGAGGAAGGAAGGAGGGTTTGGGAAGGAAGGGAAGGCGGGAGAGAAACCGGGAAGGAGGGAGGGATAGGAAGGAAGGGAAGGAGGGAGGGAGGGGGGGGGGGGGAGGGAAGGAGGAAAGGGGAGGGAGGGGAGGGAAGGCGGGAGGGAGAGAAGAAGGAAGGTGGAGAGATATGAAGGGAAAAGGAGGGAGGGAGGAAGGAAAGAGGAGGGGAGGAGGGAGGTGGGAGGGAAGGAGGAGGGAGGGAATGAAGGGATGGAGGAGGGAGAGAGGAAGAGGGGAGGGAAGGAAGGAAGGAAGGAGGGATGAGGGAAGGAGGGAAGGAAGGAGGAAGGAAGGGAAGGAGGAAGGAGGGAAAGGAGGAACGGAGGGAGGGCGGGAAGGAGGGAGGGAGGGAAGGAGGGAGGGGAGGAAGGAAGGTAGAGGGGAAGGAAGGAAAGGAGGGATGGGAGTGAAGGAGGAGGGAGGGAGGAAGGAGGGAGGAAGGAAGGGAGGGGAGAGGAGGCAAGGAGGGAGGAAAAGGAAGGAAGGGAAGGAGGGAGGGAGGGAGGAAGACGGGAAGAAAGAAGGGAAAAGGGAGGAGGGACGAAGGGGGGAGGGAGGGAAGAAGGGAGGGAGGGGAAGCGAGGGACAGGGGGTGGGAGGGAAGGAGGAGGGAGAGAGGAAAGGTGGGAGGGAAGGAAGGGAAGGAGGGAGGAAGGGAAAGGAGGGGGAGGGAGGGACAGGAAGTAGGGAAGGTGGAGCGAGGGGGAGGAAAGCGAAAGGGAGGGAGGGGACCATGGCAAATTAATATTCAGATTAATTACTCCAGCGAGTGAGGGAACTTGGTGAACATTAATCAACAAGAACGTGGAAAAATAAAGCGGAGAAAGAAGAGGAGAACAGAGGAGAAGAGAGGAAACAGAGGAGAGGAGGAACGAGGAAGAAGAGAGGAACACGAGGAGAAGAGAGGAAAACAGAGGAGAGGAGAACAGAGGCGAGCGAAGAGAGGAAAACAGAGGAGAGGAGAAAGGGAGAGACAGGACAACAGAGGAGAGGAGAACAGAGGAGAAGACAGGAAAACAGAGGAGAGGGAGAACAGAGGAGAAGCGAGGATAACGAGGAGAAGAGTGGACAACAGAGAGAAGAGAACAGAGGAGAGAAGAGAGGAAAACAGAAGCCCCCGAGAAGAGAGGAAAACAGAGGGAGGAGAACAGAGGAGAGGAGAAGAGAGGAAAACAGAGGAGAGGAGAACAGAGAGAGAAGCAGGAAAAACAGAGGAGAGTGAGAGCAGAGGGGGGAGAACAGAGGAGAGGAGAGGAGAGGAAACATCATAGGAGAGGAGAACAGAGGAGAGGAGAGGAGAAACAGAGAGAGGAGAACAGGGAGGCGAAGGAGAGGAGAACATAGGAGAGGAGACAGAGGAGAGGGAGGGAACAGAGGAGAGGAGAACAGAGGAGAGGAGGGGCGAACGAGGACAGAGGGAGAACAGAGGAGAGGGCGAGGAGAAACAGGGAGAGGAGAACAGAGGGCGAGGAGAGGAGCACAGAGGAGAGGAGAGGAGAACAGAGGAGAGGAGAACAGAGGAGAGGAGACAGAGGAGAGGAGAACAGAGGAGCGGAGAACAGAGGAGTGAGAGACGGAGCGGAGAAACATAGGAGAGGAGAACAGAGGAAGAGCGAGAGGAGAACAGAGGAGAGGAGAGGGAGAACAGAGGAGAGGAGAGGAGAACAGAGGAGAGAGAGAAACAGCGGCGAGGAGAGGAGAACACGAGCGTGGCAGAAAACAGAGGAGAGGAGAACAGAGGAGAGGAGAGGAGAACATGAGGGAGGAGAGGAGACCAGAGGAGTGGAGAACAGAGGAGAGGAGAGGAGAACAGAGGGAGGAGAGGAGAACAGAGGAGAGGAGAGGAGAACAGAGGAGAGGAGAACAGAGGAGAGGGAGAGGAGAACCGAGGAGAGGAGAGGAGAGGAGAACAGAGGAGAGGAGAACAGAGGGAGGATGAACAAGAGGAGGAGGAGAACAGAGGAGAGGAGAACAGAGGAGGAGGAGAGGAGAACACGAGGAGAGGAGAGGAGAACAGAGGAGGGAGAACAGAGGAGAGGAGAACAGAGGATAGGAGAACCAAGGAGAGGAGAAACAGGGGAGAGAGAGCACAGAGGAGAGGAGAACAGAGAAGAGGAAAACAGAGGGAGGAGAACAGAGAAGAGGAGAGGGAGAGGAGAGATAAAATTAAGAAATATTACTGGGATATTTTTTGTCATATTAAAGACGATGAGTAGATTTTCACTTTTCCTCTTCCTTTACTATTTGTTTATTGTTTATCTATATCCTCTCTCTCTCTCTCTCTCTCTTCTCTCTCCTCTTCTCTCCTCTCTCTCTCACTCTCTCTCTCTCCTCTCTCTTTCTCTCTCTCTATCTCTCTCTCTCTCTCTATCTTTTTTTTTTTACACAGGGTTTGCCCACGGTAAGGATCCCTAGCTTATTGACAGTATTTACAGGTTAAGGATTCATACTTTATTGACAGCTAAGAGCTGTTACCTACTCAGTCTCATTTGAAAGCATTTTTATTGTTATGAGACATACAATGGGAACAGGATGAAGTTGAGGAGCCATCTGTGGGCCAGATTTTCATGTGAACAACTGACTTATCTCGTTGACATCATTTATGCGTACGAATGTGTTCCTCTCGAGACATCTGGGTTGTATGATCTCAGATGGAGTGAATGTTCGGAGAAGGGTACGCCGAGTGAAAGTTGGCTTTCTGCCCGTCTTGTGGCATAAAAGCTTGTTTTCCGCTGTTCCTCGAGTGGATCCAAGTGTGGTGTTTTGGAAATATTGGCTTGTACATAACAGTAAGGCCACCCACATCCCTCCTATGTTGAAGGCTCTGCTGAAATGACTGATCTATCCAGGATGGGTCCATGCGAGAGTTGAGGAGTCTTTGCTCTGTTTTCTACTTGTTCAAGCTGGTAGTCGCAGATGGAGGGGGGGCAAGGCAAACAGAAGTGGGAGCATACTCAAGTGTGGAGCGTACTTGTGCCTGTACAGGGATCTTGCAACCCCCTATGTCAAGCAGATGCGAGATACGGAGGAAGTGCTGTAAGCCTTCATGGTGCCTTGTTTGGCAAGATTACAACAAGGTTCTTTCATGGTTGGTTTGGGAGTCAAATTTCACTCCAAGGTTATTCAACTTGTCGCCAGGTGCCAACATCGTCCCATTCTCCTTACTACTGAACCAGCATTACCATCATGGTGCCTAGAGACGATATCATTTGCGTTTTCTCAGGTGCAAATGTTACTTGCCATCTATGTTCCCCAACTCTCTCTCTCTCTCTCTCTCTCTCTCTCTCTCTCTCTCTCTCTCTCTCTCCTCTCTTCTTCTCGCTCTCTCTCTCTCTCTCTCTCTCCTCTCTCTCTCTCTCTCTTCTTCTCTCTCTCTTCTCCTCTTCTCTCTGATCTCTCTCTCTCTCTCTCTCTCTCTCTCTCTCTCTCTCTCTCTCTCTCTCTCTCTCTCTCTCTCTCTCTCTCTCTCTCTCTCTCTCTCTCTCCTTCCTCTCTCTCTCTGGGATAGTTGAAGTTGTTCCTTCTGTCACTTCTTGGAAAATTAGGTAGTCTGAGAGACCACGTAATGTTTAGGTAGTCTGAGAGACCACGTGATGTTTAGGTAGTCTGAGAGACCATCGTGTGTTTAGGTTAGTCTGAGAAAGAGACCACGTGATGGTTAGTTAAGTCTGAGAGACCACGTGCTGTTCAGGTAGTCTGAGAGATCACGTGATGTTTGGGTAATGTGAGAGACCACATGACGTTTAGGTAGTCTGAGAGACCACGTGATGTTTGGGTAATGTGAGAGACCACGTGATGTTTAGGTAGTCTGAGAGACAACGTGATGTTTGGTTAGTCTGAGAGACCCGTGATGTTTAGGTAGTTGCGAGACAGACAAGGGATGTGTCCGTTGTTAGCTACCCCAAGAATTTTTTTCCTTGAGTGGTGGACGGTTTTTTGTAGTGTCTGCTTCCCTCCCTAGATTGTTTTTTGTTGTACTTTTTTGTTTGTTTCTTTTTGTTTTTTGTGTTTTTTGCCCTCCCAAATCTTCATGACTTTTTTTGCACTTGGTGGGGTTAAACTCCAGGAGCCAGTAGTTGCTGGCCCAGGCCTGCAGCCTGTCAGATTTCCCTTTGTAGTTTTTGACTGGTCCCCATCCACTTTGAATTTCTCTATATACTGCATTAGCCTTGACGTCGTCTACGAACGGGACACTTCTGAGGGTCTATCCTGCCTCTTGTCATGTTAACATATTCCACAAACCAGCGAAGGGTCCTTGGGACCTACCCTGGGAGTGCTACCTTGGAGGATATTCCGGGGATCAACGTACCGGGGGCCCCACTCCGGAGGGAGGTCCACGGACCGTTCCTTTCCAGCGGATCAGACCCGATCAACGAGGCTGCTACTGCTGTTGCTGGCCCGCACGTAGTCCAGCCGTAGGAGCCACAGCCCCGGCTGAGTTTCCGGGTACTAAAACTTTAGGTATGTTTGTTCAAAGCCAAACACAACAAAGCTCCCTTGAAGACAAACCTGGATCTTATTGGTAATTCCCCCTTACGGCTAGGTGGGAGCCTCTTTGAAAAACAGTCTTGGGCCCCGGACATTTATTTGTGTTTTCTCTTTTTTTACTATACGAAGGGCGCTCCTATTTTTCATTGTGCGGTTATAGTTGCCTCCACCTGCCATGGGGGCTTTTGCTTTTCGAGAGGGAAGTGAGATGGCTGTGTGCAGAAAGAGAAGAGAAGGAGGTAGGAAGTAGTTAGGGGGATAGAGAGAGAGAAGAGAGAGAAGTGGAAAGAGAGATTAGATTAGAGATTAGGGACCCAGTCCTCTTGGATGTCGTGGGCCTGGTTTGTAGTTTCTAATGTATCTCTCTCGCCTGCACGCCAGTGGTACAAATTGAAAGTGCTTCCAAAACGTTTTCCAGTTGGTTTTTAATGTGGTTTTGATTTGTGGAACTGATATTTGCCGTAAAGGGTTCTCTAGAGATCTGCGATTTACACCCCGCCCCCTTGACTGCTGGAGATGTTTAATGTACAGGCAATTTCCAGCCTAGATAGAGAGAGAGGAACAAGTGATTTGAAAAAAAATAAAAAGAAAAAAAAAAAAAAAAAAAAAAAAAAAAAAAAAAAAAAAAAAAAAAAAAAAAAACAAAAAAAAAAAAAAAAAAAAAAAAAAATAAGGAGAGGGAGGGGATCATGCTATTGGGCTTAGCTTCTTTTGTTTTTGTTTGTTTCTCATTATCCAACTTTCATTTTCTGCGTAGGATGTGTGATGTAGCATTGTTGTGGTCCCCTTGAAGGTGAGATTTCAGACATTACCACTCCAGGTCGGCCACAGTACTTTGCCGCTCTTACTGTGTGACTCGAGTTTGTAGGTAGGATCTGTTTTTAGTTAGTTTTTCCTCCAGGTTTCCATTTTTTTTTTTTTTTTTTTTTTTGTGTTTTTTTTTTATTTTATTTTTTTTTTTTTTTTTTTTTTTTTTTTTTTTTTAACGGAAGTAGTTGGAATTTTTATTCTTTGAACATCACATTGTTCTCTGTTGTGCGCCCGTTGGGGAACACTTGGGTTATACTTTCTTGGGATTTGCCCGTGTCCCCGCATTGCGATGACAGTCTCATGGCAGAATCCTCGTAGTCGTCTTGCAAAGGAAGGATGACACCAGCGCAATGGTTTTACAATCTCTTGTTCCTTGATAGTAGTGTGATATGAGTATAAGGAACAGGATCGCGGGCGAGTACTGTGCTTATGGAAAACAGAAGTCATCACTATGGCGCTTCCGATTTAAACTGTAGTCTTTGTGTTGTGTTGTTCGTTATGGTTAGGTAAGTTTGAAGATCCATCTGCCACTTTGCCTTATTATCCAGTTTAGCTCGCATTTGGTGTGCTATTACACATGATCGCACTTTTTGTCAAAGGCTTTTTGCAAAAAATCTGTGTATACTACACGGCATTGTGTTCGTTTTCAATGCATCCAAGACCATATCTGTTACATGCAAAGAGTATGTAATCTATTATTCAGTGATGGTAACACACTCACATAGGGCTGCCTCACCAACCAGTGAATCAGATGCTAAGGATTCTGATGATCCAACGGGGCCCCATCTGTCTCAGCAGATCAGTATCTAGGGTTTTTCAGCCCACTGAGAATGTGTTGGATCTTGGCAATTGTGACAGATGACGTGCGTTGGTTACCACCACACTTGGTCATGTTTCCATTCTAGAGAGCTGGTTGAGAAGCACGGTGGGTTCGCTCCTTTCTCCCTTTTGGCTTTTTCTTATTCTGCCTTGATTACCGTGGCATGCACTAATACCTATTCCTGTACATAGTGGGGGGTATAGTTTTTGTTTTGTTTTCGTTTCTTTTGTGTACATACTGCTTTTATACTTGGTGAAAGGAATAATATAATTCAAAGTTTTTCTGCTGTGTACATTTTGCATATTCCTCCCCCCTCCCCCCTTCTCCCTCCCCCCCCCCCTCCCTCCTTTACACCCAGGATAACAGGCCTTTAAGAAACTTGGGTTGTAATCTATATCCATAGTGGTCCAGTAGTTTTTTGGCGAGAGGGCAGGAAACGACCTGTCTGAAACACATGTTTTGCCTGGGTTGTGCAGGTTTCGGAGAATCCAAGTGGTTTGCAAATCAAAGGCTTCTTAGAACTTCTTTTCAATGATTTTTTATTTATGTGAGACGTTAGAGTTATTGGGTCTATAGTTTCTTAGTATTGCTTAGCCTTGACACCTTGATGATGAAGGTGGGGGCTATATCCGTTTGTTTTTAGTGACCCTGGGAATTTCACCTGTTGTCTCTATGCACCTTTTCCTCCCCCCCCCCCCCCCCCCGTAGCATACTTAGAGCCCGTGTATTTGAGAGAGGTTTCTTGCAGTTTCTTTTTTTTATTTAAGACAGAGTTCCCCGGAGTCTGGGCCTGGGGGCTCTCTGATGAGTGCTAATGGGCATATTGTCATTGGGCATTTTCTTATAAAAAAGGTTCTAGCAGGAAGAGTTAAAGTTAGAGGTTATTATCAGATAATATTTGGCATAATGACAGGGTTTTGAGGCTCATTCACCTGAAAAAAAAAAAAAAAAGAAGGAATCATTCTCTCTCTCCAGTTTACTTCTCTTCTTTTTTCTTGGGGGGGGGTGGAATATGCCTTGAACGTACTTCAGCTATAGGAAGGTGATCTTACAAGGCATGGACTGGACGCTTGTTGGAACTCTGCTCGCCACAGGGTGCCCCCTCTGTGATACCTACCCCCCCCGTCATGTTACCCCTTTTTTTGACCATCGCTTGTTGTTTGGCTTCCCCTGTCCAGGATTTTATGATACACTTAAGTTCTTTTCTTGTTTTTATTTCTTGCCTGCTCCTCCAACTTTTTGTACTATTTCTCTTGTGCAGAAATGTGTAGCGAAAGTCCTTCTCCCTTCTGACAGTCCAAGAGGGGGGGAATATGCTATTTTTTCTCACCCCTCTCTTCTCCTGCCGTACTTCTGTCCACCCTTTGCTGTAGAACTTTCGTTGGTCTGTGAGGGACTGGACTTTCCTTCCCTTTGGAAACCGTGCTGGGTTATCGTTTACAAGCTCATTCCTTTTTCTAGGCTGGCTCCGCCCTTTCGTTTCTGATAATCTTCTCCAGGATTTTGCTTTCTATACCTGTCTATGACACACTGGTCTGTAAGTTAAAATACTGCATGCCTGTCTCTTTTTTTTTTAAGATTGGGGGACTATATTTGCGTCTTCCACTCTCAGGTTAGTCGCCTATTTCGGAGTAATGCGTAGAAAATTGTTGTTAGTGGCACACACAGCGCCTCTGTCCCTCTCTCAGGACCCAAAGGAGAGATGTCTGATCCCACCGCTTTTTTGAGTTTTATCCAGCCTCCACTTAGCAACCTATTCACCTCCTCCTCGGTTGTGTGTTGTAAGTGTTCCAGTACTTGTTAGGTGTACACTTCCATTCGGTTTTGCTGGAGTTTCTTTGCTGTCTTCCACTGAAAATACGTCTTTAAATCTCGTGTTAAGCTCTGCACAATACTTCTTTGGTCGTTTCTTTGGGAATCTCTCCGCCTACCCTTCTCGCCTGATTTTACCTGGTTCTTGACTGTTGTTTCCCTCCTGATGTGGCTTGTTTCTGTTTTTGTTTGTGTATAAACAGCTTTGGGTCAGATTTAGCTCGATGCAATGTCATTCTCGCATTGTCGCTGGGCTTCCCTCCTTATCCATGCATCTTCATATCAGGTTCTTCGATTAATCTCCTTATTCTCCTGGTTGTCCTTTGTCTTCTATACTTTTTCTTTCTCTAGTACACGTAGTTTTGTGTTTCTTTACACTTCTGGTGATGCAGGGGCTCGTTCTGGTCTTCCCATTATTTCTGTTACCTTTGATACGAACCTGGCCTCAGCACTCTGCATTTTTCGTCAAGATTCCATCATTTCATTTGCTGTTTTCACCCACCAGTTCTCTTTTCCCACTGTACCTCAGCAGGAAATTCCTTCCTACTGTGTGTTCGCTTCTTTTGTAGTTTGGTTTCCTCCATCCCACGCACGGCTTACTTCAACCTCTACTCAGGACCACATGACCAATAGCCTTCCGTCATATGTGTCCGGAGGGAGGGAAAGTTCGTCAGGAAACAGGACAAGTGTTTCCTGAGCTGTCTTACTCAGATGATGACCCGCCATGGAGCTTTTGGGTCATCTGACAGAGTACTTCGCTGGCTTACTTGTTCACCTCTTTAAAAATTTTGGGTCCTAGTTTTAACCATCTGTTTATTTGTGATGGACTTGTATCAATCAGGTTGGTGATGGTAGCATATGCAGTGACAACACCGCTGGGTTGATGGAAAGTCTCTTCCGTAATATTACTTATGCGGGTGCTGATAAAGCAAGTAAATGACGTTACTGACAGACAAACGGGAGTATAGAGACGGAGATGCAGGAGGACACACGAGGACACAGAGAGGACACAGGAGGACACACGAGGACAAGCATGAAGGCAGGATCTTGCTTTATGAGTAGGATGACACCTCAAATCACGGCGACCACGAACGTGTCTTGCATGTTCGTTAGTGGTGGTAGTGATAGTGGTGGGTGGTGGTGGTTGACTGGTGGTGGTGGTACTGGTGGTGGTGGGTACTGGTGGTGGTGGTATGGTTGGTAGGTGGTAGTGTGATAGTGGAGGTGGTGGTTGGTATGGTGGTGGTGGTTACTGGTGGTGGTGGTACTGGTGGTGGTGGTGGTGTGGTGGTGGTACTGGTGGTGTGGTACTGGTGGGTGGTGGTAACTGGTGGTTTATGGTGGTGGTGGTACTGGTGGTGGTGGTAATGGTGGTGGTGGTACTTGGTGATGGTGGTGGTTGTGGTGGTAATGGTGGTGGTGGTATGGTGGTGGTGGTTCCTGGTGGTACTGGTGGTGGTGGTATGGTGGTGGTGGTACTGGTGGTGTGGTACTGGTGGTGGTGGTACTGGGGGGTACTGGTGGTGGTTGTACTGGTGGTGGTGGTACTGGTGGTATGGTGGTGGGTGTGGTACTGGTGGTACGGGTGGTGGTGGTGGTATGGTGTGGTGGTGGTGGTGGTTACTGGTGGTACTGGTGGTGGTGGTCCTGTGGTGAGTGGTATGGTGGTGGTGCGTACTGGGGTTGGTACTGGTGTGGTTGGTGGTTGGTGGTACTGGTGGTTATGGTGGTGGTGGTGGTACTGGTGGTGGGGTGGTGGTGGTGGGTATGATGGTGGTGGTGGTGGTGGTGGGTGGTTGGTGGTGGTGTCCCCGTATGGAGGTGGTGGTTCTTGGTGGTGGTGGTACTGGTGGTGGTGGTTACTGGTGGTGGTGGTACTGTTGGTGGGGTACTGGTGGTGGTGGTGGTGGTGGTGGTGGTGGTACTGGTGATGGTGGTACTGGTGGTGTGGTACTGGTTGGTACTGGTGGTGGTGGTACTGGTGGTGGTGGTACTGGTGGTGGTGGTACTGGTGGTATGGTGGTGGTGGTACTGGTGGTGGTGGTACTGTGGTGGTGTATGGTGGTGGTGGGTATGGTGGTGGTGGTATGGTGGTACTGGTGGTGGTTTGGTACTGATGGTAGTGTACTGGTGGTGGTGGTTACTGGTTGGTGGTGGTAACTGGTGTGGTGGTACTGTTGGTAGTGGTACTGGTGGGTACTGGGTGGTTGGTTGTACTGATGGTAGTGGTACTGGTGGTGGTGGTACTGGAGGGGACTGGTGCGTACGGTGGTGGTGGTAATGGTTTTCACTGTACTACCTCAACCTGGACTCTAAACTACAGTTACTTTCACTGTACTGCCTTCAACATGGACTCTAAACACTACAGTACTCTTAGTACTTTTGGTCTAATAAAATCAGCTATTGTTGATCTGAGTGAATTAGTTAGGATTGCTATAGTAATGTACCTTAAGAGTAAGATAAATAGCGTATTATCTTTCTTTATTATTTAAGAAGTTAGTTAATTGCTCCTTTAGTAGTTCTAAAGATTCACTTGTGTTTCTAGATAGACGAGTAGAAAGTTTTACTTAGTTATATTTAGATGTGGGATCCAGCGCCTGGGTTAGTTCAATTATCTAAATTTTTAGAATTTGTTTTGCATTGGAGGCCTATAGGCTACTTTTTTTTTTTTGCAGTGATGTAAGTTCTGTAGGGAGGATGGTTGGGAAGGCTCTACATCCGAGGGCGGAGTTATCCTATCTTTCCCTGGGGATAAATTGTGGTTGTTGTTGTGAGAGGGAAGGAGGGAAGGAGGGAGGGAGGGTGGGTAGGAGGGAGGGAGGGAGGGGAAGGAAGGGAAGGAAGGGAGGGAAGGAAGTAAGGAGGAAGGGAGGAGGGAAGGAGGGGGAGGGAAGGAGGGAGGGAGGGAGGGAGGAGGGAAAAAAGGGGAGAGAGGGAAGGAGGGAGGGAGGGAAGGAGGGAGGGAGGGAAGGATGGGAAGGAGGAGAGAGGAAAGGAGGAAAGGAGGGAGGGAGGGAAGAGAGAGAAGGAGGGAAAGAGGGAGGGTGTAGATGAGGGAGGGAGGGAGGAGGGAAGGAGGGAGGGAGGAAAGGAGGGAGGGAGGTAAGGAGGGAGGTTACCTGGGGTTACCTGGAGGTTATTCCGGGAACAACGCCCCCGCGGCCCGGTCCATGACAGCTCCCGATGGATCTGGGCCTGATAACTAGGCGTTACTGCTGGCCGCAGCAGTCCAACGTACGAGGCACAGCCCGGTTGTGATCCGGCATGACGGTAGGTTATCTGTCCAGCTCTCTCTTGAGGCAGCAGGGGTTTATTGGCAATATCCCTAAGGCTTGATAGGAGGCTGTTGAAACAGTGTTGGGCCCCCGGACCACTTATGGTGTTTTCCCTTAGTGTACCAATGGCGACCCTACTTTTTTATTGGGGGCAAATTTTGCACGCCTCTGCCCGTCTTTTACTTTCGTAGGAAGTGATTTCTGTGTGCAGGATTTGGGACCATTCTTCCAAGATTTTCCAAGTGTAGATTATGATATATCTTCCCGTCCTGCGTTCCAACGAGTACTAAGTCAAGTGCATTCCAAGCGCTCCCAGGTAGTTAAGGTGCTTGACAGAACTTATCGTGCAGTAAAGGGATCTCTGTACACTCTTAGATCTGCGATTTCACCTGCTTTGATATGGAGAATGTGATGTACGCAGTATTCCAGCCTAGAGAGTACAAGTGATTTGAAAAGGATCATCTGGGCTTGGCATCTCTCGTTTTGAAAGTTCTCATTAGCCATCCTATCCATTTTCTTGGACGTGCGAATGTGGCACTGTTGTGATCCTTGAAAGTGAGTCCTCAGACTTACACTCCCAGGTCCGCGTACATTATTTTTCGCTCTAGTGTATGGCCGGGAGTCAGTAGTGTATACTCTGTTCTAGTTTTATTCTCCTGTTTTCCATAACGAAGTAGTTGGAATTTGTCTCATTGTCCATCATATTGTTTACCCGTTGCCACTGGAAAACTTGTTTATATCTTCTTGGAGGTTAACGCGGTCCTCAGCAGATCAGCCTATGCAGATCCTAGTATCATCGCAAAAGGATGATACGGTGCTGTGTGTACATCTTGTTTATGTCTGATAGAATGTGGATAAGGAATAAGATGGGGGCCGAGTACTGTGCCTTGTGGAACAGAGTCTTCACTTGGCAGCCTCGATTACACCTTGTTGAACCACTACTTCTTTTGTGTTCGATTTGTTAGGAAAGTTGAAGATCCATCTCCCCACTTTCCCAGTTATTCCTTTAGCACGTTTTTATGGGCTGTTTACGCCATGATCGCATTTGTTAAATGCTTTTGCAAAGTCTGTGTATATTACATCTGCATTCTGAGTTTCTTCCAGTGCATCCAGGCCATGTTCTAGTGATCCGTAGGTTGTGAGAGGCTGGAGCGACCTGCCTGAGCCCTTGTTGCCGGGATTGTGCCAGATTTTGGGAAATTCAGGTGATTTGCCATCTGCTTCTTAGCACTTTTCAAAGATTTTATGAAATGTGGGACGTCAGAGCTATTGGTCTATGTTCTTAGCTAATGCTTTGCTGCACCTTTATGGAGTGGGGCTATATCCGTTGTTTTAAGTGGGACTGTGGAATTTTCACCCATGTCCAAAGCTCTCCTCCATAGTTACTTAATTGCCGCGATAGGGGTTTCTTGCAGTTCTAATGTAAACTGAGTTCCACGAGTCTGGGGCCCGGGGCTGAGGTGCATAGGCAGGTGGTCATGGCTTTTTCGAAATCTATCGGAGTTAGGAGTAATGTCGTGGAAATCGGGCATACATTTATGGAGTTTTGAGGCTCATTCATGAAGAAATCATTTGGGTCGTCGATCCTGAGGCCGTTTAGTGGTTCACTAAAACACAGAGTCGTACTGGGATTTTCAATATTTCATCTGTCCTGTTGTCATCTGTGTAAGTCCATCCTGTCGGGAGTAAGGGCCCGATACTTAGATGTGGTATTTGCCTTGTTTTTGGGGCATATGAAAAGAAATATTTTGAATTTTTTCAATTTCACTAAAACTTTAAGCTCCTCTGCCTCTCCTGGTTCCTGTAGAGTCATTTAGCTTAGTTCGATAGTTTCCACTTCCCTGGTCAGGCGCTCCTTTCGTGATCAGATATTTAGCACTCCTGAGGAGCCTCATTGACTCTTCGTCGTCTTTGTAGAGTGGAGCGTTCTTTTTCTCTCAGTTAACTCTGCTCTTCTTCTTTCTTAGGGGAATATGCCTATAACTGCTTCGGCTACAGGAAGGTGATCCTTTTCAAGGCACTGGTTGGATCAATGTATTTAAGACCATCTTCCCAAACTGTTTCGGTTTAGGACATGTTTACTGGTCCACAGTTGATATTCTTGTTGTGAAATTGTATTTTGTGAAGACACCTTCACAGGTACATGCATTCTGCTGTTCAGAACCATATGCATGTAGTCTGGACTTCGAAGTAGATTGTGATCGGAATTAGTTGTTTTTGATATTCTTATGTCTCTATCAGGTCCTCATTATTTGTGATGATAAGGTCAAGTGTGTTTTCTAGTCTGTTGGTCCACTATCGGCTGATTTAAGGTGTGTTTTTTCGTGCAGAGACTTAGTAGCTCATGTGTGTGTGACCTTTCATCTGCGCGTACCTCCGGGGATTGTTTCAGCTATAACATTAATTTGCTTACTTTCTTCCATGTTGTATGCTTAGGTTGAACGCACCCAAGCAGTAAGATGTTGGGGATGGAGCTGGAAGGTTTCCAAACAGTAATCGTTTTTTCAGTAGCTGTTCCTTGGAACTGTTGTGAGGGTTGACTGGTGGTTGTATACAACCACATGACTAGGTTTTGGTTCTCGATCTTTATTGATAGAAACTTCAATACATCATTTGTGGTGTTCAGCAACTCCGTGCAGATAAGGGACTCTTTGGACATACAGCCAACCCCCCCCCTGTTGCCTGTTTTTTCTGTCGCATCTAAAAAGTGTTTGTAAAAAAACACTTATCCATATTTCACTGTCAAATTATCTTTTGGTGAGCTCTGTGAAGGCTGCAAACATTTGCATTTGACTCCACTAGACGTCCACTAATAAAGGTATTTTTGTTGTTGGTGGATGGCTTAATGCCCTGTATATTATTAGCAAATTGAACGAGGTTGTATTCTGGTTTGTTGGGGGATTTTGTTATTGGCATCAGTAGTTGTAATTCTGGAGGGCCATGGGTGGCCACTGGGCTGCTCCTCCAGTCCAACAAGGCTTTCCAAGGTGGGTGGTCTATTTTTGTTATTTCCTTCCATTTTCTTTTTTTCGTTTCCTGACCACTAAAAAATCACCTGGAGTTGGGTTGTCGTAGCTTACTATTGTTTGTCTTGTGGGGTTGTGCCTCCTGGTCCCTTTTAGATGGTATGCAGGGCACTCGATGTTGTAACACTGCTTCTTGGAGGACCGAGGGAGTGCACTTTTTGGGTGAAGAAAGTACAGAAAGAGAGAAGACGACACACTCTTTAGACAGGAGGTCGTACATTTTTTGGGATGGTCAAAGTTGCCTGTCCCATTTTTTCCCCTGTTATTTAATGCTTACAGATGCCCCAAGCATACGATTTGCCCAAATTCACCTTTGGTTGAGAATTGTTGGGAGTGTGTTATCAATTTCTGCAGGTTCTGGGATGCACTATAATCCTCAGTATCCAAAGCAGGCGAACCCGGGCCATCCTGGTGCGCTTTTGCGGACTCCCGCATGCGGCGTGGGCCATCGTGGTGTTATGCGGGATTCAGGAAATGCAGGCGCTGGGCCATCGCTGGTGCGCTTATTGCGGGACTCCGGCATGCAGGGGCTGGGCCATCGCTGGTGTGCTTATTGCGGAACTCCCGCATGCAGGCGCTGGGCCATCGCTGGTGTGCTTATTGCGGGACCCCGCATGCAGGCGCTGGGCCCCTCGCTGGTGTTGCTTATTGCGGGACTCCCCCCATGCAGGCGCTGGGCCATCGCTGGTGCCTTATTGCGGGACTCCCGCATGCAGGCGCTGGGCATCGCTGGTGTGCTTATTGCGGGACTCCGGCATGGGGGGCGCTGGGCCATCGTGGTGCGCTTATTGCGGGACTCCCGCCCTGCAGGCCCTTGGGCCATCGCTGGTGCGCTTATTGCGGGACTCCGGCATGCGGGGGCTAGGCCATCGCTGGCGCGCTTATTGCAGGACTCCGGCATGCGGGCGCTGGGCCATCGCTGCTGCGCTTATTGCGGGACTCCGGCATGCAGGCGCTGGGCCATCGCTGGTGCGCTTATTGCGGGATTCCGCATGCAGGCGTGGGCATCGCTGGTGGCTTATGCGGGACTCCGGCATGCAGGCGCTGGGCCATCGCTGTGTGCTTATTGCGGAACTCCCGCATGCAGGCGCTGGGCCATCGCTGGTGTGCTTATTTCGGACTCCCGCATGCAGGCGCTGGGCCATCGCTGGTGTGCTTATTGCGGGACTCCCGCATGCAGGCGCTGGGCATCGCTGGTGCGCTTATTGCGGGACTCCTGCATGCGGAGCGCTGGGCCATCGCTGGTGCGCTTATTGCGGGACTCCGCATGCAGGCCTTGGGCCATCGCTGGTGCGCTTATTGCGGGACTCCGGCATGGCGGGCGCTAGGCCATCGCTGGCGCGCTTATTGCGGGACTCCGGCATGCGGGCGCTAGGCCATCGCTGGTGTGCTTATTGCGGGACTCCGGCATGCGGGCGCTGGGCCATCGCTGGTGTTGCTTATTGCGGGACTCCGGCATGTGGGCGCTAGGCCAATCGCTGGTGTGCTTATTGCGGGACTCCGGCATGCGGGCGCTGGGCCATCGCTGGTGTACTTATTGCGGGACTCGGCATGCGGCGCTGGGCCATCGCTGGTGTGCTTATTGCGGGACTCCGGCATGCAGGCGCTGGGCTATCGCTTGGTGTGCTTATTTGCAGGACTCCCGCATGCAGGCGCTGGATCATCGCTGGTGCGCTTATTGCGGGACTCCGGCATGCAGGCGCTGGGCCATCGCTGGTAGCGCTTATTGCGGGACTCCGCATGCAGGCGCTGGGCCATCGCTGGTTGTGCTTATTGCGGGATTCCCGCATGCAGGCGCTGGGCCATCGCTGGTGCGCTTATTGCGGGACTCCGGCATGCAGGCGCTGGGCCATCGCTGGTGTGCTTATTGCGGAACTCCCGCATGCAGGCGCTGGGCATCGCTGGTGTGCTTATTGCGGGACTCCCGCATGCAGGCGCTGGGCCATCGCTGGTTGTGCTTATTGCAGGACTCCCGCATGCAGGCGCTGGGCCATCGCTGGTGCGCTTATTGCGGGACTCCCGCATGCAGGCGCTGGGCCATCGCTGGTGTGCTTATTGCGGGACTCCGGCATGCGGGCGCTGGGCCATCGCTGGTGCGCTTATTGCGGGACTCCCGCATGCAGGCCTTGGGCCATCGCTGGTGCGCTTATTGCGGGACTCCGGCATGCGGGCGCTAGGCCATCGCTGGCGCGCATTTGCGGGACTCCGGCATTTCGGGCGCTAGGCCATCGCTGGTGTGCTTATTGCGGGACTCCGGCATGGGGCGCTGGGGCCCTCGCGGTGGCTTAGCGGGCTCCCCGGGATGTGGGCCTAGGCCATCGTGGTGTGTTATTTCGGGATCGGCATGCGGGCGTGGGCCCGTGGTGTACTTTTTTGCGGGGCTCCCCCCAGCGGGCCTGGGCCCTCGTGGTTTGGGTTATTGCGGGATCCGGGTGCGGGCCCTGGGCCATCGCTGGTGCGCTTTTTTTGTGGGACCCCGCATGCGGGCGTGGGCCATCGCTGCAAGATGCAAGTTGCTACGGGGTAACTCGGTGATAGGGCTGACGCAGCGCAGCTTAGCATCGTAACCCAACGTCGGTAATATGTTGACATAATG
>NC_069468.1:11246649-11260018 GCF_026875155.1 Cherax quadricarinatus | reverse complement strand
AACGGGTATGTCAGTGTTTTTTCAAACTGGGTGTCATGTGTTCAATGGTAGTGTCAGTGTAGTTACAATGGTAGTGTCAGTGTATTTACAACTGGTAGGTCAGTGTGTTAAACGGTATGTCAGTGTATTCAACTTTTTGATCAGTGTAGTTAAAACGGGTTGAGTCGTTATTTACAACGGGGTAGTGTCAGTGTAGTTCAACGGGTTAGTCAGTGTAGTTACAACTGGTTGAGTCAGTGTAGTTACAACTGGTTGAGTAAGTGTAGTTACAACTGGTAGTGTCAGTGTAGTTACAACTGGTAGTGTCAGTGTAGTTACAACTGGTAGTGTCAGTGTAGTTACAACTGGTTGAGTCAGTGTAGTTACAACTGGTAGTGTCAGTGTAGTTACAACTGGTTGAGTCAGTGTAGTTACAACTGGTAGTGTCAGTGTAGTTACAACTGGTAGTGTCAGTGTAGTTACAACTGGTAGTGTAGGGGTTAGTTACAACTGGTAGTGTCAGTGTAGTTACAACTGGTTGAGTCAGTGTAGTTACAACTGGTAGTGTCAGTGTAGTTACAACTGGTAGTGTCAGTGTAGTTACAACTGGTAGTCTCAGTGTAGTTACAACTGGTAGTGTCAGTGTAGTTACAACTGTTAGTGTCAGTGTAGTTACAACTGGTTGAGTCATTGTAGTTACAACTGGTAGTGTCAGTGTAGTTACAACTGGTAGTGTCAGTGTAGTTACAACTGGTTGAGTCATTGTAGTTAAAACTGGTATGTCAGTGTAGTTACAACGGGTAGTGTCAGTGTAAGTTACAACTGGTTGAGTCAGTGTAGTTACAACTGGTAGTGTCATTTGTAGTTACAACTGGTAGTGTCAGTGTAGTTACAACTGGTAGGGGTCAGTGTAGTTACAACTGGTAGTGTCAGTGTAGTTACACTGGTTGAGTCAGTGTAGTTACAACGGGTAGTGTCAGTGTAGTTACAAACTGGTAGTGTCAGTGTTGTTACAAACGGGTAGTGTCAGTGTAGTTACAACTGGTTGAGTCAGTGTGGTTAAACTGGTAGTGTCAGTGTATTTTACAACTGGTAGTGTCAGTGTAGTTACAACTGGTAGTGTCAGTGTAGTTACAACTGGTAGTGTCAGTGTATTTTTACAACTGGTAGTTCAGTTTTTAGTTACAACTGGTAGTGTCAGTGTAGTTACAACTGGTAGTGTCAGCGTATTTAAACAACTGGTTGAGTCGTGTGGTTACAACGGGTAGTGTCAGTTTTAGTTACAACTGGTAGTGTCAGTGTAGTTACAACTGGTAGTGTCAGTGTAGTTACAACTGGTAGTGTCAGTGTAGTTACAACTGGTAGTGTCAGTGTAGTTACAACTGGTAGTGTCAGTGTAGTTACAACTGGTAGTGTCAGTGTAGTTACAACTGGTAGTGTCAGTGTAGTTACAACTGGTTGAGTCAGTGTAGTTACAACTGGTAGTGTCAGTGTAGTTACAACTGGTTGAGTCAGTGTAGTTACAACTGGTAGTGTCAGTGTAGTTACAACTGGTAGTGTCAGTGTAGTTACAACTGGTAGTGTCAGTGTAGTTACAACTGGTAGTGTCAGTGTAGTTACAACTGGTAGTGTCAGTGTAGTTACAACTGGTAGTGTCAGTGTAGTTACAACTGGTAGTCTCAGTGTAGTTACAACTGGTAGTGTCAGTGTAGTTACAACTGTTAGTGTCAGTGTAGTTACAACTGGTTGAGTCAGTGTAGTTACAACTGGTAGTGCAGTGTAGTTACAACTGGTAGTGTCAGTGTAGTTACAACTGGTAAGTTCAGTGTAGTTACAACTGGTAGTGTCAGTGTAGTTACAACTGGTTGAGTCAGTGTAGTTACAACTGGTAGTGTCAGTGTAGTTACAACTGGTTGTGTCAGTGTAGTTACAACTGGTAGTGTCAGTGTAGTTACAACTGGTTGAGTCAGTGTAGTTACAACTGGAGTGTCAGTTGTAGTTACAACTGGTAGTGTCAGTGTAGTTACAACTGGTAAGTGTCAGTGTAGTTACAACTGGTAGTGTCAGTGTAGTTACAAACTGGTAGTGTCAGTGTAGTTACAACTGGTAGTGTCAGTGTAGTTACAACTGGTAGTGTCAGCGTAGTTACAACTGGTAGTGTCAGTGTTGTTACAACTGGTAGTGTCAGTGTAGTTACAACTGGTAGTGTCAGTGTAGTTACAACTAGTAGTGTCAGTGTAGTTACAACTGGTTGAGTCAGTGTACTTACAACTAGTAGTGTCAGTGTAGTTACAACTGGTAGTGTCAGTGTAGTTACAACTGGTTGAGTCAGTGTAGTTACAACTAGTAGTGTCAGTGTAGTTACAACTGGTTGAGTCAGTGTAGTTACAACTAGTAGTGTCAGTGTAGTTACAACTGGTAGTGTCAGTGTAGTTACAACTGGTTGAGTCAGTGTAGTTACAACTGGTAGTGCCAGTGTAGTTACAACTGGTTGAGTCAGTGTAGTTACAACTGTAGTGTCAGTGTAGCTACAACTTGTTGTGTCAGTGTAGCTACAATTTTTGGGTTCGTGTACTACAATTGTTGTGTCATTTGTAGCTAAAAACTTGTTGTTCAGTGTGTTTACTTTTTGTTTTCGTGTACTACAATTGTGGGTCAGTGTAGCTCCCGTGGTGTCAGTGTAGCTAAATTGTGGGTCGTGTAGCACAACTTGTGGTTTTCAGTGTGCTAAAAACTTGTGGTGTCAGTGTCTACAACTTGGGTGTCATGTAGCTAAACTTGTGGTGTCGGGGACTAAAAACAGGGGTGTAGTGGTGATGCCATCACCCGTTTGCTTTCACAGCTCTTTTCATCATACACAAAGGCAAAAACAGCCGGCTGAACAAACTCTG
The DNA here is from genome assembly GCF_026875155.1 of Cherax quadricarinatus. NCBI lineage: Eukaryota > Metazoa > Arthropoda > Malacostraca > Decapoda > Parastacidae > Cherax > Cherax quadricarinatus. Next base: position 11,257,148 of record NC_069468.1, on the reverse strand, counting down.
GTGGCAACACCACTGGCAAACAAAATTAGACTAAACAAGGGGCGTAACTGTGTGGTGTGTGTGGGTTTTGTGGGGTGTTTTTGTGTGTGGTTGTGTGTGGTGTGTGTGTGTGGTGTGTTGTGTGTTGTTGGTGTGGTGTGTGGTTTGTGTGTGTGTGTGTTGTGGTGTGTTCTCACCTAATTGTACTCACAAATTGGGGGTTGCGGGGGCGAGCAAAATTCCCGGCCCCCCGCCCCTTCATGACTGACAGGTTTCCCTCTTTTCCCTGCTCCATGAGCTTTTTTATCCCTCCTCTTAAAGCTGAGTATGGACCCTGCCTCCACTACATCACTTCCCAGACTATTCCACTTTCTGACAACTCTGTGAAGAAATACTTCCTAACATTACTGTGATTCATCTATGTCTTCAACTTCTAATTGTGACCCTTTGTTGCTGTGTCCCATCCTTCGAACATCCTGTCTGTGTCCACCCTGTCAATTCCTCTCAGTATTTTATATGTCGTTTTCATATCCCGCCTATCTCTCATGTCCTCCAGTGTCGTCAGGTCGATTTCTCTTAACGTCTCCTCGTAGGACTAGTCTTGCTGCAAACCTTTTCATTTTCTGTAATTTCCGTAAGTGCTTGGCTAGGAGTGGGTTCCAAACTTGTGCTGCATACTCTAACATAGGCCTGACAAACACAGTGTACAGGGTCCTGAACGATTCCTTATTAAGATGTCGGAATGCTATTCAGACGTTTGCTAGGCGCTTATATGCTGCAGCAGTTATTTGGTTAATTTGTGCCTCGGGAGTTGTGCCTGGTGTTATACTCACCCCTTTAGTGAGGTTTGTAGTCTTTGGCCCCCCTAGACTGTACTCCGTCTGCGGTCTTCTTTGCCCTTCTCCAATCTTCATGATTTTGCACTTGGTGGGATTAAACTCCAGTAGCCAGTTTCTGGATCAAGCTTGCAGCCTGTCCAGATCCCTTTATAGTTCTCCCTGGTCCTCGTCCGATTAAATTTTTCTCATCAACTTCACAAAAACTGCAAACAGGGACACTTCTGAGTCTATTCCTTCCGTCATATTGCTCAGGAATACCAGAAACACCATCGGTCCTAGGACTGACCCCTGTGGCACCCCGATCGTTACCGGCGCCTACTCCGACACCTCGCCACGTACCATGACTCGCTGTTATCTTCCTGACAGGTATTCCCTGATCCATTGTAGTGCCTTCCCTGTTATCGCTGCTTGGTCCTTCAGCTTTTAAACTAATCTCTTGTGTGGAACTATGTCAAACGCCTTCTTACAGTCCAAGAAAATGCAATCTACTTACCCCACTGTCTCTTTTCTTACTGCTGTCCCCCTGAAACCGTGTTGGCTGTCGTTGATAATCTCATTCATTTTTAGGTGCTCCACCACTCATCTCCTGATAATCTTCTCCATGACCTTGCTTACTTTTGTAGACAACCTGCTTCACCATTCTAGAGGAGACCATACCCCATTACGTCACAGCTCAGCCGCAGCAATGTCTCCTGTGTTGCAGTATCTGTCCAGATGCAGGAAGGTGTGCAGTGATGCCCATCGATGCTCACTGCCTATGACCACGATGTTTAGCACACCCTACGTTTTTCCTTCCCTCCCTGAAGGAAGTTTTTTTCCATGTCCATATGTATATATATATGCTTTTATTCTGTGTTTTGTGCCCTGTTCCTGCGAGAGAGAGATCGAGTTTTTTTTACCACCAGTATTGTCGCGTCGGGACGACGCGAGGTAGGTGGCCGAGCAAATGTAGACAGCTTGTACTGTTTGCACAGACAGCCTATGCTGTCTGCCAGCTTAGTTCATATTTCGCAGCACTCAGGTGCTGCCCTCTCTAGGCCTGCCCAGGTCAGTGGGACACTGGTCCCACTCGCTCTCACTCTGGCGACACATTTCACTAAGTCAAGAAGTGTCCACTTCTCTCTCCCTCGCGGGCATGGCCCTCCCGGGCCATGGGCACAAACACACAAGCCTGTGTACCCACCACGAAGATGTATCATTTACTCCCCGCTACCAGAAACACCAAATAATCTCGTAAACACTACACATGTCAGTGACACTGGTTTATAGTTTAATGCTTCGTGTCTGTCTCCTTTTTTAAAAATTGGGACATTACTGTGCGTGTGTATATGTGTGTATGGACTCAACTAATTGTACTCACCTAATTGTGATTGCAGGGGTCGAGACTCAGCTCTTGGCCCCGCCTCTTCACTGATCGCTACTAGGTCCTCTCCCTCTCTGCTTCCTGAGCTTTGTCATACCTCTTCTTAAAACTATGTATGGTTCCTGCCTCCACTTCACTTGCTAGGCTATTCCACTTCCTGACGACTCTATGACTGAAGAAATACTTCCTAACGTCCCTGTGACTCGTCTGAGTCTTCAGCTTCCAGTTGTGACCCCTTGTTTCTGTGTTCCCTCTCTGGAACATCATATCTCTGTCCACCTTGTCTATTCCCCGCAGTATCTTGTATGTTGTTATCATGTCTCCCCTGACTCTTCTGTCCTCCAGTGTCGTCAGTCCGGTTTCCCTCAACCTTTCCCCGTACGACATTCCCCTGAGCTCTGGGACTAGCCTTGTTGCAAACCTTTGTACTTTCTCTAACTTCTTGACGTGCTTGACCAGGTGTGGATTCCAGACTGGTGCTGCATACTCTAGTATTGGCCTAACATACACAGTGTACAGTGTCTTGAACGATTCCTTATTAAGGTATCGGAACGCTATTCTCAAGTTTGCCAGGCGCCCGTATGCTGCAGCAGTTATTTGGTTGATGAGTGCCTCCGGTGATGTGCTCGGTGTTATGGTCACCCCAAGGTTTTTCTCCCTGAGAGAGGTTTGTAGTCTTTATTCACCTATCCTATACTCTGTCTGCGGTCTTCTTTGCCCCTCCCCAATCTTCATGACTTTGCATTTGGCAGGATTGAATTCGAGAAGCCAGTTTCTGGACCACGTGTCCAGCCTGTCCAGGTCTCTTTGCAGTCCTGTCTCATTCTCATTTGATTTAATTCTTCTCATCAGCTTCACATCTTCTGCGAATAGGGACACTTCAGAGTCTATTCCTTCCATCATGTCGTTCACATATATCAAAAATAGAACTGGTCTTAGAACTGACCCCTGTGGGACCCCGCTCGTCACAGGCGCCCACTGTGATACCTCTTCACGTACCATGATTCGTTGCTGCCTCCCTGTCAGGTATTCCCTGATCCATTGCAGTGCCCTCCCTGTTATATACGCCTGATTCTCCAGCTTCTGCACTAATCTCTTGTGGGGAACTGTGTCAAAGGCCTTCCTGCAGTCTAGGAAAACGCAATCAACCCACCCCTCTCTCTCGTGTCTTACTTCTGTTACCTTGTCATAAAACTCCAGGAGGTCTGTGACACAGGATTTGCCTTCCATGAACCCATGCTGGTTTTCATTTACAATCTTGTTCCATTCCAGGTGTTCCACCACTCTCCTCCTGATAATCTTCTCACACAATACATGTCAAAGACACAGGTCTGTAGTTTAGTGCCTCATTTCTGTTTCCTTTCTTAAATATGGGGACTACATTTGCTGTCTTCCATTTCTCAGGTAGTTGTCCAGTTTCAAGGGATGTGTTGAAGATTGTGGTTAGGGGCACACACAGCATCTCTGCTCCTTCTCTAAGGACCCATGTGGAGATGTTGTCCGGTCCCATCGCCTTTGAGGTATCAAGGTCACTTAGCAGTTTCTGCACCTCCTCCTCGGTTGTTCGCATGTCATCCAACACTTGTTGGTATATTCCCTCTTGATGTTCCCTTCTGTGCTGTCTTCCACAAACCTTCCTGTCTCTACTGTTTAAAAAATTCCTTAAATCTCTGTTTAGCTCCTCACCCCCTACCTCCGGATCATTTCTTGTGAGTTCTCCACTTCTGTCCTCAATCTGATCACCTGGTCTTTGACTGTTGTCTTCCTCCTGATGTGGCTATACAACAGTTTCGGGTCAGTCTTGATTTTCGATGCTATGTCATTTTCATACTGTCGCTGGGCTTCCCTCCTTACCTGTGCATACTCGTTCCTGGCTCTGCGACTAATCTCCCTATTTTCATGTGTTCTCTGCCTTCTGTACTTTTTCCATTCTCTATTGCACTTTGCTTTTGCCTCCTTACACCGTCGGGTAAACCAGTGGCTCGATCTGGTCTTCCCGTTGTTACTGTTGCCCTTGTTAACAAACCTTTCCACTGCCTCCTTGCATTTTGTTGTTATATTCCTCTATTTGTTTACTGGCTTTCCTGCCAGTTCTCTGTCCCACGGAACCTCCCGCAGGAAGTTCCTCAACCCTATGTAGCCCCCTCTTTTGTATTCAGGCTTTTCCCATTCAATTCCTGTTACTCTTTCCACTTGCAGCTCTACTATGTATTCAAAGCACAGAACCACGTGGTCGCTAGCTCCTAGGGGACTCTCATACGTGATGTCTTCAATGTCTGAGCTGCCCAGGGTGAACACAAGGTCCAATCTTGCTGGTTCATCCTCCCCTTCACTCTGGTAGTGTCCTTAACATGTTGGTGCATGAGGTTTTCCAGCACCACGTCCAACATCCTGGCTCTCCATGTTTCGGGACCCCTATTGAGAATTTGGCCTTATCAGCTAAGATATAATTATATAATGAACACTTAGCTGATAAATGACAGCAAATCGTCTACACAGCCGTCCCTGCAGACGAGGTCTAGATGCTGTCGAAACCATCAAACAGTGGGTGTCAAGAGATACAAATTGTAAGTATGAATTTTCCCCTAGGGGGTGTTATGCCAGCATATTTCATTCGATGATGGCTGACGAATACTTACTTGTTTGGACTCAAAAGTCCCCACCTTACTGCCCATTGTAGGTTTATTACAAACTCCTTGTGACTCAAGAATTGCGCAATCCCCGATCTACAAGAAATTCGTAACATACCTTGCTCTTTGTAACGTGAGCTATGGTGTTCTCAACACCTTCGACGATATCGGTGACTTGATAGAAGCTGAAGTGTCCTTGGATGTCCACGTCTTCCATTGTCTAGGAAACGCACATGGTACACTATGTTCAACAAGATTAGTTTTTTTGTTCACAATGTATCACAAGAGAAGTGATCACATTCTCTAAGTTTTTTATTGTGTTGTGTTGGGAAATTTATTACATAACGCACAGATCGTGTCCCTTTTCTGGTTATCCTGGCGTCAGTGTCTGGGGTAGAGTCAAGTTAGTTTTGCCCCACGCCCCAGCGCTCCATGCCGTCACTGGCCCCAGCACAAAAAAAAACCCTGATTAGTACCTTGCATCCTTGTCGTCACCTCGATGAAGCAAAGCAGAATGTTTGTTTCTTGCTGTCTTAATCATAGCAACAATTTTACAACTTTACTATGGTAATAAAAATGGGGCAGGATTTTCCTTAATTGTCCTGCTAAAGTAAGAGATGTACTGTCTCTTATAAAAATACACGTTGCAACACCCCTGCAAGGAGCGGAGGTTTACTTGATTACGCATACGACATCTGTGATCAATTACTCACTTAGCAGTAAACAAAGACGCTCGCCCCCTTTTGAGTGGCTTGGCCCTCCAAAAGGGTGGCTATCGGCGACGGTCTGGAGTTTTGTGACTCTCTGGAAGCGGTTAAATCACACCCGTGGTATGGTTTCGTTTGCAATCGTGTCATTACGATTTGTGATTCAGTCCTAGAGGACCGGTGCTGTTATGGTTATATGTGAAAATGTAATGACGGAGAGTTCAAGAGATAGATTCACAGGTTGTCCCTGTTTGCAGCACTGTGAAGCTAATGTGGAGAGTTCAAGTGGATGTGGATAGGTGGACTTCAAATGGGATCTGGAACGGCTGCAAGCCTGAGCAGCAAACTGGCTCTTGGAATTTAACCCCACTAAGTGCAAAGTAATGAAGATGAGCGAAGGCCCATAGAAGACCGCAGACAGAGGCAGACTAGGGGGCCATCAACCAATCATATTTCGTGAGGCACACATCAACCAAATAACTGCTGCAGCATACGGGAGCCTGGCAAACTTAAGAAAGCGTTTCTACACTGAGTAAGGAATCATTTCAAGACTCTGTACACGGTGTACGTCAGGCCCATACTGGAGTATGCAGCACCAGTATGGAACCCACACTTGGTCAAGTACGTCAGGAAATTAAAGAAAGTACAAATGTTTGCAACAACACTAGTTCCCAGAGCTAAGGGGTTTATGTCCTAACTAGGAGGGTTAAGGGAAATCGGACCTGACGCACTGGTGAAAGAGGAGGGATAGGGGTAGACAACATGATAGGCGACAATCATAGCGGTCACAGCTGGAAGTTGAAGACTCAAATGAGTCACTGGGATGTTAGAAAAGTATTTCTCAGGCATAGAGTGTCAGAAAGTACAATACAATAGTCTGGACAGTGAGGCAGTGGAAGAAGGATCCATTCATAGCTTTAAAGGGAAGAGGTTTGGATAAAGCTCATGGAAGCAGGGAGAGTGCCATAGCGATTAGTGAAGAGGCGGGGGCAAGTCCCACCCCCCTTTGTAATAACACATTTAGGTAAGTACTATTAGGTGAGAACACACTCACACACACACAACACACACACACACACAACACACCAACACACACACCACGCACACACACACACACACCACACACCTGCATGACCACAATTATCAAGACAATTACTAGCAATTATACGGAAATGTTTGAGCATAAGAGAGGGCAGACTTCACCGTGAAGGCGCTGATGCTGCCGTATTCACTCAATTGAAATTAAAAGGAGAAATAAATATGACTGACAGTTGCTTTTCAGCGTGAGGGAAAAATGACGGTCGTGGGAAACACTGTTTACTCAGAAGTGTTATATATAGTGAGAGATAATTATTTTCTCGTCTATTGACGCTGAGACTACGTCTATCTCTTTCAATATATATTTTATATTCTAATTACTACTGAGTGTTTATATTAGGTCAGTGTTTTTAGGTTTAAAGTATTCTTGACTGGTGGTGTACAGGTGATATGTGCCCTTGGTGACCCTCGTGCAGTAGATAGGCTTTAAACCTGAAAAACACTAGCTAAGCAATGGAGGGAAGCCAGGGTTTCGAACACGCTGTGATGGTTTCGAACACACTGTGATGGACTCATTTAAATTAGAAGGGTAAAAATTGAGAGGTTTCCGAAGCAGAAATATAATGTAACAGTGTGAAATGTTGAGTTGAAGAATCCACCACTTGTGTTTTGGTCTATTTTCTGTCAGCTAACAGTGAAGGTCCAATTGAGTAGTTCAAACTCTCTATCATTCTACTTTTCTGTCTATTTATCTGTCTGCTAAGAGTAACACACAACACACACACACAACACACGACGACACTGGAGGACAGGAGAGATAGGGGGACATGATAAACGACTTAATAATACTGAAAGGAATTGACAAGATGGACTTATGACAGGATGTTCCAGAGATTGGATCACCAGTTCAAGGGGACACCGTTGGAAGTTTGAGTCAAGATGAATTCACAGGGAGTTTGATTGTATTTCTTCAGCCAAAGAGTAGTCAGTTAGTGGAATAGTTTGGGAAGCGAGATGTAGTGGAGGCGGATCCTTACATAGCTTTATGAATGAGGTATGTAAAGCTCACGGCTCCAGGCGGGGGGGGAGGACCTAGTAGCGATCAGTGAAGAGACGGGCAAGGAGCGGGTCATCGACCCCCGCAACCTCAACTAGGTGAGTTACATACTAGGTGAGTCACACACACACACACACCACCACCACACACACACACACACACACACACCACCACACACACAACCTCATATGGTGAGTAACACCACACACACACACACAACACACAATACATATTGGTGAGCACAACACACACACACACACGCTCACTACACACACACAATCACATTAGAGTGAGCACGCACACACACACACACCACACACAAACACACACACACAACACCACACACACACACACACACACACAAACAACACAACACAAACACAAACACACACACACACAACCTGAGCAAACCTGAGATAGCGTTCCGATACCTTAGTAAGCGAATCATTTAAGACACTGTACAGTGTTACGTCAGGCCCATACTGGAGTATCAGCTCCAGTTGGAACCACATTTGTCAAGTTCGCTAAGAAAACTAGAGAAAGGACAAAGGTTCTGCAACAAGCCGTTTGTTCGGAGTTAAGGGGAATGCCCTATTGATAAGAATGGTTGTAGGGAAAATCAGTCTGACGACACTGGAGGAAGGGAGATTATGGGGACATGGATAACGACATACAAATTTTACGTGGAATAGATAAGGTGGGAAAAGAGGCAGGATGTTCCAGAGATGGGGACACTGACATCCCAAGGGTCAAGTTGGAAGCTGAAGTCTCAGACGAGTCAAAGGGTGTTAGGGATGTATTTCTTCAGCTCATTGAGTTGTCAGGAACTGGAATAGCACTAGAAAGTGAGGTATAGTGGAGGCAAGAAACATACATATCCTTTTTTTTAGTTGAGGTATGATAAAGCTCATTGGAGCAGAGAGAGAGAGGACCTAGTAGCGTTCAGTAAAGAGGTGGGGTACACCATCAAGTGTTGGACACAATACTGTACATATAAGCAAAGGGGGGTGAAGAGGCTGCTAAGCGAGTTAGATGTGTCAAAGGCGATGGGGCCGGATAACATCTCTCCATGGGTCCTGAGAGAGGGAGCAGAGGCGCTATGTGTACCACTAACAACAATCTTCAACACATCTATCGAAACATGGTGACTACCTAAGGTGTGGAAGACAGCACATGCAATTTTTAAGAAAGGAGACAGACATGAAGCATAACACTACAGACCAGTGTCACTGACGTATAATATGCAAAGTCATGGAGAAGATTCTAAGGAGAAGATTGGTGGATCACCTAGAAAGGAATGAGTTTATCAACGACAGCCAAGACGGTTTCAGGGACGATAAATCATGTATCACAAACCTACTGGAGTTCTATGACAGGGTAACAGCAGTAAGACAAGAGAGAGTGGGGTGGGTAGATTGAGTTTTCTTGGACTGTAAGAAAGCGTTTGACACAGTTCCATACAGGAGATTCGTGCAAAGCTGGAGGATCAGATCAGGGAATACCTGGCGGGAAGACAACAATGAGTCATGGTACGAGACGAGGTGTCAGAGTGGGCACCTGTGACGAGCGGGGTTCCACAGGGGTCAGTCCTAGGATCGGTTCCGTTTCTGGTATATGTGAACGACATGACAGAATGATTAAATTCAGAAGTGTCCCTGTTTGCAGATGATGTAAAGTTAATGGCAAGAATTCAATCGGAGGAGGATCACGCAGAACTACAAAGGGATCTGGACACGTTGCAGACCTGGTCCAAAAATTGGCTCCTGGAGTTCAACCCACCAAGTGTACACGTTTAGTGATACAGGTCTGTAGTTTAGTGAGTCTTGTCTGTCTCCCTTTTAAAAATTGGGGACTACATTTGCCTTCTTCTACTCAGGAGTTGCCCAGTTTCAAATGATGTGTAGAAGATCTTTGTTAATGGTACACACAATATCTATGCTTACCTCTTTAAGGACCACGGAGAGATGTTGTCCGGGTCCCCACCGCCTTTGAGGTGTCAAGTTCGCATACGCTGCTTCTTCACCTCGTCTTGGTTATATGTATTCTTTCAATCACTTGCTGGTGTTCACCCCCTCGTTCTGATTTCTCGAGTCATTAATGGTTTCCTCTGTAAATACCTCTTTAAATCTCGTGTTTAGCTCTGACAAACTCTCGGTCCGTTTCTGGTGAATTCCCCATTACCTTCTCAGTTGATTACCTGGTTCCTTGCTGTTGTGTTCCTCCTGATGTGGATGTACAACAGGCTTCGGGTCAGTCTTGACTTTCGATGCTATGTCATTTTCGTATTGCCGCTGAGCCTCACCTTTTATCTGTTGCCTTTTCGTTTCTGGCTCTTCGGGCTTAATCTCTTTATTGTGTGTGTGGTGTGTGTGTGTGTATTGTGTGTGGGTGTGTTGGTGTGTGTGTGTGTGTGTGTGTGTGGTTACTAACCTATTTGTTCTCACCCTATTTGTGGTTGCAGGTCGAGTCACAGCTCACTGGCCCGCCTCATTCGCTGATTGCTATCCTAGGTTCCTCTCTCTCAACTGCCCCATGAGCTCTTCAACCTGCCTTAAATCTATGTATGGTTCCTGACTCCACTACATCACTTTCTTGGCTATTTTCTTGGGCCTGACTACTCTTATGACTGGAAGAAATACTTCCTTAATCATCCCTTTGATTCATCTGAGTCTTAAACTTCCAATTGATGACCTCTTGTGTCTGTGTCCCATCTCTGGAACATTCCCGTCTTTGTCCACCTCATCTCTTCGCGCAGTATTTTTTTTGTCGTTATCATGTCTCCCCTGAACTCTGGCATCCACAGTCGTCGCCGATTTCCCTCAACTCTTTCTTCATAGGACAATCCTCGTAGACTCTGGGTTAGTCTTTGTTGCAAACCTTTGCACT
>NC_069468.1:11209149-11244149 GCF_026875155.1 Cherax quadricarinatus | reverse complement strand
TTTCCCCTCATCAATTCTATGGATTCTACCTCATCTTTCAGTTGACCCATCCGCTGACACGTCCACTCCCAAATATCTGAATACATTCACCTCCTCCATACTCTCTCCCTACAATCTGATTCAATCTTTCATCACCTAATGTTTTTGTTATCCTCATTACCTTTACTTTCCTGTATTCACTTTTAATTTTCGTCTTTTACATTACCCTACCAAATCATCCACCAATCTCTGCCAACTTTTTCAGAATCTCCCAAGAGCACAGTGTAATAGCAATGAGGCAACTGAGTGGCAACTCCCACCTTTCATGTTTTTATTCTTTATATATAATTATTTAATATATATATATATATATATATATATATATTATCTATCTATATATATATTTATATATATATTATATATATATATATGCAAAAACAAACCACTGTGATAGAATAGAGAAATTCCAATGCGCCTTTCGGAACTATCCACCATTATCAAAGGAAAACAATGAAAGTAATGCATCAATGTGAAGGCATATAAAGGGATAGCCCACACCTCACTATCACATCCCACAACAAGCAAACCCTGACGCGCGATTAATAAGAAAGGGAACACTGTTAGCTGACCCGCTGGCCAGTAGAAAGGTCTTTCACTACATCCCACAACTTACTATTCTACCCTAGAATTAAAGATTTTAAAATTATTATTTGTCCAACGTTTTATAAATTCTTCCCAATTTATTATATAATAAATGGATCAATTTATATAAACCAAAGAAATATTCATATATGTCAAAACTGGCTTTTTATTGAACACAAAGAGTCAATTATATTCCTGTCGACCATGGACTTGCTTGATTTTATACTTTCTCAACTTTTTGAAAATCAATTGGATGGTTAAAATTTCTTACATGAATAAATTGAGCATTGGAATCTTGTCCAGTCTAATTGCTAAATTTATGTTGTTTTAATCATTAGTTCGAGATTTTTACCAGTTGACCGTAATTAATCTTTATTCGCAAATTTTAAAAGGAATCTTATAGACACATCCTTCAGCATTTTGGGGGGAATTCTTTATCAAAAAGTTGTTTTACTGTATCAAGATTTTTGAATACAACTTTGATATAAAAGTCTTGAGAGAGAAGGATATCAACCATGTTTTCATGGTATGGGAGAGAGAACCAGCATATTTTAGTTGTATAGGTTGGTTGTCCCTCTTTTTCGATTGTAAAATAGTATTTCTGGCAAATTTTAAAAATTTATCAATTACGTTTCTTGGGTATTTTAATTCAATTTCCTATTCATAAATTTTGGTATTTTCCTCATATATGAACTCTGGAATACAAAATTCGTTAAGCTCTCAAATCATTGTTGAGAAAACAGACTGTTTGACTCTATCTTGATGCGTGGAATAATAGTGGACATGGGAACAGTTATTTGTAGGTTTTCTGTAAATTTTAAATTTGAATTTTTATACAGTTTAATAATTAATAACATCTAGGAAAAGCATGGAGTTATTTTTCTTCAAATCAACAGTTAAAGTTTAATAGAATGGGCTAAGTATTAATTTTCCAAGGAATGGTTGTATATATACATTCTTGGGCATTAGATACACAAAATATCATCAACTTATTACTGAACCACTTTAGCTCTATTAGGGAGAATTTGTTGATTATGATCAAGATCATTGTTGATGATATTTGTGTCTTATGCCCCTAAAATGTAAGATATACACAATTTCCTTGGAAAATTAAAATAGCTTAGCCCAATTTCTATAAACTTTAACTGTTGAGTTTGAAGAAAATAACTCATTGACTTTTTTAACGTTTTAATTATTATAGGTAATAATGTATTCATTTTTAAAATTTACAGAAAACATACAAATAACTGTTCTATGTCCATTATTATTCTTCACATCAAGATAGAGCATAACTGTATGTTTTCTCAACAAATGTTTTGAGAGCTTTACGAATTTGTAGTCCAGAGTTCATAGATGAACACTGCCAGCAGGCCAGCGGCATGCTGACAGTGTTCCTTTTTCTTTATGGGTTCGCGCGTCAGTGTTGCTTTGTTGTTGGTTGTGAAGTGAGGTGTGGCTGACCCTTTATATGCCTTCCTTGATGCATTACTTTCATTGTTCCTTGATAATGTGAGTAGTAACGAATGCGCTTGGATTTCTCTATTCTTTCAAATGGTGGTTTTGCCATATATTCATACATATATATATATATATATATATATATATATTTATATCTATATTATTTTATACATTTATATATTTATATATATATTTATATATATAATGTCGTGCCCCGGAATAGGCAGAACTTGCGATCTTGGCTTAAAAAATAACAACGCTCATCTTGCCTTATAGGACAAGTGGGGAATAATTTGTGTATGCAATAATTTCGCCAAAATCATCTGACCTAACAAATAATTAATATTTTTCACTGTGTTTGTTAGTATTAAATTTCTGTAAACGATAATTAAAATATATTTAGGTTGGGTTAGGTTAAAAATAAATTGCAGCTTGTTATAATAAAGGTTAGTAAGTTTTCTAAGTTCCTTTTGGTGCAATAATTATAATTTTTACATCAACATTAACCGAAAAAAAATATATCTTTATTAAAAGTATAAGAGAAAATTTTGGAAAGGGACTTTAATTTTTAAACGAGTTCTTGCCTATTGTCCAGTTGTTCATTACTTCGGCACGAATATATTATATATATTATATATATATAATATATATATTTATATTTTATATATTATATATTTATTCTAATGAAAAGATAGTTAGGTTGTTGTGAGTGAAGTTGGGTGTGTGGGTGGTAAAGGTGGGCAGTGACCGCCACTTAGTGTACCGTCATTCAGCGAGTAACGAGGAGGTTGGTACAGTGCCCCCGGGCACTACCTTTCCCAACTGTCGCATTAAAAGGAGCGATTTGAGGCATGCTTAAAATTACCAGGGAGCTGGTTCACCACCACCCAGCTATCGCAGGCCCAATCTCACCTCTCTACCTCCCAGCTGCCGCAGGCCCACTCCACCACCACCCAGCTGCAGCAGGCCATCCACCACACCCAGCTACCGCAGGCCCAATCCACCATCACCCTGCTGCCGCAGGCCCACTTCACCACCACACAGCTGCCGCAGGCCCAATCCACCACAACCCAGCTGCCGCAGGCCCCACTCCACCACCACCTGCTGCCGCAGGCCCACTCACCTCACCCAGCTGCCGCAGGCCCACTCCTCCACCACCCAGCTACCGCTGGCCTCCTCCACAACCACCCAAGCATGCCGCAGGCCCAACTTCACCCACCACCAGCTGCGCGGCCCACTCCAACACCACCCAGATACCGCGGGCCCACTCCACCACCACACAAGCTGACGCAGGCCCACTGCAACATCCAACCCAGCTGCAGCAGGCCCTCTCCACCATCCACCCAGCTGCCGGCAGGCCACTCCACCTCACACCCAGATGACCGGCAGGCCCACTCCTCCACACTCCCAGCTGCCGCAGGCCCACTCACCTCCAACCAGCGGCCGCGGCCCCAAACTCCACCACACCTCAGCTGCCCGCAGGCCCACTCCACCACCACCCAGCTGCCGCAGGCCACTCCACCACCACCAGCTGTGGAGACCCACTCCACCAACTCCCATCTGCCGCAGGGCCCACTCACCACAATCCTGCGCCGCAGGTCACTCCACCATCACCCAGTTGGCCGCAGGCCAAATCCACACCACCCATCTGCCGCAGGTCCACTCTTCCATCACCCAGTGCGCAGGCCCGCTACCATCACCAGCTGCGCAGGACACTCCACCACCACCAAGGTGCAGGCAGGCCATTCCACCACCATCCAGCGATGCCGCAGGCCCACTCCATGACCAACCAGATGCCGCTGACCCACTCCATCACTACCTGCTGCCGCAAGGCCCACTCCTCCACCACCCAACTGCGGCAGGACACTCCGCACCACCCAGCTGCGGCAGACCCACTCCACACTACCAAGCTGCACGCACGGCCCACTTCTCACCACCAACCAGATGCCGCAGGTCCACTCCATCACACCCAGCTTACCTGCGGCCCACTCTGCACCACCACCCAGTCGTAGGCCTACTCCTACACCACACCAGGCGTCGCAGGCCCACTCCAACCGCCCACCCAGCTGCCGAGGCCCACTCCACACACTCAGCTGCCGCACGGCCAACTCCACCACCACCTCCAGCCTGCCGCAGGCCCACTGCACCCACCACCACAGCTTACGCAAGCCACTCCCACCACCCAGCTTCCGCCAAGCCACTCCATCACCACCAGCTGCGGAGACCCAATCTTCACCACCCAGTATGAGGCCCACTCCACCACCACCCAGCTACCGCAAGCCCACTCCACACCACCCAGCTGCCGCAGGCCCACTCCACACCACCAGCTACCGCAAAAGCCCACTACACCAACCACCCAGCTACCCGTCAAGCCCACTCCATCAACACCCAGCTGCGGCCTAGCCCACTCACCAACCCAGCTGCCGCTGGCCTTTCCACCACCACCCCAGATCCTCCTGGAGGGTGTTGACCTTCTCCCTTGGCTTAGGGTGGGTGACTATCTCCTTGGCAGGGTGTTAGCCAGCCTCCTGGCAGAGTGAAGACCATCTCCCTGGCAGGGTGGTGACCATCTTTTTGGTAGGGTGGTAACCCACCCCCTGGCAAGTTAGTGACCTGCCCCCTGGCAGGGTGATGACCATCACCTTGGCAGGGTGTTGACCAGCCCCCCTGGCTGGGTGGAGACCATCTCCCTGGCAGAGTGTTGACCAGCCCCCTGGCAGGGTGGAGACCGTCTCCCAGACAGGGTGGTGACCACCTCCCTGGTAGGGTGGTGAACCACCCCTGGCAGGTTTTTGACACAGCCCACGTGGAAGGGTTGGTGTACCATCGCCTTGGCAGGGTTTTGGCCAGCCCCCTAGCAGGGTGGTGACCATCTCCTTGGCAGGGTTTTGACCAGCCCCCTGGCAGGGTGGTGACCATCTCCTTGGCAGGGTTTTGGCCAGCCCATGCCAGGGTGGTGTCGTCTCCCTGCGCCCAGGGTGTTGTAGACCATTTCCCTGGCAGGGAGGTGACCCACCCTCCCCTCGCAGGTTGGTGACCAGCTCCCTTGCTGGGTGGTGACCTACCCTCTGGCAGGGTGGAGACCGTCTCCCTGGCAGGGTGGAGTCCATTTCTCTGGCAGGGAGTGAACCAATCCCTGGCAGGTGGTGACCAGCCCTTGCAGGGTGGTGAACTACCCTCTGGCTGGGTTGTGACAGTACCCTTGGCAGAGTGGTGTCCATTTCCCGGGCAGGGAGCGTGACCCGCACATGGCAGGTTGGCAGGGTGGCAGGCCACCACCCTGCCGTTACAAAGGTTGAGATTAATACTACAGTTATGTACAACAACGAATAATAACACAATAAAGATGGTTAATCATTTTTATCCAACAGAATTCTACTGTATTTATTTCCTAATCCGACTTTGTTACATTATGATCAGGTCGTTAACCCTGTAGTTATTAACTAAATAAAATCCACCCCAATTACTACAGTATATATATATTTATATATATATTTATTTATATATATTTATATATATATATATTTATTATATATATAGATTTATCTATATATTATATATATCTATATATATATATAATATCTATTTCTATATATATATATCTATATATATATATAAAAGAAAATCCGGCATCCTTGGACTGGTTGACTGATTGATCGTTTAACGTTACAAAGCAAAGGATCGTCTCTCTCGAAGCGTCACCTTACGTCTTTATTTATTCCCATTCCTCCACACCACCTCACCACCCACCACCACAATTACCTATCACTCTCCACCAGCACTATCCACCACCACCAGCAGCACTACCATCTACCACAGCATACCCACAACACAGCAGCACTGCATCACCACCAGCATTATTCCCCACCATCACCACCCACCACACACCACCACCATCACCACCACCATCACCAACAGCATACCACCACCATCACCACACCACCATCACCACTTCACCACCAATCACCACCACACCACCACCACCACCACCATCACACCACCATCACCACCAGCACTACCACCAAATCACCTCACCACCAATCACCACCCATCACCACCATCACCACCCCATCAACCACCACCACCACCACCATCACCACCCACCACCACCATCACCACCACCATCACACCCAGCACTACCACACCCATTCACCACCACCACCACCACCACCACCACCATCACACACCACCCCATCCACCACCTCATCACCACAACTCTACCACCTCCATCACCACCACCACCATCACCAACCATCACCACCATCACCACACCCACCACCACCACCACCACACCCCCATCACCCCACCCCCCCCCCACCATCACCACCACCATACCACCAGCACTACCACCACCATCACTCCACCACCACCACCACCACCACCATCACCATCACCACCACCATCACCACCACCTTCAACATTTGTAAACCAAACATACGTGAGATCTCACTAATTGTTTTCCTTTGTAAATAGGCCGGTGGTATCCTGCGGTGACACTCTTGTTGACACTCTCCAGAGACTGTTTAGCGAGTACTGTCACTCAGAGCAACGCCACAACATGATATCACTCTGTCGGTAACTCTACAGGGTTTCAAGTCTATCTACTACACCAGGGTCATGAAACCTGCTCGTTACCTGTTCACCACCAGTCAAGAATACTTCACTTCTCCCACATTACGATACTATCTCAACTTCCACTTCCCTCACTGCTCTCTGGTGACCTGTGTACGAGTACAAATACGTGTTTACACCGCACACACACACCACCACCACACACACACACACACACACACACACATACAACACCCCACAATACATACATACAATTACATACACACACACACACACACACACACCACACACACCCACTCACACACACACACACACACACACACACACACACAACATACATACACACACACACAGACACGGACAAACACACACACACAACACACACGCGCACGCACACAGACGCACCCACTCACACACAGGGAACACAACACAGGACATACACACTCACACAACACACACACACACACACACACAACACACACACAACACACCCACACACACACACACACACACACACAAAACCAAACAACACACACACCACTGGTTGGAAAAAAGGTAAATGGAAATGACGGGAAAAGCGTCAGAAGTTGCGAGGCAGGAGAAGAGGTTCATACACAGGGACAACAGAAGCATGGGAAAAACTATAACAAATCATTGGTTCACACAGGTGTACAGAGGCCAAAACTAAGTGCACTAGTTAATGGAAATAGTATAGAAGATATAAAGGAGATTAGTCGAAGAGCAGAAAATGATATGCTTGGTAAGGAGGGAAGCCCAACGACACATACGAGTATAAAACCATCGCTTCGAAGTCTAAGTTGGACCCATTGCTGTTGTACAGCCATATCAGGAGGAAAACAACAGTCAAGGACAAGGTAATCATACTGAGGAAGGAAGGAGGAGAGATCACAATAAACGACAAAGAAGTACGTGAAGAGCTCAACACAAGATTTAAAGAAGTGTTTTCAGTGAAGACAGAAAAAACTCCCTCAAACTGGGATGGAAGGTTTTAAACACAGGAACAATAAGGCCTATTATCCTGGGTATAGAGGGCAGAAAGAAGCAGAACAAACATAGCTAAATAGCTTTGAATTATATTTTCCTTCACCAAGTGCGATTATAAGTATTTACAAGTATGTACACTATATACAGTTGGGAATATATGTGTAGCACACACTAAATCAAAAGAAAAGAGACAGCCTGGAGACAGAATGGACAACCGTATTCAACCAGCTCTAGAATGGAAATGACAAGGGTGGAAATGTGAGTGGTGACCATGCCACCTCCACAATTGCCAGACCCACCTTCTCACTGGCTGAACCTAGGTACTGATCTGATGATGAGGCCCCATCGTCTGACTCTTAGCACCCGGTTCGTTGGTTGGGGAGGTAGCCTTTTAATGAGGGTGTGTACATGCGCCGAATAAAGGGTACATACTCTTTGCATACCACAGAAGGGTACACCAACAAGTACTGGACACAATACACACAACCGAGGAGGAGGTAAAGAGGCTGCTAAGTGAGCTAGAGACCTCAAAGTTGATCGAGCCAGATAACATCTCTGCATGGGTACTGAGAGAGGAATCAGAGGCACTGTGTGTACCTCCATCAACAATCTTCAAAACTTCTATTGAAACAGGGTGAATACATGAGGTGTGGAAGACAGCAAATGTAGTCTCAGTCTTTAAGAAAGGAGACAAACAGAAAACATTAAACTACAGAAAAGTAGTCATGGAGAAGCTTATCATGAAAAGACTGGTGGAACACCTATAAAAGAAATGAGCTTATACACCGATAACACAGAACACGTTTCAGGGAATGGAAATCCTGTGTCATTAAACCTACTGGAGTTGTACGACAAGGGGCCGAAGGCTGACTGAAGTAAGGCAGGAGAGAGAGGGAGTGAGGCTATAGACTGCATTTTCTTGGACTGTAAGAAGATTTTTGATACAGTTCCACACAAGAGATTAGTGCAAATAATCACAGACGGGCGATCTTAACTATGCAAGCACCCCGTTTGGCTTGTCTTGCATAGACAAGAGATCAGTGTAAAAGTAGAAGAACCAAGACAGGAAATGAAAGGAACAGTCACTGCATGGTACAGAGAATTGCTGCAGGAAGCGAAATAACGTGTGGATGGTACTTGAGGTGGTGTAAGAGTGGGCTCCTGTGAATGAGCGGGGTCCACTAGGTTCAGTCCTAGCCATACCACGGGCGGGATTTGAACCGCGGTCAGTGAGTCTCAAGCTCAGTCCGTCTCGTTAGGCCACGGGGACCAGTGGCTATCGGCGACGGTCTGGAGTTTTGTGACTCTCTGGAAGCGGTTAAATCACACCCGTGGTATGGTTTCGTTTGCAATCGTGTCATTACGATTTGTGATTCAGTCCTAGAGGACCGGTGCTGTTATGGTTATATGTGAAAATGTAATGACGGAGAGTTCAAGAGATAGATTCACAGGTTGTCCCTGTTTGCAGGCACTGTGAAGCTAATGAGGAGAGTTCAAGTGGATGAGGATGAGGTAGGACTTCAAAGGGATCTGGACAGGCTGCAAGCCTGAGCCAGCAACTGGCTCTTGGAATTTAACCCCACTAAGTGCAAAGTCATGAAGACTGAGGAAGGCCAAAGAAGACCGCAGACAGAGTGCAGACTAGGGGGCCATCAACCAATCATATTTCGTGAGGCACACATCAACCAAATAACTGCTGCAGCATACGGGAGCCTGGCAAACCTAAGAATAGCGTTTCTACACCTGAGTAAGGAATCATTCAAGACTCTGTACACGGTGTACGTCAGGCCCATACTGGAGTATGCAGCACCAGTATGGAACCCACACTTGGTCAAGTACGTCAGGAAATTAAACGAAAAGTACAAATGTTTGCAAACAACACTTGTTCCCAGAGCTAAGGGGTTTATGTCCTAACTAGGAGGGTTAAGGGAAATCGGACCTGACGCACTGGTGAAAGAGGAGGGATAGGGGTAGACAACATGATAGGCGACAATCATAGCGGTCACAGCTGGAAGTTGAAGACTCAAATGAGTCACTGGGATGTTAGAAAAGTATTTCTCAGGCATAGAGTGTCAGAAAGTACAATACAATAGTCTGGACAGTGAGGCAGTGGAAG
This sequence comes from Cherax quadricarinatus, assembly GCF_026875155.1. NCBI lineage: Eukaryota > Metazoa > Arthropoda > Malacostraca > Decapoda > Parastacidae > Cherax > Cherax quadricarinatus. The sequence continues at coordinate 11,234,377 of NC_069468.1, read as the reverse complement.
AAGGATCCATTCATAGCTTTAAAGGGAAGAGGTTTGGATAAAGCTCATGGAAGCAGGGAGAGTGCCATAGCGATTAGTGAAGAGGCGGGGGCAAGTCCCACCCCCCTTTGTAATAACACATTTAGGTAAGTACTATTAGGTGAGAACACACTCACACACACACAACACACACACACACACAACACACCAACACACACACCACGCACACACACACACACACCACACACCTGCATGACCACAATTATCAAGACAATTACTAGCAATTATACGGAAATGTTTGAGCATAAGAGAGGGCAGACTTCACCGTGAAGGCGCTGATGCTGCCGTATTCACTCAATTGAAATTAAAAGGAGAAATAAATATGACTGACAGTTGCTTTTCAGCGTGAGGGAAAAATGACGGTCGTGGGAAACACTGTTTACTCAGAAGTGTTATATATAGTGAGAGATAATTATTTTCTCGTCTATTGACGCTGAGACTACGTCTATCTCTTTCAATATATATTTTATATTCTAATTACTACTGAGTGTTTATATTAGGTCAGTGTTTTTAGGTTTAAAGTATTCTTGGAACTGGTGGTGTACAGGTGATATGTGCCCTTGGTGCCCTCGTGCAGTTGGATAGGCTTTAAACTGAAAAACACTAGCTAAGCAATGGAGGAAAGCCAGGGTTTCGAACACGCTGTGATGGTTTCGAACACACTGTGATGACTCATTTTAAATTAGAAGAGTAAAAATTGAGAGGTTTCCGAGCAGAAATATAATGTAACAGGTTGAAATGTTGAGTTGAAGAATCCACCACTTGTGTTTTGGTCTATTTTCTGTCAGCTAACAGTGAAGGTCCAATTGAGTAGTTCAAACTCTCTATCATTCTACTTTTCTGTCTATTTATCTGTCTGCTAAGAGTAACACACAACACACACACACAACACACGACGACACTGGAGGACAGGAGAGATAGGGGGACATGATAAACGACTTAATAATACTGAAAGGAATTGACAAGATGGACTTATGACAGGATGTTCCAGAGATTGGATCACCAGTTCAAGGGGACACCGTTGGAAGTTTGAGTCAAGATGAATTCACAGGGAGTTTGATTGTATTTCTTCAGCCAAAGAGTAGTCAGTTAGTGGAATAGTTTGGGAAGCGAGATGTAGTGGAGGCGGATCCTTACATAGCTTTATGAATGAGGTATGTAAAGCTCACGGCTCCAGGCGGGGGGGGAGGACCTAGTAGCGATCAGTGAAGAGACGGGCAAGGAGCGGGTCATCGACCCCCGCAACCTCAACTAGGTGAGTTACATACTAGGTGAGTCACACACACACACACACCACCACCACACACACACACACACACACACACCACCACACACACAACCTCATATGGTGAGTAACACCACACACACACACACAACACACAATACATATTGGTGAGCACAACACACACACACACACGCTCACTACACACACACAATCACATTAGAGTGAGCACGCACACACACACACACCACACACAAACACACACACACAACACCACACACACACACACACACACACAAACAACACAACACAAACACAAACACACACACACACAACCTGAGCAAACCTGAGATAGCGTTCCGATACCTTAGTAAGCGAATCATTTAAGACACTGTACAGTGTTACGTCAGGCCCATACTGGAGTATCAGCTCCAGTTGGAACCACATTTGTCAAGTTCGCTAAGAAAACTAGAGAAAGGACAAAGGTTCTGCAACAAGCCGTTTGTTCGGAGTTAAGGGGAATGCCCTATTGATAAGAATGGTTGTAGGGAAAATCAGTCTGACGACACTGGAGGAAGGGAGATTATGGGGACATGGATAACGACATACAAATTTTACGTGGAATAGATAAGGTGGGAAAAGAGGCAGGATGTTCCAGAGATGGGGACACTGACATCCCAAGGGTCAAGTTGGAAGCTGAAGTCTCAGACGAGTCAAAGGGTGTTAGGGATGTATTTCTTCAGCTCATTGAGTTGTCAGGAACTGGAATAGCACTAGAAAGTGAGGTATAGTGGAGGCAAGAAACATACATATCCTTTTTTTTAGTTGAGGTATGATAAAGCTCATTGGAGCAGAGAGAGAGAGGACCTGTAGCGTTTTCAGTAAGAGGTGGGGTACACATCATGTGTTGGACTCAATACTTGTACATATAAGCAAAGGGGGGTGGAAGAGGCTGCTAAGCGAGTTAGACTGTGTCAAGGCGATGGGGCCGGATTACATCTCTCCATGGGTCCTGAGAGAGGGGAGCAGAGGCGCTTGTGTACCACTAACAACAATCTTCAACACATCTATCGAAACATGGTGACAATACCTAAGGTGTGGAAGACTGAACATGCAATTTTAAGAAAGGAGACATGACTTGAAGCAATCACTACTGACCAGTGTCATGACGTATAATATGCAAAGTCATGGAAAAGTTTCTAAGGAAAAGTTGGTGGATTAAAAAGGAATGAGTTTATCAACGACAGCCAAGACGGTTTCAGGGCGTAAATCATGTTCAAAAACCCTAGGAGTTTATGACAGGGTAACAGCAGTAAGAAAAGGAGGTGGGGTGGGTAGTTAGTTTTTTGGACTGTAAGAAGCGTTTGACACAGTTTCATACGGGTTCGTGAAAAGCTGGGGATAGATCAGGGAATACCTGGCGGGAAGACAAAAATGAGTCTGGTCGAGACGGGTGTCAGAGGGGCCCCTGTGACGAGCGGGGTTCCAAGGGGGGTCAGTCCTAGGATCGGTTGTTTCTGGTATATGTGAAGTGAAGAATGTTAAAAATTAGAAGGTCCTGTTTGCGAGTGTAAATTTAATGGCAGAATTCAATGGAGGAGGATCCGCAGAACTACAAAGGGATTGGACCGTTGCAGACCGGTCAAAAATTGGCCCCTGGGTTAACCCCCCAAGTGCAAAGTCATAAAGTTGGGGGAGGGACAAAGAGCGGCGACGGGTAGGTTAAGGGGCGATACTAAAAACCTCTAAGGGAAAAAAGGATTGGGGTGAGTTAACCCCGGAAAATTTAAGCGACTCAACCTATAATGTGCAAAATTGGGTAGAAACCTCAAAAAGCTTCCCGCATCTTATAAAAAAATCGTTCGGCAAAACCGGTACGTCGGGTCTTTTGGGGAGTATGCGCACCTTTTGGAAAACCCTCTTAGCCCGCAGTAAGGAAAATTAGAGAAGTGAAATTTACAACGAGACTGCCCCCGGAGCAAGGGATGCCCCAACGAGGAGAGTTTAAAATGAAATTAACCTGACGACATGGAGGAAGGAGAGTGGGGGGGGGTGGAGTGATAAGGGTTTTAAAAATCTGAGGGGAATCGAAAAGATGGATAGAAGCAGGATGTTTCAGAGATTGGACACAACAAAAAGAGGTCAAAATTTGGGAATTTTGAAGACTCGATGAATCACAGGGATGTAGGAGTATTTTTCAGTCAAGAGTTGTCGGAAGGGGAATAGTTTGGGAAAGCGTGAGGAGGCAGGATCCTACATAGCTTCAAAGAAGGGGTATAATGAGTATGGAGCAAGGAGAGTTCCTAGTAGCGACCGTGAAGGGGTGGGGGCCCAGGGGGGTTGAATCGCCCTTGCAACCACAACTAGGTGAGTACACAGCAGTACGTTGACCTTGATGTCTGGACTGTGTTTTCAGTTGGTTATTTAAATTGTTTTTTAAAATGTATCTGTTACACGGTGTCACTAAACAAAAACAACAAAAAACAAAACAACAAAAACAACAACAACAACAAAAACAACAATACAAAAAAAAAACAACAACCCCCAAAACAAACAACAACAAAAACAAACAACAAAAAACAACACAAAACAATACAACAACAACAAAACAAAAACAAAAACAGAACAACAACAAAAAACAAAACAAAAACAACCAAAAAAACAACAACAAAACAAAAAAATATTAATAAATTATTTTTAATACTAATTCTAATACTAATAAAATAATAATAATATAATAAAAATAAAAATAATATATAAAAATAAAAATAAAAATAATATTAATAATAATGATTAAAAATAATAAAAAATAATAAAAATAATAAAATAATAAAAATAATAAAAATTTAAAAATAATAATATGATGTGTAATTAAAATAATATAATATAATAATAAAAAAAATAAAAATAAAAATTTATAATATAAAATAAAAAAAATAATTAATAACAATAAAATAATTGATAAATAATAATAATAATAATAAAACACAATACAATAAAATAAAAATAATAATAATAAAATATAATAATAATAATAATAACAAAACTAATAATAATATAAAAATAATAATAAAAAATTTACTAATAATAATATAAAAATAATAAAAATTTATAATAATAATATAATAATAACAACAATAATAATAATAATAAAAATAATAATAATAATAAAAATAATAATAATAATAATAAAAATAATAAAAACTTAAATAATAATAATATTAAAATAATAATAATAATAAAAATAATAATAATAATTATTTTTTGTCATGATGTTTGTAAAAGGTAACACAAAACTGGGGTACCAGCCGAAGCATTGTTTTGTGATTTAGTAGGAAACTTAACACTACTTAACTTTTAAAAGAAACAAGGTGCAGTAAATTTGTACATGTGTTATTTGGTGTTATAATAAACAAAGGAACATAATATTATGTGGTTATAAGAACAAAGAAAACTAATATTATGTGAGTTTAATGAACAAAGAGAACTAATTTAGTGGTTTTTAATGAAACAAGGAAAATATTATGGGGTTTATAATGAACAAAAGAAAAATATATTAGTGAGTTTAATGAACAAAGAGAACTAATATTTGTGAGTTTAATAAAACCCAAGAACATAATTTTATGTGGTTAAAATGAAACAAGAGAAAATAATATTAGTGGTTTAATGAACAAAAGAGAACAAAATATTCTTTTTTTTCTGTTAGTGTGTTTAATAAATGTGATGGGGGAATTGGGTTTTTGATTATTACCTCAGGTGGAGAAGTCAATGATATTAACCAGGGGGAGACGTAAATGATTTTTAAACCCCTAGGTGGGGGACGACAATGATTTTTAAACCCTCAGGTGGAGCAGTAAATGATTTTTAAAATCAGGGGAGCGTACAATGATTTTTAAAACCTCGGTGGACACGTAAAATTTTTTTTTAAAACTAGGTGGACACGTCAATGTTTTAAACCTCGGGGGGACCGAAAATGTTATAACCTCAGATGCAGACAGTACAATGTTTTTAACTCAGGGGGGGAAGTACAATGATTTTAAACCCTCAGGTGGAGACGTAAAATGATTTTTAAACCTGGTGGACAGTAAAATGATTTTTAAACCCTTTGGTGGAGACAGTAAAATGATTTTAACCTAGGGGACAAGTACAATGATTATTAACCTGGTGGACACAGTACAATGATTATTCCCCTCGGTGGACAGTAAAGTTTTTAAACCCTCAGGTGGACAAGACAATGTTATTAATAGGTGGACAAGTACAATGATTTTTCCTCAGGTGGACACAGTACAATGTTTTAACCTCAGTGCAGACGGTACAATGATTATTAACCAGGGGGAGAAGAAAAATGATTTTACCTAGGGGGGAACGTAATGATTTTTAAACCTCAGGTGGGACAGTACAAGATTTTTAAACCCCAGGTGGAGCGTACAATGTTATTCCCTGGGGGGACCAGTACAATGATTTTTAAACCCCTCAGGTGGAGACGTACAATGATTTTTAAACCCCTCAGTTTGGACAGTACAAGATTAAAAACCTCAGATGAAACGTAAAATGATTTTAACTCAGTGGAGACAGTACAATGATTTTTAAACCCTCAGGTGGAGAGAGTACAATGATTTTAACCTCAGGTGAGACGTCAAAATTTTTATTAACTCAGGGGGACAGTAAAAAGATTTTAAACCTCAGATGCACCCGTAAAAAGTTATTAATCGGGTGGAACAGTACAATGATTTTTAACCTCAGATGCAGAGGTCAAGTTTTTAAACCTAGGTGGGGGACAGTCAATGATTATTAACCCAGGTGGGCGTACAATGTTATTAACCTCGATGACACAGAAAATGTTTATTAACCTCAGGGGGACAAGTACAATGATTATTAACTCAGATGGAACAGTACATGTTTATTACTCGTTGAACCAGTACATGTTTTTAAACCTAGGTGGACCAGTAAAATGATTTTTAAAACCTCAGTGCCACGTAAAATGATTATTACCTCGGTGGACACTTTAATGATTTTTAAACTCGATGCACACAGTACTGTTATTAACCTAGGTGGAAACAGTAAAATATTATTAACCTCGATGCAAGAGTAAAATGATTTTAACCTAGATGGACACGTAATGTTATTCCCCTCAGAGGGCCGTACAATGATTTTAACCCGGGGGAAACAGAAAAATTTTTTAAACCCCTCAGATGGAAAAGGGACATGATTATTAATCAGATGGAACAGTAAAATGTTTTTACCTCGTGGCACAGTACAATGATTATTAATCAGGGAAAAGTAAAATGATTTTAACTGGTGGACACAGAAAATAATTTTTAAACCCTCGGTGGACACATACAAGATTTTAAACCTCGGTGGACACAGTAAATGATTTTAACCCAGGTGGGACAGTCAATGATTATTAACTCAGATGGAAAAGTAAAATGATTAAAACCCTCAGATGGAACGCAATGATTTTTAAACCCTCAGGGACACATACAAAAATTATTAACTCGGGGGACACAGTCATGATTATTAACCTCGGTGGACACAGTACATGATTTTTAACCTAGGTGGACACATAAATGATTATTCCTCGTGGAGACTACAATATTTTTAAAACCCGGGGGAAAGTACAATGATTATTAACTCAGGTGGCACAGTACAATAATTTTTAACCTGGTGGAAAGTAAAATTGGTTTTAAACCCTGGTGGACACAGACATTTTTTCCCCTGGTGGGACGAAAATGTTTTAACTCGGGGACCAGTAAAATGTTTATTAACCTCAGGGGCACAGTAAAATGATTATTAACCCTAGGTGGAACAGTACAATGATTTTTAAACCTAGGTGGCACGTACAATGAAATTAAAAGGTGGAGAAGTACAAGATTTTCTAGTGGAAACCAGTAAATGTTATTAATAGGGAAAGTAATGTTTATTAAACCTCAGGTGGCCCAATACAATGATTAAAAACTCAGATGGACCAGTAAAATGTTATCCCGATGGAACGTAAAATGTTTTTAACCCAGAGGGAAGTACAATGATTATTAACTCAGATGGACACGTCAATGATTTTAAAACTCGTGGCAAGTACAAGATTTTTAAACCCTCAGAGGGAACGTAAAAATGATTATTCCCCTCAGGTAAAACGTACAATGATTTTTAAACCCTCGAGGCCAAGTCAATTTTATTAACCTCAGATGGACAAGAACAATGATTTTACCTCGGTGGACACAGTCAATGAAAATTAAAGGTGGAAAAGTACATGTTTAAAAACCTCAGATGCACAAGTACAATTATTATTAACCTCAGATGGACACAGTACAAGATTTTTAACCTCAGGGGAAAAGTACATGATTTTAAACCTCAGGTGGACACAGTAATGATTATTAACCTCAATGGCATTAAAATGATTTTTAACCTCAGTGGAACCAGTCAATGATTTTAAACCTCGTGGACACAGTACAAGATTATTAACCTCGATGGAACAGTACAAAAATATTAACCTCAGATGGACCAGTACAATGATTATTAACTCAGGTGGAACGTAAAATGTTAAAACCTCGATGGAAGGTACAATGTTTTAATCGATGGAAAAGTAAAATGTTATTAACCCAGGTGGACCAGTAAAATGATTTTAACCTAGGGGGGACACAGTACAATGATTATTACTCAGGTGGACACAGTAAAATGATTATTAACTCGGGGACCAGTAAAATAATTTTTAAACCTCGGGGACACATTAAAATGATTTTTAAACCCCTCAGGGGGGGAAACGTACAATGATTTTAACCTTGGGTGGAACAGTACAATGATTTTTAACCCGGGGCACAGAAAAAAAGATTATTACCTAGGTGGACACGTCTGATTTTTAAATCGGGGAACAGTAAATGATTATTCCTCGGGGGGACCAGTAATGTTATTAACCTCAGGTGGCAAGTCCCTGATTTTTAAACCCTCAGGGGGACCAGTAAATGATTTAATCAGGTGGAACAGTAAAGTTTTTAAACCTCAGGTGGAACATTTAAAATGATTTTTAATGGGGAAACCCGTCAATGATTATACCCGGTGGAAAGTAAAATGATTATTAACTCAGGTGGAACAGTACAATGATTTTTAAACCCTCGGTGGAAACAGTAAAATTTTTTATTAACCCGGGGGAACGTAAAATGATTATTACCTCGGTGGACACGTACAATGATTTTTAAACCTCGGTGGACACAGTATAATGATTTTTAAACCTGGGGGAAACCGAAAATGATTATTAACCTCAGGTGGACCGTCAATGTTTATAACTGATGGCACGTACAATGTTATTATCAGAGGAACGTACAATGATTATTCCCCTAGATGGAACAGTACAATGATTTTACCTCAGATGGAACGTAAAATGATTTTAACTAGTGGACACAGTAAATGTTTTTAAAACCCCCGAGGAAAATACAATGTTTTTAAACCCTCGATGGCACGAAAAATGATTATTAACCTTGGGGGGACACTTCAATGATTATTCCCCGATGGACACAGTACAATGTTTTTAAACTCGAGGACACAGTAAAATGATTTTAAACCTCAGGTGGACACAGTACATGTTTTTAAACCCTAATGGAACAGTACAATATTTTAAACCTCAGTGGACACAGTAAATGATTATTAACCTGGTGGAACAGAAATGTTATTAACTAGGTACACACAGTACAATGATTTTTAAACCTAGGTGGACACATAAATGATTTTAACCCGGTGGAACGTGCAAGTTTTTAAATCAGGTAACACTACAAGATTTTTAAACTCAGGTGGACCATTTTCAATTTTTTAAACCTCAGGTGGAGACAGTACAATGATTAAAACTAGGTGGACACAGTAAATGATTTTAAACCTCAGGTGGGACGTAAAAATATTATTAACCTCAGGGAGACAGTAAAATTTGATATTAACCTGGTGGACAGTAAAAATGATTATTAACTCGGGTGGGAAGTAAATGATCATTCCCCTTGGTGGACGCAAGTAAAATGATTTTAAACCTGGTGGGGACAGTAAAATGTTATTAAACCTCGGTGGAACATTAAAAATGATTATTAACCGATGGACAAGTACAATGATTTTAACCTCAGTGGACACAGTACAATGATTTTTAAACCCCAGGTGGCCCAGTACAATGATTTTTAAACCTCAGAGGACACAGTACAATGTTTTTACTAGATGGAAAGTACAATGTTTTTAAAACCGGTCGACACATTTCAATGTTTATTAAACTAGGTGGGACAGTACAAGATTATTAACTCGTGGACACAGTAAATGATTATTAACTCAGGGGGAACCCAGTAAATGATTTTTTAACCGATGGACACGTACAATGTTATTAACCTAGATGGACACGTACAATGTTTTAAACTCAGGTCGACACAGTACATGTTTTTAAACCCTCGGGTGGGGACGTAAAATGTTTTTACCTCAGGTGGAAAGTAAAATGTTATTAACCTCAGGTGGACAAGTACAATGATTTTTAAACCTGGTGGGACAGTAAAAAATGATTATTAACCTCAGGTGGAGCAGTACAATGATTTTTAAAACCTGGTGGACCGTACAATGTTTATTCCTAGGTGGAAAGTAAAAATGTTTTAACTCGATGGAGACGTAAAATGTTATTAACTCGGTGGACACGTACAATGTTATTACCTCAGGTGGAGACAGTCAATGATTATTAACCTGGTGGCCCCAAGTAAAATGATTTTAACTGGGTGGGACGTAAAATTTTATTAACTAGGGGACACGTACAAGATTTTTAAACTCAGGTGGACAAGTACAATGATTTTTAAAAAACCTCGGGGGAGAAGTAAAATGATTTTTAACCTCGGTGGCAAGTACAATGATTTTTTAAACCCTCATGGGACGTCATTGATTTTAACTCAGGTGGACCAGTACAATGATTATTACCTCGGGGGAGACAGATAAAATGATTATTCCCCTCAGGTGGCACATTAAATGTTATTAATCAGGTGGGAAAAGTAATGATTTTTTAAACCGGTGGACCCCCGTAATGATTATTAACTAGGTGGCCCCGTACAATGATATTAACCTCAGGTGGAAACAGTCAATGATTATTAACTCAGGTGGGACGTACAATGATTATTAACCTAGGTGGACACATCAAGTTTATTAAACTCGTGGGAAGTCCAATGATTTTAACTAGTGGGACAGTAAATGATTTTTCCCTCAGGGGAGACGTAAAATGATTTTAAATAGGTGGAACAGACATGATCATTATTGAGAAAAATTACAAATATGAGAATAAGTGTAATTTTAAATTATTTTACTATTTTCATTTTTTTAAACAAAAGGGTTTGTAAAATTTTTTAAATATATTTTATGGGTTGGGATCCCTGGATTTTCCCTGGAGGAATTCCGGGGGTCAACGCCCCCGCGGCCGGTCTGTGACCAACCCTCATTTTGGATCGGCCCTATCAACCAGGTTTTATGCTGGAAAAACGCATAACGTACGAACCACAGCTCGGCTGGTCAGGTACGATTTTCGGCCCCTGTCCGTACTGATAAGTTCAGGAGAAAAGGGTGTTTTCTAACTCTATTTTTAAAAAGGGGGATTTTGGTCAGTGGTTTGGATTTTTTCTGGAGCGTACAGATTTTGGGCCTTTTTTTGTATATATTGAGTTTTTTTGGCAAAGATTTAGCCTGGTCACAGACCGGGCCGCGGGGGCGTTGACCCCCGAAACTCTCTCCAGGTAAACTCTCCAGGTGACCCGGGGATGGTCATAGAGATTTTTACACTCAGTGTTATGTCAAGAAAGTATTTCAGGTCCGGAATTATGTTGGAATTGATTCTGTAAATGTAGATTGTATATCAAGACTGCGGGTCACCTGGTCACCTGGTCACCTGGTCACCTGGTCACCTGGTCACCTGGTCACCGGGCCAAAACGGCATGGGTTCGACTCCTTGGCTAGTGCAGTGTTGTTATTGATCAGTACCACTTGTTCCGGGGGTACAATACTGTAATATACTGCTTGTTGTGCCAGGACACAAACAGGGAGTAGAACGAAATTAAGTCAGAGGCGTCCACGCCACCGTATGTCCTTCGATGTTGGGTACAACATCTAGCTTGGCTGGATGCACCATTGTTAAGGATTGTGTGGTCTAGTGGTCTAAAGCGTCATGCGTTTGGAGTGAGGGAGGGAGTGAAGTAGTGAGTGAGGGAGAGAGTGAGGGAGGGAGTGAGGTAGTGAGTGAGGTAGGGAGGGAGTGAGGGAGGGAGTGAGGTAGGGAGGGAGTGAGGGAGGGAGTGAGGGAGGGGGAGTGAGGGAGGGAGTGAGGGAGGGAGTGAGGTAGGGGTGAGGTAGGGAGGGAGTGAGGGAGGGAGTGAGGGAGGGAGTGAGGTAGGGAGTGAGGTTTAGGGAGTGGGGTTTAGGGAGGGAGTGAGGGGGGGAGTGAGGGAGGGAAGTGAGGGAGGGAGGTGAGGTTAGGGAGTTGAGGTAGGGAGTGAGGTAGGGGGGGAAAGTGAGGGAGGGAGTGAGGGAGGGAGTGAGGTAGGGAGTGGGTTGGGAGTGAGGGAGGGAGTGAGGTAGGGGGGGGTGAGGTAGGGAGGGAGTGAGGTAGGGAGTTAGTGAGGGAGGGGAGTGAGGTAGGGAGTGAGGTAGGGAGGGAGTGAGGGAGGGTAGTGAGGGAGGGGAGTGAGGTAGGGAGTGAGGTAGGGAGGGAGTGAGGGAGGGGTGAGGGAGGGGAGTGAGGTAGGGAGTGAGGTAGGGAGGGAGTGAGGGAGGGAGTGAGGGAGGGAGTGAGGGAGGGAGTGAGGTAGGGAGTGAGGTAGGGAGTGAGGTAGGGAGGGAGTAAGGGGAGGGAGTGAGGTAGGGGGGGTGAGGGTGGGGGAGTGAGGTAGGGTGGGATGTGAGGGAGGGAGTGGAGGGAGGGAGTGAGGTAGGGAGTGAGTTAGGGAGGGAGTGAGGTAGGGAGTGAGGGAGGGATGTGAGGGAGGGAGTGAGGGAGGGAGTGAGGGAGGGAGTGAGGGAGGGAGTGAGGGAGGGGAGTGAGGTAGGGAGAAAGGTAGGGAGGGAGTGAGGGAGGGAGTGAGGGAGGGAGTGAGGGAGAGAGTGGAGGTAGGGAGTGAGGTAGGGGTAAGGGAGGGAGTGAGGGGAGAGTGAGGGAGGGAGTGAGGTAGGGGTAAGGTTTAGGGGGGGAAAGTGAGGGAGGGAGTGAGGGGGGGAGTGAGGGAGGAGAGTGAGGTAGGGAGTGAGGTAGGGAGTAAGGGAGGGAGTGAGGGAGAGAGTGGGGAGGGAGGGGAGGGAGGGAGTGGGGTTTAGGGAGTGAGGTAGGGAGGGAGTGGGGTAGGGAGTGAGGTAGGGAGGGAGTGAGGGAGGGAGTGAGGGAGGGAGTGAGGGAGGGAGTGAGGGAGGGAGTGAGGTGGGGGAGTGAGGTAGGGGGGGAGTGAGGGAGGGAGTGAGGGAGGGAGTGAGGTAGGGAAGGTGAGGTAGGGAGTGAGGTAGGGAGGGAGTGGGAGGAGTTGGAGTGAGGGAGGGAGTGAGGTAGGGAGTGGGTAGGAAGTGAGGGGGAAGGGAGTGAGGTAGGGGTGAGGTAGGGAGGGGAGTGAGGTAGGGAGTGAAGGGAGGAGTGAGGTAGGGAGTGAGGTAGGGAGGGAGTGAGGGAGGGAGTGAGGGGGAGTGAGGTAGGGAGTGAGGTAGGGAGGGAGTGAGGGAGGGAGTGAGGGAGGGAGTGAGGTAGGGAGTGAGGTAGGGAGGGAGTGAGGGAGGGGAGTGAGGGAGGGAGTGAGGGAGGGGAGTGAGGTAGGGAGTGAGGTAGGGAGTGAGGTAGGGGGGGGAGTGAGGGAGGGGAGTGAGGGAGGAGTGAGGTAGGGGAGTGAGGTAGGGAGTGAGGTAGGGAGGGGGTGAGGTGGGAAAAGGTGGGGGAGGGAGGGAGGTAGGGAGAGAGTGGGGAGTGAGGGAGGAGTGAGGGAGGGAGTGAGGGGGGGAGTGAGGGAGGGAGTGTAGGGAGGGAAGTGAGGGAGGGAGGTGAGGGGGGGGAGTGGGGAGGGAGTGAGGGAGGGAGTGAGGGAGGGAGTGAGGGAGGGAGTGAGGGAGGGAGTGAGGGAGGGAGTGAGGGAGGGAGTGAGGGAGGGAGTGAGGGAGGGAGTGAGGGAGGGAGTGAGGGAGGGAGTGAGGGAGGGAGTGAGGGAGGGGTGGAGTAGAGGGATAATGGAGGGGTCGGTGTGTCGTGGCTTACATATGGGAAGTTCAACTCCGGAGGAAAATAAGCCAATCCTTACTTCTTTATGTGAAAGCTGAGGTGCAGCAGACCTGGGGAAGTGAGGTGCAGCAGACCTGGGGAAGTGAGGTGCAGCAGACCTGGGGAAGTGAGGTGCAGCAGACCTGGGGAAGTGAGGTGCAGCAGACCTGGGGAAGTGAGGTGCAGCAGACCTGGAGAAGTGAGAAACTAGATAACTGGGGATTTGTTCATCTCACTTGTTCTTCACCTCACTGTTCATCACCTCACTGTTCTTCACCTCACTGTTCTTCACCTCACTGTTCTCCACCTCACTGTTCTCCACCTCACTGTTCTTCACCTCACTGTTCTTCACCTCACTGTTCTTCACCTCACTGTTCTTCACCTCACTGTTCTCCACCTCACTGTTCTTCACCTCACTGTTCTTCACCTCACTGTTCTCCACCCCTCAACTGTTCTTCACCTCACTGTTCTTCACCTCACTGTTCTTCACCTCACTGTTCTTCACCTCACTCTTCTCCACCAGTCTACTGGCGAGAAGCTCCAATGTAACTGTATTGTTGAGTAATTACCATTGTGTTGATGATCCTACCATTACTTTCCCACACTCCTACACATATTCTCTTACAGTTTCTCTCTTCTCTCCCGGGTTCCCTTTAAATTCCCCTACGGGCTTGTTCTTCTCTCCTGCCTACCTCACGTCCCCTTTACAGCTTCTTTTCTCTCTCTGCCTACTCACGTTCCTACAGTTGTCTCTTCTTCCTGTCTACCTTACTTCTCCTACAGCTTGTCTCTTCTCTCCCTGCCTACCTCACGTCTCCTACAGCTTGTCTCTTCTCTCCCTGTCTACCTGACGTCTCCTACAGCTTGTCTCTTCTCTCCCTGCCTACCTCACGTCTCCTACAGCTTGTCTCCTCTCTCCTTGCCTACCTCACGTCTCCTACAGCTTGTCTCTTCTCTCCTGTTGCCTGACTTTCCCCTACAGCTTGTTTCCCCTCTGTCCTTGCCTACTCACATCCCCTACAGCTTGTCTCCTTCTCCTTGCCTACCTCACGTCTCCTACAGCTTGTCTCTTCTCTCCCTGTCTACCTGACGTCTCCTACAGCTTGTCTCTTCTCTCCTGCCTGCCTCACATCTCCTACAGCTTGTCTCCTCTCTCCTTGCCTACCTCACGTCTCCTACAGCTTCCTGCTGACCATTACCTCGTATAACAGCGACCAATCGTACGTGTGAGTGTTGTAGATGGTCAGAGAGTATTACCTCCCAGGCACCACTAACATACACCACACTTGTGTCAGGATATTGACACTGCTTACACTACGGTCGCCTGGGGTACACTCCTTCTAGTGTCAATAATCATTTACGTCGTGAACTGATCCAGCACTGCCACCTGGACCGCTCCAGAACGGGCTCTATCACACACCCTTCTCTAAACACATAGAGAATTCGATAGTTATATATGTGTGTGTATGTCTATAGAGAGGTGACGCAAGTAAGCTATTACCATAAGGGCTCCTGGGTTATGTCCTCATAGTGAGTCTAGCTTCACGGTATAACAGATTCCTCACGATATATGTCGTAGCTATATCCCACAGTCTGCCGTACTTTGTCCCGTATTTCTCAGTAAATTATATATATATATATATATATATATATATATATATATATATATATATATATATATATATATATATATATATATATATATATATATATATATATATATATATATATATATATATACTGTCGTGCCTAATAGGTAAAATTGGTCAATTAGCAAGAACTCATTTAAAATTAAGTCCTTTCTAAAATTTTCTCTTTTACGTTTAAAGATATATTTTTTCATTTATGTTAATGTAAAAATTAATAATTTTGTATCAAAAGAACCTTAGAAAACTTACCTAACCTTATTATAACAAGCGCAGTTGAATTTAGCCTAATCCAACTAAATATATTTTAGATAAGGTTACAATAATTTAATAATAAACAAACACAATGAAATATATTTTTTTCGTTATGTTCAGAATGATTTTTGCGAAATTATTGCATACACAAATTGTCACTACCTACCACCCCAATATTCTATATTCTACGTGAACTTTATTTGAAGACAAAATACATTTACAAAATTAAAAAATCACACAAACATGAATACATTGGTACAATATATCAGAGATTATGAATCTCCTCCAGCTCCTCCAAAGCTGGACGCGAGCCCAGTATGCGGCATGTGTTTCCTCTCTGGATGGCCAGCTGAGGCGCTGGATCATTAATGGCTGCCTATCACCTGATCTCCCTCCACCCTTCTCATCCTCTCCCCTTCACAACAATCATTCTGGGCTTCCTTTGTAATTTCAGCATTTCCCATCTGCTAACACACACACACAACAGGAGCTGTCTCGACCCTGCAACCAGCAAATAGTGGCACACACACAACAACGACACACACACACACACATACACATACACACCCAACCACAAACTAACACACACACACACACACACACCACACACACCACGCACGCACACACCACACACAACACATACACACACACACACACACACACACACACACACACACACACACACACACACACACACACACACACACACACACACATACACACGCACACATATACACACACAAACACCAGGGATCAGATGAGAATGGTTCTGGTATGGAGGAGTGGATGGAGGAGCAATGGAAATGGATGGAACAAGAGTGGGAGAGAAAATTAGGAGAGCTTTCTGAAAAAAATGGAGACAGAGCTTTCTGTGAAATTGGAAAAGAGGTTGGAGAAGGAGAAGAAGAATTGGGAGGCACAAGTCGAAACTGCAGTAGCCAGGATAAGAGTACTAGAAGATGAGGTAAACAGGCTGAAGCGAGCTACAGGGGCACTGACCAGAGAAGACACAACATATGAAGCTGAGAGGCTGAACAGGAAGGAAGGAAATATGAATTATGCTAAGGTCATATCAGCCTGCCAAGAAGGGCCAAGGAGTGAATGGGAAGAACAGCTGGGTGCAAATGGAGAGGGTGATAGGTTAAATGCGGAGGCACAACCATGCTACCAAGAGCCACTGGAAAAAACAAGGGAGAAAATGACCACGTACAGACAGGAACCAGTCACAGAGGGAGAGGCAATGGGAGGAGGAAAGGGCAAAATCAGTGTTTATCCATGGGCTTCAGGAGAGAGAGGAAAGGACACACACTGAAAGATGGCAGGCAGAAACAAAGGAGATTGAGAACATCATCACAGAAAAAGGAGAAGAAGACATGGATGAGATTGCAAATTTTCAGAGAATAGGGGGGTACTTGCAGGGGAGAAAACGACCAACCAAGCTGATTTTCAGGACTGAAACAGTGCGGAACAGGATCCTCCAAGAGAAGCCACAGTTGAAGTACTCGGCAGAGTACAAGAGGGTGTTCCTAGACAGAGACAGAACACAAACAGAACGACAGCAGCTGAGGGAGAGGACAACAAAGCAAAAGGAGCTAGGAAGGGAGACAAGGACGGAACCAGCAGAGGTCAATCGGAGCAGGACAGAGCAGGACAGAGCAGCAAGGGCAAGCACACACAGAACCATCCCCAAAATCCAACAACCTATCACACCATCCCAACATGAACTATAATCCATACTCACAGCTTCCACCCAACACCCAGCTATAGAATCCCACAGTATGCTACAAGGTCTCCCACCCTCACAGACCCCCAAAACCACAGTGTTGGAAAGGAAACTGAAGGTATGGTACACAAACGCTGATGGAATAACAAATAAGTGGGAGGAGTGGCACGAAAGATTCAAAGAGGCATCACCGGACATCATAGCTCTCACAAAAACCAAGCTTACAGGTATGATAACAGATGCCATCTTTCCAGTGGGATACCAGATCCTGAGGAAAGACAGAGGAGGAAGGGGGGTGGAGGAGTGGCACTGCTGATCAAAAACCGATGGAATTTTGATGAGCTGGAGAGAGGAAACAGCGGAGAAGCAAAGCGATTACATAGCGGGAACGAACGCTTCACTCTGGAGGTCCCAAAGTGGTAATTGCAGTGATGTATAACCCACCACAGAACAGCAAGAGGCCAAGGCAAGAGTATGATGAGAGCAATAGAGCGATGGTTGACACACTGGCTGCAGTGGCCAGAAGAGCTCATGCATGCAGGGCAAAGCTAAAGATCATGGGTAACTTCAATCACAAGGAAATTAATTGGGAGAACATGGAGCCACATGGGGCCAAGATACATGGAGGGATAAGATGATGGAGTTGGTACTGGAAAACTTCATGTACCAACACGTAAGGGACACTACAAGAGAGAGAGGAGAGGATGAACCAGCAAGGCTGGAATTAGTATTCACCTTGAGTAGTGCAGATATTGAGGACATCACATATGAAAGACCCCTTGGGGCCAGCGATCATGTGGTTTTGAGCTTCGAATACACAGTAGAGCTACAAGTGGAGGGGGAAGCAGGAAGGCCAGGACGAATGAAACCAAACTACAGGAAAGGGGACTACACAGGAATGAAGAACTTCCTGAATGAGGTTCAGTGGGACAGAGAACTGGCAGGGAAACCAGTTAATGAGATGATGGAATATGTAGTCACAATGTGCAAGGAGGCTGAGGAGAGGTTTGTACCCAAGGGTAACAGGAATAATGAAAAAGCCAGGATGAGCCCATGGTTCACCCAAAGATGCAAGGAGGCAAAAACCAAGTGTGCTAGGGAATGGAAGAAATATAGAAGGCAAAGGACCCAGGAGAATAAGGAGAGCAGTCGTAGAGCCAGAAACGAATATGCACAGATAAGAAGGGATGCCCAACGTCAATATGAAAACGACATAGCAGCAAAAGCCAAATCTGACCCGAAGCTGTTATACAGCCACATCAGGAAGGAAACAACCGTCAAGGACCAGGTAATCAGGCTAAGGAAGGAAGGAGGAGAAACAACAAGAAATGACAGTGAAGTATGTGAGGAACTCAACAAGAGATTCAAAGAAGTGTTCACAGAGGAGACAGAAGGGGCTCCAGAAAGACGGAGAGGTGGGGTACACCACCATGTGCTGGACACAGTACACACAACCGAGGAAGAAGTGAAGAGGCTTCTGAGTGAACTAGATACCTCAAAGGCAATGGGGCCAGATAACATCTCTCCATGGGTCCTGAGAGAGGGAGCAGAGGCGCTATGTGTACCCCTAACAACAATATTCAATACATCTATTGAAACAGGGAGATTGCCTGAGGCATGGAAGACAGCAAATGTAGTCCCAATCTTTAAAAAAGGAGACAGACATGAAGCACTAAACTACAGACCAGTGTCACTGACATGTATAGCATGCAAAATCATGGCAAAGATTGCCAGGAGAAGAATGGTGGAACATCTAGAAAGGAATGGTCTAATCACCAGCAGACAACATGGTTTCAGAGACGGGAAATCCTGTGCCACAAACCTACTGGAGTTCTATGACATGGTGACAGCAGTAAGACAAGAGAGAGAGGGGTGGGTGGATTGCATTTCTTGGACTGAAAAGAAGGCGTTTGGACACAGTACCACACAAGAGATTAGTGCAAAAACTGGAGGACCAAGCGGGAATAACAGGGAAGGCACTGCAATGGATCAGGGAATACTGTCAGGAAGACAGCAGCGAGTAATGGTACGAGGCGAGGTGTCAGAGTGGGCCCCTGTGACCAGCGGGGTCCCACAGGGGGTCAGTCCTAGGACAGTGCTGTTTCTGGTATTTGTGAACGACATGACGGAAGGAATAAACTCCGAGGTGTCACTGTTTGCAGATGACGTGAAGTTGATGAGAAGAGTTCATTCGATCGATGACCAGGCAGAAATACAAAGGGATCTGGACAGGGTGCAGACCTGGTCCAGCAATTGGCTCCTGGGTTCAATCCACCAAGTTTCAAAGTCATGAGGATTGGGGAAGGGCAAAGAAGACCGCAGATGGAGTACAGTCTAGGGGGTCAGAGACTACAAACATCACTCAAGGAAAAAAGTCTTGGGGTGAGTATAACACCAGGCCATCTCCTGAAGCGCCATCAACCAAATAATGCTGCAGCATATGGCGCCCGGCCCAAAACCCCAGAACAGCATTCCGACATCTTAATAAGGGAAACGTTCAGGACCCTGTACACCGTGTACGTTAGGCCCATATTGGGTAGCGGGGACCAGTTTGGAACCCACACCTAGCCCAAACATGTAAAGAAACTAGAGAAAGTGCAAAGGTTTGCAACAAGACTAGTCCAGAGCTAAGAGGTATGTCCTACGAGGAGAGGTTAAGGGAAATCAACCTGAAAGACACTGGAGGAAGGAGAGATAGGGTGGACATGATAACGACTTAAAAAAATACTGAGAGGAATTGACAAGGTGGGACAAAGAACGGATGTTCCAGAGACTGGACACAGTAACAAGGGGACACAGTTGGAAGTTTAAGACACAGATGAATCAAAGGGATGTTAGGAAGTATTTCTTCAGCCACAGAGTAGTCAGGAAGTGGAAAATTTTTTGGGAAGCGATGTAGTGGAGGCAGGATCCATACATAGCTTTAAGCAGAGGTACGATAAAGCTCATGGTTCAGGGAGAGTGACCTAGTAGCGATCAGTGAAGAGGCGGGGCAGGAGCTTGGACTCGACCCCTCGCAACCTCAACTAGGTGAGTACAACTAGGTGAGTACACACACACACCACACCACACACACACACAACCCCACACACACACACACACACACACACACACACACACACACACACACCACACACACACACACACACACACACACTACACAACACACATCAAAAAACCCACGCGGAAAACTAAAGAAAAAATCCATTTATTCTGCCATTTAGTTTTCATGGCTGGTGTTAAACATAATATCCCAGAGAGTTTTGTCCAGCTGGTAACCTCTACGGTCGACATTACCATCTGGCGGCCTGACACGCCCAGCTGTACGGGGCCGGAGAGCACCAGCTGGCTCCCAATTCATATTAAAACATTAAGTATAAAATGTTCAGTTAAAACTGGTGAACTTTGACCCTTGTGCAGGATGAACAACTTAGTGGGGGGTTGGGGGGAGGGGGGGAAGGGAGGGACAGGGGTGGGTTAAGGGGAGGGGATGAGAGAAGGGGAATGTGGGGGAACGGGGAGGGGTAAGAGTTAGGGAAAACGGGAAGGGAAAGGGAAGAGGGAGGGGAAAGAAGGAGGGGAACGTGGAAGGTAAGGGAAAGAGGAGACAAGTGAGGGGAGAGGTAGGAAAGAAATCCTGCTGGAGTGTATAAAACTGACAACGTTCATTCGTCTCCTACTGACGACGTTTACGTCTCCCAGTGACCGTACTTTTACCCCATCATGTCTACCTGAGGGTAGACATGACACCGAGCATATCACCGGCATAACACACATAGAGTAACACTAGGAGCACTGCAGCAGGCTTACTGACCCATGCTATGCCGGGCTAACTAACACCCACACATATACCCATCCAGCATAAGATCATAAAAATGGAGGAACACTGCAATAGGCCTACTGGCCCATACTGGGCAAGTCCTTCTCACATCCAACCCACTAACAGAAATATTTTCTGAATCAGTTTTCAATGATTCATTTAAGTTATTACGAACAAGGCACGCCAGCTCCTATCCTCGAGTTCTGAGCACCAGTATGGAGCCCCCTCCACACTAAACATGTAAATCAGAGAAAGTCCAAAAGTTTACAACGTGACTTGAGTTGAAGGTGATAGGAATGGACTGTGAGTCTTAGGGAGCTCATGCAACGCTAGTGGAGGTCCAGAGGAGACATGGCCATGACGTGAAAAATACTTTCAGTTTGAGAAGTCAACATGTAGATGAGGGATAGGAACTTTTAGAAAGTGCTTTTCCAGCTTGAGAAGTAAACACTATACGCAGATTCAAGGTTACTGTAGGTATGACATTGAGACGATAAGGGAAGAAAATTATAAGAGAGAGAGAGAGAGAGAGAGAGAGAGAGAGAGAGAGAGAGAGAGAGAGAGAGAGAGAGAGAGAGAGAGAGAGAGAGAGAGGAGAGAGAGAGGAGAGAGAGGAGAAGAAGCAGAGAGCCTCATAACTGCAGTAGTACTCGGCAGTAGAGGTAAGTATTGGTAAGTTAGGTTGTAAATGTTGGCCGGAGATATTATATGAGCCACTCCAGCAGACACGAATTTCTGACGCCCTCATTCAGTCTTTCTAACTTTCATTTTTTTTTTTTTTTGCTTTTTCCCCTAAATGCTGGAGAAAAGTTGGATATACACAGAGATGTATACCCCTCTGTATATACACAGAGATGTGTATCCCTCATTGTATATACACGGAGATGTGTATCCCTCATTGTATATACACAGAGATGTGTATCCCTCATTGTATATACACGGAGATGTGTATCCCTCATTGTATATACACAGAGATGTGTATCCCTCATTGTATATACACAGAGATGTGTATCCCTCATTGTATATACACGGAGATGTGTATCCCTCATTGTATATACACGGAGATGTGTATCCCTCATTGTATATACACGGAGATGTGTATCCCTCATTGATATATACACAGAGATGTGTATCCCTCATTGTATATACACAGAGATGTGTATCCCTCATTGTATATACACGGAGATGTGTATCCCTCATTGTATATACACGAGATGTGTATCCCTCAGTGTATATACACGGAGATGTGTATCCCTCATTGTATATACACGGAGATGTGTATCCCTCATTGTATATACACAGAGATGTGTATCCCTCATTGTATATACACAGAGATGTGTATCCCTCATTGTATATACACGGAGATGTGTATCCCTCATTGTATATCACAGAGATGTGTATCCTCATTGTATATACACAGAGATGTGTATCCCTCATTGTATATACACGGAGATGTGTATCCCTCATTGTATATACACAGAGATGTGTATCCCTCATTGTATATACACAGAGATGTGTATCCCTCAGTGAATATACACAGAGATGTGTATCCCTCAGTGTATATACACAGAGATGTGTATCCCTCAGTGTATATACACAGAGATGTGTATCCCTCAGTGTATATACACAGAGAGTGTACATTAATCTATGCTTTAGGTATTAAAGTATTCTTGACTGGTGGTGACCAGGTGACCTGCAGCCTTAATGACCCTCGTGTAGTAGGTAGGTTTTAAACCCAATTAACCAAACGAGAATAATTTCTTAGGCTGAAAAATTATTATTATTATTATTATTATTATTATTATTATTATTATTATTATTATTATTATTATTATTATTATTATTATTATTATTATTATTTGTTACAGAGTGTCTGAGTGTGTTAGAACGTGCATGCGTGTGTTAGAAAGTGCATGAGTGTGTTAGAAAGTGCATGAGTGTGTTAGAAAGTGCGATGAGTGTGTTAGACAGAATATAAGTGTGTTAGAACGTGCATGCGTGTGTTAGAAAGTGCATGAGTGTGTTAGAAAGTGCATGAGTGTGTTAGAAAGTGCATGAGTGTGTTAGAAAGTGCATGAGTGTGTTAGACAGAATATAAGTGTGTTAGAACGTGCATGAGTGTGCTAGAACGTGCATGAGTGTGTTAGAAAGTGCATGAGTGTGTTAGAAAGTGCATGAGTGTGTTAGAACGTGCATGTGTGTGTTAGAATATAAGTGTGTTAGAACATGCATGAGTGTGTTAGAACGTGCATGAGTGTGTTAGAACGTGCATGAGTGTGTTAGAACGTGCATGAGTGTGTTAGAAAGTGCATGAGTGTGTTAGAACGTGCATGCGTGTGTTAGACAGAATATAAGTGTGTTAGAACATGCATGAGTGTGTTAGAACGTGCATGAGTGTGTTAGAACGTGCATGAGTGTGTTAGAAAGTGCATGAGTGTGTTAGAACGTGCTTGAGCGTGTTAGAACGTGCATGAGCGTGTTAGAACGAGTGTCAGAACGTCTCTCCCTCCATGACAGTTGGGTCTATTATCGCCTGTGTGCACCTGAACGGCCCGGCATATAATTTTTAACGTGTATGTGATACCATCAATACGCACAAATGTCTATAAAAACGCACGAAATATAGCGGACATTCCAGCCAACATTTCCTCTCTTGTTTTTACGCATTTGATAATGGCGCTTACAACCTGATGTGTTCCACGTAATGACCTGCTGTCATATTTACCACCCAACCTCACACCTCCACTACCAAACTTACTTATATCTTTCCATATTAAAACGTCATCGTATGAGTGTATATATACATATATATATTATATATATATATAATATATATATATATATATATATATATATATATATATATGTATTATATATATATATATATATATATATATATATATATATATATATTATATATATATATATATTATATATTTATATATATATTATATAATATATATATATATGTCGTGCCGAATAGGCAGAACTTGCGATCTTGGCTTAAATAGCAACGTTCACCTTGCCATATAGGACAAGTTAAAATTTGTGTATGCAATAATTTCGTCAAAATCATTCTGAACCTAACGAAAAAAATATATTTCATTGTGTTTGTTTAGTATTAAATTATTGTAAACGTATCTAAAATATATTTAGTTGGGTTAGGCTAAAATAAATTGTTCTTGTTATAATAAGGTTAGGTAAGTTTTCTAAGATTCTTTTATTGCAAAATTAACAAATTTTACATTAACATTATTGAAAAAATATATCTTTAAACGTATACGAGAAAATTTCAGAAAGGGCTTAATTTTAAATGAGTTCTTGCTTATTGACCAGTTTTACATATTCGGCACGACATATATATATATATATATATATATATATATATATATATATATATATATTATATATATATAATTATATATATATATAATATATATATATATATATATATATATATATAAACACTAATCTCTGGCTGCAGGAGACTCGAACCTACAAACCTTGGAGCAAGGTACACAGTGCTATACCATTCTCACCACACTGGACCAATACCTTGGAGTCCAGCTTGCGCTAGACGTTGATCCAAGGCAGCCAGCTTTCAAGGAGAAGGCTTACAGCTTTTCATCTCATCCCCTGCATGCATCAGCCTTACTAGAGATTTTAACAATGCAAGGAATTCGTAAGAGCAGGCGAAATATAAACAAACACTGATCTCTGGCTGAAGAAGACTCGAACCTACGAACCTTGGAACAAGGTCTAGCGCAAGCTGGACGCCAAGGTATTGGTGCAGTGTGGTGAGAATGGTATAGCACTGCGTACCTTGTTCCAAGGTTCGTAGGTTCGAGTCTCCTTCAGCAGAGATCAGTGTTTGTGTATATTTCGCCTGCTCTTGCGAATTCCATGCATATATATATATATATATATATATATATATATATATATATATATATATATATATAATATTATATATATATATATATATATATATATATATTAATATTCTAGGTAGTAGGTTGGTAGACAGCAACCACCCAGGGAGGTACTACCGTCCTGCCAAGTGAGTGTAAAACGGAGTCCTGTAATTGTTTTACATGATGGTAGGATTGCTGGTGTCTTTTTTCTGTCTCATAAACATGCAAGGTTTCAGGTACGTGTTGCTACTTCTACTTACACATAGGTCACACTACACATACATGTACAAGCATATATATACACACCCCTCTGGGTTTTCTTTTATTTTCTTACTAGTTCTTGTTCTTGTTTATCTCCTCTTATCTCCATGGGGAAGTGGAACAGAATTCTTCCTCCG
>NC_069468.1:11194149-11206649 GCF_026875155.1 Cherax quadricarinatus | reverse complement strand
AGACGGTGTACAGAGTCTTGAACGATTCCTTCCTGAGGTATCGGAACGCTATTCTCAGGTTTGCCAGGCTCCCATATGCTGCAGCAGTTATTTGGTTGATGTGCGCCTCAGGAGACGTGCTCGGTATTATACTCACCCCAAGATCCTTTTCCTTGAGTGAGGTTTGCAGTCTTTGGCCATCCCTAGCCTCTACTTTGTTTGCGGTCTTCTTTGCCCTTCCTTAAACTTCTCGACTTTGCACTTGGTGGGGTTAAACTCCAGGAGCCAGTTGCTGTACCAGGCTTGCAGTCTCTCCAGATCCCTTTGTAGTACTGCCCGATCCTCATCCGATTGAATTTTCCTCATTAGCTTCACATCGTCTACAAACAGGGACACACTGAGTCTATCCCTTCCGCCATGTCATTCGCATATACCAGAAACAGCACCGGTCCTAGGACTGACCCCCTGTGGAGCCTCGCTCGTCACAGGCGCCCACTCTGACACCTCGTCATATATCATCACTCGCTATTTCCTTCCTGTCAGATATTTTCTCATCCACTGCAGTGACTCCCCTGTTGTACCTGCCTGACACTCCAGCTTTTGAACTATTCATATGTGTGGAACTGTGTCAAAAACCTTCTTACAGTTCACGAAAATGCAATCTACCCACCCCTATGGGTCGTACGTCGGTTTACCTGAGGCCAGCACAAACAGATTGGTTGATCAGACACTGATCCACCACTAGGCTTGGCCTCAGACCGACCCGCGGGGGCGTTGACCCCCGAAACCCCCTCCAGGTAAACTCCAGGTAAACTCCCCCTCTCTCTCTTGTCTTACTGCCGTCACCTTGTCGTAAAACACCAGTAGGTTTGTGACACAGGATTTCCTTTCCCTGAAACCGTGCTGGTTGTCGTGTATAAGCTCATTCCTTTGTAGGTGTTCCACCATTCTTGTCCTGATAATCTTCTCCATGACTTTGCATACTATACATGTCAGTGACACTGATCTGTAGTTTAATGCTGCGTGTCTGTCTTTTTTCTAAAAAATTGCATTTGCTGTCGCCCTGTTTCGATAGATGTGTTGAAGATTGTTGTTAGTTGTACACACAGAGCTTCTGCTCCCTCTCTCAGGACCCACGGAGAGATGTTGTCAGGCTCCATCGCCTTTGAGGTATCTAGTTCACTTAGTAGCCTCTTAACCTCCTCGGTTGTGTGTATTGTGTCCAGCACTTGATGGTGTACCCTACCATTCTTGCTTTCAGGAACCCCTTCTGTCTCCTCTGTGAACACTTCTTTGAATCTCGGGTTGAGCTCCTCACATACTTCACGGTCGTTTTTTGTGACCTCCCTTCATTTCTCTCTCTCTCTTTCTGTCTGTCTGTCTGTCTGTCTGTCTGTCTGTCTGTCTCTCTCTCTCTCTCTCTCTCTCTCTCTCTCTCTCTCTCTCTCTCTCTCTCTCTCTCTCTCTCTCTCTCTCTCTGTCTCTGTCTCTGTCTCTGTCTCTGTCTCTGTCTCTGTCTCTCTGTCTCTGTCTCTGTCTCTCTCTGTCTCTGTCTGTCTGTCTGTCTGTCTGTCTGTCTGTCTGTCTGTCTGTCTGTCTGTCTGTCTGTCTGTCTGTCTGTCTCTCTCTCTCTCTCTCTCTCTCTCTCTCTCTCTGTCTGTCTGTCTGTCTGTCTCTCTCTCTCTCTCTCTCTCTCTCTCTCTCTCCCTCCCTCTCTCTTCTCTCTCTCTCTCTCTCTCTCTCTCTCTCTCTCTCACGCTGTGTGTGTGTGTGTGTGTGTGTGTGTGTGTGTGTGTGTGTGTGTGTGTGTGTGTGTGTGATGTGTGTGTGTATGTGTGTGTGTGTGTGTGTGTGTGTACTCACCTAATTGTACTCTCCTAATTGTAGAGAGACGCTACTAGGTCGTCTCTCTTCCTGCTCCAAGAGCTTTATCATACCTCGTCTTAAAGCTATGTATGGATCCTGCTTCCACTACATCGCTCGCCAGACTGTTCCACTTACTGACCACTTTGTAACTGAAGAAGTGCTTCCTAACATCCCTGTGACTCGTGTGAGTCTTCAGCTTCCAAGAGTGACCCTTTGTTTCTGTGTCCCCTATCTGGAACATCTTGTCTCTGTCCACCTTGTCTATTCCACGCAGTATTTTGTATGTAGTTATCATGTCTCCCCTATCCCTCCTGTCCTCCAGTGTCTTCAGGCCGATTTCCCTCAACCTTTCTTCGTGGGACATTCTCCTTATCTCTGGAACTAACCTTGTCGCAAACCTTTGCACTTTCTCTAATTCTTAACGTGCTTGACCCGGTGCGGGTTCCAAACTGGTGCTACATACTCCAGTATGGGCCTGATGTACACGGTGTACAGTGTCTTGAAAGATTCCTTACTTAGGTATCGGAATGCTAATCTCTGGTTTGCCAGGCGCCCATGTGCTGCAGCAGTTATCTGGTTGATGTGTGCTTACGGAGACGTGTTCAGTGTTATAATCACGTCATGATCTTTCTATTGAGCGAGGTTTGCAGTCGTTGGCCACCTAGCCTACTCCGTCTGCGGTCTTCTTTGCCCTTCTCCAATCTTCATGACTTTGCATTTGGCAGGGTTGAATTCGAGAAGCCAGTTGCTTGACCACGTGTCCAGTATGTCCAGGTCTCTTTGAAGGTCTGCCTGATCCTCATCTGATTTAATTCTCCTCATTAACTTCACATCATCTGCGAACAGGGACACCTCTGAGTCTATCCCTTCCATCATGTCATTCAAGTATACCAAAAATTGCACTGGTCCTAGGACTAACCCCTGTGGTACCCCCGCTCGTCACAGGTGCCCACTGTGATACCTCATCACGCACCATGACTCGTTGTTGCCTCCCTGTCAGGTATTCTCTGATCCACTGAAGTGCCCTTCCCCTTATACGCGCCCGATCCTCTAGTTTCTGCACTAATCTCTTGTGAGGAACTGTGTCGAAGGCCTTCTTACAGTCAAAGAAGATGTAATCAACCCACCTCTCTCTCTCGTTTCTTACTTCTGTTACCTTGTCATAAAACTCCAGAAGGTTTGTGACATAGGATTTGCCTTCCATGAAACCGTCCTGGTTGTCATTTATACATTTGTTCCATTCCAGGTGTTCTACCACTCTCCTCCTGATAATCTTCTTTATGACTTTGCATACTATACACGTCAGTTACACTGGTCTGTAGTTTAGCGACTATTTTCTTTCTCTTTTTTTAAAAATGGGAACTACATTTGCCGTCTTCCATACCTCAGGTAGTTGCCCAGTTTCAAGGGATGTGTTGAAGATTGTGGTTAATGGGGCACACAGCATTTCTGCTCCCTCTCTAAGGGCCCATGGGGAGATGTTGTCCGGTCCCATTGCCTTTGAGGTATCAAGGTCACTCAGCAGCTTCTTCACCTCCTCCTCAGTTGTGTGTATGTCATCCAGCACTTGTTGGTGTATTCCCTGTTGGTGTACCCCTCTGTCCTCTCTTCCCAGAGTCCTTCCTGTCTCCTCAGTGAATACTTCCTTAAATCTCTTGTTGAGCTCCTCACATACCTCTTGATCGTTTCGTGTGAGTTCCCCACCTTCCTTCCTCAGCCTGATCACCTAGTCTTTGACTGTTGTCTTTCTCCTAATGTGGCTATACAGCAGTTTTGGGTCAGACTTGGCTTTCGATGCTATGTCGTTTTCATACTGTCGCTAGGCCTCCCTCCTTATCTGTGCATACTCGTTTCTGGCTCTTCGACTGACCTCCTTATTTTCCTGGGTCCTTTGCCTTCTGTACCTCTTCCATTCTCTATTACACTTACATTTTGCCTCCCTACACCTTTGGGTAAACCAAGGACTAACTTTGGTCTTCCCATTGATTGTGTTGCCCTTGGGAACAAACCTTTCCTCTGCTTCCTTGCATTTTGCTGTTACATATTCCATCATTTCGTTTACTGATTTTCCTATCAGTCCTCTGTCCCACTTAACCTCCCGCAGGAAGTTCCTCATACCTGTGTAGTCCCCCCTTTTATAGTTTGGCTTTTCCCACTCTACTCCTACTGCCCTCTCCACTTGCAGCTCTACTATGTAATCAAAACTCAGCACCACATGACAGCTAGCTCCAAGGAGCCTCTCATAAGTGATGCCCTCAATGTCTGATCTGCTCAGGGTGAACACAAGGTCCAGTCTTGATGGGTCATCCTCCCCTCTCTCTCTCGTAGTTTCCCTGACGTGTTGATGCATAAGGTTTTCCAGTACCACATCCATCATCTTGGCTCTCCATGTGTCAGGATCCCCGTGAGGTTCCAGGTTTTCCCAGTTGATCTCCCTATGGTTGAAATCGCCCATAACCAGTAACTTTGCTCTGCACGATTGAGCTCGTCGTGGCACCTCAGCCAGTGTGTCTACCATCGCTCTGTTGTTTTCTTCATATTTCTCTCTTGGCCTCCTGCAGTTCTGTGGTGGGTTATACATCACTGCAATGACTACTTTATGTGTGTGTGTGTCTTATTACAACTGTGTGGTTAACCATTTTGTTTCACATCTTTGGAAGGTTGAATTATCCGCGCTGGATGGTACCTGATGTAGGATCTGTTGTTTTTTAAGATTCTGAAGTCAGCTGTTTGTTTTCCCTCGTCTGTTTTGCGCACTCCTCAGTTGATTTAACAAAGTTCCTGAAGAGTGTAACGTTGCCACAGTAAGACGTCACATTAGCTACATTTGTGTCTTTAACCTAACAACTCCCCAGACGTTGGTGTGGCTCTTTTTTCTTTCTCTCTGTCTTTCTCTTTCTTTGTCTGTCTGTCTGTCTGTCTGTCTCTCTCTCTCTCTCTCTCTCTCTCTCTCTCTCTCTCTTTCTCTCTTTCTCCCCTGCGGCCTGCGCCTGCAGGGGTCCTCCCTCAACTCACAAAAGACATGTTCAGAACCAGGTACCAAGGACTGTTGTGTCAGTGGTATAGGGAACACATTGGTTGGTGAATTAGACAATTGTACAACATTTGGGTATCTTTATTGTTGAAAAGTTTAGCCAGTGAGTGGCCTTCATCAGTCCATTACAGAGAAGAACGATGGAAGTTTGGGGTAATCAGTCCCACAGCCATTAGCCTACCATTCTTCTCTCTACTGGACTGAAGAAGCCACTGGCTGGCGAAATGCTTCCACAATAAAGATTCCCAAGTATTGCAGAACTGTCTAATTCACCACCTATGTGATCCCTGTACCACTGACACAACAGTCCTTGGTACCTGGTTCTGAACATGTCTGTGTGTTGGGGAGGATCCCTGCAGGCGCAGGCCACGGGAGAAAGAGAGAGAGAGAGAGAGAGAGAGAGAGAGAGAGACAGAGAGAGAGAGAGAGAGAGAGAGAGAGAGAGAGAGAGAGAGAGTAGAGAGAGAGAGGAGAGAGAGAGGAGAGAGGAGAGAGAGAGGAGAGAGGAGAGAGGAGAGAAAGAGACAGAAGACAGACAGACAGGAAGAGAGAGAGAGAGAGAGAGGAGAGGAGAGAGAGAGAGAGAAGACAGACAGAAAAGAGAGAGAGAGAGAGAGAGAGAGAGAGAGAGAGAGAGAGGAGAGAGAGAGAGAGAGAGAGCCGATGAGACCTGATGAGACGGAGAGTCGAAGAACTGTCGAGAACGGCAGGTAGAGGCGCACTTACCATGAGACGTGACTGGATGGTCGAATACCTTCAATAACGTGGCTTATGGCGCTAGATGGTACTTGCTGGATGGGCATTGCAATACGCACAGAGTGTGCAGACCCACGAGCACCCCACCACCCCACCCACCCCACACCACACACCACACACACAACCCACACACACCCACACACACCCATGGAAATAAGTCACTTTGTCTGACTTTTTTGGGGTTATTCTGGCTGATAATTTACACTCATATTATTATATATGATAAATTTATGTAACTGTACGTGTAAGTGTACGTGTAACTGTACGTGTCCTCCTCCTACTGTGCCCTCAGAACAAGGAAGAGTGAAGCTCTCAGGCCAGTGGAAACCATAGCTGAGAGCTAAAAGAGCAGCTGAGAGTAGATGAGAGCAGGAGCAGTGAGAACAGGTAAGTGCTGGGCAAGATAGAAAAACCTGACCCAGGAGCCTTGAACACCTACTCACTGCCTTCAAGCTTGCAATGTTACCATCTATGAAATTCTGACATCTCTTTAATACCAACGAGGGTTGCAAGAGTAATGATCCCAGCTTGTTGCGAGATGTTGCAAGCAAACTGCAGTCAGGAAACTCACAGGAATATGCAAAGAGTACGGTGATGAAGGTATTTTAAAAGGGAGTGAATACGAGAGGAAATAACTAGCAAATGATAATCACCCCTCAGGCGATTGTCTCTTCCTGAGGGGAAAGTGAAGATGGAAGATGACAGAACGAGGGGAGAGAGGGAGACAGTATGACTATCTGTCACTTTAATGGCACTGAATGCTTCACTGCCTCTTGAATGATACCTCCAGGGCTCGAACCGTGGTCCTGGCAGGTAGCAAGCAGGTCCAGCCTTGTACTGCTGTATCTCACAGACTTAACAATGTATCTCTCACTCTCATATTGTGTCTCTCAGACTTACGCCTTCGTCAGTGTCTCCAGCAGCAGGAGAAACAGTCTCCAGCAGCAGGAGAGACAGTCTCCAGTAACGTTTCTATTACATTCCTGATGGAATTAATGGCGTGGGTGGGTGGGCCGCTCCCCCACCAGCGCTGGGGTGGGTGGGCCGCTCCCCCACCAGCGCTGGGGTGGGTGGGCCGCACGCCCACCAGCGTCTTCAGAACACTCACCAATGTAACCCACCAGTTCAGAGGGGGATTTCTTATTACACCAGACCGTGGTCCAGACAGTGCTAGTAACATAAGAACATGTGAACATAAGAAAGAAGGAACACTGCAGCAGGCCTACTGACCCATGCGAAGCAGGTTCATGTGTTCCACCCCGGATTAGCCCAATGACCCACCTAGTCAGGTCACTTCCGCTTAAGGAAGGAGCACGGCATCAGACCTAGTAGCAAAAGCTAGTTAGGGCCAACTCACACCCACCTACACCCACTCATGCATTTATCTAACCTATTTTTAAAACTACACAACGTTTTAGCTTCTATAACTGTATTGGGGAGTTTGTTCCATTCATCCGCAACTCTGTTACCAAACCAGAGCTTTCCTATATCCTTCCTGAATCTGAACCATGTTCCAGAGAGTGCTAGTAACACTAGACCATGACCCAGACAGTGCTAGTAACACTAGACCATGACCCAGACAGTGCTAGTAACACTAGACCATGGTCCAGACAGTGCTAGTAACACTAGACCATGGTCCAGACAGTGCTAGTAACACTAGACCATGGTCCAGACAGTGCTAGTAACACTAGACCATGGTCCAGACAGTGCTAGTAACACTAGACCATGGTCCAGCCAGTGCTAGTAACACTAGACCATGGTCCAGACAGTGCTAGTAACACTAGACCATGGTCCAGACAGTGCTAGTAACACTAGACCATGGCCCAGACAGTGCTAGTAACACTAGACCATGGCCCAGACAGTGCTAGTAACACTAGACCATGGTCCAGACAGTGCTAGTAACACTAGACCATGGTCCAGACAGTGCTAGTAACACTAGACCATGGTCCAGACAGTGCTAGTAACACTAAGCCATGGTCCAGCAGTGCTAGTAACACTAGACCATGGTCCAGACAGTGCTAGTAACACTAGACCATGGTCCAGACAGTGCTAGTAACACTAGACCATGGTCCAGACAGTGCTAGTAACACTAGACCATGGTCCAGACAGTGCTAGTAACACTAGACCATGGCCCAGACAGTGCTAGTAACGCTAGACCATAGTCCAGACAGTGCTAGTAACACTAGACCATGGTCCAGACAGTGCTAGTAACACTAGACCATGGTCCAGACAGTGCTAGTAACACTAGACATGGCCCAGACAGTGCTGTAACGCTAGACCATAGTCCAGACAGTGCTAGTAACACTAGACCATGGTCCAGACAGTGCTAGTAACGCTAGACCATAGTCCAGACAGTGCTGTAATACTAGACCATGGTCCAGACAGTGCTAGTAACGCTAGACCATAGTCCAGACAGTGCTAGTAACACTAGACCATGGTCCAGACAGTGCTAGTAACACTAGACCATGGCCCAGACAGTGCTAGTAACGCTAGACCATAGTCCAGACAGTGCTAGTAATACTAGACCATGGTCCAGACAGTGCTAGTAACGCTAGACCATAGTCCAGACAGTGCTAGTAACACTAGACCATGGTCCAGACAGTGCTAGTAGCACCAGACCATGGTCTGGACAGTGCTAGTAACACTAGACCATGGTCCAGACAGTGCTAGTAACACTAGACCATGGCCCAGACAGTGCTAGTAACACTAGACCATGGCCCAGACAGTGCTAGTAACACTAGACCATGGTCCAGACAGTGCTAGTAACACTAGACCATGGTCCAGACAGTGCTAGTAACACTAGACCATGGTCCAGACAGTGCTAGTAACACTAGACCATGGTCCAGCCAGTGCTAGTAACACTAGACCATGGTCCAGACAGTGCTAGTAACACTAGACCATGGTCCAGACAGTGCTAGTAACACTAGACCATGGTCCAGACAGTGCTAGTAACACTAGACCATGGTCCAGACAGTGCTAGTAACACTAGACCATGGCCCAGACAGTGCTAGTAACGCTAGACCATAGTCCAGACAGTGCTAGTAACACTAGACCATGGTCCAAGACAGTGCTAGTAACACTAGACCATGGTCCAGACAGTGCTAGTAACACTAGACCATGGCCCAGACAGTGCTAGTAACGCTAGACCATAGTCCAGACAGTGCTAGTAACACTAGACCATGGTCCAGACAGTGCTAGTAACGCTAGACCATAGTCCAGACAGTGCTAGTAATACTAGACCATGGTCCAGACAGTGCTAGTAACGCTAGACCATAGTCCAGACAGTGCTAGTAACACTAGACCATGGTCCAGACAGTGCTAGTAACACTAGACCATGGCCCAGACAGTGCTAGTAACGCTAGACCATAGTCCAGACAGTGCTAGTAATACTAGACCATGGTCCAGACAGTGCTAGTAACGCTAGACCATAGTCCAGACAGTGCTAGTAACACTAGACCATGGTCCAGACAGTGCTAGTAGCACCAGACCATGGTCTGGACAGTGCTAGTAACACTAGACCATGGTCCAGACAGTGCTAGTAGCACCAGATAATGGTCCGGACAGTGCTAGTAACACTAGACCATGGTCCAGACAGTGCTAGTAGCACCAGACCATGGTCTGGACAGTGCTAGTAACACTAGACCATGGTCCAGACAGTGCTAGTAGCACCAGATAATGGTCCGGACAGTGCTAGTAACACTAGACCATGGTCCAGACAGTGCTAGTAGCACCAGACCATGGTCCAGCCAGTGCTAGTAATACTAGACCATGGTCCAGCCAGTGCTAGTAACACTAGACCATGGTCCAGCCAGTGCTAGTAACACTAGACCATGGTCCAGACAGTGCTAGTAACACTAGACCATGGTCCAGCCAGTGCTAGTAACACTAGACCATAGTCCAGACAGTGCTAGTAACACTAGACCATGGTCCAGCCAGTGCTAGTAACACTAGACCATGGTCCAGACAGTGCTAGTAACACTAGACCATGGTCCAGACAGTGCTAGTAGCACCAGATAATGGTCCGGACAGTGCTAGTAACACTAGACCATGGTCCAGCCAGTGCTAGTAACACTAGACCATGGTCCAGCCAGTGCTAGTAACACTAGACCATGGTCCAGCCAGTGCTAGTAACACTAGACCATGGTTCAGACAGTGCTAGTAACACTAGACCATGGTCCAGACAGTGCTAGTAACACTAGACCATGGTCCAGACAGTGCTAGTAACACTAGACCATGGTCCAGACAGTGCTAGTAACACTAGACCATGGTCCAGACAGTGCTAGTAACACTAGACCATGGTCCAGCCAGTGCTAGTAACACTAGACCATGGTCCAGACAGTGCTAGTAACACTAGACCATGGTCCAGACAGTGCTAGTAACACTAGACCATGGTCCAGACAGTGCTAGTAACACTAGACCATGGTCCAGACAGTGCTAGTAACACTAGACCATGGTCCAGACAGTGCTAGTAACACTAGACCATGGTCCAGCCAGTGCTAGTAACACTAGACCATGGTCCAGACAGTGCATAGTAACACTAGACCATGGTCCAGCCAGTGCTAGTAACACTAGACCATGGTCCAGACAGTGCTAGTAACACTAGACCATGGTCCAGCCAGTGCTAGTAACACTAGACCATGGTCCAGCCAGTGCTAGTAACACTAGACCATGGTCCAGCCAGTGCTAGTAACTCCACATCACACTCCAAACAGTCAGGAAACAGCTTCAAATCAAATGAACAGTCCAGTCTGTAAGACCTGGTAAATAATGAGCACCAGTGTATTCCTCTAGTTATTTCGTAATTACCCTCATTACTCTCTAATTATGTCACACTTATATTATATATATTATATATATATATATAATATATATATATATATATATATATATATATATATATATAATATATATAATGTGTGTGTGTGTGTGTGTGTATAAGACGGGCTGAGACAGGGACTATGGTGTTGAGAGGTAGCAGGTTGAACGCTACCTGATGCACCATCTGTGGCAATGTTTATAGAGCAGTTGTAAATCACGTAAGATACTTCCATTACAGTTAATCACGATCTGAAACAACACCATCACCATCACCATTACCATCACCATTACCATCATCACCAGTTTTTAAATTGCCTTTTCCCACCCACCAAAATCTCCCAATTAGGTCGGAAATTTCGCGGACAAAAAAATAAAATAAAATTGACCACGATCGTCACCTGTCTCCCCCTCCTCCTCCCCTCTCCTGTCCCCTCCCGTCCCCTCCGTCTCCTGTCCCCTCCCGTCCCCTCCGTCTCCTGTCCCCTCCCGTCCCCTCCGTCTCCTGTCCCCTCCGTCCCCTCCGTCTCCTGTCCCTCCGTCCCCTCCGTCTCCTGTCCCCCCCGTCCCCTCCTTTTCTCCTGTCCCCCCCCGTCCCCTCCGTCTCCTGTCCCCTCCCGTCCCCTCCGTCTCCTGTCCCTTCCCGTCCCTCCGTCTCCTGTCCCCTCCCGCCCCCCCCGTCTTCCTGTCCCCTCCCGTCCCCTCCGTCTCCTGTCCCTCCCGTCCCCTCCGTCTCCTGTCCCCTCCCGTCCCCTCCTTTCTCCTGTCCCCTCCCGTCCCCCCCCTTTCCCTGTCCCCCCGTCCCCTCCGTCTCCTGTCCCCTCCCGTCCCCTCCCTCTCCTGTCCCCTCCCGTCCCTTCCGTCTCCGGGTCCCCTCCCGTCCCTCCGTCTCCTGTCCCCTCCCGCCCCCTCCGTCTCCTGTCCCCTCCCGTCCCCTCCGTCTCCTGTCCCCTCCCGTCCCCCCCGTCCCCTGTCCCTCCCGTCCCCTCCGTCTCCTGTCCCCTCCCGTCCCCTCCGTCCCCTGTTCCCCTCCCGTCCCCTCCGTTCCTGTCCCTCCCGTCCCTCCGTCTCCTGTCCCCCCCGTCCCCTCCGTCCCCTGTCCCCTCCCGTCCCCTCCGTCCCCTTTCTCCCCCCCCGTCCCCTCCCTCTCCTTTTCCCCTCCGTCCCCTCCGTTCCTGTCCCCTCCCTTTCCCATCCCTCTCCTGTCCCTCCCTTTCCCTCCCCTCTCCTGTCCCTTCCCGTCCCCTCCGTCTCCTGTCCCCTCCCGTCCCCTTCCTCTCCTTCCTCTCGCCCCCACTTCTGCCCGTCTCCTCCCTCAAAAATACAATCATTCTGTGCTTCCTTTGTAATTTCAATATTACCAATCGTATAGAGGACACACACACAAGAGGTTACTGCAAAAGCTAGAGGATCAGGCACACATAACAGGAAAGGCACTGCAATGGATCAGAGAATACCTGACAGGGAGGCAACAACGAGTCATGGTACGTGACGAGGTGTCAGAGTGGGCGCCTGTGACAAGCGGGGTTCCACAGGGGTCAGTCCTAGGACCTGTGCTGTTCTTGGTATATGTGAACGACATAACGGAAGGGATAGACTCAGAAGTGTCCTTGTTTGCAGATGATGTGAAGTTAATGAGAAGAATCAAATCGGATGACGATCAGGCGGACTACAAAAAGGGCCTGGACAGGCTACAAGCCTGGTCCAACAACTGGCTCCTTGAGTTTAACCTGCCAAATGCAAAGTCATGAAGGGCTGGGGAGGGGCAAAGAAGACAGCAGACACAATATAGTTTAGATGGGCCCAAAGACTGCAAACTTCAATCAGGAAAAAAAATCTGGGGGGTGGTATAACCCGAGCATATCTCCTGAGGCGCACATCAATCAGATAACTGCTGCAGCATTACGGGGGGCCTGGCAAACCTACGGATTTGCGTTCCGATACCTCAGCAAGGATTCGTTCAAGACTCTGTATACCATCTACGTCAGGCCCATACCGGAGTATGCAGCACCAGTTTGGAATCCACACCTAGTCATGCACGTCAAGAAAT
>NC_069468.1:11171649-11179149 GCF_026875155.1 Cherax quadricarinatus | reverse complement strand
AGGTGACTTGTGTCTACTAGGTGACTTGTGTCTACCAGGTGACTTGTGTCTACCAGGTGACTTGTGTCTACCAGGTGACTTGTGTCTACCAGGTGACTTGTGTCTACCAAGTGACTTGTGTCTTCCAGGTGACTTGTGTCTACCAGGTGACTTGTGTCTACCAGGTGACCTGTGTCTACTAGGTGACTTGTGTCTACCAGGTGACTTGTGTCTACCAAGTGAATTATGTCTACCAGGTGACTTGTGTCTACCAGGTGACTTGTGTCTACCAGGTGTCTTGGGTCTACCAGGTGAGTTGTGTCAACTAGGTGACTTGTGTCTACCAGGTGACTTGTGTCTACCAGGTGACTTGTGTCTACCAAGTGACTTGTGTCTTCCAGGTGACTTGTGTCTACCAGGTGACTTGTGTCTACCAGGTGACTTGTGTCTACTAGGTGACTTGTGTCTACCAGGTGACTTGTGTCTACCAAGTGACTTATGTCTACCAGGTGACTTGTGTCTACCAGGTGACTTGTGTCTACCAGGTGTCTCGGGTCTACCAGGTGAGTTGTGTCAACTAGGTGACTTGTGTCTACCAGGTGACTTGTGTCTACCAGGTGACTTGTGTCTACCAGGTGACTTGTGTCTACTAGGTGACTTGTGTCTACCAGGTGACTTGTGTCTACCAGGTGACTTGGGTCTACCAGGTGACTTGTGTCTACCAGGTGACATGTGTCTACCACGTGACTTGTGTCTACTAGGTGACTTGTGTCTACCAGGTGACTTGCGTCTACCAGGTAACTTTTGTCTACCAGGTGACTTGTGTCTACCAGGTGACTTGTGTCTACCAGGTGACTTGTGTCTACCAGGTGACTTGTGTCTACTAGGTGACTTGTGCCTACCAGGTGACTTGCGTCTACCAGGTGACTTGTGTCTACCACGTGACTTGTGTCTAGCAGGTGACTTGTGTCTAACAGGTGACTTGTGTCTACCAGGTGACTTGTATCTATCAGTTGACTTGTGTCTACTAGGCGACTTGTGTCTACCAGGTGACTTGTGTCTACCAGATGACTTGTGTCTACCAGGTGACTTGTGTCTATTAGGTGACTTGTGTCTTCCAGATGACTTGTGTCTACCATGTGACTTATGCCTACTAGGTGACTTGTGTCTACTAGTTGACTTGTGTCTACCAGGTGACTTGTGTCTACCAGGTGACTTGTGTCTACCAGGTGACTTGTGTCTACCAGGTGACTTGTGTCTACCAGGTGACTTGTGTCTACCAGGTGACTTGCGTCTACCAGGTGACTTGTGTCTACTAGGTGACTTGTGTCTACCAGGTGACTTGTGTCTACCAGGTGACTTGTGTCTACTAGGTGACTTGTGTCTACCAGGTGACTTGTGTCTATCCAATACAAAGCAGAAGATCCCATGAGGCTGCAGTGTCAGACACTTCAGCATCATGGGATTTTGTTACAAAGAATTCTTCAACACTTGTCCAACCTTTGGACGAAGACCTACTTCGACTAGTGGATGGTACCACTATAACCCCGCCTCCTCCTGCTTCGCCTCACCTGACTACAGTATATAAGCTATGTCTACTGCCCTATGCTGTACTTTCTACAAGATTGATGGACTGAACACATCGACTCCAATCTGAGGGACTGATTACCTCAAACTCCTCCTCTCCTTACACCTTCTGCTTTGTATTGGACTGATGAAGCCACTGTGTGGCAAAGCATTTCCTGAATAAAGATTCCCATATGTTGCATAAGCGTCTCAATCTTCAATTTGTCGGTTTTTCAAACCATTATCACACACATGTTATCTGAGTATCATAGTTAGTACCATCCATATGTTTTAAATAGTTGATCCCTTGTTAGGCTCAGTGACTAGCTTGTGTGACGCCAGGTGATGCCGCATGAGGAGCGCTGCGCTCCCGGCCTCAGCCTCACTCCAACCGTAGGTCTATGAGAAGGCAACATAGGCAGTCTGGGATCCCCTCTCACACTCTGCTAACATAGTATTACCATGCAACAAGCGTGTTTAACTCCAACCATCACATCTCCACGAACCATCCCAACAAATGGTGGCAGTGGTGCGGGCGTACATTTGATATTCATGCAGATGTACGCAGATTAATTTTTACCAGCATGACGGACATTTTGTGTCTCCAGCAGGCCGACCTTACAGCCAGCTACCCGAGCAAGCGTTCACCAGCCTGTTTGCTTCCTGCTTACTGGTCGGTCTTTGTGTCTTAGCGTTTATCTGCTTATTTGCATTGCTTCCGAGGGGTTGACCTGGGTTTGCAAATTAAGCCAAGCCGCCAAGCCAGTCTGTGGGGGAGAGTCAGCCCTACACCATCCAACCTGTGTTAAGTACCAGCCTTTCCTGCTAAGCCAGCTTTCCACCCCCACTCTTCATAGATCTAAACTTACTCCCTGTTCACAACATCCACACTTACTACTGTGCAATCTACATATACAGGACCTTAGATTCCAATATTGACCTTGACCTAAAATGCTTTCTTGATAGTTGTGACAGGGCCCACAGGCATAACACCAGACACAAACATCTCTACGACATTCCCTGTGTCCGACTAAACCTTTACAAAAAATCAATGTATGTCAAAGGCCCTAAAATCTGGAACACCCTACCTGAAAACTCTAGAACTGCAAACACATTCATCACCTTCAAAACTACCATTAGAAAACATCTTATCTCCCTGATACACCCTGTCAACTAGCTACATAAAAACCACCTGACTATAAGCACAGAAATACATATCTTAATCTTAAAATAATGATTCCTAACTAGTCATGAGTTTGCATGTGATACTCCAATATAGAAACTATGTATTGTGCCAAAACAAAAGCATTCACATTACTAAACTCACCAACTAGTATTTAGTCACTTAGTATTTAGTCAACTTACTCCACAATTTGTAATAATTTAGGGTTAAGAATTAATCTAAGTTTGCCCGAAATGCCTAGCCATGCTAGGTGTTTTAGTGGCCCCCTCTGTAATTAGTATTTTATTCATGTGAACCACACAATAACCAAAATCTGTAAAACCCACATTGTAATCCTTATAGAGAATAAACTTTGATTGATTGCTGTGCTCATCGTTACAAGTTCTCAAGCCAGCCTGTGTGAAGGGTTAAGCCAAGCAAGCCAGCCAACTAACCCAGGTGACTAACCCAGTACTCAAGCAAGCCACGTGAGTTCCAGCCTTCACCATTGCTTTGTGCTTCCAGTTCTAGCTGTTCTGAGTGTTTTACCATCCCTGTGGTGTTGTGGTGTTGTGGCTTAGAAAATTTTCATGCCTAGTGTGGGTGTACCCAGAGCACATGGCTTATGCCACTTAGACCCACGCGGTGTCTCAGCGGCTGCCTCAACCACCCACACCTTCCCACTACCACTGTTTTTTTTTACCCTTATAAAGGGTCCTAGCACCTTATTTTACGGACCACATAGGGGGTCAAGACACAAGATTTTTCCTTCGTCCCTGTGTGCCAATGTAAAAGCCTCCTGTGTGCATTTATCGTCGATTTAAGCGCAAATTCTTCG
Source organism: Cherax quadricarinatus (assembly GCF_026875155.1). Lineage (NCBI taxonomy): Eukaryota > Metazoa > Arthropoda > Malacostraca > Decapoda > Parastacidae > Cherax > Cherax quadricarinatus. The sequence continues at coordinate 11,175,604 of NC_069468.1, read as the reverse complement.
AGACGTCAACGTGTTTGAGAGTAGTGGAGAGCCACGCCAGCAACAACTACCCTTCTCCATCACCACTACCTTAATTCTTCACCAACGTCACTACAGTGATAATAAATAATATTTTCTATAGAGACATTTGCGAGTGTTGAGACAATTTTTCAGTGATTTCTTAGTGACATTTCTTTCCAGTGATTTCTTAATGACATTCAGTGACTCTTGATTAGACTGTGTTCATTACATCCTGTTTGCAATATTTTTTTTTCTTTCTTAAGTGTTTAAATTTTCGTGCTTTATTTTTGTCTGTTGTGTTCCTTTTTTTTATATACTTGAAACAAACCATACCACAGGCGGGGATAGAACCCGCGATCAGAGAGTCTCAAAACTCCAGACCGTCGTGTTAGCCACTGGACCAGCTAGCCCCAATAAGATTCGTCTAACTAGGCATATTTCTACACCATAGGAAGGTTAGCATAGGCACCACTGTGACCACAAATGCAAGTTTTTACAGACGAATCTCCAGCTAGCGTGGCCATGACGAACTCTAGCTCAAGTCCCCTGAAAGGCGTAAGCTGGTCCAGTGGCTAACGCGACGGACTGGAGTTTTGAGACTCTCTGATCACGGGTTCTATTCCCGCCTGTGGTATGGTTTGTTAGCAATCGTGTCATTACGATTTCGTGAGTTATGTTTACAGCTTTGAGGGGACTTGAGCTATAGTTCGCCACGGCCACGCTAGCTGGAGATTCGTCTGTAAAAACTTGTATTTGTGGTCACAGTGGTGCCTATGCCAACCTTCCTATGGTGTAGAAATATACCTAGTTGGATGAATCTTATTGTGGCTAGCTGGTCTAGTGGCTAACGCGACGGTCTGGAATTTTGAGACTCTGATCGCGGGTTCTATTGTAGACAGCCTGTACTGTCTGCACAGACAGCCCATGCTGTCTGCCAGCTTAGTTCATATTTCGTGCCACTCAGGTGCTGCCCTCTGTAGCCAGGCCTCTAGGTAGGCACGCCAGCCTGCCGGCCCATGCCCCACTCTCACTCACACAGCGGCCTAGCAGGAAGACACAAGGCCTCCCAGCTCTCTCTCGTGGGATGGCCCTGCCTGGGCCATGGGCACAACACAAGCCTGTGTACCCACCCACTACTTAAGAATAAACAAAGAAGCCTCCGAAGACGTATCATTAACCACTCGCTTACAGCACATACCAAATAACCCCATTATACTATCCCCGCCCGTGGTATGGTTTGTTTGCAATCGTGTCATTACGATTTCGTGAGTTATATACGCGAAGTAAGTACTTTAACATTTTTCCTTGTTGTGTGCACTATATAAGCAGTACAAACTTGTGTTTACACTTCATAAATTATCGTGTGTTCATCGTAATTCAGTAACTGTTATCTTATATTCTGCAGCACACCTCAGTGTTGTCTCAGTTATTTTTTTTCCTAGCATTTGTGTCTTCTTGCTGATTTTTTTCTATTCATTCATTTTCCATTTCACTTTGTGTTGAACATTCTTCTGTGCTCATTTTTTTTATTTAGCCAGTGTCTAATTTGTTCAATCTGCACAGACAATAGTGCCATTATTTTGTTGAAGCAAGTGAATTGTTTTCCAATTTTTGTCTACACAAGACTTTATTGCAAGAAAATTCTCACAGTATTGTGCATATATTGATGTTTTGTTCCTGCATTATTGTTAGTGTTACCTTTCTCTGTTTTGTAGTTTTGCCCTTTTAATATTCATGTTTCATTGAACAAATTCACTCTTAGTGCAATTTTTACTTTCTTCTTAAAGTAAATTATTCTTTTGCTTGTTCAGTCAGTGTTGTTTAAGCTGCAGTTAAGAGTTAAAATGTTCAATCAGTTCATTTCTTGATCATTTTTTATTGTTTTGTAAACTGCATTTCTTGTGTGTGCATTTTTTTTTTACTGCAGTTTTGACTCATTCTGCAGTGACTCTTGTGCAAGTATTGTGCTGCCATTAATTCTTTCTTTCAGAATTTTTTTTTATATAGTGTTGTGTTGTGCAGTAAATTTTGAGTAGTAACTGTTAATTGCAATATTGCTACAGTTTATTTCTGTGCAATATTCTGTGATTTCAGTTTTACATTTCTTGTTCTGTGCATATTTTATTCTTCGTGTGTCGCTTTATTTTTTTTAGAGCATTGCTTTCCCAGTCCATTTTAATTTTGCACAAGATTTATTGATTCTTTTTTATCATTTTTGATTGATTTATCATCTATTGTTGAATTTCTTTATTGAATTGAGAGTAAAGACAACTCACTGTAACATTAATTCAAATTAAAGTAAATTTGAGTAAATCTGATTTGAGTAAAGTACAGTTTCTCTTGATTATCACAGTGTTGCTTATCCAGTTGAGTGTTTCATGTAAGTTTTCCTTGATCTACAGTGTGACTTGTTGTTTTTCCTTTACTTATGCAGAATAGTTAAGCATTTACTTCCCATTGAAGTTTACTGTGCCACATATTCTCTCTATTATTCTCTCTTTTATATCCTTGAGTAAGTTCCCTGAGAAGATGTCCCAGTCACTTTTGAATGTTCAGTTAGTGTATCATGCCAGTCAACGTAAATGTGAATCTGCCGACAGTCCCAATATCCCCTTACTGACTGAAAGACAATACCTAGCCCTTGAGCAATGTGTTTGTATCTGAGATTTGTTAAAGTGCTGTGAAATGTGAAGTTCAGATTAAGTTCCTATAGATTCGTTCATTACTTATTAACGTAGTCGAGCGGTCAGGCACTAGTAATACTGTCACTCCTGTCTGAACTCCAGCCACAATATCGTGCACGCAGGATAGTGTACAGTTACCTGGGGTTTCAGAGGAACCTCAGACAACCCTGGGTGCTGAGACTACTATCCACGGGATGGCGACTTGTTCAAGTAGTCGTTCCTTCCAGGGGACGCTTTGTGAAGAACGTTACTTGTAATGAGTTATGTCATCTCTTGCTGATGTCACAAGCCGTTGCAGAAAGACGTTTCTGTGGCTAGTGTACTCACTTGAGTGTTGTTGTTGTTCCTTGTGTTCCAGATGGTGATACTATCCTAGCTGATAGTAATCCGCGCAATGTAAGAAGTTGTTTCTCGAGTAACTTTCACATGTTGTTAACGTTTGTAAGTGCAGTCTCTTTATAGCTGATACCTCAGTGACAGTGAGACTCAGAATTTATACCAGTATTGTCGACAGTGTTCATTTCTTTTCCCCTGTGCTTGCAGTGAGAGATAGCTCCGTTCTTCCTTGCTCATATTGCGTGTTATAGCGTTACTTTTTCCACCGGGGAGATTCATCCACTCCACCGAGTTTGTTCATTCCTCCAGTAAGAAAGATCCGATCCCTTGTGGTCTGGTGTGATTCAGTTCCTGCTCCAGGAAGATCTTGTTCTGACTATGAAGCCACCAGCACCCATTAGTGACTTTGTAATGAGCCAAGAATTACTGTATCGAACAGCCGAGTTGGGTACTCCAAGCAGAAGAGTATACCAGTTAGTAATTCCACAATTACTAGTGAATGTAGCTGTATCTTTTGTAGATACTTGTTCAGATCTCCTTCAGTCAAGGAATGTGTTAGAAATTGCAAAGGAATTCGATCCGCCCAAAGACGATAAACATTCTGCATATGTAAATCTTACCCTCGCAGAGTTGCGTTTAAATGTACATAGCCTGTATAATTAGATATCCAAGATGAATGAAGTCGTCAACTGTGTGTTGTTATTAGCTGATCAGTTTTCAGATTTTTTTTTTTTTGTGTTCACGTTCCCTCCGAATTCTGAGAATTTAGCAGTAATGATCTGTGCACACCAGATCTGCCTTTGCTGTTAATTACTTTCACCTTTGTAAATATATATATTCTTCCTCAGAATCCGTAGAGTGCATGAATACAGATCGGTCGATCAATTCCATCCTCTATTATACTATGATTTGTTCTTATAATTCGTAATGTATTA
>NC_069468.1:11149149-11166649 GCF_026875155.1 Cherax quadricarinatus | reverse complement strand
ATGCTGTGTGGAAAAGTACACTGGTCAGTACCATGCTGTGTGGACCAGTACACTGGTTAGTACCATTCTGCTCGTAGTACCAGCAACACTGGTAGTACCATGATGTGTGAACCAGTACACTGGTCAGTACCATGCTGTGTGACCAGTCACTGGTCAGTACCATGCGTGTGAGAACCAGTACACTGTCAGTACAATGCTGTGGAACCAGTACACTGGTAGTACCATGATGTGTGAACAAGTACACTGGTCAGTACCATGCGTGTGTGAACCAGTACACTGGTCAGTACCATTCTGTGTGTACCAGCACACTGGTCAGTACCATGATGTGTGAACCAGTACACTGGTCAGTACCATGCTGTGTGACCAGTTCACTGGTCAGTACATGCTGTGTGAACCAGTACACTGTCAGCTACCATGCTGTGTGTCAGAACAGACAGTAAGCATGGTTAGTCCATGATGTGTAAAACAGTCACATGGTCAGTACCATGCTGTGTGAACAGTACACTGGGTCAGTACCATGCTTGTTGGAACCAGTACACTGGTCAGTACCAGGCTGTGTTAACCAGTACACTGGTCAGTACCATGCTGTGTGAACCAGTACACTGGTTAGTACTATGTTATGTGAACCAGTACACTGGTCAATACCATGCTGTGTGAACCAGTACAGTGGTCAGTACCATGATGTGTGAACCAGCAAACTGGTCAGTATCATGCTGTGTGAACCAGTACACTGGTCAGTATCATGCTGTGTGAACCAGTACACTGGTCAGTATCATGCTGTGTGAACTAGTACACTGGTTAGTACCATGCTGTGTGAACCAGTACACTGGTCAGTACCATGCTGTGTGAACCAGTACACTGGTCAGTACCATGATGTGTGAACCAGCAAACTGGCCAGTACCATGCTGTGTGAAATAGTACACCGGTCAGTAACATGATGTGTGAACAAGCAAACTGGTCAGTACCATGCTGTGTGAACCAGTACACTGGTCAGTACCATGAAATGTGAACCAGCAAACTGGTCAGTACCATGCTGTGTGAACCAGTACACTGGTCAGTACCATGATGTGTGAAAAAGCAAACTGGTCAGTACCATGATGTGTGAACCAGTACACTGGTCAGTACCATGCTGTGTGGACCAGTACACTGGTTAGTACCATGCTGTGTGAACCAGTACACTGGTCAGTACCATGCTGTGCGAACCAGTACACTGGTCAGTACCATGCTGTGTGAACCAGTACACTGGTCAGTACCATGCTGTGTGAACCAGTACACTGGTTAGTACCATTCTGTGTGTACCAGCACACTGGTTAGTACCATGATGTGTGAACCAGTACACTGGTCAGTACCATGCTGTGTGACCCAGTTCACTGGTCAGTACCATGCTGTGTGAACCAGTACACTTGTCAGTACCATGCTGTGTGAAATAGTACACTGGTCAGTACCATGCTGTGTGAACCAGTACACTGGTTAGTACCATTCTGTGTGTACCAGCACACTGGTTAGTACCATGATGTGTGAACCAGTACACTGGTCAGTACCATGCTGTGTGACCCAGTTCACTGGTCAGTACCATGCCGTGTGAACCAGTACACTTGTCAGTACCATGCTGTGTGAACCAGTACACTGGTTAGTACCATGATGTGTGAAAAAGTGCACTGGTCAGTACCATGCTGTGTGAACCAGTACACTGGTCAGTACCATTCTGTGTGTACCAGCACACTGGTTAGTACCATGATGTGTGAACCAGTACACTGGTCAGTACCATGCTGTGTGACCCAGTTCACTGGTCAGTACCATGCTGTGTGAACCAGTACACTTGTCAGTACCATGCTGTGTGAACCAGTACACTGGTTAGTACCATGATGTGTGAAAAAGTGCACTGGTCAGTACCATGCTGTGTGAACCAGTACACTGGTCAGTACCATGCTGTGTGAACCAGTACACTGGTTAGTACCAGGCTGTGTTAACCAGTACACTGGTTAGTACCATGCTGTGTGAACCAGTACACTGGTTAGTACCATGCTGTGTGAACCAGTACACTGGTCAGTACCATGCTGTATGAACCAGTACACTGGTTAGTACCATTCTGTGTGAACCAGTACACTGGTCAGTACCATGTTGTGTGAACCAGTACACTGGTCAGTACCATGCTGTGTGAACCAGTACGCTGGTCAGTACCATGATGTGTGAACCAGTACACTGGTCAGTACCATGATGTGTGAACCAGTACAATGGTCAGCACCATGCTGTGTGAACCAGTACACTGGTCAGTACCATGATTTGTGAACCTGTACACTAGTCAGTACCATGCTGTGTGAACCAGTACACTGGTCAGTACCATGATGTGTGAACCAGTACAATGGTCAGCACCATGCTGTGTGAACCAGTACACTGGTCAGTACCATGCTTTGTGAACCTGTCCACTGGTCAGTACTCTGATGTGTGAATCAGTACACTGGTCAGTACCATGCTGTGTGAACCATTACTCTGGTCAGTACCATGCTGCGTGAACCAGTATACTGGTCAGTACTCTGATGTGTGAACCAGTACTCTGGTCAGTACCATGCTGTGTGAGCCAGTGCACTGGTCAGTACCATGCTGTGTGAACCAGTACTCTGGTCAGTACCATGCTGCGTGAACCAGTACTCTGGTCAGTACCATGCTGCGTGAACCAGTACTCTGGTCAGTACCATGCTGTGTGAACCAGTACTCTGGTCAGTACCATGATGTGTGAACCAGTACACTGGTCAGTACCATGATGTGTGAACCAGTACAATGGTCAGCACCATGCTGTGTGAACCAGTACACTGGTCAGTACCATGATTTGTGAACCTGTACACTAGTCAGTACCATGCTGTGTGAACCAGTACACTGGTCAGTACCATGATGTGTGAACCAGTACAATGGTCAGCACCATGCTGTGTGAACCAGTACACTGGTCAGTACCATGCTTTGTGAACCTGTCCACTGGTCAGTACTCTGATGTGTGAATCAGTACACTGGTCAGTACCATGCTGTGTGAACCATTACTCTGGTCAGTACCATGCTGCGTGAACCAGTATACTGGTCAGTACTCTGATGTGTGAACCAGTACTCTGGTCAGTACCATGCTGTGTGAGCCAGTGCACTGGTCAGTACCATGCTGTGTGAACCAGTACTCTGGTCAGTACCATGCTGCGTGAACCAGTACTCTGGTCAGTACCATGCTGCGTGAACCAGTACTCTGGTCAGTACCATGCTGTGTGAACCAGTACTCTGGTCAGTACCATGCTGCGTGAACCAGTATACTGGTCAGTACTCTGATGTGTGAACCAGTACTCTGGTCAGTACCATGCTGTGTGAGCCAGTGCACTGGTCAGTACCATGCTGTGTGGACCAGTACTCTGGTCAGTACCATGCTGTGTGAACCAGTACTCTGGTCAGTACCATGCTGTGTGAACCAGTACTCTGGTCAGTACCATGCTGTGTGAACCAGTACTCTGGTCAGTACCATGCTGTGTGAACCAGTACTCTGGTCAGTACCATGCTGTGTGAGCCAGTACACTGGTCAGTACCATGCTGTGTGAACCAGTACTCTGGTCAGTACCATGCTGTGTGAGCCAGTGCACTGGTCAGTACCATGCTGTGTGAACCAGTACTCTGGTCAGTACCATGCTGTGTGAACCATTACTCTGGTCAGTACCATGCTGCGTGAACCAGTATACTGGTCAGTACTCTTATGTGTGAACCAGTACTCTGGTCAGTACCATGCTGTGTGAGCCAGTGCACTGGTCAGTACCATGCTGTGTGAACCAGTACTCTGGTCAGTACCATGCTGTGTGAACCAGTACTCTGGTCAGTACCATGCTGTGTGAACCAGTACTCTGGTCAGTACCATGCTGTGTGAACCAGTACTCTGGTCAGTACCATGCTGTGTGAACCAGTACACTGGTCAGTACCATGCTGTGTGAACCAGTACTCTGGTCAGTACCATGCTGCGTGAACCAGTACTCTGGTCAGTACCATGCTGTGTGAACCAGTACTCTGGTCAGTACCATGCTGTGTGAACCAGTACTCTGGTCAGTACCATGCTGTGTGAACCAGTACACTGGTCAGTACCATGCTGTGTGAACCAGTACACTGGTCAGTACCATGCTGTGTGAAGCAGTACTCTGGTCAGTACCATGCTGTGTGAACCAGTACTCTGGTCAGTACCATGCTGTGTGAACCAGTACACTGGTCAGTACCATGCTGTGTGAACCAGTACACTGGTCAGTACCATGCTGAGCGAACCAGTACTCTGGTCAGTACCATGCTGCGTGAACCAGTACTCTGGTCAGTACCATGCTGTGTGAACCAGTACACTGGTCAGTATCATGCTGTGTGAACCAGTACACTGGTCAGTACCATGCTTTGTGAACCTGTCCACTGGTCAGTATCATGCTGTGTGAACCTGCACACTGGTCAGTACCATGATGTGTGAACCAGTACACTAGTCAGTACTCTGATGTGTGAATCAGTACACTGGTCAGTACTCTGATGTGTGAACCAGTACTCTGGTCAGTACCATGCTGCGTGAACCAGTACTCTGGTCAGTACCATGCTGCGTGAACCAGTACTCTGGTCAGTACCATGCTGCGTGAACCAGTACTCTGGTCAGTACCATGCTGCGTGAACCAGTACTCTGGTCAGTACCATGCTGCGTGAACCAGTACTCTGGTCAGTACCATGCTGCGTGAACCAGTACTCTGGTCAGTACCATGCTGCGTGAACCAGTACTCTGGTCAGTACCATGCTGCGTGAACCAGTACTCTGGTCAGTACCATGCTGTGTGAACCAGTACTCTGGTCAGTACCATGCTGCGTGAACCAGTACTCTGGTCAGTACCATGCTGCGTGAACCAGTACTCTGGTCAGTACCATGCTGTGTGAACCAGTACTCTGGTCAGTACCATGCTGCGTGAACCAGTACTCTGGTCAGTACCATGCTGCGTGAACCAGTACACTGGTCAGTACCATGCTGTGTGAACCAGTACACTGGTCAGTACCATGCTGCGTGAACCAGTACACTGGTCAGTACCATGCTGTGTGAACCAGTACACTGGTCAGTACCATGCTGCGTTAACCAGTACTCTTGTCAGCAGAGGCAGTTGTATGGGCTCGATCCTCCTCCCGCTGAAATTTGACATTGATAGAGAGTTGTGTAGTTGGTACCTTTGTTAGATGGTAATGTAGTTGTCACCTTTTTTATATTGTTTTGGAGTTGGTACCTTTGTAGATGGTTGTTGAATTGGTGCATTTGTTGAGTGAGTACCTTTGTAGATGGTTGTGGAGTTGGCACCATTGTGTTTAATAGTTTTATTTGGCAAACTGGAAAACAATAGTACCAGTTACTTTAATTTGTCTATTGTTTATAAGACTAAAGTCTGATGGAAAGTTTTTTTTCTGTTTCTCTGTCTGTCTGTTTGTCTGTCTGTCTGTCTCTCTGTCTCTGTCTGTCTGTCTGTCTGTCTGTCTGTCTGTCTGTCTGTCTGTCTGTCTGTCTGTCTGTCTGTCTGTCTTCTGTCTGTCTCGTCTGTCTCTGTCTGTCTTCTGTCTGTCTGTCTGTCTGTCTGTCTGTTTCTCTGTCTCTCTTTCTCTGTCTGTCTGTCTGTCTGTCTGTCTGTCTGTCTGTCTGTCTGTCTGTCTGTCTTCTGTCTGTCTTCTCTGTCTTCTCTGTCTTCTCTGTTCTGTCTGTCTGTCTGTCTGTCTGTCTCTGTCTGTCTGTCTGTCTGTCTGTCTGTCTGTCTGTCTGTCTGTCTGTCTGTCTCTCTGTCTGTCTCTCTGTCTCTGTCTGTCTGTTTGTCTGTCTGTCTGTCTGTTCTCTGTCTCTCTGTCTCTGTCTGTCTGTCTGTCTGTCTGTCTGTCTGTCTGCCTGTCTGTCTGTTTCTCTGTCTCTCTGTCTCTGTCTGTCTGTCTGTCTGTCTGTTTCTCTGTCTCTCTGTCTCTGTCTGTCTGTCTGTCTGTCTGTCTGTCTGTCTGTCTGTCTGTCTCTCTCTCTCTCTCTCCCTCTCTCTCTCTTTACACAGGGTTTTACAAGGTCAGGTTAAGGATTCCTAACTGTATTTACAAGCTAAGAGCTGTTACTTACATCAGCTCATTTTTACTGTTAAGAAACATACTAATATGGAACAGGATGAAGTTGGAGCCATCTGTGGGCTAGAGATTTCATTTGATCAACTGACTTTATTTCGTTAATATCATTATGTTGTACGAACATGTTCAAGACTCGAGTCATCCTGGGAGTAAATGATATTAGATAAAGTGATGTTCTGGAGAAGGTTACAGTCATAGTGTAGTTGTTGCTGGCTGCCCGTCTTGTGGTATAGAAACTCACTTTTTGCTCTCCTCGGAGTGGATGCAAGTGTGGTACTTTGACAATATTGGCCTTGTACATAACAGTAAGGCCACGCACATCCCTCCTGTGTTGAAGGCTCTGCTGAAATGACAGATCTATCCAGGATGAGTCCAGGCGAGAGATGATACGTCTTGCTCTGTTCTCCACTTTGTCAAGAAGTCGCAGATGAGATGGGCAGGCAGGCAGTCTAAGAAAGTGGAGCATACTCAAGGTGTGAGCGTACTTGTGCCTGGTAAGAATCTTGCAACTCCTACTGTCGAGCAGATGCGAGATAAGTCGAAGTGCTGCCTTGTTTGCAAGATTTACAACTTGGTTCTTCATGGTTTGCTTGGAGTCAAATTTCATTCCAACGATATCAACTTCTTCCCCGGGTATCAACACTCTCCCATTCATACTTACCACTTCTCTGGCGTTACCATCATGGTGCCTAGAGACGATCATCATTTGAGTTTGCTCAGGAGCAAATGTTACCTGCCATCGTTTACCCCAAGCTGATTTAGCTCTTAGCTGGTAACTGATGTAGCTTAGCGCAGCTGGCATTTCTTCTCTTGGATAAGTAGATGTCAGAGAATAGTCATCTGCATATGCATGGGATTCTGGGATGAGATGAAAAAGATCATTGAAGTAGACATTCCATAATAATGGCCCAAGTACGGTTCCCTGTGGAACACTTGCCCCAATCGGATGTTTTGCTGACTCTGTCCCAAAGAGGAGTATACTTAGAGATCTACTCTGAAGGTAATCACTGAGGAGACATAGTGTAGAGCCTGCAATTCCCAGTGCTTGCAGTTTTGCCACGAGGCCCTGGTGCCACACTCGGTCGAAAGCACTAACAATGTCCAGTGCTACCACACAGCTGACTTTGGATTTATCCAGTGACTGGTACCACTTAGTGGAGAGGTTTAGCAACAGATCAGCGGTAGAGTAACCTTTTCTGAAGTCATATTGACAGTTACAAAGAAGTGAGTAGTGGTCAGAAAACTGTCATTTTCCATGAGATTATTGTCTCAAGGATCTTACCAGTGATTGACAGGAGTGACACTGGTCTGTAGTTGCTGATTTCTGCTCTGCTCTTCTTTTTGTGAACAGGGACTACATTTGCCTCTTTCCATAGAGAGGGCCATTTACACTGTACTAGGCAGTGCTGAAAGATGCGAGTTAGAGGTGCTGCTAGCTGGTCTGCACATCTTCTCAACAATCTTGGGCTCAACTTGTGTGGGCCAACAGCCTTTTCTCCTTCCAGCGATTTAAGAAGAAATTGCACCTTCTCCTGCATTATTATCACCGCCGACAACTTTGACACAGTTCTTGCAGCTAGCCAATGAGAGCTCCTTACTGGATCAGTAACTCGCATCTTAGCAGCAAAGTGTTTGGCTTTCTCCTGACTACCAGTAGAGGTGGTCCCATCCTGTCAATTTAGAGGTGGAATGAGTTCATCAGGCAGATAACCTTGTCTGTCCTTGACCAGGGACCACCAGGTTTTGGAGCCTACCCTACCTGATGCTAGCTTTTTTATTGTGTCAGCCTCTCATTTAGAGATGGCCCACTTCCTCTCTCTCTCTCTCTCTCTCTCTCTCTCTCTCTCTCTCTCTCTCTCTCTCTCTCTCTCTCTCTCTCTCCCTACACTGACACATGTGTCAACATCACAAATGAACGTAATACTCTCCACTTGAAAACTAACGAACTTGTCCCAGCTGTGATATATTTCATTACATAAATCTGGCGCGCGTATATACCTACATATATGCGATACATGTATGTACCAGGATATCGCTGGTATGTAAATAAACACTGAAAATCCAATTGGGATTAAAATTCTAATTTCTCGCCCCGCCAAGCACACGTTTGTATCTTGTGTGATACTAACATGTACTCTCCTGGACGGTGTTTGTTTGTTTGTGGGGGGGGGGGGGGTGCAGGTGTGGTTAGGGTGTATGATGCTGCACACCACTAACAGCACCATGACTATCCTCTACCAAAACCACCAGTGCCTCTACCACCACAACCAGTGCCTTTACCACCACCGCCAGTGCCTCTACCACCATCACCGGTGCCTCTACCAACACCACCAGTGCCTTTACCACCACCACCACCAGTGCCCTTACCACCACCGCCAGTGCCTCTACCACCATCACCGGTGCCTCTACCAACACCACCAGTGCCTCTACCACCACCACCAGTGCCTCTACTACCTCCACCAATGCCTCTAACACCATCACTAGTGCCTCTACCACCACCACCAGTGCCTCTACCACTACCACCAGTGCTTCTACCAGCATCACCAGTGCCTGTACCAACATCTCCAGTGCCTCTACCAACACCACCAGTGCCTCTACGAACACCACCAGTGCCTCTACCACCATCACCAGTGTCTCTACAACCATCACCACCAGCACCACCACCACCAATGCCTTTACCACCACTACCATCACTACCACCACTACCACCACTACCACCACCACCTGTAACCATGCTCAGCTGAACTACCAGTTGTCAAATTTGCATAGCACAGGCTGGTGTCCACGAGTGAGTTGTTCTCTTACATCCCCAAGTTTGTTTACTCCTAGCTCTCCTAGGACAAGCTAGGACACAATACTCTCTAAGTTAAATTCTGAATCGTTTAGTAAGACAAGCAGAATGTACCACTGGAGATATGGAGATATGGAGGCGTAGGATCGAGCCTTCACTCCTCCTTCCTGAGGGATTAGACACCTGTGTCTAATCCCTGGCACTTAGGAAGGTAGCCTGACCCTCCTACCTCCTCCACGACACTTGTCTCACCTGTACCAGGAGCTGGAAGCAGGTTACAAGGAGGGCACAATGCTGCCATCAGCTCAAAATCAACACAGACAAATTCCAGCAACTACGATATCTCATTAGGTCATGCGCTAAACCCATGTGGGCCTTTAAGTATTGTTCCATACCGCCAGGTTCAGGTCTGAGGGACTTTAGACCTGGACCTGATAAGAGATCTCCGCATCTGGGCTCACGACATGGTGGCTGTGTTGTGCACAAAAAACCAGCACCCAACTGACATGTGCACACACAACTGATAGGTGCACACAACTGACATGTGCACACACAACTGATAGGTGCACACACAACTGATAGGTGCACACACAACTGATAGGTGCATACACAACTGACAGGTGCACACGCAACTGATAGGTGCACACACTGACAGGTGCACACACAACTGACAGGTGCATATACAACTTATAGGTGCACACACAACTGACAGGTGCACACACAACTGACAGGTGCACACACAACTGACAGGCGCACACACAACTGACAGGTGCACACACAACTGATAGGTGCACACACTGAAAGGTGCACACACAACTGACAGGTGCATATACAACTTATAGGTGCACACACAACTGACAGGTGCACACACAACTGACAGGTGCACACACAACTGACAGGTGCACAAACAACTGACAGGTGCACACACAACTGACAGGTGCACACACAACTGACAGGTGCATACACAACTGACAGGTGCATATACAACTGATAGGTGCACACACAACTGACAGGTGCACACACAACTGACAGGTGCATACACAACTGACATGTGCACACACAACTGACAGGTGCACACACAACTGACAGGTGCATATACAACTGATAGGTGCACACACAACTGACAGGTGCACACACAACTGACAGGTGCACACACAACTGACAGGCAGACAAACAACTGACAGGTGCATATACAACTGATAGGTGCACACACAACTGACAGGTGCACACACAACTGACAGGTGCACACATAACTGACAGGTGCACACACAACTGACAGGTGCACACACAACTGACAGGTGTATATACAACTGACAGGTGCACACACAACTGATAGCTGCACACACAACTGACAGGTGCACACACAACTGACAGGTGCACACATAACTAACAGGTGCACACACAACTGACAGGTGCACACACAACTGACAGGTGCACACACAACTGACAGGCAGACAAACAACTGACAGGTGCATATACAACTGATAGGTGCACACACAACTGACAGGTGCACACACAACTGACAGGTGCACACACAACTGACAGGTGCACACACAACTGATAGCTGCACACACAACTGACAGGTGCACACACAACTGACAGGTGCACACATAACTAACAGGTGCACACACAACTGACAGGTGCACACACAACTGACAGGTGCACACACAACTGACAGGTGCACACACAACTGACAGGTGCACACACAACTGACAGGTGCACACACAACTGACAGGTGCACACACAACTGACAGGTGCACACACAACTGACAGGTGCACACACAACTGATGAATGCTTGAGAATCATGCCTAGGAGAACCTTGAAATCATGCCTAGGAGAACCTGGGAATCATACCTAAAAGATCCTGGGAATCATACCTAGGAGAGCCTGAGAATCTTACCTAGGAGAGCCTGGGAATCATGCCGAGGAAAGCCTAGGAGTCCTGCCTAGGAGAGCCTGAGAATCATGCCTAGGAGAGTTTGGGAATCATGCCTAGGAGAGTTCGGGAATCACGCATAGGAGAGCCTGGGAATCATACCTAGGAGAGCCTGGGAATCATACCTAGGAGTGCCTGGGAATCATACCTAGGAGAGCCTGGGAATCATACCTAGGAGAGCCTGGGAATCATACCTAGGAGAGCCTGGGAATCATACCTAGGAGAGCCTGGGAATCATACCTAGGAGAGCCTGGGAATCATACCTAGGAGAGCCTGGGAATCATACCTAGGAGAGCCTGGGAATCATACCTAGGAGAGCCTGGGAATCATACCTAGGAGAGCCTGGGAATCATACCTAGGAGAGCCTAGGAATCATACCTAGGAGAGCCTGGGAATCATACCTAGGAGAGCCAGGGAATCATACCTAGGAGAACCTGGGAATCATACCTAGGAGAGCCTGGGAATCATACCTAGGAGAGCCTGGGAATCATACCTAGGAGAGCCTGGGAATCATACCTAGGAGAGCCTAGGAATCATACCTAGGAGAGCCTGGGAATCATACCTAGGAGAGCCAGGGAATCATACCTAGGAGAACCTGGGAATCATACCTAGGAGAGCCTGGGAATCATACCTAGGAGAGCCTGGGAATCATACCTAGGAGAGCCTGGGAATCATACCTAGGAGAGCCTGGGAATCAGACCTAGGAGAGCCTGGGAATCATACCTAGGAGAGCTAGGAGGTGTTGCAAGCAGGAAGCTACAATAACATACGGACACTGATACATGAGTTTCCAACATTTAATTGCAGACTACACACACAACGACAATATATATATATATATATATATATATATATATATATATATATATATATATATATATATATATATATATATATATATATATATATATATATATATATATATATATATATATATATATATATATATATATACATATATATACATATATATAATTTCGTAACGCTGTCTTGCGCTTTTTTCCCTCATTCCTGACTGAAAGATTATCGGAGAAAGGGGCGAAACATCGTCTATGTTTCACTACCTAAGAGAGGGCACGTCACCCTCTATCATGGGATCAGACATCAAGTATCATCAGTTATCAAACAAACAAAATCTACACAACAATTACTATTGTTAGACAAAGACAAACATGGACAGTTGTACAGTGTTGGTCCTGAAAAATATCTATCGCGAACAAATACCGAATAGACATTATTGGACCATAAAATTGAAGTCAGGTCATCGATTTTAAGTGTGTGTCGTGGAGGGTTAAACTTATTGTTAATGCTGAGGCGAATATTACAACCACACACTTAGAGGTCAAAACTGTGGTTAATACTGTTAGAATAAGACCTTTATAGACATAACACCACCACATGCGTGTGTACCGCAGCTACTGCTGGCGGAGGAAACACAGATGCTGTGAGAGTCATCCGTCACAAACAGTGGGTGACGATGGATGACGGGGGAAGCTGTACCAAGAACATAAGAAGATGGTGTTAAGTAGACGGGAGAAAGAGAGAGAGAGATAGAGAGAGACATAGAGATAAAAATCCAACATTCACGTACGTCAGCTCTACCTACAGGATTCTAAAGCTCCCTCTACAGTTCTATGCTCTATCTCTGAGGCTCCTAAACTCCTCTAAGGCTCCTAAGATCCCTCTCTGATGCTCCTAAGCTCCTTCTCCGAGGCTCCTAAGCTCCTTCTCTGAGGCTCCTAAGCTCCTTCTCTGAGGCTCCTACGCTCCCTCTCTGAGGCTCCTAAGCTCTCTCTCTGAGGTTCCTAAGCTCCCTCTTTGAGGCTCCTAAGTTCCCTCTCTGAAAGCACTATCACTGGGGAACTCCCACGATCAATTCTCTGATAAGACCAGACCGATCGGGGCGCCTCTGTTCTCCCTGACAACCTCCTATCTGTCCCTGTCTTTCTAATCAGAGCCACGCCTGTCTGTCTGGCTGTTTGTCTGTCTGGCTGTCTGGTTGGTTCTCTGGCTGGCTTGCTGTTTGTCTGTCTGGCTGTCTGTCTGGTTCTCTGGCTGGCTTGCTGTTTGTCTGTCTGGCTGTCTGGCTGGTTCTCTGGCTGGCTTGCTGTTTGTCTGTCTGGCTGTCTGGCTGGTTCTCTGGCTGGCTTGCTGTTTGTCTGTCTGGCTGTCTGTCAAGCTGTCTGGCTGTAGTCATCAGTAGAGTTTATTCTGTCTGTTTAATGGTTGATAAGGTGCACATCACTGTTGATAAAGTGCACATCACTGCTGCTAATGTGCACATCACTGTTCATGTACTCTCTCACAGCTTTCAGAAAGCAGCTTCAGAATGGTGAATATACGGCCAGTTTCCACATCTTGGTCTCTGTTATTGCTCTCATAACCGGGTCGTCTTCCGTTAATCTTTCATTAACTTCAGTTCACTCGTACAAGATTAACATACAGCTACGCCAGCTTGACAACTACTTCCCTCTCTACCCTCTGACTTCAACAGTCATCACGCATTTGCGTGCTTCCGTAAAAGCACGGAACACTAGCGTGCACGAGTGCACAGCCTTGATTTGAAACGCGCATTACCCTGACAATTACCGTGTACATCTATCGTTGTGTTCACGTGATTTCCCGCGTAAAGTTGAGGTTGTTAGACAGTTAATGTGGCAATTATCTATTACGATTGAACATTATGGTGTTGGTTCTCGTTAAGAAGCAATATACACTTAATAAGACTGGTCCAGGAAAACGACAGTGATTGTAGAATTATTGTTGCTGAAGGAATGGTGGTAGATGAGGGGGGTAGTGGTAGTAATGGTGGTAGATGAGGGGGGTAGTGGTAGTAATGGTGGTAGATGAGGGTGGTGGTGGTAGTAATGGTGGTAGATGAGGGTGGTAGTGGTAGTAATGGTGGTAGATGAGGGTGGTAGTGGTAGTAATGGTGGTAGATGAGGGTGGTAGTGGTAGTAATGGTGGTAGATGAGGGTGGTAGTGGTAGTAATGGTGGTAGATGAGGGTGGTGGTGGTAGTAATGGTGGTAGATGAGGGTGGTAGTGGTAGTAATGGTGGTAGATGAGGGTGGTAGTGGTAGTAATGGTGGTAGATGAGGGTGGTAGTGGTAGTAATGGTGGTAGATGAGGGGGGTAGTGGTAGTAATGGTGGTAGATGAGGGTGGTAGTGGTAGTAATGGTGGTAGATGAGGGTGGTAGTGGTAGTAATGGTGGTAGATGAGGGTGGTAGTGGTAGTAATGGTGGTAGATGAGGGTGGTAGTGGCAGTAATGGTGGTAGATGAGGGTGGTAGTGGTAGTAATGGTAGTGAATGAGGGTGGTAGTGGTAGTAATGGTGGTATATGAGGGGTAGTGGTGGTAGTAATGGTGGTACATGAGGGGTAGTGGTGGTAGTAATGGTGGTATATGAGGGGTAGTGGTGGTAGTAATGGTGGTAGATGAGGGTGATATGTGATAGTAATGGTGGTAGATGAGGGTGGTGGTGGTAGCAATAGTGATGATAGGGAGAGGTGGTAATGGTGATTACTAATATGGTGTTAGTAATTATGGTGGTGAAGGTGGTAACTTAAGATTTGGTGATGGAGGGGGTGAAGAAGGGGTGAGGGAGGGGTGAGGGAGTGGTTGAAGGAGGGGGTGAGGGAGGGGAAGAGTGAGTGAAAGGGTGAGGGAGGGGTGAGGGAGGGGAAGAGTGAGGGAAAAAAGGAAAGGGAGAGGGGGGGGAAGAGGGAGGGGGTTAAGGCAGGAGATGAGGAAAGAATGAGGGAAAGGTGAGGGAGGGAAGAAGAGTGAGGAGAAATAAGGAAAGGGTGAAGGAGGGGGTGAGGGAAGGGGTTAAGGCAGGGGATGAGGGAGTAGTTGAGGGAGGTGGTGAGAGAGAGGGTGAGAGAGGGGTGAGGGAGGGGGGTGAGGGAGGGGTGAGGGAAGGAGTGGAGGGAGGGGGTGAGGGAGGGAGTGTGGGAGGGGGTGAGGGAGGGGTGAGGAGAGGAAATGAGGAAGGGATGGGGGAGAGGGTGTAGAGAGGGGTGAGGGAGAGGAAATGAGGAAGGGGTAAGGGGAGGGGTGAGGGAGGAAATGAGGGAGGAGGTGAGGGAGAGGGAAAGAAGGGAGGGGGTGAGTGAGGGGGTGAGGGAGAGGGGTGAGGGAGGGGGTGAGGGAAGGGGTGAGATGAGGAAATGAGGGAGGAAGTGAGGGAGGGGGTGAGGGAGGGGAATTGAGGAAGGGGGTGAGGAGTAGGGGGTGAGGGAGAGGAAATGAGGAAGGGGTGAGAGACGGGGGGATGGAGGAAGTGAGGGAGGAGGTGAGGAAGGGGGTGAGGGAAAGGAAATGAGGAAAGGGTGAAGGAGGGTGTGAGGGTTGAAGTGGAGGGAGGAGGTGAGGGGGGGGGGTGAGGGAGGGGAAATGAGGAAGGGGTGAAGGAGAGGGAGGGGAGTTTGAGGGAGGAGAGGGGGGAGGGAGCGGAGGATAGGGTGCGGGGGGGAAAGAAGCGGGGGGAAGGGAGCGAGGGGGAAGGGAGCGGGGGAAGGGAGAGGGGGGGAAAGGAGCGGGGGGAAGGGAGGGGAGGAAGGAAGCCGGGGGAAGGGAGCGGGGGGAAGAGAGCGGGGGGAAGGGAGCGGGGAAAAAGAGCGAGGGGAAGGGAGCGGGGGGAAGGGAGTGGGGAAGGGAGCCGGGGAAGGGAGCGGGGGAAGGGAGCTGGGGAAGGGAGCGGGGAAGGGAGCGGGGGGAAGAAGCGGGGGGAAAGGGAGCGGGGGTAAGGAGCGGGGGAAGGGAGCGGGGGAAGGGGAGCGGGGGAAGAGAGCGGGGGAAGGGAGCTGGGGAGGGAGCGGGGGAAAGGGAGCGAGGGAAGGGAGCGGGGGCAAGGGAGCGGGGGGAAGGGAGCGGGGAAGGGAGCGGGGGAAGGGAGCGGGGGAAGGGAGCGGGGGGAAGGGAGCGGGGAGAAGGAAGCGGGGGGAAGGGAGCGGGGGGGAGGGAGCGGGGGGAGGGAGCGGGAGGGGAAGGGAGCGGGGGGAAGGGAGCGGGGGGGAAGGGAGCGGGGGGAAAGGAGCTGGGGGAAGGAGGGGGGGGAAGGGAGCGCGGGGAAGGGAGCGGGGGGAAGGAGCGGGGGAAGGGAGCGGGGGGAGAGGAGCGGGGGAAGGGAGCGGGGGAAGGGAGCGGGGGGAAGGGAGCGCGGGGAAGGGAGCGGGGGAATGGAGCGGGGTGAAGGGAGCGGAGGAAGGGAGCGGGAGGAAGGCAGCGGGGGGAAGGGAGCGGGGGAAAGGGAGCGGGGGAAGGGAGCGGAGGGAATGGAGCGGGAGTGAAGGGAGCGGAGGAAGGGAGCGGGAGGAAGGCAGCGGGGGGAAGGGAGCGGGGGAAAGGGAGCGGGGGAAGGGAGCGGGGGAAGGAGAGCGGGGGAAAGGAGCGGGGGGAGGGAGCGGGAGGAAGGGAGCGGGGGAGAAGGGAGGCGGGGAGGGAGCGGGGGGAAGGGAGCGGGGGAAGGGAGCGGGGAGAGGGAGCGGGGGAAGGGAGCGGGGGGAAGGGAGGGGGGGGAAGGGAGTGGGGGGAAGGGAGCGGGGGGAAGGGAGCGGGGGGGAAGGGAGCGGGGGGGAAGGGAGCAGGGGGAAGGGAGCGGGGGGGAGGGAGCGGGGGGAAGGGAGCGGGGGGAAGGGAGCGGGGGCCAGGGAGCGGGGAGGAGGGGAGGGAGGGGAGAAGGGAGCGGGGGAAGGGAGCGGGGGAAGGGAGCGGGGGGAAGGGAGCGGGGGAAGGGGAGCGGGGGGGAAGGGAGCGGGGAGAAGGAAGCGGGGGAAGGGAGCGGGGGGGGAGGGGGAGCAGGGGAGGGAGCGGGGGGAAGGGAGCGGGGGGAAGGGAGCGGGGGGAAAGGAGCTGGGGAAGGGAGCGGGGGGAAGGGGAGCGCGGGGAAGGGAGCGGGGGAAGGGAGCGGGGGGAAGGAGCGGGGGGAAGGGAGCGGGGGGAAGGGAGCGGGGGAAGGGAGCGGAGGGAATGGAGCGGGGTGAAGGGAGCGGAGGAAGGGAGCGGGAGGAAGGCAGCGGGGGGAAGGGAGCGGGGGAAAGGGAGCGGGGGAAGGGAGCGGGGGAAGAGAGCGGGGGAAGGGAGCGGGGGGAGGGAGCGGGAGGAAGGGAGCGGGGGGAAGGGAGCGGGGGAGGGAGAGGGGGAAGGGAGCGGGGGGAAGGGAGCGGGGGAGGGAGCGGGGGAAGGGAGCGGGGAAAGGGAGCGGGGGAAGGGAGCGGGGGGAAGGGAGCGGGGGCGAAGGGAGCGGGGGAAGGGAGCGGGGGGAAGGGAGCGGGGGGGAAGGGAGCGGGGGGAAGGGAGGGGGGGGGAGTGCAGCAATATCAGTGAACTTTGCGTCAGACCCGTGTTGTTAGCGTCAATATTAACGTCCCAATAACAACGTCTTAACCAGTACACACTCTCTCCCCTCCAGTACATACTCATCTCCCCCTCCATTACATACTCTCTCCCCTCCAGTACATACTCTCTCCCCTCCAGTACATACTCTCTCCCTCCAGTACATACTCTCTCCCCTCCATTACATACTCTCTCCCCTCCAGTACATACTCTCTCCCTCCATTACATACTCTCTCCCCTCAGTACATACTCTCTCCCCTCCAGTACATACTCTCTCCCTTCCAGTACATACTCTCTCCCCTCCAGTACATACTCT
>NC_069468.1:11119149-11144149 GCF_026875155.1 Cherax quadricarinatus | reverse complement strand
AGTGGTGATGGTGGTGATGGTGGTGATGGTGGTGATGGTGGTGATGGTGGTGATGGTGGTGATGGTGGTGATGGTGGTGATGGTGGTGATGGTGGTGATGGTGGTGATGTGGGTGTGTAATGATGATGGTGATGGTGGTAATGATGATGGTGATGGTGGTAATTATGGTGGTGATGGTGATGGTGGAGACGATGGTGATGATGGTGGTGATGGCGGTGATGGTGATGGTGGTGATGGTGATGGTGGTGATGATGGTGGCGATGGTGATGATGGTGATGGTGGTGGTGATGGCGATCGTGATGATGGTGATGGTAGTGGTGATGGTGGTGGCGATGATGGTGATTGTGGTGATGGTGGTAATGGTGGTGATGGTGGTGATGGTGGTGATGGTGGTGGTGGTGAAAAGCTGTAAGCCTTCTCCCTGAAAGCTGGCTGCCTTGGATCAACGTCTAGCATTGTGCTAGGCGCCAAGGTATTGTCCAGTGTGGTGAGAATGGTATAGCACTGCGTACCTTGTTCCAAGGTTCGTAGGTTCGAGTCTCCTTCGGCCAGAGATCAGTGTTTGTGTATATTTCGCCTGCTTTTGTGAATTCCTTGCATATATATATATATATATATATTATATATATTATATATATATATATATATATATATATATATATATATATATATATATATATATATATATATATATATATAAATATATATATATATATATATATATATATATATATATATATATATATATATATATATATATATATATGTATATATAATATATATATATATATATATATTATATATATATATATATATATATATATATATATATATATAATATATTACCTGGAGTTTACCTGGAGAGAGTTCCGGGGGTCAACGCCCCCGCGACCCGGTCTGTGACCAGGCCTCCTGGTGGATCAAAGCCTGATCAACCAGGCTGTTACTGCTGGCTGCACGCAATCCAACGCTCGAGCCACAGCCCGGCTAGTCAGGTACCGACTTTAGGTGCTTGTCCAGTGCCTGCTTGAAGACAGCCAGGGGTCTATTGGTAATCCCCCTTATGTATGCTGGGAGGCAGTTGAACAGTCTCGGACCCCTGACACTTATTGTATGGTCTCTTAACGTGCTAGTGACACCCCTGCTTTTCATTGGGGGGATGTTGCATCGTCTGCCAAGTCTTTTACTTTCGTTGTGAGTGATTTTCGTGTGCAAGTTCGGTACTAGTCCCTCTAGGATTTTCCAGGTGTATATAATCATGTATCTCTCCCGCCTGCGTTCCAGGAAGTACAGGTTTAGGAACCTCAAGCGCTCCCAGTAATTGAGGTGTTTTATCTCCGTTATGCGCGCCGTGAAGGTTCTCTGTACATTTTCTAGGTCAGCAATTTCACCTGCCTTGAAAGGTGCTGTTAGTGTGCAGCAATATTCCAGCCTAGATAGAACAAGTGACCTGAAGAGTGTCATCATGGGCTTGGCATCCCTTGTTTTGAAGGTTCTCATTATCCATCCTGTCATTTTTCTAGCAGCTGCGATTGATACAATGTTATGGTCCTTGAAGGTGAGATCCTCCGACATGATCACTCCCAGGTCTTTGACGTTGTTTTCTCGCTCTATTTTGTGGCCGGAATTTGTTTTGTACTCTGATGAAGATTTAATTTCCTCATGTTTACCATATCTGAGTAATTGAAATTTCTCATCGTTGAACTTCATATTGTTTTCTGCAGCCCATTGAAAGATTTGGTTGATGTCCGCCTGGAGCCTTGCAGTGTCTGCAATGTCTGCCTGGAGCCTTGCAGTGTCTGCAATGGAAGACACTGTCATGCAGATTCGGATGTCATCTGCAAAGGAAGATACGGTGCTGTGGCTGACATCCTTGTCTATGTCAGATATGAGGATGAGAAACAAGATGGGAGCGAGTACTGTGCCTTGTGGAACAGAGTTTTTCACCGTAGCTGCCTCAGACTTTACTCTGTTGACTAGTACTCTTTGTGTTTTGTTTGAGGAAATTATAGATCCATGTACCAACTTTTCCTGTTTACATATATATATATATATATATATATATATATATATATATATATATATATTATATATATATATATATATATATATATATATATATATATATATATATATATATATATATATATATATATATATATATATTATATATATATATATATATATATATGCAAAACAACCACTCTGAAAGAATAGAGAAATTCCAAGCGCTTTCGTGACTACTCACATTATCAAGGAACTATGAAAGTAAAGCAACCAAGGAAGCTATATAAGGGGTCTGGCCAGCACCTCACTATTAGATCCCACAACGGTTAAACACCTGACGCGCGCCGACCCAACTTGGATAGGTCCTTTGCACAACTCACCCCCAAGCTATTCTACCCAAGAAAATTTAAAAATTATTTGTCCAGTGTATTATTAAATTCTTCCCAAATTCTATTAATTATAAATGGTTCTAATTTATATAACCAAAGGAAATATTCATATTATTGTCAAAACTGCTTTTTATGAAACAAGATTCAATTATATTCCTTACCATGAAAACTTGGTTGATATGCCTTCTCTTCTTAAGACTTTTAATATTAAAGTTGTATTCAAAAATCTTGATACAGTAAAAAAAAACTTTTGATAAAGAATTCCCCCCAAAATGATGACGGATGTGTCTATAAGATTCCTTGTAAAATTTGCGATAAAGTTTATTACGGTCAAACTGGTAAAAATCTCGAACTAAGATTAAAACAACATAAATATAGCATTAGAACTGGACAAGATTCCAATGCTCTATTTATTCATGTAAGAGATTTTAACCATCCAATTGATTTTCAAAAAGTTGAGAAAGTAGTATCAAGCAAGTCCATGGTCGACAGGAATATAATTGAATCTTGTTTCATAAAAAGCAGTTTTGACAATAATATGAATATTTCCTTTGGTTATATAAATTAGAACCATTTATAATTAATAGAATTTGGGAAGAATTTAATAATACACTGGACAAATAATTTTTAAATTTTCTTG
This sequence comes from Cherax quadricarinatus, assembly GCF_026875155.1. Lineage (NCBI taxonomy): Eukaryota > Metazoa > Arthropoda > Malacostraca > Decapoda > Parastacidae > Cherax > Cherax quadricarinatus. The sequence continues at coordinate 11,141,113 of NC_069468.1, read as the reverse complement.
GGTAGAATAGCTTGGCGGTGAGTTGTGCAAAGGACCTATCCAAGTTGGCTCGCCGCGCGTCACGTGTTTAACCGTTGTGGGATCTGATAGTGAGGTGCTGGCCAGACCCCTTATATAGCTTCCTTGGATGCTTTACTTTCATAGTTCCTTGATAATGTGAGTAGTCACGAAAGCGCTTGGAATTTCTCTATTCTTTCAGAGTGGTTGTTTTGCGTATATATATATATATATATATATATATATATAATATATATATATATATAATATATATATATATATATATATAATATATATTATATATATTATTATATACAGGGACTGGACAAAGTAACGTGAACACCTGCTGACTGAACTGTCAAATCACTGAATAATCAATTTAAATGTGCTCTTTATTTTAAATTTTCTCTATTTTCCTAGTGAATAATACACCAATTCACACCATTAAAGTTGTTCAGAATTATCATGAAGAACTTAAAAGTGAAGTCGAACACTGGGATTGGCTCCACAATTACCGGATCTATATATTATCGAGCAGCTGTGAGGTCGATTGGAACAGCAAGTCAGGAACCGACTTCCGTCGTCTCTGGAAGAGTTCGAGCAGGTTTTGCTTGAGGAATGGTTCAAAATTCCCCTGGATACTGTTCAAATGCTATATGAATCAATTCTTCGACGAACTGGTGCTGTATTAGCTGCAAATTGAGGACCAACTCTCTGCTGAACATATATTATGCAGCATGTGTGATGGCCACCAGCCAGGGAGGTGTGATGGCCACCAGCCAGGGAGGTGTGATGGCCACCAGCCAGGGAGGTGTGAATGCCTCCAGTCAGGAGGTGTGATGACCCTCTCAGCCAGGAGGTGTGATGGCCTCCAGCCAGGAGGTGTGAGGCCTCCAGCCAGGAGGAGTTATGGCCACCAGCCAGGGAGGTGTGATGGCCACCAGCCAGGGAGGTGTGATGGCCACCAGCCAGGGAGGTGTGATGGCCACCAGCCAGGGAGGTGTGATGGCCACCAGCCAGGGAGGTGTGATGGCCACCAGCCAGGGAGGTGTGATGGCCTCCAGCCAGGGAGGTGTGATGGCCTCCAGCCAGGGAGGTGTGATGGCCTCCAGCCAGGGAGGTGTTATGGCCACCAGCCAGGGAGGTGTGATGGCCACCAGCCTGGGAGGTGTGATGGCCACCAGCCAGGGAGGTGTGATGGCCACAAGCCAGGGAGGTGTGATGGCCACAAAGCCAGGGAGGTGTGATGGCCACCAGCCAGGGAGGTGTGATGGCCACCAGCCAGGGAGGTGTGATGGCCACCAGCCAGGGAGGTGTGATGGCCACCAGCAGGGAGGTGTGATGGCCACCAGCCAGGGAGGTGTGATGGCCACAAGCCAGGGAGGTGTGATGGCCACAAGCCAGGGAGGTGTGATGGCCACCAGCCAGGGAGGTGTGATGGCCACCAGCCAGGGAGGTGTGATGGCCACCAGCCAGGGAGGTGTGATGGCCTCCAGCCAGGGAGGTGTGATGGCCTCCAGCCAGGGAGGTGTGATGGCCTCCAGCCAGGGAGGTGTGATGGCCTCCATCCAGGGAGGTGTGATGGCCACAAGCCAGGGAGGTGTGATGGCCACCAGCCAGGGAGGTGTGATGGCCACCAGCCAGGGAGGTGTGATGGCCACCAGCCAGGGAGGTGTGATGGCCTCCAGCCAGGGAGGTGTGATAGCCTCCAGCCAGGGAGGTGTGATGGCCTCCAGCCAGGGAGGTGTGATGGCCTCCATCCAGGGAGGTGTGATGGCCACCAGCCAGGGAGGTGTGATGGCCACCAGCCAGGGAGGTGTGATGGCCTCCAGCCAGGGAGGTGTGATGGCCTCCAGCCAGGGAGGTGTGATGGCCTCCAGCCAGGGAGGTGTGATGGCCTCCAGCCAGGGAGGTGTGATGGCCTCCAGCCAGGGAGGTGTGATGGCTACCAGCCAGGGAGGTGTGATGGCCTCCAGCCAGGGAGGTGTGATGGCCTCCAGCCAGGGAGGTGTTATGGCCACCAGCCAGGGAGGTGTGATGGCCACCAGCCAGGGAGGTGTGATGGCCACCAGCCAGGGAGGTGTGATGGCCACCAGCCAGGGAAGTGTGATGGCCACCAGCCAGGGAGGTGTGATGGCCTCCAGCCAGGGAGGTGTGATGGCCACCAGCCAGGGAGGTGTGATGGCCACCAGCCAGGGAGGTGTGATGGCCACCAGCCAGGGAGGTGTGATGGCCACCAGCCAGGGAGGTGTGATGGCCTCCAGTCAGGGAGGTGTGATGGCCTCCAGCCAGGAAGGTGTGATGGCCACCAGCCAGGGAGGTGTGATGGCCACCAGCCAGGGAGGTGTGATGGCCTCCAGCCAGGGAGGTGTGATGGCCACCAGCCAGGGAGGTGTGATGGCCACCAGCCAGGGAGGTGTGATGGCCACCAGCCAGGGAGGTGTGATGGCCTCTAGTCAGGGAGGTGTGATGGCCTCCAGCCAGGGAGATGTGATGGCCACCAGCCAGGGAGGTGTGATGGCCACCAGCCAGGGAGGTGTGATGGCCACCAGCCAGGGAGGTGTGATGGCCACCAGCCTGGGAGGTGTGATGACCACCAGCCAGGGAGGTGTGATGGCCACAAGCCAGGGAGGTGTGATGGCCACAAGCCAGGGAGGTGTGATGGCCACCAGCCAGGGAGGTGTGATGGCCACCAGCCAGGGAGGTGTGATGGCCACCAGCCAGGGAGGTGTGATGGCCACCCGCCAGGGAGGTGTGATGGCCTCCAGCCAGGGAGATGTGATGGCCACCAGCCAGGGAGGTGTGATGACCACCAGCCAGGGAGGTGTGATGGCCACCAGCCAGGGAGGTGTGATGGCCACCAGCCAGGGAGGTGTGATGGCCACCAGCCAGGGAGGTGTGATGGCCACCAGCCAGGGAGGTGTGATGGCCACCAGCCAGGGAGGTGTGATGGCCACCAGCCAGGGAGGTGATGGCCACCAGCCAGGGAGGTGTGATGGCCACCAGCCAGGGAGGTGTTATGGCCACCAGCCAGGGAGGTGTGATGGCCACCAGCCAGGGAGGTGTGATGGCCACCAGCCAGGGAGGTGTGATGGCCACCAGCCAGGGAGGTGTGATGGCCTCCAGCCAGGGAGGTGTGATGGCCACCAGCCAGGGAGGTGTGATGGCCACCAGCCAGGGAGGTGTGATGGCCACCAGCCAGGGAGGTGTGATGGCCTCCAGCCAGGGAGGTGTGATGGCCTCCAGCCAGGGAGGTGTGATGGCCTCCAGCCAGGGAGGTGTTATGGCCACCAGCCAGGGAGGTGTGATGGCCACCAGCCTGGGAGGTGTGATGGCCACCAGCCAGGGAGGTGTGATGGCCACAAGCCAGGGAGGTGTGATGGCCACAAGCCAGGGAGGTGTGATGGCCACCAGCCAGGGAGGTGTGATGGCCACCAGCCAGGGAGGTGTGATGGCCACCAGCCTGGGAGGTGTGATGGCCACCAGCCAGGGAGGTGTGATGGCCACAAGCCAGGGAGGTGTGATGGCCACAAGCCAGGGAGGTGTGATGGCCACCAGCCAGGGAGGTGTGATGGCCACAGCCAGGGAGGTGTGATGGCCACCAGCCAGGGAGGTGTGATGGCCTCCAGCCAGGGAGGTGTGATATCCTCCAGCCAGGGAGGTGTGATGGCCTCCAGCCAGGGAGGTGTGATGGCCTCCATCCAGGGAGGTGTGATGGCCACCAGCCAGGGAGGTGTGATGGCCACCAGCCAGGGAGGTGTGATGGCCTCCAGCCAGGGAGGTGTGATGGCCTCCAGCCAGGGAGGTGTGATGGCCTCCAGCCAGGGAGGTGTGATGGCCTCCAGCCAGGGAGGTTGTGATGGCCTCCAGCCAGGGAGGTGTGATGGCCACCAGCCAGGGAGGTGTGATGGCCTCCCAGCCAGGGAGGTGAGATGGCCCCAGCCAGGGAGGTGTTATGGCCTCCAGCCAGGGAGGTGTGATGGCCACCAGCCAGGGAGGTGTGATGGCCACCAGCCAGGGAGGTGTGATGGCCACCAGCCAGGGAAGTGTGATGGCCCCAGCCAGGGAGGTGTGATGGCCTCCAGCCAGGGAGGTGTGATGGCCACCAGCCAGGGAGGTGTGATGGCCACCAGCCAGGGAGGTGTGATGGCCACCAGCCAGGGAGGTGTGATGGCCACCAGCCAGGGAGGTGTGATGGCCCCAGTCATGGAGGTGTGATGGCCTCCAGCCAGGAAGGTGTGATGGCCACCAGCCAGGGAGGTGTGATGGCCACCAGCCAGGGAGGTGTGATGGCCTCCAGCCAGGGAGGTGTGATGGCCACCAGCCAGGGAGGGTGTGATGGCCACCAGCCAGGGAGGTGTGATGGCCACCAGCCAGGGAGGTGTGATGGCCTCCAGCCAGGGAGGTGTGATGGCCTCCAGCCAGGGAGGTGTGATGGCCTCCAGCCAGGGAGGTGTGATGGCCTCCAGCCAGGGAGGTGTGATGGCCACCAGCCAGGGAGGTGTGATGGCCTCCAGCCAGGGAGGTGAGATGGCCTCCAGCCAGGGAGGTGTTATGGCCACCAGCCAGGGAGGTGTGATGGCCACCAGCCAGGGAGGTGTGATGGCCACCAGCCAGGGAGGTGTGATGGCCACCAGCCAGGGAAGTGTGATGGCCACCAGCCAGGGAGGTGTGATGGCCTCCAGCCAGGGAGGTGTGATGGCCACCAGCCAGGGAGGTGTGATGGCCACCAGCCAGGGAGGTGTGATGGCCACCAGCCAGGGAGGTGTGATGGCCACCAGCCAGGGAGGTGTGATGGCCTCCAGTCATGGAGGTGTGATGGCCTCCAGCCAGGAAGGTGTGATGGCCACCAGCCAGGGAGGTGTGGATGGCCTACCAGCCAGGGAGGTGTGATGGCCTCCAGCCAGGGAGGTGTGATGGCCACCAGCCAGGGAGGTGTGATGGCCACCAGCCAGGGAGGTGTGTGATGGCCACCAGCCAGGGAGGTGTGATGGCCTCTAGTCAGGGAGGTGTGATGGCCTCCAGCCAGGGAGAGGTGTGATGGCCACCAGCCAGGGAGGTGTGATGGCCACCAGCCAGGGAGGTGTGATGGCCACCAGCCAGGGAGGTGTGATGGCCACCAGCCAGGGAGGTGTGATGGCCACCAGCCAGGGAGGTGTGATGGCCACAGCCAGGGAGGTGTGATGGCCACAAGCCAGGGAGGTGTGATGGCCACCAGCCAGGGAGGTGTGATGGCCACCAGCCAGGGAGGTGTGATGGCCACCAGCCAGGGAGGTGTGATGGCCACCAGCCAGGGAGGTGTGATGGCCACCAGCCAGGGAGGTGTGATGGCCACCAGCCAGGGAGGTGTGATGGCCACCAGCCAGGGAGGTGTGATGGCCTCCAGCCAGGGAGATGTGATGGCCACCAGCCAGGGAGGTGTGATGACCACCAGCCAGGGAGGTGTGATGGCCACCAGCCAGGGAGGTGTGATGGCCTCCAGCCAGGGAGGTGTGATGGCCACCAGCCAGGGAGGTGTGATGACCACCAGCCAGGGAGGTGTGATGGCCATCAGCCAGGGAGGTGTGATGGCCACCAGCCAGGGATGGGCGGAGTGTGATGACCACCAGCCAGGGAGGTGTGATGGCCACCAGCCAGGGAGGTGTGATGGCCACCAGCCAGGGAGGTGTGATGGCCATCAGCCAGGGAGGTGTGATGGCCACCAGCCAGGGAGGTGTGATGGCCACCAGCCAGGGAGGTGTGATGGCCATCAGCCAGGGAGGTGTGATGGCCACCAGCCAGGGAGGTGTGATGACCACCAGCCAGGGAGGTGTGATGGCCACCAGCCAGGGAGGTGTGATGGCCACCAGCCAGGGAGGTGTGATGGCCACCAGCCAGGGAGGTGTGATGATAGAAGTGCATAGGAGTGCACAGGAGTTCATGGGAGGACATGAAAGTGCAAAGGACTTCGAGGAAGTACACGGGAGTGCACTGGGAGGACATAGAAGTGAGCGAGGAAGTGCATGGGTGTGTATGGGAGTACATGGAAGTGATTAGAATAGATGGAAGTGCATAAGATTCAATAAGAGTGCACGGGAGTGCACTTAACACCCAGATTACCGAATCTTTAAGCGCACGTCCAAGCTGTCTGCTGAGAGGGACAATTTACTTCTGTATCCATGGAGAACTATATACCATTATCAGTTTCTTCGACAGCAAGAGAATAAGGCAGAAACCTTGGCGCTCCACACGACGTTTCGCTCCATCCTGGACTATTAAAAAAAAACACATGAGAAAGAAACAAAAAGATAAAAGCGAGCCAGTAGACAGGTGGAGAAGAAAGGTGAGAAAGTAAACCAGGAAAAGAGAGAGAAAAAACTCAAGACATTTTCTTTTAAATAAACAAAAGTCTCAGCTGTATTACTGCGGTCTTTTATTTATTGCCCAATTGTTTCTTACGATTTTATTTTGCTTTTGTTTATCTTATTGACTTGAAGACAGCGGGAATGTTTTCAGTTGTACGTGTGTGTGTTTAGGTAAGTGTGAAGGGAGGTAGGGGAGGTGGTAGTGGCAAAGGGAGAGTTAGGGGGAGGCAGTGGGTGAGTTAGGGGAAGAGGAGGTAAGGGGAACTGCTAAATGGTAAGATGAATGATAGGGAGGGTGAAAGGGAGGCAGGGGGAGGGGACGCAGGGAGAAAGGACAGTCAAAGGGAAGGGAAGGGGAAAGGGGGTAAGGACGGTCAAAGGAGAGGGAAGGTGAGAGGGGGTTAGGACGGTCAAATGGGAGGGAAGGGGAAAGGGGGTAAGGACGGTCAAAGGGGAGGGAAGGGGAGAGGGGGGTAAGGACGGTCAAAGGGGAGGGAAGGGGAAAGGGGGTAAGGACGGTCAAAGGGGAGGGAAGGGGAAAGGGGGTAAGGACGGTCAAAGGGGAGGGAAGGGGAAAGGGAGTAAGGACGGTCAAAGGGGAGCGAAGGGGAAAGGGGGTAAGGACGGTCAAAGGGTGAGCAAGGGGGAGGTGTGTGTAGCGCAGTGCAGGTTGAACCTGGCCAGAGTGAGGACGTGTGAGTAGTGTTGTTGTGAACCTCTCCCTCTCCCTCATCCCTCTCTCCCTCATCCTTCCATCCCTACAGACAACCTCTCTCAACCAGTCACTCTGGTGTCTGAAGTGTACAAAATCAACCAAACTCTACCTGAACAAAACTTAGAAATTAAAAAAAAAAATGACGCGAGTTTTTTTGACTTTTCTGTGGTTTTATCGCATTTTTTCTTGTTCGTTCATAGTTCTGTAAATTATCGTCCACTGAACAAATTTATAAGTGTAAAATTTACATTTACTTATCACGTGTAGTTATCGTTGCAAAAACTGCCACACTAGTATGCAATTTTTTGCACATTTTTAGTAAGAACTCAAATCCCTATGTTTTTTGACAAGTGTTTTAACCAAGTTAATTTCTTGCCTGAAGTTTATTGTTATATTAATATATATTTTACGTTATCTTCAGTTTAAAATAGCCGCGTGGACATTTAGAATTGTTATCGTGGGATTGAAACCAGAGTTAGAACTGTGGAGGTTAAGAGAATAACAGCCCTAGACGGGTGAGTTATCAGTTATCTTGGAAGTACAGCGGAGGATGTTATAAGTGAGGATGACTCTGGTGCTGAGAGCGTGAAGAGACAACTGTTAGAAGTGTCTCTCAGCCTGGCGCAAGTGTGTGTTGATAGCTTGTTGACAGAGCAAGATGAGAGGTGCTTCCAGCACTGGTACCAGTACCTGTCCCTGCACTGGTCCCAGCACTGGTCCTAGCACTGGTCCTAGCACCAGTAGCGGTGGTACACACACACCACAACACGCTGGAATTAAGTCATCTCTGCTGCTGCTGCTGTTACTGCCCTCTGCTGCTACGACTGCTGTGATGCTGCTGCTTCTGCTGCTGCTAGCTTCCGTGACTGCTGCAGGTGAGAAATGAAAGAATCTGAAGGAGAAGGAGGAGGAGGGGCGCCAAAACACCAGCATGGTTAACGAGGATTCACCAGGTCCTCGTGTATATATCTATTTGCAATTAACTCTCTTGGGTTGAGCTCTAGCTCTCAGCCCTGTCCCTTTGTACCCACTGACAGGGATGAGCCTGGTCGTACCTGTTCGTAAAGCTCTGTTTGAAGTGTGCTTTCACCGTGTTGTTGTTCAGATCCTTGTGCTGCTGCTTCGTGTGTGTGTGTGTGTGTGTGTGTGTGTGTGTGTGTGTGTGTGTGTGTACTCACCTAATTGTACTCACCTAATTGTGGTTGCAGGGGTCGAGACTCAGCTCCTGGCCCCGCCTCTTCACTGATTGCTACTAGGTCCTCTCTCTCTCTCTCTCTCTGCTTCCTGAGCTTTGTCATACCTCTTCTTAAAACTATGTATGGTTCCTGCCTCCACTACTCCACTTGCTAGGCTATTCCACTTCCTGACAACTCTATGACTGAAGAAATACTTCCTAACGTCCCTGTGACTCGTCTGAGTCTTCAGCTTCCAGTTGTGACCCCTTGTTCCTGTGTCCCCTCTCTGGAACATCCTATCTCTGTCCACCTTATCTTGTATGTCGTTATCATGTCTCCCCTGACCCTTCTGTCCTCCAGTGTCGTCAGTCCGATTTCCCTCAACCTTTCCTCGTACGACATTCCCCTGAGCTCTGGGACTAGCCTTGTTGCAAACCTTTGTAATTTCTCTAACTTCTTGATGTGCTTGACCAGGTGTGGGTTCCAGACTGGTGCTGCATACTCCAGTATGGGCCTAACATACACAGTGTACAGTGTCTTGAACGATTCCTTATTTAGGTATCGGAACGTTATTCTCAGGTTTGCCAGGCGCCCGTATGCTGCAGCAATTATTTGGTTGATGTGTGCCTCCGGTGACGTGCTCGGTGTTATGGTCACCCCGAGGTCTTTCTCCCTGAGTGAGGTCTGTAGTCTTTGTCCACCTAGCCTATACTCTGTCTGCGGTCTTCTTTGCCCTCCCCAATCTTCATGACTTTGCATTTGGCTGGATTGAATTCGAGAAGCCAGTTTCTGGACCACATGTCCAGCCTGTCCAGGTCTCTTTGCAGTCCTGCCTCATCCTCATCCGATTTAATTCTTCTCATCAACTTCACATCATCTGCGAATAGGGACACTTCAGAGTCTATTCCTTCCATCATGTCGTTCGCAAATATCAAAAATAGCACTGGCCCTAGAACTGACCCCTGTGGGACCCCGCTCGTCACAGGCGCCCACTGTGATACCTCTTCACGTACCATGACTCGTTGCTGCCTCCCTGTCAGGTATTCCCTGATCCATTGCAGTGCCTTCCCTGTTACTTGCGCCTGATCCTCCAGCTTCTGCACTAATCTCTTGTGGGGAACTGTGTCAAAGGCCTTCCTGCAGTCTAGGAAAAAGCAATCAACCCACCCCTCTCTCTCGTGTCTTACTTCTGTTACCTTGTCATAAAACTCCAGGAGGTTTGTGATACAGGATTTGCCATCCATGAACCCATGCTGGTTTTCATTTATAATCTTGTTCCGTTCCAGGTGTTCCACCACTCTCCTCCTGATAATCTTCTCCATGACTTTGCACACAATACATGTCAGAGACACAGGTCTGTAGTTTAGCGCCTCGTTTCTGTTTCCTTTCTTAAATATGGGGACTACATTTGCTGTCTTCCATTTCTCAGGTAGTTGCCCAGTTTCAAGGGATGTGTTTAAGATTGTGGTTAGAGGCATGCACAGCATCTCTGCTCCTTCTCTAAGGACCCATGGGGAGATGTTGTCCGGTCCCATCGCCTTTGAGGTATCAAGGTCACTTAGCAGCTTCTTCACCTCCTCCTCGGTTGTTCGTATGTCATCCAACACTTGGTGGTATATTCCCTCTTGATGTTCTCTTCTGTACTGACTTCCCACAGCCCTTCCTGTCTCTACTGTAAAAACTTCCTTAAATATCCTGTTTAGCTCCTCACATACCTCCTGGTCATTTCTTGTGAGTTCTCCCCCTTCTGTCCTTAATCTGATAACCTGGTCTTTGACTGTTGTCTTCCTCCTGATGTGGCTATACAACAGTTTCGGGTCAGTCTTGATTTTCGATGCTATGTCATTTTCATACTGTCGGTGGGCCTCACTCCTTACCTGTGCGTACTCGTTCCTGGCTCTGCGACTGATCTCCCTATTTTCGTGTGTTCTCTGCCTTCTGTACTTTTTCCATTCTCTATTGCACTTTGTTTTTGCCTCCTTACACAGTCGGGTAAACCAGGGGCTTGTTCTGGTCTTCCCGTTGTTACTGTTGCCCTTGGGAATAAACCTTTCCACTGCCTCCTTGCATTTTGTTGTTACATAGTCCATCATTTCATTTACTGGCTTTCCTGCCAGTTCTCTGTCCCATGGGACCTCCTGCAGGAAGTTCCTCAACCCTATGTAGTCCCCTCTTTTATAGTCAGGCTTTTCCCATTCAACTCCTGTTACTCTCTCCACTTGCAGCTCTACTATATATTCAAAGCACAGAACCACGTGGTCTCTAGCTCCTAGGGGACTCTCATACATGATGTCCTCAATGTCTGAACTGCCCAGGGTGACCACAAGGTCCAATCTTGCTGGTTTATCCTCCCCTCTCACTCTGGTAGTGTCCTTAACATGTTGGTGCATGAGGTTTTCCAGCACCACGTCCATCATCTTGGCTCTCCATGTTTCGGGACCCCCATGTGGCTCCAGGTTTTCCCTGTCAATCTCCCTGTGGTTGAAATCCCCCATAACCAGCAACTTTGCTCTGCTGGAGTGAACTCTTCTTGCCACACTCAGCAAGTGTGTCCACCATTGCTCTGTTGCTCTCTTCATATTCCTCTCTTGGCCTCCTGCAGTTCTGTGGTGGATTATACATCACTGCAATGACCACCTTGTGTTCCCAGACTGAAGTGTGCCTACTATGTAGTCTCTCTCTCCCATCTCATCTACGCCTTCCATTTTCTCGAATTTCCATCTGTTTTTTACTAGCAGAGCAACCCCACCTCCCCCTCTGCCCCTTCTATCTTTCCTCATGATCTGGTATCCTGGTGGGAAGATTGCATCTGTTATTGTCCCCGTGAGTTTTGTCTCTGTAACTGCTATGATGTCTGGGGACTTCTCATTGATTCTTTCTTGCCATTCCTCATGTTTATTCGTTAGTCCATCTGCATTTGTGTACCAAACCTTCAACTTCTGTTCTAATACTGTAACTGTGGTGTAGGGGGTGGGAACAGAGGGATCGGTGTGTGATGGTTGGTTTGAATTGTTCAGTTGCCTTGGGGGTGTCGTGGCTGGAGTCCTTCTGCAGGTGTTTCTGGGGGGTGTGCTTATCCTTCCACTTGTTCCTGGGTTATTCTGCTCTCCTTTTTCATTTCCTCCCATTTCTCCTTTCGTTTCTGAACTCTCTCTTTCATCGTCCTCCTTTCCTCCTGTGTTCTGTCTCGATCGAGGTACACACTCATGAACTCCTGCCTGCCTCTCAGCCGTGTGTGTGTGTGTGTGTGTGTGTGTGTGTGTGTGTGTGTGTGTGTTGTGTGTGTGTGTGTGTGTGTGTGTATGTGTGTGTGTGTGTGTGTGTGTGTGTGTGTGTGTGTGTTTGTGTGTGTATGTGTGTGTGTGTGTGTGTGTGTGTGTGTGTGTGTGTCGTCTGTGTGTGTGTGTGTGTGTGTGTGTGTGTGTGTGTGTGTGTGTGTGTGTGTGTGTGTGTGTGAGTGTGTGTTCCTCTATGTATTAATTTATGTAAGGATTATCTACGTTATTATCAAGTCTTCGTTAATCCATAACTTCTCTACAGCCGTCAGTTTCCACTCTTTCCGCCTCTGCTCGACGTAGAGAAGTCATATTGTACACTTGTAGACTTTCTCTGGTTTGATAAATTTTGATCAGTCGTGGGCTCCAAGCAGGTGCTGCATACTCTACGTTAGAATTCATACAAGTCGTACACAGGGTCCCGTACACTGTGTGCTTGATGTGACCTTCGGTGACATGCTCGCTTGTATATTTCTCCACACATCTTCTTACTGGAGGCCTGCAGCCTTTCTCTCCCAGTATAAACTCTGTCTCACACTTCCTGTCTCTTCTCCCCGAACATTTTTGACTTCCTGTCCCCGTAGCTTGATCGGTAGCGCACTCAGCTCACACACTGGTCCGGAGGTCGATCCCCGGTACTGCTGTCCCTATTTGCTAGCAGTAAAATAGGTACCTGTTAGTTGACTGGTGTGGGTCGCATCCTGGGTTAAAACTGACCTTTCTATATAGTAGTATGTTATTGATGTCAGCTAGGACTGTATACCTTGTACATGTACTTGTACATGTACTTGTACATGTACTTGTAGAAATAAAAATTTATTATTATTATTATTATTATTATTATTATTATTATTATTATTATTATTATTATTATTATTATTATTATTATTATTATTATTATTATTAATTCCAGTAGCTATCTGCCACACCGTTCCCGTGGTCAGTCCAGCACTTCCCTCGTCCTGTCTCCAAGTGTTCTTCAGTTTTCTATCGTCTAATTACCTCGCCATCTTCTATATACAACAAACTATAGGAACGTTATATCTCCTGGGCCATCGTGTTCTCACAGGAGGAAGCAGTGGTGCTGGTGGTGTTTCGTCTTCAGTGTTTGTTGTGATAGATGATAAGTGGAGCTTGGTATCTGGTCCCCTTTCCCAGACTGACACTGTCAGCTCCCAGGCGGTGCATTTTTAACCTCAGCTGGTGGAGTATATATACCAGTGTGTACGGTTCCCCAGCGGGTTGTAAATACGTTACAGCGGGTTGTAAATCCCTTTCTACAGTGGTGAAAAATACCTCTACGCTGGTGTAATACCTTTTACAGCTGGTGTATTTTATTTTCCCCAAGAAAATTTTCTCTGTATTCCACCCCCTTTGGGTTTGTATATAATGAACAGCTGGTCCCAAAACAAAAACCCGCGGTGGGTCCCAAAACCCCCAAAGTGGTTTTTAGCTTCTTTTTTACCTTTAAAGTAAAAAATTTAAAAATAAAAAACTGGTTCTCACCCCAACACATTCATGAAAAATTTTTTCTAAACATGAAAAGGGAGAAAGTGATTTTTTGTTTTTTTCAAATTTTTTCTAATTTTAATTTGTTGCTAGGAGAGAGGGGAGGAGAAGAGAGAGAGGGGGAGAGAGAGAGGGGGGGGGAGGAGGGAGGAGAGAGAGAGAGAGAGAAGGAGGGGAGAGGGGAGAGGGAGAGGGAGAGGAGAGAGACGCCGGAAGACGGGAACAGGGACAGAGATTAAGAGTAGATCTCAAAGTGAAGTTCTCAAGGGAAAAGGGGGAATCAGAAAGACACCCTATTGGGGCAAGTTTTCCCAAAAAGGAATCGTGTGGGCCCATTTTTAAATGGAATGTTCTATTTCAACGACCTTCTTTCTCACCCCGTCCTATGCATATGCAGACGACTGTACACGGGACATTCCTTATCCAATGAGAAAAAAAATCCCCAGCGGGCTCTAAGAAATTCAATCACCAGTAGAGTTTTAATCAGTTTTGGGGGAAATAGTTGGAAAAAGTAACATTTGCATGAAAAAAACGCAAATGATGATCGTCTTGGGGGCCACCATGTTGGAAATTGTGGTGCAGAAAGTAAGGATGAAGGGGAGGGGGTTGGACCCTGGAAAAGAAGTTGATATCCTTGGGGTAAAAATTTGACCCCAAAAACAAACCATGAAACCAGGGTTGTAAATCTTGAAAAACAAGGCACCCAGGAAGTTTAAGACTTCGCCGTATCTCGCATCTCCCTTGCAGTGGGGGTTTTGCAAGATCCTGTTACGGGAAAAATTTACGCTCCACCTTGAATATGCTCCCCCTTTTTTGGGTTTTGCCTCCCCCCCCCTTTCATCTGGGGACGGGTTTGGGAAGGAGTAGAAAAACCCGAGAAAACCCGGTTTCTTTTCTCGCCGGGGAACCCACCCTGGTTAGATCTTTTCATTTCAGAGGCCTTCAACATGGGAAAGGGATGTGGGGGGCCTTATTGTTATGTACAAGGCCAAAAATTGTCAAAGTCCCACACTTGGATCCACTTCGGGCCCAGCGTGAAATAAGATTTTATGCCAAAAGGGCGGGCGGGAAATAAGCAACTTCCCCCTTGGGCTGTCCCTTCCCCAGAAAAATACTCCATCTGAGATCATATTGCCCCGGATGACTGGAGTATGGAATACATTCGTACAGCATAAGAAGTCAAAGAGAAAAAAAGTAGTTGTTCAAATGAAAAAAAACTGGGCCCACAGATGGCTGCCCTTTTATCCTGTTCAATACTTTTATTTTATAACAAAAAAAAAAAGCTTTCAAAGAGCTGTTTAGGTAACAGCTCTTAGCTTGCCCAAAAAAGGTTGGAAAACCTTAACCCGTAATGGCTTGTCAATAAAGCTAGGGATCCCTTTTTCCCTTTTCAAACCCTGTGTTTAAAAAAGAGAGGAGAGAGAGGGTATGTGTTTAATAGTTCGTGTATTTGTTTTATTTATTATCTTTTCTATCTTCTTTATATATATATTTATTTATTATATATATTTTATTATATTTATATATATTTTATATATATTTTTAAAATATATATATATTATATATATATATATATATAATATATTTTAATATATATATTAGATATACAAATTCGCCCATTTTAAAAAAAAAAATTTGTTTTTGACCTTAAAGACAAAAAAATAAAACATTATTCCCGCCGGGCCCCCCTCCAAAATTAAGGTAATCAGAAATGTAACCCCACTCACCGGACTTAAAAAATTTTAAATTTCATTAAAGGAATTTTTGCTTGGGAAGGGGAAATAAAAAACTTATAATTATTTACAATAGAAAAAGTGGTTTTTTAAGGGTTTTGGGTTTGGAATTTATGTTGTGGTGGTATTAATGTTGTGGTGGGGAAATTTAAGTTTTGGGGGGAAAGGGGGTGGTTATTTGGGGTTAAATTTTTTGGTATTAGGTTGGGTGGTTTTGTGTTGGGGTGGTTTTTAATGTTTTTTGGTGGAAGGTTGGGGGTTATTGTTTTTGGGGGTTTTTTTTGGGGGTTTAAATTGGGGTGGTAAGTTTTGGGGGTGGTAAATTTTGGGGGTATTTTGTTGTGGGGTTTATTTTGGGGGTAAAGGGGGGAAGGGGGTGGTAAATTTTGTGTTTGGTTTATTTTTTATTATTTTTTTATTATTTTTTATAATTTTTTAAAATTTATTTTATTTTTATTATTTTTTATTATTTTTTATTTTTTTCATTGTTTTTTATTTGTTTTGGTATATTTTGGTTTTTTGGTATAATTGTTTGGTTTATTTATCTTTGGTATTTGTTTGGTGGAAGTTTTGGGTTATTTTTTTGGTTTTAGGGGGGTGGTATTATTTTTGTGGTGGAAATAGTTGTGTGGTTTATGTTTGGTGGATTATGTTGTGGTGGTATTAGGTTGTGGTGGTATTTGTTTGGTGGTTTATGTTGTGGTGGTTTTAAATTTGTTGGTGTTATTTTTTTTTGGGGGGGGTATTATGTTGTGGTGTTTTAGTGTGTGGTGGTTTTATGTTGGGTGGTATTATTGTTGTGGTGGTTTTAGTTTTTTGTTGGTTTTAAATGTTGTGGTTAATGTTGTGGTGGTATTATGTTGTGGTGGTTTTATGTTGTGGGGGTATTAGTTTTTGAGGTTTAGGTTGTGGGGGTATTAGTGTTGTGGTGGTATTATGTTGTGTGGATTAATTGTGGTGGATTATGTTTGGTGGTATTAGTTGGGGGTTTTAGTGTTTTTGGGGATTTATTTTTTGTGGTAGTTTTATGTTTGGTTGGTATTATTTTTGGGGGTTTTTGTTTGGGGTGGTATTAGTTTGTGGGGTATTAGTGTTGTGGTGGTTTTGTTGTGGTTGGATTATGTTGTGGTGGTATTATTTTGTGGTGGATATGTTTTTGGTATTATGTTGTGGTGGTATTGTTGTGTGGATTGTGTTGTGGGGGTTTATTGTGTTGTAATGGTATTTGTTGTGGTGGAATTAGTGTTGTGGGGGGTTATTAGTGTGTGTGGTTTATGTTTATGGAATTTATGTTGTGGGGTATTATGTTGTGGTGGTATTGTTTTGTGGTGGTATTAGTGTTGTGGGGTATTAGTGTGTGGGGATTAGGTTGGGGGGTATTTTTTTTGGGTGGTATTAGGTTTGGTGGTATAGTGTTGTGGTGGTTTGTTTTTGGGGTGGTATTAGTGTTGTTGTGGTTTTTAGTGTTTGGTGGTATTATTTTTGGTGTGGTATTATGTTGTGGTGGTTTTAGTGTTTGGTGGTATTATGTTTGTGGTGGTTTAGGTTGTAGGTATTAGGTTGTGGTGGTATTAGGTTTGGGGTATTAGGTTGTGGGGTATTAGGGGTTTTGGTTTTGGTTTGGTGGTATTTGTTGTGGTGGTATTAGGTTGGGGTGGTATTATTTGTGGGGGATTAGTGTTGTGGGGAATTAAAATGTTGTGGTGGGTTTTTTTAGTGTTTGGGGGTTTATGTGTGGTGGTATTGTGTTGTGGTGGAAATTTAGTGTTGTGGTGGTATTTGTTGGGGGGGATTAGTGTTGTGGTGGTATTATGTTGTGGTGGTATTATGTTGTGGTGGTATTAGTGTTGTGGGGGAAAGTGTTGTGGTGTTTAGTGTTTGGTGGTATTATGTTTTGGTTGGTTTTTGTTGTTGTGGTGGTATTGTGTTGTGGTGGTATTATTTTATGGGGGTATTATGTTTGTGGTGGTATTAGTTTTTGGGTTTGGTATTAGGTTGGGTGGTTTAGGTTGGGGTGGATTAGGTTGTGGGGGGTTTTAGTGTTGGGGTGGATTAGTGTTGTGGTGGAAATAGTGTTTGGGGGTATTATTTTTGGGGTATTAGTGTTGTGGTGGTATTAGTGTTGTGGTGGTATTAGTGTTGTGGTGGTATTAGTGTTGTGGTGGTATTAGTGTTGTGGTGGTATTAATGTTGTGGTGGTATTAGTGTTGTGGTATTTGTTTTGGGGTATGTGTTGTGGGGTTTTAGTGTTGTGTGGTATTGTGTTTGGTGGTTTTAATGTTGTGGTGGTATTATGTTTCCTGGTATTTTTTTTTGGGTGGTATTGTTGGGTGGTAAATGTTGTGTGGTTTTATGTTTGGTGGTTTAGTTTTTAAATGGAATTAGTGTTTGGTGGTATTTGTTGGGTGGTTTTTAGTGTTGGGGTGGTATTAGTGTTTGGTGGTATTAATGTTGTGGTGGTATTAGTGTTTGGTGGTTAATGTTGTGGTGGTATTAATGTTTGGGGGGTTTTAATGTTTGGTGGATTATTTTTGTGGTGGTATAGTGTTGTGGTGGATTAGGGGTTGTGGGGGTTTGTTTTGTGGTATTAGGTTTGGGGAATATTTGTGGGGTTTAGTGTGGGGAGGGTATTATGTTGGGTGGTTTAGTGTTGGGGTGGTATTATGGGGTGGAAATGGTTTGGGTGGTATAATGTTGTGGGGGTTTAGGTTGTGGTGGTTTTGTTTTGGGTGGTATTATGTTTGGTGGTTTTGTGTTGTGGTGTATTATTTGTGGGGGTTTTAAATTTTTGGGGTGGTTTTAAATGTTGTGGTGGTAAAAGGTTTTTGTGGTATTATGTTGGGGGTTTTAGTGTTGTGGTGGTATAAGTTGTGGTGGTATTAATGTTTTTGGGGTATTAGTGTTGTGGTGGTTTTTGTGTTGGGGGGTATTATGTTGTGGTGGTTTTAAATGTTTTTGTGGTATTATTTGTGGTGGTATTGTGTTGTGGGGTTTAGTTTGTTTTGGTTTTAAATGTTGTGGTGGTTTAAATGTTGTGGTGGTTTAGTTTTGTGGGGGTATTAGTGTTGTGGTGGTATTAGGTTTGGTGGTATTAATGTTGGGTGGTATTATGTTGTGGTGGAAATTAGTGTTGTGGTGGTTTTAAATGTTTGGTGGTATTAGTGTTGTGGTGGTATTATGTTGGGGTGGTATATGTTGGGTGGTATTAGTTTTTGTGGTGGTTTTGGTTGTGTGGTATTATGTTTTGTGGAAAGGGGGGGACACAAAAAACCCCCAACAAAACAAAACCAAAAAACACAAAAAACACAAAAAAAAACTAAAAAAAACCCCAAAAACACAAAAAAAACACAAAAAAAAAAACAACAATAAACAACCAAAAAAAACCCAAAACAAAACCAATAAAACAACCAAAACACAAAAAACAACCAAAAAACCCAAAAATACAACAAAACAACAAATAAAACAACCCAAAAAACAACAAAAACAACAAAAAACAAAAAAACACAAAAAACCCAACAAAAAAAACCAAAAAATACAATGGAAAAATTTAAAAAACCTTCTATTTTAATAAAAAAACAGAATAAAACAAAATTTATTAACTTTTAGCAAAGGGGTTTTGCACATTCCTAAAAAATTTCAAATAATAAATTAAAACAAAGGGGATTTAATAGAAAATAACAAACCAAATATAAACTATTATCCAGGGGCCCTTTTGGGGGGGGGTAAATGGAAAACACTATTTTTTTATTAACACATTGGAATTTTTAGACAAATTCCTTTTTTCAATATTATTAAATAAAATTAATAATAATAAAACTTAAAAATCCCAAAAAATTTAAACAAATCTTCCAATTTAAACCCCCCAAATAAAAAATTTAAACAACAAAAAACCCACACAACACACACACACCCCAACATACACACACACACACACACACACACAACACACACACACACACAACACACACACACACACACCACATACACACACAACACACACACACACACACACACACACACACACACACACATACACACACACACACACACACACACCACAACACACACACACACACACTACACACAAAACACACACACACAACACACACACACCACACACACACACTCACACATGGAAGGTAAATCCTGTGTCACAAACCTTCTGGAGTTTTATGATAAAATAAACAGAAGTAAGACACGAGAGGGGAGGGGTGGGTTGATTGAAATCTTCTTGGATGAAAGAAGGTCTTTGACACAGTTCCTCAAAAGAGATTAGTGCAGAAGCTGGAGGATAAGGGCATATAACGGGAAGGGCACTGCATTAGATCAGAGAATACCTGACAGGGAGGCAACAACGAGTCATGAACGTGATGAGGTATCACAGTGGGCGCCTGTGACGAGGGGGCCCCACAAGGGTCGGCCCTAGGCAGTGCTATTTTTGGTATATGTGAACGACATGATGGAAGGGTTAGATCAGAAGTGTCCTGTTTGCAGATGATGTAAAGTTAATGAGGAGAATTAAATCAGATGAGGATCAGGCAGGACTTCAAAGAGACCTGGACAGACTGGAACCTGGTCCAGCAACTGGCTTCTCGAATTTAACCCCCCCAATGAAAAGTAATGAAGATCGGGGAAGGCACAGAAGACCGCAGACGGATATAGGCTAGGTGGCCAAAGACTGAAAATCTCACTCAAGGAGAAAGATCTTGGGGTGAGTTAACATGAGCATGTCCCCGGGAAAGCACACATTAACCAGATAACTGCTGCAGATATGGGCCCCCCTAGAAAACCTGAGAACAGCTTTCCCGAAAATTAGTAAGGAATCGTTCAAAACACTGTACACGTGTACGTCAGGCCCATACTGGATGTATGCAGCACCAGTTTGGAACTGCACTTGATCAAGCACGTAAAGAAATTAGAGAAAGTGCAAAGGTTTGCGACAAGGTTAGTTCAGAGGCAAAGGGGGAAAAATATCTTATGAAGAAAGGTTAAGGGAAATCGGCCGACGACTCTAGAGGACAGGAGGGTAGGGGAGACTGATAACGACTATAAATACTGCCGCGGAATGGACAAGGTGGGGGCAAAGGCAGGATGTTCCCGGGGGGGACACAGAAACAAGAGGTCACAAATGAAGTGAAGACACAGATGAGTCAAAGGCATGTTAGAAAGTATTTCTTCAGCCATAGAGTTGTCAGGCAGTGGAATAGCCTAGAAAGTGATGTAGTGGAGGCAGGAACCATACGTAGTTTTAAGACGAGGTTTGATAAAGCTCATGGAGCAGGGAGAGAGAGGACCCAGTAGCAACCAGTGAAAAGGCTGGGCCAGGAGCTAAGACTCGACCCCTGCAACCACAAATAGGTGAGCACACTCACACACACACACACACACTCACACACAAACACACACACACACACACACACACACACACACACACACATACACACATACACACACTCAAAAAAAAGAAAATGGTGGGGACTTTCAGGAAGCAAGGATAAGATGAGAATGGTTCTGGTATAGAGGAGTGGATGGAGGAGCAGTGGAAAAGGATGGAACGAGAGTGGGAGAGAAAATTAGGAGAGCTTTCTGAAAAAAATGGAGACAGAGCTTTCTGTGAAAGAGGTTGGAGAAGGAGAAGAACTGGAAGGCACAAGTCGAAACTGCAGGAACCAGGATAAGGATCCTAGAAGATGAGGTAAACAGACTGAAGCAAGTTACTAGGGCAATGACCAGAGACGACACAGTATATGAAGCTTAGAGGCCGAACAGGAAGGAAAGAGATATGAATTATGTTAAGGTCATATCAAACTGCCAAAAAGGGCCAAGGAGTGAAAGGGAAGAGCAGCTGGGTGCGGGTGGAGAGGGTGATAGGTCAAATGTAGAGGCACAACAATGCTACCAACACCAAATGGAAAAAAAATCAAGGGAGAAAATGATCATGTACAGACAGGAACCAGAGTCACAGAGGGAGAGGCAATGGGAGGAGGAAAGGGCAAAATCAGTTTTTTTTTTTTTTTTTTTTTTTTTACACAGGGTTTGACAAGGTTAAGGATCCCTAGCTTTATTGACAGCTATTTACAGGTTAAGGATCCCTAGCTTTATTGACAAGCTATTTACAGGTTAAGGATTCCTAACTTTATTGGCAAGCTAAGAGCTGTTACCTACATCAGCTCATTTGAAAGCATTTTTATTGTTATGAGACATACAAGTAGGGAACAGGATGAAGTTGGAGCCATCTGTGGGCCAGCATTTTCATTTGATCAACTGACTTTATCTCGTTGACATCATTATGCTGTACGAATGTGTTCCATACTCGAGTCATCCTGGGTATGTATGATCTCAGATGGAATGATGTTCTGGAGAAGGGTACAGCCAGAGTGAAGTTGCTGCTTTCTGCCCGTCTTGTGGCATAAAAGCTTGTTTCACGCTGTCCTCGAAGTGGATCCAAGTGTGGTATTTTGACAATATTGGCCTTGTACATAACAGTAAGGCCACCCACATCCCTCCTATGTTGAAGGCTCTGCTGAAATGACAGATCTATCCATGTTCATTCATGGGCTTCAGGAGAGAGAGGAAAGGACACACACTGAAAGACGGCAGGCAGAAAGAAAGGAGATTGAGAACATCATCATGGAAATAGGTAAAGAAGACATGGACGAGATTGTAAATTTTCAGAGAATAGGGGGGCACTTGAAGGGGAGAAAACTACTGATTAAGCTGATTCTCAGGACAAAACAGTGCGGAACAGGATCCTCCAAGAGAAACCACGGTTGAAATACTCGGAAAAGTACAAGAGGGTGTTCTTAAACAGAGACAGAACACAAACAGAACGACAGCAGCTGAGGGAGAGGACAAAAAAGCGAATGGAGCTAGGAAAGGAGACAAGGATCGAACCAGCAGAGGTCAATCAGAGCAGAACAGAGCAGCAAGGGCAAACACACACAGAACTATCCTCAGAACACCATCCCAACACAAACTACAATCCACACTCACAGCTTCCACCCAACACCCAACTTTAGAATCCCACAGTATGATACCAGGTCTCCCACCCTCACAAGTCCCCCAAACCACAGTGTTGGAAAGGAAACTGAAGTTATGGTACACAAACGCTGATTGAATAACAAATAAGTGGGAGGAGTGGCACAAAAGAGTCAAAGAGGCATCACCGGACATCATAGCTCTCACATGAACAAAGCTAACAGGTATTACTAACAGA
>NC_069468.1:11086649-11111649 GCF_026875155.1 Cherax quadricarinatus | reverse complement strand
CGCATAATGTGAGTATCACACTAATAGGAAAGCATTGTAAGCAGATATTATGGCAGCACGTGGACGCGTCTGGTATAAAACAGTGCATCCCAAGTGTTCACAATTGGGGTTGATAGTATGGCTCTCAGAAGCATCAAGTACTTTCTTATTTGATTCTTTACGGAGGCTAACCCATTGCTGGCAGGATGATAGGAATCAATGGTGGATTTAGAGATCTGTATAAAGTATCACTAAATATTTCAAGAACCTTCATTACTGAATTCAACGCTCCATTATCTGTCTACTAAGGACTTTGGGGTGGTCATGGCCTGTTCAGATAATGCGTTTTTAAACGCTTTAGCTACTGTACTCCTGCAGTCATATCTTGCAATAGAACTAGCTCACAATATCTGGTTAAATGGTCTACCATAACACACAGATGTTAGTTGCCTGGAGGAAAATTTAAAAATTAGTTAACAAATCAAGGGCAACTCTTTCCCACGTTCGCTAGTGGTTGGTTACACTTGGATTGGGTTATGGACCATTGACATCCTCTATGCTGCATACAGACACTACATTTCTCTACTCTACTCGGAAATGTCAGTTTCCATAGCGTGGCCCAAAAGTATTTCATTCTGCGCATTTTCCCATCACCGGAATCATCCATACCAGGGTAGTGCAACACCTGGTGCATCATGAACTAGCTGTATAGCTACGTTCACTAGTGACTGTGGAAATTTACTAACTGTACATCTCTTCTGCTTGGATACCCAACTCGGCTGTTCGATCTACAGTAATTCCTGCGCTCAGTAACAAGTCACTAATGGGTCGTGGGTGGCTTTTAACAGCAAGAACGAGATCTTCCTGGAGAAGGAATCGAATCAACACCAACCACATGGGATCTATCTTTGTGCAGTTCTTGACATCCTCGACAGTAAATGGAGGATCTGTCAGTAAATTGCTACAGTCTAACGTGTCGCACATAAAGGCATCTGCGACTACATTTGACTTGCCAGTGTAAATGTTCAAAAGTGGGAATCTATAACTGCTTGGATATTCAAGGACCATCTGGCTAACCTTCCAGTAGGCCTGTGTTGTTCAGAATAAAGGTATCATGGCGCATGATCTTGTCAAGACTCTGACAGGGTAACTGGTAAATGAAGTCACGAAGTGCTATAAAGACCACACGTGAAAAACACAGATTGGCTAAAGCTTCTTGCTCCTTACTATTATACGTTCAGCCTTCGATAAGAGACTCGGCTAGAGCAAATCAACTGCGTTGTACTTGCTATCAGTCTTCTGACTAGTACGGACCAATGCAATGGACTAGCATCGCGAGTTGTCAGATAGTAAGGGGCTTAGAAAAAATCCTGGATTTCAAAAATGGGAGCAGATGTTAGGCTGAGATTGCTATACAGAGTTGAATGGCTGTTTCTTGACGGAAGGTCAACTAAAAGAGCATCTTTTGTCTGGAAGCAACTCCAGTTTAGAGGAGCAGCGTTATGGAAGAAAAATAGATGAGAAAAAACAAATAAAGATCTAATAAAACCTGCATGCATAGTGTTCTTTGAAACCTCGGACTAAAGGATTCTTACGGCATCAGCGGTTTTGGGAGTTGAAAATATAGTACTGCTGAGTAACGTTACTTTGGTCAGTCGTAACCAGCGCTTCTAGTGATTGAGCTACTTGACGGCAAGAAACTGTAGATTTTCTGCTCTGAAAAATTGGCATTTTACGACAGTTTGATCTGTAACTCATTGACTTCAATCAAGCTTTCCGTAAGTACTGTATCAAGTCTTTTCAGATGGTGTGTCCACGTCCTTCGTACATGAACGATTACGTCGTCAAGTACAACCATAAGTGCTTACCTATCAGATAGTCAGACCAGCTAGCAGATACTAATGGTCAAGTTAGTCTAGAGATCCGTGATAGGAGACGATCGTAATACGCACACACAGCCAACGGTAGGAAATGATAATGACCTGAGGGGAGTGGAGAAAGCAGTTAAGCGTCTTGCTTTCCTGAGAGCAGAGGGTACTTAGCCTAAAACCCTTGGTGACCTAGAGCGAGAGGGTGTCGAGTAAGACTTGTAGACTCCGATATTGCGTAACAAGGTCACCTATGTACAGGTACGTGGGAAACATCAGGACGATGGTTTTCGCGTTTAACTTCCAAAGTCAATCACCGGCGCCAATTGCCATCCTTCTTAGGGAAAACACAGGATCAAGGGCGGCATTCCAGGGTGAATAGACTATGTGCAATAATCCCACACATTGAGCATTTGAATTGATCAGTTCCCTGCGACATCAACTTGGAAAAGAGGCATTCTCCTGTACGCAGGTATTGTAATAGGTCATAAAGTACTGTCCAGGTCTCGAAAAGTGGAATTACGATTTGGACACATATCTGTTCGTGTATACCCATTCTTCTCACGCCTGGTAAGCTGATCATACAGATCTTTACGGACGTATGTTCAACAAGTCCATCTAAACGCTTGCACGTCGAGTCTGGGAATGTCTGTAGGACAAAGTCTTTCTCCTCAACTGGTGAAACAGATTGATCCGGAGAAGTGGATGAAGGATCCTCCCCGGTAGAAAAAGCACCGACCACTGGTACATTTGCAACGTCATCCTGTGCGACTTGAACAGGGTAAGGATTGAAACTTAGGTCAACTAGGTTGGGTATTTGCTCTGAGGACGACACTGTGCGCGCCAAATGTTTAGCAAGGAGTAAATGGATCTTATCAGTCTCTTACAATGTGTCAAGGAAGGTTCAACAAATAAACCTTAGGACTTGCAGAATTCAGCGTCTCTCTAGACGTATCACCATCTGTGGAACTCTAGGATAACAACATACAGACCATCTATGAGAGCACTAGGCCCCAACAGCAGACGTCTTTCTGCAAACGGCATAGACAATCAACAAGAGATGGCATACTAGTTTCCAATAAATCGTATTCTGACAATGCATCCCCGTGGAGAAACTACTACTGCGAACAGCAGACATTGCAGCGATAGGCTGTGCACTCAAGGCCAGTCTGAGTCTTGTCCTCGGACAAGACTTGAGGCATCACGGAACACTATCCTGCAAGTCTGAAGGAAACTGTTGACACACTAATGGAGTGACAGATTAACGCAGTGGCGCTGTGACCGCGATTGGCGTATCGGGCTACCTTGGAAATGCATTGGCTATGTAAGGACTTAATGCAGTACATCATACTCTCAGCAGTATGACAGATTCTGATCCAAGCTGGAACCCCGAATGGAACATTAAGTCATCTAATTTGGGCATGCATTTCACATACTGGTCGAGCACAATGCGGACGAGTCACGCATGAAGCAAATCCCAGTAATGAAGTGTCACCACGGAAAGCAATCTGGTCGACAACAAGAAAAACAGCAGTAAAGTCATCTGCACTGGATAGTAAGGTGATGAAGTCCTGAGCCTTCGACTCGCAGAAAGAACAGCTACTCCACAAGGAAGGTTACAGTAGTGTGGGGGGGGTTCAACGAGGAGATACGTCTAAAACCGCTTCTCGTTAAACAAGCTAGACCTAATGATACTTAACTTGCGCACCATAGTCGCATGAACACTGAACGGGCGCATTATGGAGCAGAAGCTTGTACTTCATGGACCCCAAGTCGTTGCATTAGATCTCATAAGCATACAGGAAGTTGAGTCTCTATCCTCGGAGTAAAGCATTCTTGCTGTACGATTCATCCCACAAAGTCCTCTACGTCAGAAATGTGTGAAGCCACATCATCACAGCAGGGATTGTCATTCCTCGAGACTGCTTAAGCGCTTCAAAGGAAATGTGAACGGAGGATGGCATACTCTATATCACTTACCCGTCCACACATTGGCGTTTTGACTGGGCGTCTCTATTTCCCCCCGGCTATGGAAGAATGACCTGGTTCTGATTAACTGTGACCACGACTCCTGTTCCTCCTACTCCGAGGCTCTGGCGTGGAACGGGCATGGAAAGATCTATAGAACCGCGCGTATTGTAGAGCGCATTTGGCACTCTAGGATGTAACATCTGCCATGAATTCTATGATTGAGAAACAGTAGGAAGATCTGACTGGTACTCATCATCAGTACGACGCGTTCTTAGGGTAACTGCAACAATTACTATGCGAATATGGCCACGGAAACCACTAATTGTAGCAAATTATTTGACCTGGTGGGTTACTGTAACGAACTAAGGGTTGTTACGGGAATGATAGCCTTAACACATGCTTTGGATAGAGTGAGGCGTGAGTGGTAGATTGCGGTTGGGTAGGTGTTATGTAGTTGTAGTAGCTACAAACTAAAGAGTACAGATTGGACAATGGTGTTCTGGCAAATGACCAACGATAAGGGAAGATCTTTCCCTCGGGACACAATTTCGTACATGGATTAGAGTGCTTTAAGCGTCTCCATATTTAGGTACATCATAGCGGGGACTGGAATTGTACACATACTTAGATGTCGGTGGCATTAGCTTTTGTTTAACGACGTCCAAAGGCAGCTAATCTGGCAAACCCATCAGGTGCTGAGTATCACTATCGTTAAGATAATCTTGTAATTTCGCCTGCTTTGGGGGGGTAAGACTACAAGCATGCGGACTTTTGTTATGACAGCTGTGTAGAGCAAACGCTCTCTAATGACGTCTTCTGGTACTCGGGGCTGTGCAAACTAATATCTTTGTAGAACAACGAAGTAACGGATCGTTTCCGCACTGTTCAAGATAATTGCGAATTAACTGTTCATAAAATCTTGCACACCCTGGTCAGATCAATGGAACGTCGCTTGTCAATTTGAATTAATTTAACTACATTTGAGCAGCCTGAAGTAACGGCTAGACGAGCGTCCTTGTTCCGATACTTATTTAAAGTTACTCTTCGAGATAGGGGGACCATCAACTGAAGCGTCAGCTCTGGCTCTAACTGCAGTAAACCCAAGCCACGCCTTCGAAGGTTGTCTGGGTCAGCATTGAATAATGGCATATGCATCATACGGACACGATGAAGTTACACGCATGCCAGAAGTCTGGAGTATGCGCGATATCGTTAGATACGATTACTCCGAATTGGGCTGACACATTAATGGTTTGTACTACAGCAAGTGCTGAGGCATCGGGCATAGAAGAAAACTTAGAGACATGTTTGCCAAATGTAAAAAACTAGAATCTAGAGAACAAATAAAATGATAACGAGGAACACACAACACAGTGAACTTCAAATGGAAAAAATGCTTAACTAATCAGCCATAAGTAATTAAAAAATATGTACAAGTTACACAGTAAGCAAAGAACTCACACAAGAAAAAAAAAAATATGCAACTTAACAAACCAGAAAATCAAGAGAACTAGTACTTTGCATCAAACTGAATTGCTCAACTTTTAACTTTAAATTGAATACACACAGGCACAGTGAGATAGTCTTACTTTCAATGCAACAAGGACAATACACAATATAAGATAATAAAATACGGACTCAATAAACTTGTGCAAAAATTAAAACAAACCACAGGACAATTCTCTGAAATAAAAATTAAATATGACAGACAGAATAAAATACTATGCACAGAACAGAGCATAAAGAAACTGCACTGGTAAGAAACTGTCTGGCACCAACACTGTGCATAAAATTTTCTGCAGAAAAACCTTTAATAGCACACAATATAAGCACAAGAATCATTACGCGAAATGAGTCAGTGTGCAATAATTAAAATTATAAACACTACAAAGAAAAAGAAAATTATATCAAGGAATGAACCCTTTAAACTCTTAACTGCACTAAACAACAATTCAAAAGAACAATTTACTTTAAAAGGAGAACTTCAAAAATTGCACTAAGCTGAATTTGTTCAATAAAATATAAAAATGAATAGTGCTAAAACACACAACAAAAAGAAATACAACACTTACATTTGAAGCAGAGCACAAAACATCAACATAAACTTCATTACTAGAATTTTCTGAGCAATGAAACATGTCAGTTTTTTTAAAAAATTTTGTAAAACAGATTTCTGTCTGGAGCTTCTATTAATAAATGGCACTATTGTCTGTGGAAATAATATAGAATTAAACATACCATGGCCTTAATAAAATATGAACAGCAAGAATGTTTCGCGCGCACATCAGGGAATATCAATCAAAAACATACACAATTGCTTGTAGGAGCAATAAAAAAAAATGAACAGACAACACTGAGTTGTGATGCAGAATAGATGAGTGAAAATTTACTGAGTTAATTCACTGGAATTACTGCAAGTTAAAAACACAAGTATCTATACTGCTCATATGTATGCAAACCACACACCAAGGAAACACTAAGTACTTCACTTCAAGTGTGTATAAAAAGTAAACACAACACCAAAGAAATACATAATAATGCACGAAAATTAAACACTGGGGGGGGGGGGGGGGGGGGGGAATAAAGGAGAGTAAAAGAAATGATGCAATCAGTACATTATAAAACACTGAGTCTGATCAAGAGTCACTGAAATTCACTAAGAAAAAATTTCACTGGGAACACAAAGAAAGGTCTCAACACTCGCAAATGTCTCTAAAAAAATATTATAGCAGTACACTCTTAAAAATGAATAGAGAGATTGTTTTTACGTCTTGTTCTGTCTGTCCTCTGCACAGATATCGTAGAATTGTTGCGTCTTAAGCTCGGTCGGAGAGGACAACACATAGGAGCTTTTAAAGATGCGCGCCACTCTCTAGCTCTTGACCCCCATGTGGTCCTTAGTACGAACATATGGTGCTACAGAACCCTTGAGTCAAGCCCAAAACTACTGTATGAGGTAGGTGAGTGAGGCGCGGTTGCTCGACTGTAGTTGGTTTGTGGGTGATGGCTCGAGGCGAGGCTTCTGAGAACCGGCAATGGTGACGACACACGTGATACGTGAAGTGGGGGGCTGGGCTTATGGGGTGAACGTCCGTAAGTCCTCGACTGAGAAACACCCACACTGAATCGCCGCGTAGATAAGTCCGAAGCCGGCTGGCTTAACGCAGAAACTCCACGAAATACACAAAAACCACAAGGATGACAAGGAGCACTCAGAATGCTTGGAACTTGAATCACAAGCGATGAAGACTAGTCACGTGGCTTGCCTGAGTACTGGGGTAAGACACCTGGGTTAGTTGCTAGCTGGCTTATCTTAACCCTTCACACAGAATAGCTTGATAACTTCACACGATGAGCACAGCAGGGGTGGAAGCTGGCTTGGCAGGCAAAATAATTGGATGGAGTAGCTAGGCTGGACTGGCTCGGTGTACTGACTCCCCCACCACAGACTGGAAGCTGGCTTATTTTGCAAACTCGGGTCAACCCCTCGGGAGTAATGCAAAAGAAGATAACCACTAATATAAAGAGACTGACCAGTGAATAATGTAGAAGCTGGTAGAGTAGCTGGCTTGAGGTAGCTGGATGGGGTGAACCTCGGTAGGCCTACTGGTAACACGAAATGGCCGTCTTGCTGGTCGACAACTTTATCTCCAGAAATCGCTGTAATCGTCAGAATTACAGGCCCTCCGCTGTCACCATTTATCGTAAGGGTTCTTGAATGGAGATATCACAGGTTGAAAGTAGACACACTTGTAGGATGGTAGATATATTGTCAGACTGAGATGGGAGATGGAGCCACAGTTACCTAGCCTGTTTACGCCTAGACGGTCTGCCGCTGAGTGAGGGCGGGACAAAGGGATCACTGCCCATGTGTATGCCCATGACGTCACTCCAAGCCAAAGGCCTACGAGGGATCTCGTGTCTAAAGCACATGGAGGATACTAATATGCTATGCTATATAATACAGGGAATACAGGGATCAGCAACTATGCTGACATATGTGTGTGTATGTATGTGTGTGTGTATGTGTGAGTGTATGTGTGTGTATGTATGTGTGTATGTATGTGTGTGTGTCTATGTGTTGTGTATGTATGTGTGTGTGTGTATGTGTGTGTATGTGTGTGTATTGGTGTGTGTGTATGTCTGTGTATGTATGTGTGTGTGTATGTGTGTGTATGTGTGTGTATGTGTGTGTGTGTGTGTATGTGTGTGTATGTGTGTGTGTGTGTGTGTGTGTGTATGTATGTGTGTGTGTGTGTATCTGTGTGTGTGTATGTGTGTGTATCTGTGTGTTTGTATGTGGGTGTGTGAATGTGTGTGTGTGAAAGTGTGTATGAAAGTGTGTGGGGTGTGTATGTGTGCGTAGTTGTTTTGGTGTTTTTAAATGTGGTGTGGGGAAATGTTTTTTGTGTATGTGTAAGTGTGTATAGTTGTTTTATGTGTGTTGTATTTTGTGTAGGTATAAATTTGTGTGTGTATTTTTGGGTTTGTTGTTTAAAAATTGAATTTTTGGGAATTTTTAATTTTTTTTTTTTTTAAAAATTGATTTTATTAGGGTTGAATGATGAATGTTTGTTTAAAAATTTTGGTTATTCCCCGGGT
Source organism: Cherax quadricarinatus (assembly GCF_026875155.1). NCBI lineage: Eukaryota > Metazoa > Arthropoda > Malacostraca > Decapoda > Parastacidae > Cherax > Cherax quadricarinatus. The sequence continues at coordinate 11,103,229 of NC_069468.1, read as the reverse complement.
GTTATTTTTAAAAATGTTTTTTTGTGTATAATTTTTTTATAATTTTTTTTTAAAATTTCTTTTTGTGTGTGGTTTTTTGGTTGTGACCCCCTAATTTGACCCCCCCAAAATTTGGTTCGGGGGCGAGACCCCAGCCCCCCCCCATTTTCCCACTGATCGCAAACCAGGCCCTTTCCCTTCTCCCTGACCTTATGCTTTCCCTTGTCTTAAAACCCCGTAGGTTCCTCCCTCCACGAAAACACATGCTTTTCTTTTCCCTTTTTCCTAACGAAAAAAAAGACAAAAAGAAAAAACTTCCAAACCCTCCTTTGGGACTCTCTGATTTCTTCAGCACCAATTGTGACCCCTTTTTTCTGTGCCCCAAACCTGGAATAGATAAGGGGCCCCGGGGGGCCCAAATTTTATCAAATTCCACGCAGTTTTTTGTATGCCCTTTTATCACGGCCCCCCTGACCCCCCTGTCCTCCAGTGCGTCAGTCCGTTTTTCCCTAAACCCTTTTTCATCGTAGGACATTCCCCTGACCTTCGGAACTAGCCCCGGGTTGGGAAAAACCCTTTTTACTTTCTCTAAAAAACTTTTGGGGGCTTGACCAGGTGTGGGTTCCAAACTGGTGCCCCCTTTAAATCCCGTAAAGGGCCCGAGTACACAGTGTACCCGTGGCCCCCGAACGATTTTCCCTTAAATAAGGATCGGAACGCTATTCTCAGGTTTTTCCACGCCCATATGCTGGGAGCAGTTATCTGGTTGATGTTGCTTCCGGGACGTGCTCGGTGTTATACCCCCACCCCCAAAATTTTCCCCCCTTACGAGGTTTGCAGTCTTTTTCCACCTACCCATAAAACCCCTCTGCCGGGCTTCCTTGCCCTCCCCGATCTCATGACTTTTTCATTTTGGGGGGTTTAAAATTTGAAAGCCAGTTTTTTGGGGCCAGGGTCGAGGCCCCGTCCAGGTTTTCTTTTAAGGGCCTTCCTGATCCCAACTGATTTGAAAAATCCCCCATTAACTTCAAAAAACCCCTTCAAACAGGGACAAATTCTGATTCCCAATCCTTCCATTATTTTTCACTCATACCAAAAAAAGCGCTGGTCCAAAGGGCCGAACCCCCGTGGGCGCCCGCTCACACAGGTGCCCCCTGTGATACCTTTTCACGTAACATGACCGTTGTTGCCTCCCTGTCAGGATTCCTTATGTATTGCAGTGCCTTCCTTTTTTTAGCGCCTGAATTTCCCCCAGCTTCTGTACAACTCCCTTTAGGAACTGTTTTTGAAACCTTTTTGCAGTCCAAGAAGAAGCAGTCAAAAACCCCCCCTTTTTCTTTCGGGTCTTTCCCTTTTGTTACTTTAAAAAAACCCAGAAGGTTTGTGACAAACGATTACCTTCCATAAATCATACCCTGGGCGGGATTTGAACCCGCGGTTTAGAGATTTTCAAAACTCCAGACCGCGTTAAACATTTTGTGGACACTGTTTTTGCCATGCTAACCTTTCCCCAGGTTTTAGAAATACCCTATTGGACGAATCTTTAAATTTAAGCTAGCTGGCCCCTGACTTTCGCTACGTCCCTTTGGGGGTTTAGACTTTTTGACCGCGGGTTTAAACCCGCCCCTTGGGAAGGTTTTTTTGGAAGGGTTAAACGTTTTTTTTCCAAAAAAACCTTCTGGGGTTTTATGATTTAAAATAACAGAAGTAAACACGAAAGAGATGGGTGGGTTTTATTGCATCTTCTTGACGCAAGAAGGTCTTTGACACAGTTCCTCACGGGGGATTAAATTCAAACCCGTTTGGGAAAGGTTTTTTTTGGGAATCGTGTCCCTTACGATTTCGTGAGTCTTCTATAAATCCGTGGGTGGGTTTTGGCCCTTTATACTAATTTTTCCGTTCCAGGGGCTCCACCACTCCCTCCTGATAATTTTTCCCCCATTTAAATTTGCATACTAACACTTTAAAATGACACAGGTCTACAGTTTAGTGCCTCTTTTCTGTCCCCCCTTTTATTTAAAAAATGGGGAAATACAATTCCGTCCCTTCCCAACCCCCAGGGGAGTTGCCCCTTTCCAGGGATGTGTTGAAGATTGTGGTTAGGGGCACGTACAGCATCTCTGCTCACTCTCTAAGGACCCACGGGGAGATGTCCGGTCCCATTGCCTTTGAGGTATCAAGGTCACTGAGCAGCTTCTTCACCTCCTCCTCAGTTGTGTGTATGTCATCCAGCACTTGTTGGTATTTTCCTTGTTGGTGTCACCCTCTGTTCTGTCCTCCCAGAGGTCTTCCTGTCTCCACTGTGAATACTTCCTTAAAATCTCATGTGAGCTCCTCACATACCTCTTGATCTTTTCTTGTGAGTTCTCCACCTTCTTTCCTCAGCCTTATCACCTGGTCTTTGACTGTTGTCTTCCTCCTGCTATACAGCAGTTTCCGGTCAGACTTGACTTTCGATGCTATGTCGTTTTCGTATGTCGCTGGGCCTCCCTCCTTATCTGTGCGTACTGGTTTCTGGCTCTTAGACTAATCTCCTTATTTTTCTGGGTTCTTTGCCTTCTGTACTTTTACCATTCCCTGGTGCACTTTGTTTTTGCCTCCCTACACCTTTGGGTAAACCAAGGACTCACTCATCTCTTCCCATTATTTCTGTTGCCCTTGGGAACAAACCTTACCTCTGCCTCCTTGCATTTTGTTGTTACGTATTCCATCCTCTCGTTTACTGACTTTCCTACCAGTTCTCTGTCCTACTGAACCTCCTGCAGGAAGTTCCTCATACCTGTGTAGTCCCCCCTTTTATAGTTTGGCTTTTCCCATTCAATTCCTGTTACCCTCTCCACTTGTAACTCTGCTATAAATTCAAAACTCAGAACCACGTGATCACTAGCTCCAAAGTGTGTGTATGTGTGTGTGCGAGTGTGTACTCATCTATTTGTGGTTGCAGGGGTCGAAACATAGTTCCTGGCCCCACTGAACAGGCACCTGTAGTCAATACCTGACCGGGGGCATTGACCACCGAAACCCTCTCCAGGTATACTCCAGGTAAGTACCTACTTACTGCTGGGAGAACACCCAGGTACCTAGTTACTGCTAGGAGAACACCCAGGTACCTACTTACTGCTTGGAGAACACCCAGGTACCTATTTATTACCAGGAAAGCAGTCAGGTACCTATTTACTGTTAGAACACCCAGGTAACTATTTACTGCTATGAAAGCACCCAGGTATCTATTTATTTCTCAGAGAGCACCCACGTACTTATTTACTGCTAGACGAGTACGCTGGTACCTATTTACTGGTAGAAGAACACCAGGTACCTATTTACTGCTAGGAGAGCACCCAGTTATCTATTTACTGCTACGAGAGCACCCAGGTACCTACTTACTGCTAGGAGAACACCCAAGTACCTATACACCTCTAGAACACCAGTGTTCCTATTTAATGCTAGGAGAATACTCAGGTACCTACTTACTAGTTAAATAGGTACAAGAAACTCGTGAAGAGTCAGCGGAGTTTTATCAGATTTCTCCAAAACTAGCAGAGTTTTCTCCCTTTTAGAAAGATTGCCGAGGAGTCTGTAGAGTTCTCGCAAAGACTGAAGAGTCTTGGTCCTCTCAACTTGCCCTGACGGCTCTTATTGTCCGGCCAAACTTTCTCGTCCTCAACAATTAACAAATCTGTTCAGGTTAGACGAATTCAACTTGCTTGATGGAAGGAAGGTTTTGTGTTTTGGGATAGTTCCCACAGCTGGGATAGTTCCCACAGCTGGGATAGCTCCCACAGCTGGGATAGTTCCCACAGCTGGGATAGTTCCCACAGCTGGGATAGTTCCCACAGCTGGGATAGTATCCCACCTGGGATAGCTCCCACAGCTGGATAGTTTCCCACAGCTGGGATAGGTTTCCCCAGCTGGGATAGTTCCAACAGCTGGGATAGTTCCCACAGCTGGGATAGTTCCCACAGCTGGGATAGTTCCCACAGCTGGGATAGCTCCCACAGCTGGGATAGTTCCCACAGCTGGGATAGTTCCCACAGCTGGGATAGTTCCAACAGCTGGGATAGTTCCCACAGCTGGGATAGTTCCCACAGCTGGGATAGTTCCCACAGCTGGGATAGCTCCCACAGCTGGGATAGTTCCCACAGCTGGGATAGTTCCCACAGCTGGGATAGTTCCCACAGCTGGGATAGTTCCCACAGCTGGGATAGTTCCCACAGCTGGGATAGTTCCCATACCTGGGATAGTTCCCACACCTGGGATAGTTCCCATACCTGGGATAGTTCCCATACCTGGGATAGTTCTCATACCTGGGATAATTCCCATACCTGGAATACTTCCCATACCTGGGATAGTTCCCACACCTGGAATAGTTCCCATAACTGGGATAGTTCCCATACCTGGAATAGTTCCCATACCTGGGAAAGTTCGCACACCTGGGATAGTTCCCATACCTGGGATAATTCCCATACCTGGAATAGTTCCCATACATGGGATAGTTCCCACACCTGGAATAGCTCCCATACCTGGGATAGTTCCCGACACCCTGGGAATAGTTCCTTTTAAAAAACCTGGGACAGTTGTGGATCGCACACCTAGGAATATTCCCATACCTGGTATGAGTTCCATACCTGAAATAGTTCCCATACCTGGATAGTTCCCACACGCAAGATAGTCCCCTACCTGGATAGTTCCCACACCTGGAATAGTTCCCATACCTGGGATAGTTCCCATACCTGGAATAGTTCCTATACCTGGGATAGTTCCCATACCTGGAATAGTTCCCATACCTGGGATAGTTTCCACATCTGGAATAGTTCCCATACCTGGGATAGTTCCCACACCTGGAATAGTTCCCATACCTGGGATATTCGCAACACCTGGGATGTTCCCTACACCCCCACCGACACCGGACCGTGCCCACACCTGTCATCCTAGGTTCGATCAGTAACTTTGTACAAAGGTTCAACAAGTGGGTGGGTGGGAATTTTTGGTTTAGAGAAGGACTTGTCTAGTACGGGCCAGTAGGCTTCCTGCAGTGCTCCCCCCGTCGTCAGTTACTATAGAATAACTGATATTTCCTGGAGCCTCCAGCTATATTATCTCTCATTATATTTAATATTTACTTCAGTTCTGAAGGTTATTGTTGCCTGTAATGTTGCCTGTAATGTTGCCTGTAATGTTGCCTGTAATGTTGCCTGTAATGTTGCCTGTAATGTTGCCTGTAATGTTACCTGTAATGTTGCCTGTATTGTTGCCTGTAATGTTGCCTGTAATGTTGCCTGTATTGTTGCCTGTAATGTTTGCCCTGTAATGTTGCCGTAATGTTGCCTTAAGTTGCCTGTATTGTTGGCCTGTAATGTTTGCCTGTAATGTTTGCCTGTATTGTTGCCTGTATGTTGCCTGTAATGTTGCCTGTATGTTTGCCTTAATGTGCCTGTAATGTTGTCCTGTAATTTGCTCTGTAATGTTGCCTTTAATGTTGCCTGTAATGTTGTCCTGTAATGTTGCCTGTAATGTTTGCCTGTAATGTTGCCTGTAAGTTGCCTGTAATGTTTGCCTGTAATGTAGCCTGTAATGTTGACTGTAAGCTGCCTGTAATGTGCCTGTAATGATGCCCTGAAATGTTACATGTAATGTTGCCTTATAGTTGCCTGTAATGTTGCCCTGTAATGTAGCCTGTATTGTTGCCTGTAATGTTACTGAAATGTTGCCTGTATTGTTGCCTGTAATTGTTGCCTTAATGTTGCCTTATTGTTTGCCTGTAATGTTGCCTGTAATGTACCTGTAATGTTGCCTGTATTGTTCCTGTAATGTTGCATGTAAATGTTGCCTGAATTGTTGCCTGTAATGTTGCCTGTAATGTTGCCTGTTAATGTTGCATGTATTGTTTGCCTGTAATTGTTGCTGTAATGTTGCCTGTAAAGTTCACTGTAATGTGTCCTGGTAATGTTTCCTGTATTGTTGCCTGTAATGTTGCCTGGTTGTTGCTGTGTTGTTGCCCTGTAATGTGCCCTGTAATGTTTGCCTGAAATGTTGCCTGTAATGTTGCCTGTAATGTTGCCTGTATTGTTGCCTGTATTGTTGCCTGTAATGTTGCCTGTAATGTTGCCTGTAATGTTGCCTGTAATGTTGCCTGTATTGTTGCCTGTATTGTTGTCTGTAATGTTGCCTGTAATGTTGCCTGTATTGTTGCCTGTAATGTTGCCTGTAATGTTTGCCTGGTAATGTTGCCTGTATGTTGCCTGTAATGTTAGCCTGAAATGTTGCCTGTAATGTTGCCTGTATTGTTGCCTGTAATGTTGCCTGTAATGTTGCCTGTAATGTTGCCTGTATTGTTGCCTGTAATGTTGCCTGTAATGTTGCCTGTAATGTTGCCTGTAATGTTTTTAAAAAAATTTGTTACCTGTAATGTTTGCCTGTAATTGTTGCCTGTATGTATTGCCTGTATTGTGCTGTAATGTTGCCTTTAATGTTGCCTGTAATGTTGCCTGTAATGTTGCCTGTAATGTTGCCTGTAATGTTGCCTGTAATGTTGCCTGTAATGTTTAATGTTACCTGTAATGTTGCCTGTAATGTTGCCTGTAATGTTGCCTGTAATGCTGCCTGTAATGTTTAATGTTACCTGTAATGTTGCCTGTATTGTTGCCTGTAATGTTGCCTGTATTGTTGCCAGTAATGTTGCCTGTAATGTTGCCTGTAAAGTTCCTGTAATTGTTGCCAGTTAAATGCTGGCCTGTAATTTTAATGTTACCTGTAATGTTGCCTGTAATGTTGCCTGTAAATTGTTGCCTGTATGTTGCCTGAATGTTACCTTTAATGTTTGCCTTTAATGTTTACCTGTATTGTACTGCCTGAAAGTTGCCTGAAATGGTACCTGTAATGTTGCCTGAAATGTTGCCTTAAATGTTGCCCTTTATTGTTGCCTGTAATGTTGCTGTATTGTTTGTCCTGTATGTTGAGCCTGTACTGTGCCCTGTAATGTTGCCTGTAATGTTTGCCTTAATGTTTGCCCTGTAATGTTGCCTGTAATGTTTAACCTGTAATGTTGCCTGTACTGTTTGCCAGTAATGTAGCTCTGTAATGTTGCCTGTAATGTTGCCTGTATTTTGCCTGTGTGTGTTGCCTGTAATTGCCTGTAATGTTGCCTGTAATGTTTGCCTGTAATGATTGCCTGTAATGTTGCCTTGTATTGTTTGCCTGTAATGTTGCCTGTAATGTTGCCTGTATTGTTGCCTGTAATGTTGCCTGTAATGTTGCCTGTAATGTTGCCTGTATTGTTGCCTGTAATGTTGCCTAGTAATGTGCCTGTAATGTTGCCTGAATGTTGCCTGTAATGTTGCCTGTAATGTTTGCCTGTAATGTTGCCTGTAATGTTGCCTGTAATGTTTAATGTTACCTGTAATGTTGCCTGTAATGTTGCCTGTAATGTTGCCTGTAATGCTGCCTGTAATGTTGCCTGTATTGTTGCCTGTAATGTGCCCTGTAATAGTTTAACTGTAATGTTTGCCATTAATGTTGCCTGTAAATGTTAATGTTACCTGTAATGTTGCTACTGTATGTTGCCTGTAATGATTGCCTGTAATGCTGCTGAAATTTTTAATGTTACCTGTAAAGTTGCCTGTAATGTTGCTTATTGTTGCCTGTAATGTTGCCTGTATGTTGCCTGTAATGTACCTGAATGTTGCCTGAATGTTTGCCTGGTAATGTTGAAGTTACCTGTAATGTTTGCCTTTAATGTTTGCCTGTATAGTTGCCTGTAATGTTGCCGTAATGTTGCATGTAATGTTTTCCTGATGTTGCCTGTAATGTTGCCTGTCATGTTGCCTGGAATGTTTGCCTGAATTTTGCCTGTAATGTTTTTATGTTCCTGTAATGTTGCCTGTAATGTTGCCTGTAAGTTGCCTGTATTGCTGCCTGTAATGTTGCCTGTATTGTTGCCTGTAATGTTGCCTGTAATGTTACCTGTAATGTTGCCTGTAATGTTGCCTGTAATGTTTAATGTTACCTGTAATGTTGCCTGTAATGTTGCCTGTAATGTTGCCTGTAATGTTGCCTGTAATGTTGCCTGTAATGTTGCCTGTATTGTTGCCTGTAATGTTGCCTGTAATGTTGCCTGTAATGTTGCCTGTAATGTTGCCTGTAATGTTGCCTGTAATGTTGCCTGTATTGTTGCCTGTATTGTTGCCTGTAATGTTGCCTGTAATGTTGCCTGTATTGTTGCCTGTAATGTTGCCTGTAATGTTTAATGTTACCTGTAATGTGCCTGTAATGTTTGACTGTAATGTTGCCTGTTATAGTTGCCTTGTAATGTTTGCCTGTAAATGTTTTGCCTGTAATGTTGCCTGTAATTTGCCTGTATTGTTGCCTGTAATAGAAGCCTGTAATGTTGCCTGTATTGTTTGCCTGTAATGTTGCCAGTAATGTTTGCCTGTAAAGTTGGCCTGTAATTTGCTGTAATGTTGCCTGTAATGTTGCCTGTAATGTTGCCTGTAATGTTGCCTGTAATGTTTAATGTTACCTGTAATGTTGCCTGTATTGTTGCCTGTATTGTTGCCTGTAATGTTGCCTGTATTGTTGCCTGTATTGTTGCCTGTAATGTTTAATGTTGCCTGTAATGTTGCTGTTATTGTTGCCTGTAATGTTGCCTTAATGTTTAATGTTGCCTGTAATGTGCCTGTATTTGTTGCCTGTAATTGTTTGCCTGTAATGGTTCCCTGTATTGTTGCCTGTATTTGTTTGCCTGTAATGTTGCTGTAATGTTTAATGTTAACCTGTAAATGTTGCCCTGTAATGTTTGCCTGTAATGTTGCCTGTAATGTTGCCTGTAATGTTGCCTGTAATGTTGCCTGTATTGTTGCCTGTAATGTTGCCTGTAATGTTGCCTGTATTGTTGCCTGTAATGTTGCCTGTAATGTTGCCTGTAATGTTGCCTGTAAATGTTGCCCTGTATTGTTGCCTGTAATGTTGCCTGTAATGTTGCCTGTAATGTTGCCTGTAATGTTGCCTGTATTGTTGCCTGTAATGTTGCCTGTAATGTTGCCTGTAATGTTTAATGTTACCTGTAATGTGCCCGTGTAATGTTGCCGTAAAGTTGCCTGTAATTTGCCTGTTAATGTTGCCTGTAATGTAGCCTGTAATGTTGCCTGTAATGTTGCCTGTAATGTTTAATGTTACCTGTAATGTTGCCTGTAATGTTTAATGTTACCTGTAATGTTGCTTGTAATAACATTAGACGTGGCTGTTTTTGTGTCTTCAAAAGTTAAATTCTTGTAGGTGTTGGACTAGTTTTGTTGGGAACCTTAAGAGTCTTAACACACTTGATGACGCGTGAGTCCCTCGCTTGTAACTCACACGCAGTCATACGCCAGGTGTATCTTGTACAGTCATGAGTATTTTATTTCTAAAATTAGAGTGAAGGTTCGCTAGCCACTCACACGCACTCTTGTGCGTGTGTATGTGTGCGTGCGTGCGTGGTCCACGACTGTAAACACTGGGCCACCTACACACGCATGTGGAGACACTTCACTACTATCTCACTCTCATTCTCTCTCTCTTACTCTCTGTTCCGGTCATTCTTCAAGCCTTTCTCACCTTTACTCTCTTCAGTTTTCTCAATCATTCCCTCCTCCCTTCTTACTACTGTTCCTCGTTCTCTCTGTCACACTCCACACGCTGACAGTAACACCCTCACGTGTTAGTGAAGGTGGTAGTAGTAGTGGTGTTGGTGGTTGTTGTGGTGGTGGTGGTAGTGGTGGTGATGGTAGACGGTATTGGTGGTGGTGGTGGTGGTGGTGATGGTGGTATACGGCAGTGGTGGTGGTAATTGGTTGTGGTGACGTGATGGTAAGTGGTAGTAATGGTAGATGATGGTTGTGGAGATGGTTGGTGAGGGGGCATGAAGTAGTGGAAGTAGTGGTGGTGTGGTGGTGGCGGTGGTGGTGGAGGTGGTGGTGGCGGTGTGTGTGGTGGTGGCGCAGGAAAGTAGTGGTAGTGGTGGTGGTGACAACTGCCAGATCATCATTCTCAATTCCAATCAATCTACCTGCGACTGGAGAATGACCGCGTCCTTGAGAACAGCCAGTCACACTCCTTAGAACGTTATTACACACCTCGGAAGTCTTACGAAGGAACGTAGCCGCACCTTCGTAAAGAAGAGTCCAGCCGCTCACACCTCGTATCTTGTGTTCTAATATTACGAACATTACCGTCAGGCAGGAAGCGTCGCGACCAGCGGAAGGAATGCGTCTCTGGATCGCAACTTCCGTTCGGAACGTAAGACGTCACCATCAGTCTTATGAGAAGGAGTAAAGTCAACGATATTGAAAAGCCAGTGGTATTTATTCCATGCACAACACACACACAACCACCACAAACCACACACACACACACACACACACACACCACACACACACACCACACACACTGTTACAAAAACGCGATTCTAAAAGCTTAGAGATCTCCAGTGAATACTAGAAAGGACTGCCCTTCTAGCATCCAGCCTGTTACTGGGTTTTCGTAACAAGTAGTCGTCAGTATCCTGGTCCAATTATCCATTAGAATTCAGTATGATTCAATAGTGCTTCAGGATTACAACTGGTAGGCTACTAACTAGAGAAATTAAAATTTAATAAATTTATTGTAGATAAGTGCAAGGTTCTGAAGCTTGGGAGTGCCCATAACCCTAGTACTTATAAATTAAATGATGTAGAACTTAGCCATACAGATTGCGAAAAGGACTTGGGGGTTATGGTGAGCAGCAACCTTAAACCAAGACAGCAATGCCTAAGCGTACGTAATAAGGCAAATAGATTACTGGGATTTATATCAAGAAGTGTAAGCAACAGAAGTCCAGAGGTCATACTGCAGCTTTATACATCATTAGTAAGGCCTCACCTTGATTATGCAGCTCAGTTCTGGTCTCCGTATTACAAAATGGACATAAATTCGTTAGAAAACATTCAGCGTAGGATGACTAATTAATACATAGCATTAGAAATCTTCCTTATGAAGAAAGATTGAAGACTCTTAAGTTACATTCACTTGTTAGACGAAGAATGAGGGGAGACCTGATCGAAGTGTATAAGTGGAAGATGGGTATTAATAAAGGGATATTAATAAGGTCTTGAGGTTTGTCTCTCCAAGAGAGAACCCGCAGTAATGGATTTAAATTAGATAAGTTTAGATTTAGAAAGGACATAGGAAAGTATTGGTTTGGAAATAGGGTAGTTGATGAGTGGAACAGTCTACCTAGTTGGGTTATTGAGGCTAGGACTTTGGGTAGTTTCAAATCTAGGTTGGATAAGTACATGAGTGGGAAGGGTTGGATTTGAGTGGGACTTTCACATCAGAGCTTATTTCTTGGGTAGCATTGAAAATTGGGTTGGGTAAATGTTTTGTTAGTGGGATGAATTGTAAAGGACCTGCCTAGTATGGGCCAGCAGGCCTCCTGCAGTGTTCCTCCTTTCTTATGTTCTTATGTTCTTAAGTTGTCTAGGCGTATATTAAATTAAATTAAATTAAATTAATCACAATAATCAAAATAATATTAATCACTTCTCTCGTGTACAGTATTATTGTGCTGATAGCACATATCACATATTTATGTCTTAAGTACCGTCTGGTACAGTAGCATTTAATAATACAATATGCAAATAAGGTTAAGTGTATGTGTGTAAGTGCTCTAAGTAGTTTGCTATGTCTCAAGACTCGACTAGACTTAAACAAGTGACTGACAAAGTCCTCAAATAAACTTCTTGACCAACTGGCAATCAGAACAGCCAGCTTGAACAATAAAAAGAATGCTAAGCCCAATAGCAATATAACAAGCAACTGTGACACAATCAGGAACAAGGAGATAATATAACGACACTAAGTAGGGACCATCAGCAGATCCTCCACAAAAGTCACAAACTCCCATACTACTGAATCTAAGTTCAGCATAAGAAAATCCCAGACTGTGACAGTACACAGATACCAGTACAAGTTAGGTCAGAAGCTACAGCTCAGGACCTGAGTTGCTCAGAGTGTCTATGAGACACACAACCTCAGTACAACGTCGAAAATCACTAAGTCTCGACAGTGTTCTGTGAACAGAGTTCTACAGAACCTACAACAATAATAAGACAGAGACGATATTCCAACAAGAGCCAATAAGGGAGATTTAGGCACTTCTTGTCTAGAATATGTCCAACCACCAAGCAAGTCTAGACCAGACTGAATACATCAGGCGAGGTGAGAACACCCCCCCTCGATCACGTGATAGCTCCATGGACAGTTGCTGCCCAGCAACAACGAGAAGCCGGCAGACTAACGAGCCACAAGCGATAATTACAGTAGTTAGACAATCAAGCCTTAAACTATGAGCACATAATATGTTAAATCCTACCTAACAAAATTTAACTAAGTCAAATAATAATAATATAAAGCAATATATTCTCGATTTAGCTATTATCGCAAATATAAGCAATATAAAATTATATGAAAAGATAATATACATTATATATATATATATATATATATATATATATATATATATATTATATATATATATATATATATATATATATATATATATATATATATATATATATATATATATATATTTTATATATATATATATACATCATATACATTGTAACCCATTCAAGGGTTGCAACACACACACACACCACACACACACACACACACACACACACACACACACACACACACACACACACACACACACACACACACACACACACACACACACACACATACACACACACACACACGCACACACAAACTACAATATGCAAGGAAGCTGGATAGAGGTTTATACCCAAGGGTAAAAGAAATAACGAGAAGGCGAGGATGAGCCCTTGCTTCACACTCCAAGGTGCAGAGAGGCATAAACCAAGTGTGCTAGAGAATGGAAGAAGTATAGAAGGCAAAGGACCCAGAATAATAAGGAGAGTAGTCGAAGTGTCAGAAACGAATATGCACAAATAAGAAGCGAGGCCCAACGACAATATGAAAATGATGTAGTAGCGAAAGCCAAATCTGACCTGAAGCTGTTGTACAGCCACATCAGGAGGAAAACACCAGCCACAGAGGAGACACAAGAGACTCCAGAAAGAAGGAGAGGTGGGGTACACCATCAAGTGTTGGACACAAAACATACAACCAAGGAAGAAGTGAAGAGGCTGCTAATCGAGCTAGGTACCCCAAAGGCGATGGTGCCGGATAATATCTCTCCATGGGTCCTGAGAGAGGGAGCAGATGTGCTATGTGTACCACTAACAACAATATTCAACATATCTATCGAAACAGGGTGACTAACTGAGGTATGGAAGATATCAAATGTAGTCTCATTTTTTTAAAAATAAGACGGACACAAAACAATAAACTACAGACCAGTGTCACTGACATGAATAGTATGAAAGGTCATGCAGAAGATTATCAGGAGAAGAGTGGTGGAGCACCTGGAAAGGAATGAGCTTATCAACGACAACCAGTACGAGTTCAGGGACAGGAAATCCTGTGTCACGAATGTACTGGAGTTCTATGACAGGGTGACAGCAGTAAGACAAGAGACAGAGAGAAAGAGGGATGGGTTGATTGCGTTTTCTTGGACTGTAAGAAGGCTTTTGAGATAGTTCCACACAAGAGATTAGTGCATAAGCTAGAGGGCCAGGCAGGTATAACAAGGAAAGCACTGCAATGGATCAGGGAATAACTGTCGGGAAGACAACAGCGAGTCATGATACGTGACGAGTTGTCAGAGTGTGCGCCTGTGACAAGTGGGATTCCACAGGGGTCAGTCCTAGGACCGGTGCTGTTTCTGGTATATGTGAACGACATGACTGAAGGAATAGACTCAGAAGTGTCCCTGTTTGCATATGATGTGAAGTTGATGAGAAGAATTCAATGGGACGAGGACCAAGCAGAACTACAAAAGGATCTGGACAGGCTGGAAGCTTGGTCCAAAAACTGGCTCCTGGAGTTCAACCCCACCAAATGCAAAGCCATGACGATTGGGGAAGGGCAAAGTAGATCGCAGACGGAGTACAGTCTAAGGGGCCAGAGACTACAAACCTCACTCAAGGAAAAAGATCTTGGGGTGAGTATAACACCAGGCACATCTCCTGAAGCGCACATCAACCAAATAACTGCTGCAGCATATGGGCGCCTAGCAAACCTCAGAACAGCATTCCGACATCTTAATAAGGAATCATTCAGGACCCTGTACACCGTGCACGTTAGACCCACATTGGAGTATGCGGCACCAGTTTGGAGCCCACACCCAGCCAAGCACGTATGAAAATTAGAAATAGTGCAAAGGTTTGCAACAAGACTAGTCCCGGAGCTATGGGGTATGCCCTACGAGGAGACATAAAATACTGAGAGCAGTCGACAAGGTGGACAGAGACAAGATGTTCCAGAGATGGGACACAGCAACAAAAGGTTACAATTGGATGTTGAAGAATCAGATGAGTCACAGGGATGTTAGGAAGTATTTCTTCAGTCACAGAGTTGTCAGGAAGTGGAATAGTCTGGGAAGTGATGTGGTGGAGGCAGGATCCATACATAGCTTTAAGAAAAGGTATGATAAAGCTCATGGAGCAGGAAGAGTGACCTAGTAGCGACAGTGAAGAGGCGAGGCCAGGAGCTGTGAATCGACCCCTGCAATCACAACTAGGTGAGCACACACAACACACACACACACACACACACACACACACACACACACACACACACACACACACACACACACAGAAGAAGGCCTTCGACACAGTTCCTCACAAGAGGTTAATGCAAAAGCTAGAGGATCAGGCACACATAACAGGAAAGGCACTGCAATGGATCAGAGAATACCTGACAGGGAGGCAACAACGAGTCATGGTACGCGACGAGGTGTCAGAGTGAGCGCCTGTGACAAGCGGAGTTCCACAGGGGTCAGTCCTAGGACCTGTGCTGTTCTTGGGATATGTGAACGACATAATGGAAGGGACAGACTCAGAAGTGTCCTTGTTTGCAGATGATGCGAAGTTAATGAGAAGAATCAAATCGGATGAGGATCAGGCAGGACTACAAAGAGACCTGGACAGGCTACAAGCCTGGTCCAGCAACTGGCTCCTTGAATTTAACCCTGCCAAATGCAAAGTCATGAAGATTGGGGAAGGGCAAAGAAGACCGCAGACACAATATAGTTTAGATGGCCAAAGACTGCAAACCTCACTCAAGGAAAAAGATCTGGGGGTGAGTATAACACCGAGCATATCTCCTGAGGCGCACATCAATCAGATAACTGCAGCAGCATACGGGCGCCTGGCAAACCTACGGATAGCGTTCCGATACCTCAGTAAGGATTCGTTTAAGACTCTGTATACCATCTACGTCAGGCCCATACTGGAGTATGCAGCACCAGTTTGGAATCCACACCTAGTCAAGCACGTCAAGAAATTAGAGAAAGTGCAAAGGTTTGCAACAAGACTAGTCCCAGAGCTACGGGGATTGTCCTATGAAGAAAGGTTGAGGGAAATCGGCCTGACGACACTGGAGGCCAGGAGGGTCAGGGGAGACATGATAACGACATATAAAATACTGCGCGGAATAGACGAGGTGGACAAAGACGGGATGTTCCAGAGATGGGACACAGACACAAGAGGTCACAATTGGAAGTTGAAGACTCAGATGAATCAAAGGGATGTTAGGAAGTATTTCTTCAGTCATAGAGTAGTCAGGCCATGGAATAGCCTAGAAAGTGATGTGGTGGAGGCAGGAACCATACATAGTTTTAAGGCGAGGTATGATAGAGCTCATGGGGCAGGGAGAGAGAGGACCTAGTAGCAATCAGCGAAGAGGCGGGGCCAGGAGCTGTGACTCGACCCCTGCAACCACAAACAGGTGAGTACAAATAGGTGAGTACACATATACACACACATACACAAGAGGAGGAGAGTGCTACCGTTTCCAGCTTCCCGTTTATCACTGTTAAGGGTAAGAGACTATGAGCGCACTGTTTTTGCAGTGTCTTGTTCTGGAAACATTCTCCCTGTTGTCAACAGAGAAGCGGCCATTTTCTCCCTGTTGAAGCTTCATATTTTTCTTACTGTTGTTTTCACAGTTTTTTTAATAGTTGTTTGTTTTGTATTCACCTATTTGTGGTTGTATGGGGTCGTGTCACCGCTCCTGGACCTGCATCTTGCTTCACCTCTCTCTCCATCCATCTCTCTTTTACAACCTCCTCTGTGTACGTACATGAATACACACACATTTACACATAAATACATACATACATACATATATACACACGTACATACATACATACATACATACATACATACATACATACATACATACATACATACATACATACATACATATATACATACATACATACGTACATATATACACACGTACATACATACATACATACATACATACATACATACATGCATACATACATACGTACATACATACATACATATATACACACGTACATACATGCATACATACACACGTACATACATACACACATACATACATACATACATACACATATACATACATACATACATACATACATACATACATACATACATACATACATACATACATAC
>NC_069468.1:11076649-11081649 GCF_026875155.1 Cherax quadricarinatus | reverse complement strand
TGTGTGTGTATGTGTGTGTGTGTGTGTGTGTGTGTGTGTGTATGTGTGTGTGTGTGTGTGTGTGTGTGTGTGTGTGTGTGTGTGTGTGTTGTGTGTGTGTATGTGTGTGTGTGTGTGTGTGTGTGTGTGTGTGTGTATGTGTGTGTGTGTGTATGTGTTTGTGTGCGTGTGTGTGTGTATGTGTGTGTGTGTGTGTGTGTGATATTACTCACCAATCAGCCTCTAATTGGTATTATTAAACATCGACTGGCTAATCATCCTTGACTAATAGCGTCTAATGTATGTCTAATAACGTCTAATGTATGTCTAGTAACGTCTAATGTATGTCTAGTAACGTCTAATGTATGTCTAGTAACGTCTAATGTATGTCTAGTAACGTCTAATGTATGTCTAGTAACGTCTAATGTATGTCTAGTAACGTCTAATGTATGTCTAGTAACGTCTAATGTATGTCTAATAACGTCTAATGTATGTCTAGTAACGTCTAATGTATGTCTAGTAACGTCTAATGTATGTCTAGTAACGTCTAATCCCAATTTAATAATGTCTAATTATGTCTAGTAGCGATATAAATAAAAGATCTAGTTTAATTCTATTAACGTCTAGTTATGTCTAATAACATCTAATTATATCTAATAATGTCTAATAACGTCTAACATAAGTCTAATAACGTGTAATATAAGTTTAACAACGTCTAATATAATTTTATTAACGTCTAATTTAAGTCTATTTACGTTTTATTTAAGTCTGCTAGCATCTAATGAAAGTCTATTAACGTCTAACATAACTATAACGTCTAATCAAGGTCTACTTACGTCTAATATAAGTCTTCTAACGTCTAAGTTTACTAACACCTAATAACGTCTAAGTCTACTACCGTCTAATGACGTCTAATCTAATCTACTGGAGTTTACCTGGAGAGAGTTCCGGGGGTCAACGCCCCCGCGGCCCGGTCTGTGACCAGGCCTCATGGTGGATCAGAGCCTGATCAACCAGGCTGTTACTGCTGGCTGCACGTAATCCAACGTACGAGCCACAGCCCGGATGGTCAGGTACTGACTTTAGGTGCTTGTCCAGTGCCAGCTTGAAGACTGTCAGGGGTCTATTGGTAATCCCCCTTATGTATGCTGGGAGGCAGTTGAACAGTCTCGGGCCCCTGACACTTATTGTATTGTCTCTTAACGTGCTAGTGACACCCCTGCTTTTCATTGGGGGGATGTTGCATCGTCTGCCAAGTCTTTTGCTTTCGTTGTGAGTGATTTTCGTGTGCAAATTCGGTACTAGTCCCTCTAGGATTTTCCAGGTGTATATAATCATGTATCTCTCCCGCCTGCGTTCCAGGGAGTACAGGTTCAGGAACCTCAAGCGCTCCCAGTAATTGAGGTGTTTTATCTCCGTTATGCGCGCCGTGAAGGTTCTCTGTACATTTTCTAGGTCGGCAATTTCACCTGCCTTGAAAGGTGCTGTTAGTGTGCAGCAATATTCCAGCCTAGATAGAACAAGTGACCTGAAGAGTGTCATCATGGGCTTGGCCTCCCTAGTTTTGAAGGTTCTCATTATCCATCCTGTCATTTTTCTAGCAGCTGCGATTGATACAATGTTATGGACCTTGAAGGTGAGATCCTCCGACATGATCACTCCCAGGTCTTTGACGTTGGTGTTTCGCTCTATTTTGTGGCCAGAATTTGTTTTGTACGCTGATGAAGTTTTAATTTCCTCATGTTTACCATATCTGAGTAATTGAAATTTCTCATCGTTGAACTTCATATTGTTTTCTGCAGCCCATTGAAAGATTTGGTTGATGTCCGCCTGGAGCCTTGCAGTGTCTGCAATGGAAGACACTGTCATGCAGATTCGGGTGTCATCTGCAAAGGAAGACACGGTGCTGTGGCTGACATCCTTGTCTATGTCGGATATGAGGATGAGGAACAAGATGGGAGCGAGTACTGTGCCTTGCAGAACAGAGCTTTTCACCGTAGCCGCCTCACTAACGTGAAGTAGCGTCTGATAATGTCTAATCTAAATCTACTAACATCTGGTGACATCTAGTAACGTCTAACCTTAATCTATTAACTTCTAGTAACGTCTAATAACGTCTAATATAAGTCTATTAACGTCTAATATAAGCCTACTAACGTTTAATAACGTCTAATATAAGTCTCCTAACGTCTAATATAAGTCTATTAACGTTTAATAACGTCTAATATGTCTATTAACGTTTATATAAAGTTAATATAACCTCATTTCTAACATTTAATAAGTAATTAAATTGTCTACTAACGTTTAAATAACGTTATTAACTCTACTAACATTTAATAACGCTAATATAAGTCTACTAAGTAATATAAGTCTAATACGTCTAATACAGTCTACTAACGTCTAATTATATCTCTAAATTTTAATTTGGATTTAATAATTTTCGCTCTCCCCCAAAAATAGATTTTTTTTTTTTGGTTAGTGACAGGTGAATATTTGTATTATTGTCCACCTGTTTCTCTCTCTCTCTCTCTTCTCTATCTCTTCTCTTCACTCTCTCGTTAATCTCTCTCTCTCTCTCTTATTCTCTCTCTCTCTCATTCTCTCTCTCTCTCTTTCTCTCTCTTCTCTCTCCTCTCTCTTCTCTACTCTCTCTCTCTCTATATCTCCTACTCTTCTATCTCATCTTCTCTCTCTATCTACTCTCTCTCTACTCTCTATCTCTCTCTCTTCTTCATTCTCTTCTTCTTCTTCTCCCTCTCTTTCTTCCTTATTTTGTTTCTTCTTTCTTTGTATCTCACTAATTTATTGTCTTCGTCTTTGTTAATTCTTGTTAATTATCAATTTATACAGTTCGGATACTCGGAGATGTTTAATATGACCCTGGTGTGACCCTGGCTGTGACCCTGGCTGTTGACCCTGTTTGACCCTGGTGTACCCTGTGTGACCCTTGTGTGGCCCTGGTGTGCCTGGTGTGACCTGGTGTGACCCTGGTGTGACCCTGGTTTGACCCTGTGTGCCCTGGTGTGCCCTGGTGTGGCCCTGGTGTGACCCTGGTTGGCCTGTCGTTGGCCCTATGTGTGACCCTGGTGTGACCTGTGTGACCATGTTGTTGGACCCTGGGGTGACCCTGGTGTGGCCCTGGTGTGGCCCTGGTGTGACCCTGGTGTGACCCTGGTGTGACCCTGGTGTGACCCTGGTGTGGCCCTGGTGTGGCCCTGGTGTGGCCCTGGTGTGACCCTGGTGTGGCCCTGGTGTGACCCAGGTGTGGCCCAGGTGTGGCCCTGGTGTGGCCCTGGTGTGGCCCTGGTGTGGCCCTGGTGTGGCCCTGGTGTGGCCCTGGTGTGGACCCTGGTGTGACCCTGGTGTGACCCTGGTGTGCCCTGGTGTGCCCTGGTGTGACCCTGGTGTGACCCTGGTGTGGCCCTGGTGTGACCCTGGTGTGACTCTGGTGTGACCCTGGTGTGACCCTGGTGTGACCCTGGTGTGGCCCTGGTGTGGCCCTGGTGTGACCATGGTGTGGCCCTGGTGTGGCCCTGGTGTGGCCCTGGTGTGACCCTGGTGTGGCCCTGGTGTGACCCTGGTGTGACCCTGGTGTGACCCTGGTGTGACCCTGGTGTGGCCCTGGTGTGGCCCTGGTGTGACCCTGGTGTGACCCTGGTGTGGCCCTGGTGTGACCCTGGTGTGGCCCTGGTGTGGGCCTGGTGTGGCCCTGGTGTGACCCTGGTGTGTCTCTGGTGTGGTCCTGGTGTGGCCCTGGTGTGGCCCTGGTGTGGCCCTGGTGTGACCATGGTGTGTCTCTGGTGTGGCCCTGGTGTGGCCCTGGTGTGGCCCTGGTGTGGCCCTGGTGTGGTCCTGGTGTGGCCCTGGTGTGGCCCTGGTGTGGTCCTGGTGTGGTCCTGGTGTGGCCCTGGTGTGGCCCTGGTGTTGCCCTGGTGTGGCCCTGGTGTGGCCCTGGTGTGGCCCTGGTGTGGCCCTGGTGTGACTCTGGTGTGACCCTGGTGTGACCCTGGTGTGGTCGTGGTGTGACCCTGGTGTGACCCTGGTGTGGCCTTGGTGTGGCCCTGGTGTGGCCCTGGTGTGGTCCTGGTGTGGCTCTGATGTGGCCCTGGTGTGGCCCTGGTGTGGCCCTGGTGTGGCCCTGGTGTGGCCCTGGTGTGGCCCTGGGGTGGCCCTGGGGTGGTCCTGGTGTGACCCTGGTGTGGCCCTGGTGTGGCCCAGGTGTGGCTCTGGCGTGGCCCTTGTGTGACTGGTGTGGTCCTGGTGTGCTCTTGGTATGACTCTGGTGTGGCCCTGGTGTGGCCTTCATGTGACCCTGGTGTGACCCTGGTGTGATCCTGGCGTGGCCCTGGTGTGACCCTGGTGTGGCCCTGGTGTGACCCTGGTGTGACCCTGGTGTGGCCCTGGTGTGGCCCTGGTGTGGCCCTGGTGTGACCCTGGTGTTGCCTGGGTGTGGCCCTGGTGTGTGACCCTGGTGTGGCCCTGGTGTGGCCCTGGTGTGACCCTGGTGTGGCCCTGGTGTGACCCTGGTGTGGCCCTGGTGTGGCCCTGGTGTGGCCCTGGTGTGACCCTGGTTGTGACCTGGTGTTGTACCCTGGTGTGACCCTGGTGTGGTCCTGGTGTGACCCTGGTGTGGCCCTGGTGTGACCCTGGTGTGGCCCTGGTGTGGCCCTGGTGTGACCCTGGTGTGACCCTGGTGTGGCCCTGGTGTGACCCTGGTGTGGCCCTGGTGTGGGCCTGGTGTGACCCTGGTGTGGCCCTGGTGTGACCCTGGTGTGGCCCTGGTGTGGCCCTGGTGTGGGCCTGGTGTGACCCTGGTGGGGCTCTGGTGTGGCCCTGGTGTGGCCCTGGTGTGGCCCTGGTGTGGCCCTGGCGTTGTCCTGGCGTGGCCCTGGCGTGGCCCTGGTGTGACCCTGGTGTGACCCTGGTGTGACCCTGGTGTGGCCCTGGTGTGGCCCTGGTGTGGCCCTGGTGTGACCCTGGTGTGGCTCTGGTGTGGCCCTGGTGTGGCCCTGGTGTGGTCC
>NC_069468.1:11051649-11066649 GCF_026875155.1 Cherax quadricarinatus | reverse complement strand
GCCTGATTACCTGGTCCTTGACTATTGTCTTCCTCCTGATGTGGCTGTAGAGTTAGTTTCGGATCAGACTTGACTTTCAATGCTATGTCATTTTCATACTGACGCTTCACCTCCCTCCTTATCTGTGCATGCTCGTTTCTGGCTCGTCAATTAATCTCTTTATTCTCCTGAGTCCTTTGCCTTCTGTACTTTTTCCATTCTCTAGAGCACTTAGTTTTTGCCTCCCTGCACCTTCGGGTAAACCAAGGGCTTGTTCTGTCCTTCCCATTATTTCTGTTACCCTTGGGAACAAACCTTTCCTCTGCATCCTTGCATTTTGTTGTTACAAAGTCCATCATTTCGTTTACTGATTTTCCTACCAACTCCTGTTCCCACTGAACCTCCTGCAGGAAGTTCCTCATTCCTGTGTAGTCCCCCCTTTTATAGTTTAGCCTTTCCCTTTCTACTCCTGTTACCCTCTCCACTTTTAGCTCCACGATGTATTCAAAGCTCATAACTATGTGGTCACTAGCTCCAAGGGGCCTTTCATATGTGATGTGCTCAATGTCTGAGCTACTCATGGTGAACACGAGGTCCAGTCTTGCTGGTTCATCCTCCCCTCTCTCTCTGGTAGTGTCCCTAACACGTTGGTGCATGAGATTTGCCAGCACCACATCCATCATCTTGGCTTTCCATGTTTTGGGACCCCCATGTGGCTCTAGGTTGAGTGAGCCCCTCTTGCCACCTCAGCTAGTGTCCGCCATTGCTCTGTTGCACTCATCATATTCCTGTCTTGGCCTCCTGCAGTTCTGTGGTGGGTTATACATCACTGCAATGACTACCTTGCGTTCCCCTGACTGAACTGTGCCTACTATGTAATCCATTTCTCCAATCTCGTTCATACCTTCCATTTCTTGATAACCCCACTGGTTTTTTATTAGTAGTGCAACCCCTCCCCCCCCCCTGCTCCTTCTATTCTTCCTCAGGATCTGATATCTTGGTGGGAAGATTGCATCTGTTATTATCCCAGTGAGTTTTGTTTCTGTAACTGCTACGATGTCTGGGGACATCTCCTTGATTCTTTCATGCCACTCCTCACATTTATTCGTTATTCCATCTGCGTTCGTGTACCAAACCTTCAACTTCTTTTCAATAACTGTGGTCTGGGGAGAGCGGTGGGTTAGGGGGAGCAGGTGCCCTGGCAGGGGCCTATAGGGGGTTGGTGTGGGTGTGGGGTCTGTGGTGTGGGGTGTGGGGGCAGAGGGCCTATCTGGGATTTCAGTGGAAGTGGGGGTGGGGGTGAGGGGGATGGGGGAAGAGGGCCTATGGGGGGTTACAGTGGGGGAGGGGGTTGTGGTGAGGGGGATGGGGATAGAGGGTACAGTGTGTGGGTTGCTGTGGGTTACTGTGAGGGTGGGATTTGTGGTGAGGGGGATGGGGGGAGAGGGTACATTGTGTGGGTTACTGTGGGTTTCTGTGGGGGTGGGGTTTGAGCTGAGGGGGATGTGCAGGTTACTGAGGGTTACTGTGGGGGTGGGGTTTATGCAGAGGGGGATGTGTGGGTTACTGTGGGTTTCTGTGGGGGTGGAATTTGTGCTGAGGGGGATGGAGGCAGAAGGTACAGTGAGTGGGTTTTGGATTAGATCGTTTGATTGCTTTGGGATTGCCATGGTTGTGTTCCTTCTGTGGGTGGTACTGGAGGGGGTTGTGCTTTGTTCTTCCACGTGGGCCTGATTTCTCCTGCTCTCCACCTTCCTTGCCTCCCATTCCTCCTTGCGGCGTTGCACCCTCTTTTTCAGTGTCATCCTTTCTTCTTGTGTTCTGTCTCGGTCGAGGTACACACTCTGGAATGCCTGATTGTCCCTTAGGCGTGCTTTCTCCTGCAGGATCCGGTGTGTGTGTGTGTGTGTGTGTGTGTGTGTGTGTGTGTGTGTGTGTGTGTGTGTGTGTGTGTGTGTGTGTGTGTGTGTGTGTGTGTGTGTGTGTGTATGTGTGTGTGTGTGTGTGTCTTTCACATACATGAGAAACAGTGTGGGTCTTAACAGTGATCCTTGCAGATCCCCTCTTGTTACATGTTCCCATTATGACATATCTGGTACACTCACTCTTTACTTCCTTCCGACAAGGTACTCTTTGGTTCACTCTACTACATTCTCTGTTATTCCTGTCTGCATTTCAAGATTTTTTTTTCACCCATACTCTTGTGAGGTAGAGTATCAAATACCCTGTTACGCTCCAAGAACATGCAGTCCACTCACCCCCATCTCTCTCTCTCTCTTTTCTCTCTCTCTCTCTCTCTCTCTCTCTCTCTCTCTCTCTCTCTCTCTCTCTCTCTCTCTCTCTCTCTCTCTCTCTCTCTCTCTCTCTCTCTCTCTCTCTCTCTTCTGCCTTAGAGCTGTTACTTTCTGCATAGAGATACAACAACTTTGCCAGACGTCATTTGTCGTCTCTAAACGCAGGGTGTTCCGTTGCCTGGTGGCTAAAGCTCTCACTTCACACGGTGAGTGTCCGGGTTCGATTCCCGGTGAGAGTAGAAACATTGGGCTTCTTTCTTTATACCGGTTGTCTCCAACAGTAAAATGGGTACCTGGGTATTAGTCGACTGTTGTGGGTCGCATCCTGGGACAAAACTGACTTAATTTGTCCGATATGCTGTACATAACAAGCGGCTTTCCATATAGTAGTATGTCATTGATGTCAACTAGGACTGTATACCTTGTACATGTACTTGTAGAAATAAAGATATATTATTATTATTATTATTATTATTATTATTATTATTATTATTATTATTATTACTGTTTCTGTAAGTGCTCTACCACTCTCCTGATTATTCTCTACAATATCCTACATGGTTTGCATGTCAGGGACACTGGACAGTAGTTCAACATTTCTTGTCTGGCTCCTTTCGTAAAAGGACTACATTTGCTGTTTTCCAGACCTTTGGCAACTGTCCCGTATCCAGTGGCTCAAACATTGGCCTGGAGTTTCAAGACTAACTCGCCATGGGTTCTAACTCCACCTGTTCCGTGGTTTGACCTGCTGTATAATTTAACTAGTGGTTCATATAGGGCTTCCGCTCCTTCCCTCAGAATCCAACTCGATGCACTTTTCAGGCTCCATTGTTTTTCTTGTATCCAGCTCTCTTAAAAACTGTTTTTAGCCAGTTTTCTTGATGTATGTATTGTGTCCAGTGTTTGTGATGTCTCTCTCACTCACTCTCTGCTCTCACTCTTGTTCCTACTGTGACCAACTCTTGTTACAGTTCCATGTTGTTGTTGGTCACTTCTTCTGGTCCTCTTGGTCTTGTTCGTATTCTCCTTGTTCTTGTTCTTCTTGTTCTTGTTCTTCTTGTTCTTGTTCTTCCTGTTCTTCTTGTTCTTCTTGTCCTTGTTCTTTTTGTTCTCGTTCTTCTTGTTCTTGTTCTTCTTGTTCTTCCTCTTCTTGTCCTTTTTCTTTTTGTTCTTGTTCTTCTTGTTCTTGTTCTTCTTGTTCTTGTTCTTCTTGTCCTTTTTCTTTTTGTTCCTGTTCTTCTTGTTCTTCTTGTTCTTGTTCTTCTTTTCCTTTTTCTTTTTGTTCTTGTTCTTCTTGTTCTTGTTCTTCTTGTTCTTGTTCTTCTTGCTCTTGTTCCTCTTGTTCTTGTTCTTCTTGTTCTTGGTCTTGTTCTTCTTGCTCTTGTTCTTCTTGTTCTTGTTCTTCTTGTTCTTGTTCTTCTTGTTCTTGTTCTTCTTGTCCTTGTTCTTCTTGTTCTTGTTCTTCTTGTCCTTTTTCTTTTTGTTCTTGTTCTTCTTGTTCTTGTTCTTCTTGTTCTTGTTCTTCTTGTCCTTTTTCTTTTTGTTCTTGTTCTTCTTGTTCTTGTTCTTCTTGTTCTAGTTCTTCTTGTTCTTGTTCTTCTTGTTCTTGTTCTTGTTCTTCTTGTTCTTTTTGCTCTTGCTCTTGTTTTTTTGTTCTTGTTCTTCTTGTTCTTGTTCTTCTTGTTCTTGTTCTTCTTGTTCTTGTTCTTCTTATTCTTGTTCTTCTTGTTCTTGTTCTTCTTGTTCTTGTTCTTCTTGTCCTTTTTCTTTTTGTTCTTGTTCTTCTTGCTCTTGTTCTTCTTGTTCTTGTTCTTCTTGTTCTTGTTCTTCTTGTTCTTCTTGCTCTTGCTCTTGTTTTTTATTCTTGTTCTTCTTGTTCTTGTTCTTCTTGTTCTTGTTCTTCTTGTTCTTGTTCTTCTTGTTCTTGTTCTTCTTATTCTTGTTCTTCTTGTTCTTGTTCTTCTTGTTCTTGTTCTTCTTGTCCTTTTTCTTTTTGTTCTTGTTCTTCTTGTTCTTGTTCTTCTTGTTCTTGTTCTTCTTGTTCTTCTTGTTCTTGTTCTTCTTGTTCTTCTTGCTCTTGCTCTTGTTTTTTTGTTCTTGTTCTTCTTGTTCTTGTTCTTCTTGTTCTTGTTCTTCTTGTTCTTGTTCTTCTTATTCTTGTTCTTCTTGTTCCTATTGTTCTTCTTGTTCTTCTTGTTCTTATTGTTTTTGTTCTGCTTGTTCTTGTTCTTCTTGTTCTTGTTCTTCTTGTTCTTGTTCTTTTTGTTCTTGTTCTTTTTGTTCCTCTTGATCTTCTTGTTCTTATTCTTCTTGTTCTTGTTCTTCTTGCTCTTCTTGTTCTTGTTCTTATTGTTCTTGTTCTTCTTGTTCTTGCTCTTCTTGTTCTTCTTGTTCTTGTTCTTCTTCTTGTTCTTCTTGTTCTTGTTTTTTCTTGTTCTTTTTCTTCTTGTTCTTATTGTTCTTCTTGTTCTTGTTCTTCTTGTTCTTGTTCTTGTTCTTCTTGTTCTTGTTCTTCTTGTTCTTGTTCTTCTTGATCTTGTTCTTCTTGTTCTTGTTCTCCTTGTTCTTGTTCTTCTTGTTCTTGTTGTTCTTGTTCTTGTTTTTCTTGTTGTTCTTCTTCTTGTTCTTCTTGTTCTTCTTGTTCTTGTTCTTCTTGTTCTTCCTGTTCTTCTTGTTCTTGTTCTTCTTGTTCTTCATGTTCTTGTTCATCTCGTTCTTGCTCTTGTTCTTCTTGTTCTTGTTCTTCTTGGTTCTTGTTTTTCTTGTTCTTGTTCTTTTTCTTTTTGCTATTGTTCTTCTTGTTCTTCTTGTTCTTGTTCTTGGTCTTGTTCTTCTCGTTCTTGTTCTTGTTCTTCTTGTTCTTGTTCTTCTTGTTCTTTTTCTTTTTGCTCTTGTTCTTCTTGCTCTTGTTCTTGTTCTTCTTGTTCTTGTTCTTCTTGTTCTTGTTCATCTTGTTCTTCTTGTTCTTCTTGTTCTTGTTTTTTTTGTTCTCTTGTTCTTGTTCTTCTTGTTCTTGTTCTTCTTGTTCTTGTTTTTTTGTTCTTGTTTTTGTTCTTCTTGTTCTTGTTCTTCTTGTTCTTGTTCTTCGTGTTCTTGTTCTTCTTGTTCTTGTTCTTGTTCTTGTTCTTCTTTTTCTTATTCTTCTTGCTCTTGTTCTTCTTGTTCTTGTTCTTCTTGTTCTTGTTCTTCTTGTTCTTGTTCTTCTTGTTCTTGTTCTTGTTCTTGTTCTTCTTGTTATTATTCTTGTTCTTGTTCTTCTTGTTCTTGTTCTTCTTGTTCTTGTTCTTCTTGTTCTTGTTCTTGTTCTTCTTGTTATTATTCTTGTTCTTATTCTTCTTGTTCTTATTCTTCTTGTTCTTGTTCTTCTTGTTCTTATTCTTCTTGTTCTTGTTCTTCTTGCTCTTGTTCTTCTTGTTCTTGTTCTTCTTGTTCTTGTTCTTCTTGTTCTTGTTCTCTGCTTCCTTCTGTTGATCATCAATATCCTTCATCGACTCGTTCATTACCGTCAGTGTTTGACACATTTTATACACCGAGAATCATTGATGTTTCGCACACGTGTCCATGTATATGTTTACACCCGCCTTAATGAACGTGCAAAACGTGCCTTGAACGCCACACTTGCAACGTCTACGAACCTAATGGGACTGACTACCTCGCCCCTTCGTAGAGGTCTCAACACTTCTCGACTTTATGTTCTGAATTGAGCGAAATGTTGTATGTTTTGCTGCCTCTGTCTTGTTTCCTCACGGTCTTCAGGGTACAGTTTGGGACAATTTGTGGATTAGTTGCTTATTGTTCCAGCCACTGTGTTACCTAACAGTACATTGTTCCAGCCACTGTGTTACCTAGCGGTACATTGTTCCAGTCACGGTGTTAACTGTACATTGTTCCAGTCACTCTGTTATCTAACTGTACATTGTTCCAGCCATTGTGTTACCTAGCTGTACATTGTTCCAGTCACTGTGTTATCTAACTGTACATTGTTCCAGTCACTGTGTTATCTAACTGTACATTGTTCCAGTCACTGTGTTATCTAACTGTGCATTGTTCCAGCCACTGTGTTACCTAGCTGTACATTGTTCCAGTCACGTTGTTAACTGTACATTGTTCCAGTCACTGTGTTATCTAACTGTGCATTGTTCCAGCCACTGTGCTGTGGCCTACAATAGTTGTTGTCAATAGACCGGTGTTCGTCAAGCGTCATCACACGACACTGTAGTTCCCGATATCACACGAAAATCAACTCCACGATATTCGTTTTAATTGCTTTAATTTTCAATTATTATGTAACATTCTGAGAATGTTTTTTTCCCGTGAATATTTGCCAGTATTAATATCTGTGAATATAGAGATGTACACCTCTCCTGGTGTGTATATGCTGGTAGACACACACACACACACACACACACACACACACACACACACAAAACACACACACACACACACACACTCACACACACACACACACACACACACACACACACACACACACACACACACACACACACACACACACACACACACACACACACACACACACACTCACACATACACTCGACCCCTGCAACCACAATTAGGTGAGTACACACCTTGCAGACAACACAACGCACAAGAAAACATGTCGATTGATTGTGAAAAATGGAAATCACTTGGAAAAGGCCTGACCCGGCGCTGAACCAACACAAATTTCTCTGCTGTGAGTGATGGTATGTCACTCGTAGCGATTTACAACTTTTTAGAAAGTTTGGCAGGCAAATTTTTCCTGTACTGTTGATAAATTGGCGAGCAGTTTGATATTAAGGTACGATCTCAACTGAGGGATGAGTGATGTCTTTCATGTTTTTTGAAGGAAAACACACACACACACACACACACACGCACACACACACACACACACACACATACACACACACATACACCAAAGGAGTAGGGTGCACCAGCAAGTGTTGGACACAATGCACACAACCGAGGATTAGGTGAAAAAACTGCTAGAGGAACTAGATATCTTGAAGACGGTGGACCCAGATAACATCTATCTTTGGGTGCTAAGAGAGGGAACAGATGCACTGTGTGTGTGCCACTAACAACAATCTTTAGGAAATCTATTCAAAAAAGCAACTGCCTGAGGTGTGGAAAACAGCAAATGCAGTCCCGATTTTTAGACAGACAGACAAAACTAAACTACAGACCAGTGTCACTGATATGTATTGTAAGTAAAGTTATGGAGAAGATTATCAGGAGAAGAGTGGTGGAGCAACGGAATGGGTTCATACATGACAACCAGCACGGCTTCAGGGAAGGGAAATCCAGCATCATGAACGTATTGGAATTCTATGACAAGGTAACAGAAGACAGAAGAGAGAGGGATGGGTAGATTGCATGTTCTTGGACTGTAAGAAAGCTTTCGATACAGTATCACACAAGAGACTGATTGAAAAGCTAGAGGAACAGGCAGGAATAGGAGGGAAAGTACTGGAATGGATCAAGGAATACCTGACAGGAATGAAACAACGTGTGTGGTACGAGACGAAGTGTCAAAATGGGTGTTCCCCAAGGGTCAGTCCTAGTTCCAGTTTCTAGTATATGTGAAAAATATGACTGAAGGGATAGATTCAGAGGTGTCCCTGTTTGCAGACGTTGTGATGTTAATGAAGATAATACAAGTGGACGAGGATCAGGGAGTTTAACCCCAGCAAGTACAAAGTCGTGAAGTTTGGGAAGGACAAAGAAGACCACAGACGGAATACAGTCTAGAGGTCAAAGCCTCCAAAACTTATTAAAGGAAGAGGATCTTGGGGTGAGCATCATACTGAACACATCTCCTGAGGCACACATCAACCAAATAACTGCTGCAGCCTATGGGTGCCTGGCAAACCTGAGAATATGTTTCGACATCTAAGTAAGGAGTCATTCAAGATCCTGTACACCGTGTACGTCAGGTCCATATTGGAGTATCCAGCACCAGTGTGGTACTGCATACTTCACACCTGGTCAAGCACATAAAGAAATTAGAGAAATTGCAAAGGTTTGCAACAAGACTAGTCCCGGAGCTAATGGGTATGTCCTACGAGGAGATGTTAAGGGAAATCAACCTGACGATACTGGAGGACAGGAGGGGCAGGGGAGATATGATAACGACATCTAAAATACTGAGAGTAATTAACAAGGTGGATAGGGACAGAATGGAACAGATGAGACGCAGCAACAAGGGGTCATAACTGGAAATTGGAAACTCAGACGAGTCACAGGGATGTTAGGAAGTATTTTATCAGTCATAGAATTATAACAAAGATAGGAAGGCCAGACAGAGGGTGTTCCTCACAGGAGCTGGTGTTGGTGACATAGTCAGCTGGTTGGATAATATTGCGTCAGGTAGTGGGAATAAACCCATTATCTGTCATAGTGCTGGTGGAAATGACATCAGGAAGGGCAGGAGACAGGAGCTGCTCTATAAGTACAGATCAGCCATAGAAGTTGCCAGGTCTAAGGAAGGGATCCCAATTATATGTAGTATGTTGCCTAGAAGAGGAATGGGCAATGAATGGATGTCTAGGGCAGTTGGTATAAATTGCTGGCTAGACAGGTACTGCAAGGAACTTGCAACCCATTCATTGATAACTGGCAAATGTGATATATATGCAAGGGATGGGGTTCATCTCTCTGGGGCTGGAGTGGTTGCATTAGCCAGTTTAATTGAAGGGGTAATTGATGACTTGTCTAGGACTTTAAACTGATAGATTATAGAGGTATGGGTGTTTGTGGGGAAACAATCAAGCTGCAGTATTAGGGTTGAAAACAGCAGATATTACCAGGATACCTCAGGGATATGTTTAAAAGACAATATTCAAAATAAAATTGCTAGTAAAGGCAAAGCAACTGATCAACAAACAAAGAGAGACAGTAGAGGGCAACGAGTGACTAGCTCCCTTAAGGTTTACTATACAAATAGTAGGAGTCTAAGAAATAAGATAGATGAGCTAAGATTACTTGAAAGTGCAGGTAATATTGATATTATTGCTATAACAGAAAAATGCCTTCTGAATGCAACATGCAGGGATATAAACTATTCCACACTGATAGGGTCAACAGTAACGGTGGTGGAGTGGCGATGTATGTCAGAAATAATTTAATTTGTTGTGTTAGACATGATGTAAGATTAGAAACATCGGACACAGAATCTGTTTGGCTACAGTCTCTCGAGGGTCGTAACAAATTAACTTTGGGTGTGATATATAGGCCCCCAAACCTTGATAGAGAGTGCAGTAAGCTGTTATGGGACGAAATTCATAAGGCATCTAGATATGAAAATGTTGTGATAATGGGAGATTTTAACTTTAGACAGATTGATTGGAACAATATGATAGGAAATCTTGAGTCTAGTGACTTTCTTGATACTGTTCAAGACTGCTTTTTAAAACAGTTTGTGACAGAACCAACTAGAGGAAACAATCTGCTTGACTTGGTTCTTGCCAACAAAGAATCACTAATTAATAATCTTGTGGTCACAAATCACTTAGTTTCAATATATCATAGAATTACCCTGATAACTGCAATCAAATTCGCTGTCCCAGATTTTCGCTTGGCCGACTTCATGGATGAGATATTACCTGGGTGGGCTAAATTGGGATGACCTTACTATGTGTTAGGTAGGTAGGGTTGGTTGCCAATATGAGTGTTTCAGAACATAGTGCTGACTGCCCAGACGACTTTTACCCCGAGTAGGGAAATTAGATCTAACAAAAATGATCCCAAATGGATAAACAATAGATTGAAACATCTCACTGGTCAAAAGACAGGTATATATGTATAAGCGTGTCAAAAGAGGATGGGCAGTTAAGAAATCAATATATTCAATTAAAGAGAGAAATAAAAAACGGAATAAAAAAAGCAAAAGGCGATTATGAGGCTAAAGTCGCAAGGGATTCGAAGACTAACCCAAAAGGGCTCTTTCAGGTATACAGAAGTAAGATTAGGGACAAGATTGGCCCACTTAAGAGTAACTCTGGTCAGATCACTGACAGTGATAATGAAATTGTAAATTTTTCAATACTTGCTTCTTAGTTTTTACTCAGGAAGATACTAGCAAAATTCCAGAAATAATAGATTATGTAGAACAGGATGATAATAAACTATGTACAATTGCAGTAACTAGTGACACGGTCCTCAGACAAATAGAGAAACTAAAACCTAACAAATCCCCAGGTCCTGATGAACTGTTTGCAAGGGTGTTAAAGGAATGTAAAGAGGAACTTAGCATACCTTTGGCTAATATTTTTAACATATCACTACAAACTGGCATAGTGCCTGATAAGTGGAAAATGGCAAATGTAATACCTATTTACAAGGCAGGTGACAGGTCCTTAGCTTTGAACTATAGACCAATAAACCATAGTAGGTAAATTTATGGAATCATCTGCCGAAGCAATTCGTAGCCATCTTGACAGGCATAAATTGATTAATGAATCTCAACACGGTTTTACAAAGGGGCGTTCCTGTCTTACGAATTTACTAACTTTCTTCACTAAGGTGTTTGAGGAGGTAGATCATGGTAATGAATATGATATTGTGTATATGGACTTCAGTAAGGCTTTCGATAGAGTTTCACATCAGAGGCTATTGAGGAAACTTAAGGCACACGGAATAGGAGGAAAAAATTTTTCCTTGGCTGTGGCATGGTTGACGAATAGGCAGTAGAGAGTTTGCATAAATGGGGAGAACACAGAATGGGGACAAGTCACAAGCGGTGTTCCACAGGGGTCAGTGTTGGGCCCGTTGTTGTTCACAATCTATATAAACGATATAGGTCAGAGAAGTGGCAGATGCATTTTAATATAGACAAATACAAAGTTCTAAATGTTGGACAGGACAATAACCATGCCACATATAAACTAATAATGTAGATCCTAATATTATGGATTGCAAAAAGGATTTCGGAGTTCTGGTTAGCAATAATCTGAAACCAAGACAACAGTGTATTAGTGTTCGCAATAAAGCTAAGAGAATCCTTGGCTTCATATCAAGAAGTATAAATAATAGAAGTCCTCAGGTTGTTCTTCAACTCTGTATATCTTTGGTTAGATCTCATTTAGATTATGCTGCACAGTTTTGGTCACCATATTACAGAATGGATATAAATGCCCTGGAAAACGTACAAAGGAGGATGACAAAGTTGATCCCATGTATCAGAAAACAGGAATTAATAAAGGGGATGTAAACAGCGTGATAAAAATACATGTCTACCATAGACAGAATTCGCAGCAATAGTTTTAAATTGGAAAAAAATCAGATTCAGGAAGAATATAGGAAAGCACCGATTTGGTAATAGAGTTGTGGATGAGCGGAACAAACTCCCGAGTACCGTCATAGAAGCTAAGACGTTGTGTAGTTTTAAAAATTGGTTGGACAAATACATGAGTGGGTGTGGTAGGTGTGAATTGGACCTGTCTAGGTTGTGCTACTAGGTCAGATGACCTGACTAGGTCAGTTACGTCACTCCAATTCTCCCGCTGGGAGAATTGGAGCTGCCTCGCATAAGCCAGTAGGGAATATTTGTCAGGAAGATAGCAGCTAGTAATGGTACGTGGCGAGGTGTCAGAGTGGGCACCTGTGACCAGCGGGGTCCCACAGGGGTCAGTCCTAGGACCAGTGCTGTTTCTGGTATTTGTGAACGACATGACGGAAGGAATAAACTCTGAGGTGTCCCTGTTTGCAGATGACGTGAAGTTGATGAGAAGAGTTCATTCGATCGAAGACCAGGCAGAACTACAAAGGGATCTGGACAGGCTGCAGACCTGGTCCAGAAATTGGCTCCTGGAGTTCAATCCCACCAAGTGCAAAGTCATGAAGATTGGGGAAGGGCAAAGAAGACCGCAGACGGAGTACAGTCTAGGGGGCCAGAGACTACAAACCTCACTCAAGGAAAAAGATCTTGGGGTGAGTATAACACCAGGCACATCTCCTGAAGCGCACATCAACCAAATAACTGCTGCAGCATATGGGCGCCTAGCAAACCTCAGAACAGCATTCCGACATCTTAATAAGGAATCATTCAGGACCCTGTACACCGTGTACGTTAGGCCCATATTAGAGTATGCGGCACCAGTTTGGAACCCACACCTAGCCAAGCATGTAAAGAAACTAGAGAAAGTGCAAAGGTTTGCCACAAGACTAGTCCCAGAGCTAAGAAGTATGTCCTACGAGGAGAGGTTAAGGGAAATCAAACTGACGACACTGGAGGACAGGAGAGATAGGGGGGACATGATAACGAATTACAAAATACTGAGAGGAATTGACAAGGTGGACAAAGACAGGATGTTCCAGAGACTGGACACAGCAACAAGGGGACACAGTTGGAAGCTGAAGACACAGATGAATCACAGGGATGTTAGGAAGTATTTCTTCAGCCACAGAGTAGTCAGTAAGTGGAATAGTTTGGGAAGCGATGTAGTGGAGGCAGGATCCATACATAGCTTTAAGCAGAGGTATGATAAAGCTCATGGTTCAGGGAGAGTGACCTAGTAGCGATCAGTGAAGAGGCGGGGCCAGGAGCTCGGACTCGACCCCCGCAACCTCAACTAGGTGAGTACAACTAGGTGAGTACACACACACACACACAGCGACCAGATGGAAGTGTTGTGGTACAATCCCGACTCTATTAGCTGAAGCTCTGTACTCACCCCCAGAGTGAGTGTACTCACCCTCTGAGTGAGTGTATTCATACCCAGAGTGAGTGTTCTCACCCCAGAGTGAGTGTACTCACCCCCTGAGTGAGTGTATTCACACCCAGAGTGAGTATACTCACACCAGAGCGAATGTACTCACCCTAGAGTGAGTGTACTCACCCCAGAGTGCGATAACACCCCAGCCAGTAACCACCTGGCGGTCACGCTCTTTACCTTTCGCTCTCTCTCTCTCTCTCTCTCTCTCTCTCTCTCTCTCTCTCTCTCTCTCTCTCTCTCTCTCTCTCTCTCTCTCTCTCTATCTATCTATCTCTCTCTCTCTCTCTCTCTCTCTCTCTCTCTCTCTCTCTCTCTCTCTCTCTCTCTCTCTCTCTCTCGTAGTTCCTCCCAGTGAACAGCAGTTGGTTGGTGGTCCAGGACCTCTCTTCTGGCCGGCCCAACTTCCCATAATGGCACTCTTGCTGCACCATAACAAATCTTGTGTGATATAGTGCCGTCCGGCCCACCTGTGTCCAACACCTTGGTTCGGCACTGTTTCCTGTCGACTCCTGAAGCCAGGTCCCCAGACTGTTGTTAGTGGTTGGGGTCCCCAGACTGTTGTTAGTGGTTGGGGTCCCCAGACTGTTGTTAGTGGTTGGGGTCCCAAGACTGTTGTTAGTGGTTGGGGTCCCCAGACTGTTGTTAGTAGTTGGGGTCCACAGACTGTTGTTAGTGGTTGGGGTCCCCAGACTGTTGTTAGTGGTTGGGGTCCCCAGACTGTTGTTAGTGGTTGGGGTCCCCAGACTGTTGTTAGTGGTTGGGGTCCCCAGACTGTTGTTAGTGGTTGGGGTCCCCAGACTGTTGTTAGTGGTTGGGGTCTCCAGACTCTTGACAGTGGTTGGGGTCCCCCAGACTGTTGTTAGTGGTTGTGGTCCCCCAGACTGTTGTTAGTGATTGGAGTCCCACAGACTGTTGTTAGTGGTTGGGGTCCCAAAGACTGTTGTTAGTGGTTCGGGTCCCCAGACTGTTGTTAATGGTTGGGGTCCCCAGACTGTTATTAATGGTTGGGGTCCCCAGACTGTTGTTAGTGGTTGGGGCTCCCAGACTGTTGTTAGTGGTTGGGGTCCCCCAGACTGTTGTTAGTGGTTGGAGTCCCCCAGACTGTTGTTACTGGTTGGTACCCCAGACTGTTATTAGTGGTTGGGGTCCCCCAGACTGTTATTAGTTGTTGGGGTCCCCAGACTGTTGTTAGTGGTTGGGGTCCCCAGACTGTTGTTAGTGGTTGGGGTCCCCAGACTGTTGTTAGTGGTTGGGGTCCCAAGACTGTTGTTAGTGGTTGAGGTCCCCCAGACTGTTGTTAGTGGTTAGGGTCCCCCAGACTGCTGCTAGTGGTTAGGGTCCCCAGACTGTTGTTAGTGGTTGGGGTCCCCAGAGTGTTGTTAGTGGTTGGGGTCCCCAGACTGTTGTTAGTGGTTGGGGTCCCCAGACTGTTGTTAGTGGTTGGGGTCCCCAGACTGTTGTTAGTGGTTGGGGTCCCCAGACTGTTGTTAGTGGTTGGGGTCCCCCAGACTGTTGTTAGTGGTTAGGGTCCCCAAACTGTTGTTAGTGGATAGGGTCTCCAAACTGTTGTTAGTGGTTGGGGTCCCCCAGACTATTGTTAGTGGTTAGGGTCCCCCAGACTGTTGTTAGTTGTTGGGGTCCCCAGATTGTTGTTAGTGGTTGGGGTCCCCCAGACTGTTGTTAGTGGTTAGGGTACCCCAGACTGTTGTTAGTGGTTGGGGTTCCCCAGACTGTTGTTAGTGGTTAGGATCCCCCAGACTGTTTTTAGTGGTTGGGGTTCCCCAGACTGTTGTTAGTGGTTAGGGTCCCCCAGACTTTTGTTAGTGGTTGGGGTCCCCCAGACTGTTGTTAGTGGTTGGGGTCCCCCAGACTGTTGTTAGTGGTTGGGGTCCCCCAGACGTTTGCTAGTGGGTGGGGTCCCCAGACTGTTGTTAGTTTTTGGGGTCCCCAGACTCTTGTTAGTGGTTGGGGTCCCCAGACTGTTGTTACTGGTTGGGGTCCCCAGACTG
>NC_069468.1:11029149-11046649 GCF_026875155.1 Cherax quadricarinatus | reverse complement strand
TCTTCGCACAGCATTGATTATTTCCTGGTTCTCTGTGATGATTTCACACTTGGAGGGATTGAGGATGAGTCCCAAGTCTTCTCCCTGTGTTTTCACGAGTTCTAGGTCCCCTACCAGGGACTCTTCAGTACCTGCCAGAGTGCCATCATCCAGGTACCAGATATATATATATATATATATATATATATATATATATATATATATATATATATATATATATATATATATATTTATATGTATATTTATATAAGTTCACTGGATCATCGGAACACAGACACAGACACACACACACACACACACACACACACGCACACACACACACACACAGCATATGGGCGCCTGGCAAACCTGAGAACAGCATTCCGACACCTTAGTAAGGAATCATTCAAGACACTGTACACCGTGTATGTCAGGCCCATACTGGAGTATGCAGCACCTGTTTGGAACCCGCACTTGATAAAGCACGTCAAGAAACTAGAGAAAGTACAAAGGTTTGCAACAAGGTTAGTTCCAGAGCTAAGGGGAATGTCCTATGAAGAAAGATTAAGGGAAATCGGCCTGACGACACTGGAGGACAGGAGGGTCAGAGGAGACATGATAACGACATATAAATACTGCGTGGAATAGACAAGGTGGACAAAGACAGGATGTTCCAGGGAGGGGACACAGAAACAAGAGGCCACAATTGGAAGTTGAAGACACAAATGAGTCAGAGAGATAGTAGGAAATATTTCTTCAGTCATAGAGTTGTAAGGCCGTGGAATAGCCTAGAAAATGACGTAGTGGAGGCAGGAACCATACACAGTTTTAAGACGAGCTTTGATAAAGCTCATGGAGCGGGGAGAGAGAGGGCCCAGTAGCAACCGGTGAAGAGGCGGGGCCAGGAGCTAGGACTCGACCCCTGCAACCACAAATAGGTGAGTACAAATAGGTGAGTACACACACACACACACACACACAAAAAAAAAAAAAAAAAAAAAAAAAAAAGACACACACAAACACAGACACAGACAGTCTAGGGGGTCAGAGACTACAAACCTCACTCAAGGAAAAAGATCTTGGGGTGAGTATAACACCA
The DNA here is from genome assembly GCF_026875155.1 of Cherax quadricarinatus. Taxonomy (NCBI): domain Eukaryota; kingdom Metazoa; phylum Arthropoda; class Malacostraca; order Decapoda; family Parastacidae; genus Cherax; species Cherax quadricarinatus. The sequence goes on along the minus strand of NC_069468.1, from coordinate 11,045,571 downwards.
GGCACATCTCCTGAAGCGCACATCAACCAAATAACTGCTGCAGCATATGGGCGCCTAGCAAACCTCAGAACAGCATTCCGACATCTTAATAAGGAATCATTTAGGACCCTGTACACCGTGTATGTTAGGCCCATATTGGAGTATGCGGCACCAGTTTGGAACCCACACCTAGCCAAGCACGTGAAGAAACTAGAGAAAGTGCAAAGGTTTGCAACAAGACTAGTCCCAGAGCTAAGCGGTATGTCCTACGAGGAGAGGTTAAGGGAAATCAACCTGACGACACTGGAGGACAGGAGAGATAGGGGGGACATGATAACGACATACAAAATACTGAGAGGAATTGACGAGGTGGACAAAGACAGGATGTTCCAGAGATTGGACACAGTAACAAGGGGACACAGTTGGAAGTTGAAGACACAGATGAATCACAGGGATGTTAGGAGGTATTTCTTAAGCCACAGAGTAGTCAGTAAGTGGAACAGTTTGGGAAGCGATGTAGTGGAGGCAGGATCCATACATAGCTTTAAGCAGAGGTATGATAAAGCTCACGGTTCAGGGAGAGTGACCTAGTAGTGATCAGTGAAGAGGCGGGGCCAGGAGCTAGGACTCGACCCCCGCAACCTCAACTAGGTGAGTACAACTAGGTGAGTACACAGACACAGACACACACAGACAGACACAGACACACAGACACACACACACACAGACACACACACACAACACACACACACACACACACACACACACACACACACACACACACACACACACACACACACACACACACACACGAGGTATGTCCTACGAGGAGAGGTTAAGGAAAATCAAACTGACGACACTGGAGGACAGGAGAGATAGGGGGGACATGATAACGACATACAAAATACTGAGAGGAATTGGCAAGGTGGACAAAGACAGGATGTTCCAGAGATTGGACACAGCAACACGGGGACACAGTTGGAAGCTGAAGACACAGATGAATCACAGGGATGTTAGGAAGTATTTCTTCAGCCACGGAGTAGTCAGGAAGTGGAATAGTTTGGGAAGCGATGTAGTGGAGGCAGGATCCATACATAGCTTTAAGCAGAGGCACGATAAAGCTCATGGTTCAGGGAGAGTGACCTAGTAGCGACCAGTGAAGAGGCGGGGCCAGGAGCTTGGAATCGACTCCTGCAACCTCAACTAGGTGAGTACAACTAGGTGAGTACATACACACACACACACACACACACACACGGTAGATCAGGGCCTAGTCAACCAGGCTGTTATTGCTGGCCGCACGCAAGCTGATGTACGAACCACAGCCCAGTTGGTCAGGTACTGACTTCAGGTGCCTGTCCAGCGCCTTCTTGAAGACAGCCAGGGGTCTATTGGTAATTACCGTTTTGTATGCTGGGAGGCAGTTGAACAGTCTTGGGCCCCTGACACTTATTGTGTTGTCTCTCAATGTACTCGTGGCGCCCCTGCTTTTCATTGGGGGAATGTTGCATTTCCTGCCAAGTCTTTTGATTTCATAGGGAGTGACTTTGGTGTGTAGGTTTGGTACATTTGTTTTAAGAATTACAAGTTTGACTGTGATTATGGGTATTTAGGATTCTAGCATATTAATATAAGTTTATTTAGACACAGGTACACATAAGTACAATTATCACACACATATGTAAATTACTTAACATAACCCAAAAAAAGTCAAAGTGACTTTATTTCCAATGGAGTCTTCGTATTTTTTTCTTACAGCCTAGCTGCAAGTATTTAATAAATTTTCATTTAGGCTTAGGGTAAATAATAAATATATATACATATATATTTTTTGTTGCACTTGCCTTGATGTCAGACAGTTATGATGAATAATGTGGCGCCTGTAGAAGGAAGCTGTCCACACTCTTGAAAATTTCTATCTTCATTTTGGCAGTCATTTTTTATTTCTGTTTGTAATATTAACATATAAGGGCCATGTTAGGTTATAAAAGAATAGATAATGAATGTACTTTCCAACACCAACAGGGAGAACAAACACCAAAGTTTACATTGCAAAGTGATCAATGCTGAAAAAATAATAGATTGTAAGAATATTTTTTACGTAGTGGTTGAATAGTCAAAGTCAAAAATTTATCTCCACATGATACAATGTACAGAAATGTGTGATATTTGGTTGTGTATGCAGAGAGCTCATGGTTATGCCTCATCAACCAGCTGTTACTGCTGGCTGCACGCAAACCAACGTACGAGCCACAGCCCGGCTGGTCAGGTACCGACTTTAGGTGCTTGTCCAGTGCCAGCTTGAAGACTGCCAGGGGTCTGTTGGTAATCCCCCTTATGTGTGCTGGGAGGCAGTTGAACAGTCTCGGGCCCCTGACACTTATTGTATGGTCTCTTAACGTGCTAGTGACACCCCTGCTTTTCATTGGGGGGATGTTGCATCGTCTGCCAAGTCTTTTGCTTTCGTAGTGAGTGATTTTCGTGTGCAAGTTCGGTACTAGTCCCTCTAGGATTTTCCAGGTGTATATAATCATGTATCTCTCCCGCCTGCGTTCCAGGGAATACAGGTTTAGGAACCTCAAGCGCTCCCAGTAATTGAGGTGTTTTATCTCCGTTATGCGCGCCGTGAAGGTTCTCTGTACATTTTCTAGGTCAGCAATTTCACCTGTCTTGAAAGGTGCTGTTAGTGTGCAGCAATATTCCAGCCTAGATAGAACAAGTGACCTGAAGAGTGTCATCATGGTCTTGGCATCCCTAGTTTTGAAGGTTCTCATTATCCATCCTGTCATTTTTATAACACTTTTCTACTGAGCGACTAATAACTACTTTCTTCAGAGTACCTACTGAGTACTTACTGCTGGTCTTTGTATCTCATAATTCAAACCTTTATCTTTTTTTGTGGTGGGGCTGAGGGCGTCTCACTTTCCAGACGACGTTTGACAGATGTATCGGGGTCCGTGAGTCTGGAGGTGACAATTATGTCTAGGAATGCCAGTGTGTGGTATGCACATGTCCCACCGTCCTGTTCCATGTTAACAATGATCCCAAGTCTTCTGAAACAGGGGTTCATCTTGCGGTATTTTCTCATCAATTTCCGGGAGGTCACAGAATGAGCACCGTCATAGTACAGCAATGTCCCATCAAGGCAGGAATACACAGCAATACTGTGTTGTGTTCCTGTCAACCCTACAATTCGACCATGACCTTTGGGTAATGAAGGCTCCAGAAGGAGGTCATCATCCCAACACACTTGACATACTTTACCGAATGGACGAGGAGTGTTATTAACGATGTTCAAAGATATTATGTCCAGCCAATCCTCTGGTAGCCTCCATGATTAGTTTTTAAATTTTGCCACCGAAGTTGCTAGTTTATTGTGCAGCCCATATCCATCCTGTGGAAGGTAGTGCAAGACCATATGGATAGACAAAAGGCCCAGAAACTAGGTCTGGCACTAAAAACACCAAGAAGAAGATGATGATTCAGAAGTATTGGTAAATAACATCTGGCAAACATAACTGAACCATCAATATTCTCTCAAACAAAACCGTCTCATTTAACTCTGTTGTTCCTCCAACTTCCATACAAAACTAATTACTCACATTGTCTCATTATATTTCTACTGTAACTTAGTAAGTTCCTTTATCACCAACTTCTTTATTCAGTCATTATATTTCTACTGTAACTTAGTAAGTTCCTTTATCACCAACTTCTTTATTCAGTCATCCCACAAAACTGAAGATCAATGAATGAGTTTAAAATATTAAATCATATTTTTAAAAGTGTACTTCTTGTACATTATGTACCTTTTATTGTACATATAATTGTAGTTAAATGTTTTACAAGTCTTACTTAACTCAACATTATTGTACATATAATTGTAGTTAAATGTTGTACAAGTCTTACTTAACTCAACATTATTGTACATATAATTGTAGTTAAATGTTGTACAAGTCTTACTTAACTCAACATTATTGTACATATAACTGTAGTTAACTGTTGTACAAGTCTTACTTAACTCAACATTATTGTACATATAATTGTAGTTAACTGTTGTACAAGTCTTACTTAACTCAACATTATTGTACATATAATTGTAGTTAACTGTTGTACAAGTTTTACTTAACTCAACATTATTGTACATATAATTGTAGTTAACTGTTGTACAAGTCTTACTTAACTCAACATTATTGTACATATAATTGTAGTTAAATGTTGTACAAGTCTTACTTAACTCAACATTATTGTACATATAATTGTAGTTAACTGTTGTACAAGTCTTACTGAACTCAACATTATTGTACATATAATTGTAGTTAACTGTTGTACAAGTCTTACTTAACTCAACATTATTGTACATATAATTGTAGTTAACTGTTGTACAAGTCTTACTTAACTCAACATTATTGTACATATAATTGTAGTTAAATGTTGTACAAGTCTTACTTAACTCAACATTATTGTACATATAATTGTAGTTAAATGTTGTACAAGTCTTACTTAACTCAACATTATTGTACTTATAATTGTAGTTAACTGTTGTACAAGTTTTACTTAACTCAACATTATTGTACATATAATTGTAGTTAACTGTTGTACAAGTCTTACTTAACTCAACATTATTGTACATATAATTGTAGTTAAATGTTGTACAAGTCTTACTTAACTCAACATTATTGTACATATAATTGTAGTTAACTGTTGTACAAGTCTTACTGAACTCAACATTATTGTACATATAATTGTAGTTAACTGTTGTACAAGTTTTACTTAACTCAACATTATTGTACATATAATTGTAGTTAACTGTTGTACAAGTCTTACTTAACTCAACATTATTGTACATATAATTGTAGTTAAATGTTGTACAAGTCTTACTTAACTCAACATTATTGTACATATAATTGTAGTTAACTGTTGTACAAGTCTTACTTAACTCAACATTATTGTACATATAACTGTAGTTAACTGTTGTACAAGTCTTACTTAACTCAACATTATTGTACATATAATTGTAGTTAACTGTTGTACAAGTCTTACTGAACTCAACATTATTGTACATATAATTGTAGTTAACTGTTGTACAAGTCTTACTTAACTCAACATTATTGTACATATAATTGTAGTTAACTGTTGTACAAGTCTTACTTAACTCAACATTATTGTACATATAACTGTAGTTAACTGTTGTACAAGTCTTACTTAACTCAACATTATTGTACATATAATTGTAGTTAACTGTTGTACAAGTCTTACTTAACTCAACATTATTGTACATATAATTGTAGTTAACTGTTGTACAAGTCTTACTTAACTCAACATTATTGTACATATAATTGTAGTTAACTGTTGTACAAGTTTTACTTAACTCAACATTATTGTACATATAATTGTAGTTAACTGTTGTACAAGTCTTACTTAACTCAACATTATTGTACATATAATTGTAGTTAAATGTTGTACAAGTCTTACTTAACTCAACATTATTGTACATATAACTGTAGTTAACTGTTGTACAAGTCTTACTTAACTCAATATTATTGTACATATAATTGTAGTTAACTGTTGTACAAGTCTTACTTAACTCAACATTATTGTACATATAATTGTAGTTAACTGTTGTATAAGTCTTACTTAACTCAACATTATTGTACATATAATTGTAGTTAACTGTTGTACAAGTCTTACTTAACTCAACATTATTGTACATATAATTGTAGTTAACTGTTGTACAAGTCTTACTTAACTCAACATTATTGTACATATAATTGTAGTTAACTGTTGTACAAGTCTTACTTAACTCAACATTATTGTACATATAATTGTAGTTAACTGTTGTACAAGTCTTACTTAACTCAACATTATTGTACATATAATTGTAGTTAACTGTTGTACAAGTCTTACTTAACTCAACATTATTGTACATATAATTGTAGTTAAATGTTGTACAAGTCTTACTTAACTCAACATTATTGTACATATAATTGTAGTTAACTGTTGTACAAGTTTTACTTAACTCAACATTATTGTACATATAATTGTAGTTAACTGTTGTACAAGTTTTACTTAACTCAACATTATTGTACATATAATTGTAGTTAACTGTTGTACAAGTTTTACTTAACTCAACATTATTGTACATATAATTGTAGTTAACTGTTGTACAAGTCTTACTTAACTCAACATTATTGTACATATAACTGTAGTTAACTGTTGTACAAGTCTTACTTAACTCAATATTATTGTACATATAATTGTAGTTAACTGTTGTACAAGTTTTACTTAACTCAATATTATTGTACATATAATTGTAGTTAACTGTTGTACAAGTCTTACTTAACTCAACATTATTGTACATATAACTGTAGTTAACTGTTGTACAAGTCTTACTTAACTCAACATTATTGTACATATAATTGTAGTTAACTGTTGTACAAGTCTTACTTAACTCAACATTATTGTACATATAATTGTAGTTAACTGTTGTACAAGTCTTACTTAACTCAACATTATTGTACATATAACTGTAGTTAACTGTTGTACAAGTCTTACTTAACTCAACATTATTGTACATATAATTGTAGTTAAATGTTGTACAAGTCTTACTTAACTCAACATTATTGTACATATAACTGTAGTTAACTGTTGTACAAGTCTTACTTAACTCAACATTATTGTACATATAATTGTAGTTAACTGTTGTACAAGTCTTACTTAACTCAACATTATTGTACATATAACTGTAGTTAAATGTTGTACAAGTCTTACTTAACTCAACATTATTGTACATATAATTGTAGTTAACTGTTGTACAAGTCTTACTTAACTCAACATTATTGTACATATAATTGTAGTTAAATGTTGTACAAGTCTTACTTAACTCAACATTATTGTACATATAATTGTAGTTAACTGTTGTACAAGTCTTACTTAACTCAACATTATTGAATCACATTACAACATTAAGTCATATTTTTAAAAATTGTATCATTATTTATTAGCTATCTTTGTTATTTTGTATTTGTGTCTGAAATGTCCGGTGGGAGGGGGGAGGGGGGAGGGGTGTGGGGGGGGCACAACCCCCACCAGCCACCATGGTATTAAAAACCTTGGTGGATGAATGGAACAAGAATGTTGACACAATTCACTTTTTAATTGTATTTAAGGCAACTTTTTACATTTCACTTCCTCTGACATCTCATACTCCAATTAGTTATTTTAGTGTGTAAGCCGCCAGGTATCTGGCATAATATTTACCCAACTTAGAATATATCATACCCCTCTATCTTCCGTCTTAGAAAATAAATTCAGAGTCCCCTGAGGTGCTATAAATAGTTTAGATATTATGGTTTAGATATTAAATATTATTTCTACAAGTACATGTACAAGGTGTACAGATCATAGCTGACATCAGTAACATACTATTTTATAGAAAGTCACTTGTTATGCTGAGCATTTCCCGAAAATGGGGTTAGTTTTGTCCCGGGATGCGACCCACACCAGTCCACTAACATCCAGATGCCCATTTTAAACTGATGGGTGAAGAGGGACAGCAGGTATCTTATGGAAAAACGTCCTAATGTATTCCAGCCGTACCCGAGATTCCAACCCCGGACCTCAGTGTGTGAGGTGAATGCGTTGGCGATCGATCTTTGTACTTAATTTTTTTTGGGTGGAAATCTTGTGTGCCTTGCAACAACAGTCTTTTGTACAAGAATGAAGTATTCTGGAAACAAGTGGAACTGCGAGTACAAGTGTTATAATGCCTATATATATAAGTACAAGAGCTTTAGAAGAGTATTATAAATCGTATATATCATGTACCTAGATAAACGAGAACACGTGACCTTTGGAAGGATACTGCTGTTTGTGCTTCACGTACCTGTGTACGCGAAAGTGCAAGAACTTTTGAAGAGTATTAGTTCCGTCTCTCCTCCCTATGTACACTAGTGTTACATGTACCTAGGTACATGATACCTTGCTTGTTTATTTAGGTCAGTAACATAGAAAGGTATCGCAGTATATATTCATACTCGTGTTTCGTAGCTTCCTTAAAGACTAATATAAGAGAGAGCTATATTAGTGAGTCAGGTTAACAGTCAGATTAACTATAACCTTTGTATACCTCAGCTTCCTTAAATCTGCAAGACGTCAAGGATGTAGGAGGAGTCAAGAACTTCTAGGAGAACTTCAGGAGCGAGAAACAGCTTAGGAGACAGCAGTAGGAAGGGCAGTAGGGACGCCAGACACACACAACAAGCAGGAGCAACACACACCGACACTAACAAGCTCCTCACCCCTGAGAGACAATAACCAATCATAACTCTCTGACCGCGGGTTCAATCCCGCCCGTGGTATGGTTTAACCAATCATAACCTTGTGGTATTCAGGCTGAACCAATTATAATCCAGGAATACCTAACGAGGCAAACTGAGAACACAGACCTAACAAACCACAATTAGGTGAGTACAATTAGGTACACACACACACACACACACACACACACACATCTGTGTAGCTGTCTGTGACAGTCCTGTGAAGGGGAGGGTCAGGGAGAGTAGCTCAGGGGGAGGGGGCCCGGGGGAGGCATGGCTAGGGGGAGAGGGTTAGGGAGAAGGGGTTAGTTCACGCGAGGTGAGGAGGGACCAGTGTGTTGGGTTCTGTTGTTTTCCCGATTCAACTCCCTTACAGTGGGTTCCAGCTCCCTTATAATGGGCTCCAACTCCCTCATAATGGATTCCAGTTCCCCTATAATGGGTTCCAACTCCTTTATAATGGATTCCAATTCCCTTATAATGGGTTCCACCTCCCTTATAATGGGTTCCACCTCCCTTATAATGGGTTCCAACTCCCTTATAATGGATTCCAATTCCATTATAATGGGTCCCAACACCCTTATAATGGGTTCCACCTCCCTTATAATGGGTTCCTACTCCCTAAGAATGGGTTCCAACTCTCTTATAATGAGCTCCAACTTCCTAACAATGTGTTCCAACTCCCTAATATTGGGTTCCAACTACCTTAGAATTGATTCCAACGCTCTTACAATGGGTTTGAAACCCACTGTATGGAAGACCAGAAACTCCGTTTACATCACTGGTCAGGATAATTTTAGCTGATGATCATGTTATCGTAGATCAGTCATGCTGTCATGGATCATTTATGCTTTCGTGGATCATTCATGCTGTTGTGGATCATTTATGCTTTCGTGGATCATTCATGCTGTTGTGGATCATTTATGCTGTCGTGGATAATTCATGCTATCGTGGATCATTTATGCTGTCGTGGATAATTCATGCTATCGTGGATCATTTATGCTGTCGTGGATAATTCATGTTGTCGTGGATCATTTATGCTGTCGTGGATAATTCATGCTATCGTGGATCATTTATGCTGTCGTGGATAATTCATGTTGTCGTGGATCATTTATGCTGTCGTGGATAATTCATGCTATCGTGGATCATTTATGCTGTCGTGGATAATTCATGTTGTCGCGGATCATTTATGCTGTCATGGATAATTCATGCTATCGTGGATCATTTATGCTGTCGTGGATAATTCATGCTATCGTGGATCATTTATGCTGTCGTGGATAATTCATGCTATCGTGGATCATTTATGCTGTCGTGGATAATTCATGCTATCGTGGATCATTTATGCTGTCGTGGATAATTCATGCTATCGTGGATCATTTATGCTGTCGTGGATAATTCATGCTGTCGTGGATCATTTATGCTGTCGTGGATAATTCATGCTGTCGTGGATCAGTCATGTTGTCACGGATCATACATACTGACGGGCTGGTCACCTAAAGCGACCTTCTACTGCATCCAGTGCGTTGTATCTCACCTGGATTCGACTGCAGAAGCTTGGTGGAAGGGCGAAACGTTCCCTCAGTAAATATACCCAGGTGTAGCATATATATATGTCTTATTCCTGATGTTCCTACTGGTACCATAGATGTTGTGGTAGCAGTAGAAAGGTAGGTGTTGTGGCGGCAGTAGGAAGACAGGTGTTGTGGCGCCAGTAGGAAGGCAGGTGCTGTGGAACCAGTACGAAGACAGGTGTTGTGGTATCAGTAGGAAGACAGGTGTTGTGGCGTCAGTAGGAAGACAGGTGTTGTGGCGCCAGTAGGAAGGCAGGTGCTGTGGAACCAGTAGGAAGACAGGTGTTGTGGTATCAGTAGGAAGACAGGTGTTGTGGAACTAGTAGGAAGACAGATGTTGTGTTACCAGTAGGAAGACAGGTGTTGTGGAACTAGTAGGAAGACAGGTGTTGTGGTACCAGTAGGAAGACAGGTGTTGTGGAACTAGTAGGAAGACAGGTGTTGTGGAACTAGTAGGAAGACAGGTGTTGTGGTACCAGTAGGAAGACAGGTGTTGTGGTACCAGTAGGAAGACAGGTGTTGTGGTACTAGTAGGAAGACAGGTGTTGTGGCGCCAGTAGGAAGACAGGTGTTGTGGTACCAGTAGGAAGACAGGTGTTGTGGCGCCAGTAGGAAGACAGGTGTTGTGGTACCAGTAGGAAGACAGGTGTTGTGGTACCAGTAGGAAGACAGGTGTTGTGGCGCCAGTAGGAAGACAGGTGTTGTGGTACCAGTAGGAAGACATGTGTTGTGGTACCAGTAGGAAGACAGGTGTTGTGGTACTAGTAGGAAGACAGGTGTTGTGGCGCCAGTAGGAAGACAGGTGTTGTGGTACCAGTAGGAAGACAGGTGCTGTGGTACCAGTAGGAAGACAGGTGCTGTAGTACCAGTAGGAATACAGGTGCTGTAGTACCAGTAAGAAGACATGTGCTGTAGTACCAGTAGGAATAAAGGTGCTGTAGTACCAGTAGGAATACAGGTGCTGTAGTACCAGTAGGAATACAGGTGCTGTAGTACCAGTAGGAATACAGGTGCTGTAGTACCAGTAGGAATACAGGCGCTGTAGTACCAGTAAGAAGACAGGTGCTACTGTTAGTGGCTGTCAGGAAGAGGTTACCAGCCGCGGATATAAGACAGCCATAGACTGACGCATCGTACTTCCTACCAGGCTCACGACAGACAGACAAAGAGACAGACAGACAAAGGGGCAGACAGACAGACAGACAGACAGACAGACAGACAGACAGACAGACAAACAAACAGACAGACAGACGTTCTGTCCTCACCCATCAGAGCGAGGAGTCAAAAATAGGAACATAGCGATTTTGAATATTTCTCTCTGACTCTGTCTCTGTCTGTCTGTCTGTCTCTCTCTCTCTCTCTCTCTCTCTCTCTCTCTCTCTCTCTCTCTCTCTCTCTCTCTCTTCCATCAATCTTTCTCTCTTTCAATACATATATTTTTATCATACCTACATTTTTCTCTTCAGTTTAGTCTGTCTTTTTTTACTTTTTCGATGCCACCTGGGCTCAAAAAGGGGGTCTGCGCCCCCTTGCTGCCGTACGAGGGGTCTGCGCCCCCTTACTGCCATACGAGGGGGTCTGCGCCCTCTTACTACAGTACGAGGGGGTCTGCACCCCGTGTACTGCCCAACCAGGAGGTCTGCGTCCCCTTATTGCTCTACCATGGATCTTCACTCCCCTTACTGCTCTACCAGGGATCTTCACTCCCCTTATTGCTCTACCAGGGATCTTCACTCCCCTTATTGCTCTACCAGGGATCTTCACTCCCCTTATTGCTCTACCAGGGATCTTCACTCCCCTTATTGCTCTACCAGGGATCTTTACTCCCCTTATTGCTCTACCAGGGATCTTCACTCCCCTTATTGCTCTACCAGGGATCTTTACTCCCCTTATTGCTCTACCAGGGATCTTCACTCCCCTTATTGCTCTACCAGGGATCTTCACTCCCCTTATTGCTCTACCAGGGATCTTCACTCCCCTTATTGCTCTACCAGGGATCTTTACTCCCTTATTGCTCTACCAGGGATCTTCACTCCCCTTATTGCTCTACCAGGGATCTTTACTCCCCTTATTGCTCTACCAGGGATCTTTACTCCCTTATTGCTCTACCAGGGATCTTCACTCCCCTTATTGCTCTACCAGGGATCTTCACTCCCCTTATTGCTCTACCAGGGATCTTCACTCCCCTTATTGCTCTACCAGGGATCTTTACTCCCCTTATTGCTCTACCAGGGATCTTCACTCCCCTTATTGCTCTACCAGGGATCTTCACTCCCCTTATTGCTCTACCAGGGATCTTTACTCCCCTTATTGCTCTACCAGGGATCTTCACTCCCCTTATTGCTCTACCAGGGATCTTCACTCCCCTTATTGCTCTACCAGGGATCTTCACTCCCTTATTGCTCTACCAGGGATCTTCACTCCCCTTATTGCTCTACCAGGGATCTTCACTCCCCTTATTGCTCTACCAGGGATCTTCACTCCCCTTATTGCTCTACCAGGGGATCTTCACTCCCCTTATTGCTCTACCAGGGATCTTCACTCCCCTTATTGCTCTACCAGGGATCTTCACTCCCCTTATTGCTCTACCAGGGATCTTCACTCCCCTTATTGCTCTACCAGGGGATCTTCACTCCCCTTATTGCTCTACCAGGGATCTTCACTCCCCTTATTGCTCTACCAGGGATCTTCACTCCCCTTATTGCTCTACCAGGGGATCTTCACTCCCCTTATTGCTCTACCAGGGATCTTCACTCCCCTTATTGCTCTACCAGGGATCTTCACTCCCTTATTGCTCTACCAGGGATCTTCACTCCCCTTATTGCTCTACCAGGGATCTTTACTCCCCTTATTGCTCTACCAGGGATCTTCACTCCCCTTATTGCTCTACCAGGGATCTTCACTCCCCTTATTGCTCTACCAGGGATCTTCACTCCCCTTATTGCTCTACCAGGGAACTTCACTCCCCTTATTGCTCTACCAGGGATCTTCACTCCCCTTATTGCTCTACCAGGGATCTTCACTCCCCTTATTGCTCTACCAGGGGATCTTCACTCCCCTTATTGCTCTACCAGGGATCTTCACTCCCCTTATTGCTCTACCAGGGGATCTTCACTCCCCTTATTGCTCTACCAGGGATCTTCACTCCCCTTATTGCTCTACCAGGGATCTTCACTCCCCTTATTGCTCTACCAGGGATCTTCACTCCCCTTATTGCTCTACCAGGGGATCTTCACTCCCCTTATTGCTCTACCAGGGATCTTCACTCCCCTTATTGCTCTACCAGGGATCTTCACTCCCCTTATTGCTCTACCAGGGATCTTCACTCCCCTTATTGCTCTACCAGGGATCTTCACTCCCCTTATTGCTCTACCAGGGATCTTCACTCCCCTTATTGCTCTACCAGGGATCTTCACTCCCCTTATTGCTCTACCAGGGATCTTCACTCCCCTTATTGCTCTACCAGGGATCTTCACTCCCCTTATTGCTCTACCAGGGATCTTCACTCCCCTTATTGCTCTACCAGGGGATCTTCACTCCCCTTATTGCTCTACCAGGGATCTTCACTCCCCTTATTGCTCTACCAGGGATCTTCACTCCCCTTATTGCTCTACCAGGGATCTTCACTCCCCTTATTGCTCTACCAGGGATCTTCACTCCCCTTATTGCTCTACCAGGGATCTTCACTCCCCTTATTGCTCTACCAGGGGATCTTCACTCCCCTTATTGCTCTACCAGGGGATCTTTACTCCCCTTATTGCTCTACAGGGATCTTCACTCCCCTTATTGCTCTACCAGGATCTTCACTCCCCTTATTGCTCTACCAGGGATCTTCACTCCCCTTATTGCTCTACCAGGGATCTTCACTCCCCTTATTGCTCTACCAGGGATCTTCACTCCCCTTATTGCTCTACCAGGGGATCTTCACTCCCCTTATTGCTCTACCAGGGATCTTCACTCCCCTTATTGCTCTACCAGGGATCTTCACTCCCCTTATTGCTCTACCAGGGATCTTCACTCCCCTTATTGCTCTACCAGGGATCTTCACTCCCCTTATTGCTCTACCAGGGATCTTCACTCCCCTTATTGCTCTACCAGGGGATCTTCACTCCCCTTATTGCTCTACCAGGGATCTTCACTCCCCTTATTGCTCTACCAGGGATCTTCACTCCCCTTATTGCTCTACCAGGGATCTTCACTCCCCTTATTGCTCTACCAGGGATCTTCACTCCCCTTATTGCTCTACCAGGGATCTTCACTCCCCTTATTGCTCTACCAGGGGATCTTCACTCCCCTTATTGCTCTACCAGGGATCTTCACTCCCCTTATTGCTCTACCAGGGATCTTCACTCCCCTTATTGCTCTACCAGGGATCTTCACTCCCCTTATTGCTCTACCAGGGGATCTTCACTCCCCTTATTGCTCTACCAGGGATCTTCACTCCCCTTATTGCTCTACCAGGGATCTTCACTCCCCTTATTGCTCTACCAGGGATCTTCACTCCCCTTATTGCTCTACCAGGGATCTTCACTCCCCTTATTGCTCTACCAGGGATCTTCACTCCCCTTATTGCTCTACCAGGGATCTTCACTCCCCTTATTGCTCTACCAGGGATCTTCACTCCCCTTATTGCTCTACCAGGGGATCTTCACTCCCCTTATTGCTCTACCAGGGATCTTCACTCCCCTTATTGCTCTACCAGGGATCTTCACTCCCCTTATTGCTCTACCAGGGGATCTTCACTCCCCTTATTGCTCTACCAGGGATCTTCACTCCCCTTATTGCTCTACCAGGGGATCTTTACTCCCCTTATTGCTCTACCAGGGGATCTTTACTCCCCTTATTGCTCTACCAGGGATCTTCACTCCCCTTATTGCTCTACCAGGGATCTTCACTCCCCTTATTGCTCTACCAGGGGATCTTTACTCCCCTTACTGCTCTACCAGGGATCTTCACTCCCTTTATTGCTCTACCAGGGATCTTCACTCCCCTTATTGCTCTACCAGGGGATCTTCACTCCCCTTATTGCTCTACCAGGGATCTTCACTCCCCTTATTGCTCTACCAGGGGATCTTTACTCCCCTTATTGCTCTACCAGGGGATCTTCACTCCCCTTATTGCTCTACCAGTGATCTTCACTCCCCTTATTGCTCTACCAGGGATCTTCACTCCCCTTATTGCTCTACCAGGGGATCTTTACTCCCCTTACTGCTCTACCAGGGATCTTCACTCCCTTTATTGCTCTACCAGGGGATCTTCACTCCCTTTATTGCCCTACCAGGGAATCTTCACTCCCCTTACTGTCCTACGAGGGTCTGCGCTCCCTTTCCTACCCTACGAGGTGGTCTTCGCCCCTTCCTGCCCTACGAGGGGTCTGTGGCCTAATTCCTGCCCTTCGACGAGGGTCTGCGCCCCTTCCCCCCCTTCGACGAGGGTCTGCGCCCCTTCCCGCCCTACAAGGGGCCTGCGCTCCCCTTTCCTACCATATTAGTGGGTCTACGGCTCCTTCCTGACCTACAAGGAGATCTGCCCCCCCTCCCTCTACCAGGGAAAATAATTACCAGAAGGTATCAGAGATTAATTTCCTCCAGCCTCCTGACCCCCACACCTTTCCCAGACCTCCCCACACCTCCCCCAAAACTTCCTCAAACCTCCCCACACCTCCCCGATACTCACACATTCCCATACCCACACCTCCCCCTATTGGCACCTCCCCCACGCCTCCCCCTCACCTTCCCCACACACGTCATACACCTTCCACACAGCTCCCCCACGTCTCCCCCTCACCTTCCCACACACGTCCTACACCTTCCCCACAGTTCCCCCACGCCTCCCCCTCACCTTCCCCACACACGTCCTACACTTTCCCCACAGCTCTCCCACATTACAACACATCCTCTACAAATCTCAGGACCTCTCAGACCCTCCTAGTCCCTCTCATGACCTCCTAGGACCTATCGTGCCCTCCTAGTCCCTCTCATGACCTTCTACAAGCTCTCAAGACCTTCTAGGAGCTCTAATGACCTTCTAGGAGCTCACATGACCTTTTAGGAGCTCTAATGACCTTATAGGAGCTCACATGACCTTCTAGGAGATCTCATGACCTTCTAGGAGATCTCATGGCCTTCTAGGAGCTCTCATGACCTTCTAGGAGATCTCATGACCTTCTAATAGATCTCATGACCTTCAAGGAGCTCTCATGACCTTCAAGGAGCTCTCATGACCTTCTAGGAGCTCTCAGAACCTTCAAGGAGCTCTCAGAACCTTCAAGAAGCTCTCAGAACCTTCAAGAAGCTCTCAGAACCTTCTAGGAGCTCTCATGACCTCCCAGGACCTTACAGAACCTTCTCACGACCTTCCAAGACGTCCCAGGACCTTCTCAGCACCTCTCAGAACTTCCAAGAGCCTCCAGTATCTTTCAGGACCTTCCATACCATCCAGCTATCTTTTACACACACACACACACACACACACACACACACACACACACACACACACACACACACACTACTATAAGTCTTGCAGTTTATGGTCAGGTAGTAATAACATGTTTGCTT
>NC_069468.1:10871649-11019149 GCF_026875155.1 Cherax quadricarinatus | reverse complement strand
CACACACAACCCCACACACACACCACAAAACCCCACACACACCCACACACACCACACACAACACACACCACCACACACACACACACACACACACACACACACACACAACACACACACACACACAACACACACACACACACACACACACACCACACACACACACACCACACACACACACACACACACACACACACACACATACACAACAACATACACAACACACACACACACACACACACACATACACACACACACACACACACACACACACACACACACACAACACATACACACACACACACACACATACACACACACACACACACACACACACACACACACACACACACACATACACACACACACACAACACACACCACACACATCCCACACACACACACACACACACACACACACACATACACACACACACACACACACATACACACACACACACTACACACACACACACATACACACACACACACACACACACACACACACACACACACACACACACACACACATACACACACACACACACACACATACACACACACATACACACACACCACCACACACACACACACACACACATACACACACACACACACACACCACACACACACCACACACACACACACACACACACCACACACACACACATGCACACATACACACACACACACACACACACACACACACACACACAACACACACACACACACACACACACACATACACACTACACACACAAAACACACACACATACACCCAAACACTCACACACACACACACACACACAACACACACACACACACACACACACACACACACACACACACACACACACACAGAATACCTGACAGGGAGGCAACAACGAGTCATGGTACGGGATGAGATATCACAGTGGGCACCTGTGACGAGCGGGGTCCCACAGGGGTCAGTCCTAGGACCAGTGCTATTTTTGGTATATGTGAACGACATGATGGAAGGAATAGACTCAGAAGTGTCCTTGTTCGCAGATGATGTGAAGTTAATGAGGAGAATTAAATCACATGCGGATCAGGCAGGACTACAAAGAGACCTGGACAGGCTGGACACCTGGTCCAGCAACTGGCTTCTCGAATTTAACCCTGCCAAATGCAAAGTCATGAGGTTCGGAGAAGGGCAAAGAAGACCGCAGACGGAGTATAGGCTAGGTGGCTAAAGGCTGCAAACCTCGCTCAAGGAGAAAGATCTTGGGGTGACCATAACACGGAGCACGTCTCCGGAAGCACACATCAACCAGATAACTGCTGCAGCATATGGGCGCCTGGCAAACCTGAGAATAGCGTTCCGATACCTTAGTAAGAAATCGTTCAAGACACTGTACACCGTGTAAGTCAGGCCCATACTGGAGTATGCAGCACCAGTTTGGAACCCACACCTGGTGAAGCACGTCAAGAAATTAGAGAAAGTACAAAGATTTGCAACAAAGCTAGTTCCAGAGCTAAGGGGAATGTCCTACGAAGAAACGTTAAGGGACATCGGACTGACGACATTGAAGGACAGGAGGGTCAGGGGAGACATGATAACGACATACAAAATACTGCGTGGAATAGATAAGGTAGACAGAGACAGGTTGTTCCAGAGATTGGACACAGAAACAGAGCCTCACAATTTGAAGCTGAAGATTCAGACGAGTCAGCGGGATGTTAGGAAGTATTTCTTCAGTCATAGAGTTGTCATGAAGTGGAATAGCCTAGCAAGTGATGCAGTGGAGGCAGGAACCATACATAGCTTTAAGACGAGGTATGACAAAGCTCAGGAAGCAGAGAGAGAGAGGACCTAGTAGCGATCAGTGAAGAGGCGGGGCCAGGAGCTGAGTCTCGACCCCTGCAACCACAATTAGGTGAGTACAATTAGGTGAGTACAATTAGGTGAGTACATACACACAGCTCTGGGTACTGAAGTTCACCTTAAAAACCAAACAGGACTCGCTGCTTCAGTACTCAGCAAGAAGTAATGTTTACCAAGACGCAATAAACATCGTGTTTACAAACGATGAGAAATTCACGAGAGACAAAGCCAGGGGCTGCAATGTTTACATTGCACACTGAGTGACTGCAATCTGATCTCCCTGCAATAGAAAGATGCAAGTTCGTCTCACTACAAGAAACTGCAACCCACTGAAATCTGACTATCCCTTTAAAACAATAATATTCAAACTCTCTATCTCCCCTCTCCTCCTGATCCTCCATCTTATTCCTTTCCCCTCCCCCTTCCCTACCCCCTTCCCCCCTCCCCCCTTCCCCCTACCCCTTCCCCCCCTCCCTTCCATGTTTATAACCATCCTCTTTATACACAAATCCGGATATATGGACACGTTCGCATATCTGCCGACCACCACTGTATAATCCTACCTTGAAAATCCAGTATTTTTTTCGCTTAAGCACGAAATATCTAAACTCGAGAATTTATTTTGATTTATTTTTCCAAAATATACGGGTCTCCAGCCTCGAGACTCAATATATGTATATATATATATATATAAATAATATATATATATATATATATATTATATATATATATATTATATATAATATATTTTTTTTTTTTATTATCCCCACCGGCCGATTCCCCCAAGGCAGGGTGCCCGAAAAAGAAAAACTTTCACCCATCATTCACTCCATCACTGTCTTGCCAGAAGGGTGCTTTACACTACATTTTTTTAAACTGCAACATTAACACCCCTCCTTCAGAGTGCAGGCACTGTACTTCCCATCTCCAGGACTCAAGTCCGGCCTCCCGGTTTCCCTGAATCCCTTCATAAATGTTACTTTGCTCACACTCCAACAGCACGTCAAGTATTAAAAACCATTTGTCTCCATTCACTCCTATCAAACACGCTCACGAAATGCCGCTGGAAGTCCAAGCCCCTCGCACACAAAACCCCCTTTTACCCCCTCCCTCCAACCCTTCCCAGGCCGACCCCTACCCCGCTTCCTTCCACTACAGACTGTTTACACTCTTGAAGTCATTCTGTTTCGCTCCATTCTCTCTACATGTCCGAACCACCTCAAAAACCC
Source organism: Cherax quadricarinatus (assembly GCF_026875155.1). Taxonomy (NCBI): domain Eukaryota; kingdom Metazoa; phylum Arthropoda; class Malacostraca; order Decapoda; family Parastacidae; genus Cherax; species Cherax quadricarinatus. Next base: position 11,016,078 of record NC_069468.1, on the reverse strand, counting down.
CTTTCCTCAGCCCTCTGGACAACAGTTTTGGTAATCCCGCACCTCCTCCTAACTTCCAAACTACGAATTCTCTGCATTATATTCACACCACACATTGCCCTCAGACATAAACATCTCCACTGCCTCCAGCCTTCTCCTCGCTGCAACATTCATCACCCACGCTTCACACCCTTATAAGAGCGTTGGTAAAAACTATACCCCTCATACATTCCCCTCTTTGCCTCCAAGGACAAAGTTCTTGTCTCCCAGACCCCTAAGTGCACCACTCACTCTTTTTCCCTCACAATTCTTGATTCACCTCATCTTTCATAGCCCCATCCGCTGACACGTCCATTTCCCAAATATCTGAATACGTTTCACCTCCCTCCATACTCTCTCCCTCCAATCTGATATTCAATCTTTCATCACCTAATCTTTTTGTTTTTCCTCATAACCTTACTCTTTCCTGTATTTCACCTTTAATTTTCTTCTTTGCACACCCTAACCAAATTCATCCACCAATCTCTGCAACTTCTCTTCAGAATCTCCCAAGAGCACAGTGTCATCAGCAAAGAGCAGCTGTGACAACTCCCACTTTGTGTGTGATTCTTTATCTTTTAACTCCACGCCTCTTGCCAAGACCCTCGCATTTACTTCTCTTACAACCCCATCTATAAATATATTAAACAACCACGGTGACATCACACATCCTTGTCTAAGGCCTACTTTTACTGGGAAAAAATTTCCCTCTTTCCTACATACTCTAACTTGAGCCCCCACTATCCTCGTAAAAACTCTTCACTGCTTTCAGTAACCACCTCCCACACCATAAAACTTGCAAAATCTGCCACATTGCCCCCCCTATCCACCCTGTCATACGCCTTTTCCAAATCCATAAATGCCACAAAGACCTCTTTAGCCTTATCTAAATACTGTTCACTTTATGTTTCACTGTAAACACCTTGGTCCACACACCCCCTACCTTTCCTAAAGCCTCCTTGGTTCATCTGCTATCCTATTTCCGTCTTACTCTTAATTCTTTCAAATTATAACTCTACCATACACTTTTCCAGGTACACTCAACAGACTTATCCCCCTATAATTTTTGCACTCTCTTTTATCCCCTTTGCCTTTATACAAAGGAACTATGCTGCTCTCTGCCAATTCCCTAGGTACCTTACCCTCTTCCATACATTTATTAAATATTGCACCAACCACTCCCAAAAATATATCCCCACCTGCTTTTAACATTTCTATCTTTATCCCATTTAATCCCCGGGTGCCTTACCCCCTTTCATTTTACCTACTGCCTCACGAACTTCCCCCCCACTCACAACTGGCTCTTCCTCACTCCTACAAGATGTTATTTCCTCCTTGCCCTATACACGAAATCACAGCTTCCCTATCTTCATCAACATTTAACAATTCCTCAAAATATTCCTTCCATCTTCCCAATAAACCCCTTTAAATCTCCATTTAATAACGCTCCTCTCCTATTTTTAACTGACAAATCCATTTGTTCTCTAGGCTTTCTTAACTTGTTAATCTCACTTTCCAAAACTTTTTCTTATTTTTCAACAAAATTTGTTGATAACATCTCACCCACTCTCTCATTGCTCTCTTTTTTACATTGCTTCACCACTCCCCCTTAACTTCTCTCTTTTTCTCCATATACTCTTCCCTCCTTGCATCACTTCACTTTGTAAAAACTTCTCATATGCTAACTTTTTCTCCCTTACTACTCTCTTTACATCATCAATTCCACCAATCGCTCCTCTTCCCTCCTGCACCCACTTTCCTGTAACCCCAAACTTCTGCTGAACACTCAACACTAAAATTTTTAAACCTACCCCATAACCTCTTCGACCCCATTGCTATGCTCTCATTAGCCCATCTATCCTCCAATAGCTGTTTATATCTTACCCTAACTGCCCCTCTTTTAGTTTATAAACCTTCACCTCTTCCCCTGATGCTTCTATTCTCCTTGTATCCCATCTACCTTTTTCTCTCAGTGTAGCTACAACTAGAAAGTGATCTGATTTTATCTGTGGGCCCCCCCCCATAAACAGGGACATCCTGAAGTCTACTCAACAGTCTTTTATCTACCAATAAAATAATCCAACAAACTACTGTCATTTCTCCCTACATCATATCGTGTATACTTTTTATCATTTTTTTTCTTAAAATTGTATTACCTATAACTAAACCCCTTTCTATACAAAGTTCAATCAAAGGGCTCCCATTATCATTTAAAACCTGGCACCCCAAACTTACCTACCACACCCCTCTAAAAGTTTCTCCTACTTTAGCATTCAAGTCCCCTACCAAATTACTCTCTCACTTGGTTCAAAGGGTCTATACATTCACTTAACATCTCCCAAAATCCCCTCTCTCTCCTCTGCATTCCTCTCTTCTCCAGGTGCATACACGCTTATTATGACCCCTTCTCGCATCCAACCTTTACTTTAATCCACATAATTCTTGAATTTACACATTCATATTCTCTTTTCTCCTTCCATAAACGATCATTAAAAATTTACTGCTACCCCTTCCTTTGCTCTAACTCTCTCAGATTTCTCCCAAATTTAATCCCATTTATTTCCCCCACTGAAACTCTCCTACCCCTTCCCGCTTTGTTTCGCTTAGGGCCAGGGCATATATATATTTTATAAATATATATGAGTGTGTGTACTCACCTAATTGTATCACCTAATTGTGGTTGCGGGGTCGAGACTCAGCTCCCGGCCCGCCTCTTCACTGATCGCTACTGGATCCTCTCTCTCTCGCTTCCTGAGCTTTGTCATACCTCTTCTTAAAACTATGTATGGTTCCTGCCTCCACTACTTCACTTGCTAGGCTATTCCACTTGCTGACAAAATCTATGACTGAAGAAATACTTCCTAACGTCCCTGTGACTCGTCTGAGTCTTCAGCTTCCAGTTGTGACCCCTTGTCCCTGTGTCCCCTCTCTGGAACATCCTATCTCTGTCCACCTTATCTATTCCCCGCAGTATCTTGTATGTCGTTATCATGTCTCCCCTGACCCTTCTGTCCTCCAGTGTCGTCAGTCCGATTTCCCTTAACCTTTCCTCGTACGACATTCCCTTGAGCTCTGGGACTAGCCTTGTTGCAAACCTTTGTACTTTCTCTAACTTCTTGACGTGCTTGACCAGGTGTGGGTTCCAGACTGGTGCTGCATACTCCAGTATGGGTGTGTGTGTGTGTGTGTTTGTGTGTGTGTTGTGGCTCTGTTGTAAGTGTTCCTGTTTTGTATATCTGTTGTTACCGTTTCCTGTTTTGTTTTTGGTTGCTGTTAAGCGTTAAGGTGGGTCGTGTGTGGGCACTGAGTGATGCTGGTGCTGGGCAGCATGTCAGTGGCTCGGGGGATAAATGAAGGATAATCCCACAAGTCTGGCAGTGAATGATCTGCGTGTAGTGAGGCAGTAATTACCATAGTCACCACCATCACTCCTCTAACACCGCTTCTAACTCCTCTACCTAACTAATATTACTACTACTACTACTACTACTACTACTACTACTACTACTACTACTATTACTAGTATTACTAGTACTTCTACTACTGTTATTACTAGTACAACCCCTACTACTATTATTACTGCTACTACTACTATTATGACTACTACTACTAGTACTACTGTTATTACTACTACTACTATTACTACTGCTAGTAATAAAATCATAATAATAATAATAATATTATAAATAATAATAATAATAATAATAATAACAACAATGATGCTGTTTTCTTAAAAAAACAAAAATTTATCAACAGCAAAAATCAACAAATTATTTATCAGTGTTATTTTATTTTCCAACATCTTTATTATAATATATTATATTATTATAATTTTATTATTATTATTATATTTTTATTATTATTATATTATTTATTATTAATTATTATTGTTTGGGAAACTTTCCTAACATTTTCGATTTTTTGAGGGGGGTTTATGAGCATTTTCCCCCTCCCCCTCTCCTTCCCCCACCCCTCATCCCTCCTGACTCCCTCCCCCCAGGACTGCCATAATTCACCATGGTGTGTCCTTGTTAGTCGGAGATTACGTAGTTGTTTTGCTTTTGTTTCGTGGCTGGTTTGTGTGGTTTTGTGTACTCACCTAATTGTGGTTGCAGGGGTCGATTCACAGCTCCTGACCCCACCACTGGTCGCTACTAGGTCACTCTTCCTGCTTCATTAGCTTTATCATACCTCTGCTTAAAGCTATGTATGGATCCTGCCTCCACTACATCGCTTCCCAGACTATTCCACTTACTGACTACTCTGTGGCTGAAGAAATACTTCCTAACATCCCTGTGATTCATCTGTGTCTTCAACTTCCAACTGTGTCCCCTTGTTACTGTGTCCAGTCTCTGGAACATCCTGTCTTTGTCCACCTTGTCAATTCCTCTCAGTATTATATACATTAGAAGTGGTACCTCCTTACATACATATATGTATTATAATATAAATTATATATATATATATATATATATATTATATATATATATATATATATATATATATATATATATATATAATATATATAGACACTGGACATTTCACAATTGAAAAAGAGTTTAAAACATGAGAAGTGACATTGTTATTCACACACTTGCATGATAATGCCCAGTGACAGCCACTACATGATATGTCAGTGACAAGCCACTAACATGATAATGTCAGTGACAGCCACTAACATGATAATGTCAGTGACAGCCACTAACATGATAATGTCAGTGACAGCCACTAACATGATAATGTCAGTGACAGCCACTAACATGATTAATGTCAGTGACACCACTAACATGATAATGTCAGTGACAGCCACTAACAGCATAATGCCCAGTGACAGCCACTAACATGATAATGCCCATGACAGCCACTAACATGAAATGTCAGTGACAGCCACTAACATGATAATGTCAGTGACAGCCACTAACATGACAATGTCAGTGACAGCCACTAACATGACAATGTCAGTGACAGCCACTAACATGACAATGTCAGTGACAGCCACTAACATGACAATGCAAGTGACAGCCACTAACATGACAATGTAGTGACAGCCACTAACATGACAATGCAAGTGACAGCCACTAACATGACAATGCCAGTGACAGCCACTAACATGACAATGTCAGTGACAGCCACTAACATGACAATGCAAGTGACAGCCACTAACATGACAATGCAAGTGACAGCCACTAACCATGACAATGCAAGTGACACCACTAACATGACAATGCCAGTGACAGCCACTAAATGACAATGTCAGTGACAGCCACTAACATGACAATGCAAGTGACAGCCACTAACATGACAATGCAAGTGACAGCCACTAACATGACAATGCCAGTGACAGCCACTAACATGACAATGTCAGTGACAGCCACTAACATGACAATGTCAGGGGACAGCCACTAACAGGGACAATGCAAGTGACAGCCACTAACATGACAATGCAAGTGACGGGCCACTAACATGAAAATCCCCAGTGACAGCCACTAACATGACAATGTCAGTGACAGCCACTAACATGACAATGCAAGTGACAGCCACTAACATGACAATGCAAGTGACAGCCACTAACATGGCAATGCCAGTGACAGCCACTAACATGACAATGTCAGTGACAGCCACTAACATGACAATGTCAGTGACAGCCACTAACATGACAATGCAAGTGACAGCCACTAACATGACAATCCCAAGTGACAGCTATTTACATGACAATGCCAGTGACAGCCCCTAACATGACAATGTCGTGACAGCACTAACATGACAATGTCAGTGACAGCCACTAACATGACAATGCAAGTGACAGCCACTAACATGACAATGCAAGTGACAGCAAACTAACATGAAAATTTGCCAGTGACAGCCACAAAACATGACAATGTCAGTGACAGCCACTAACATTGACAATGTCAGTGACAGCCACTAACATGACAATGCAAGTGACAGCCACTAACATGACAATGCAAGTGACAGCCACTAACATGACAATGCCAGTGACAGCCACTAACATGACAATGTCAGTGACAGCCACTAACATGACAATGCAAGTGACAGCCACTAACATGACAATGCCAGTGACAGCCACTAACATGACAATGTCAGTGACAGCCACTAACAGCTCTAGGCTTGTACACCAAAACAGTCGATTTTGTTTCATTATATTTCGCTTTTGGTTGACAACTTTCCAACAGGTGAGACCTGGCCAAGCTGTACGCTGAGCGAAACGTCGTCACCATAGAAACTTGTTCTATAGCGTCTTTCCTGCTAGGTGCCAGGCTGGAGGCCTTTCTCTTCGCCAGTGAGCACTTCTTCAGGTGCAGTCGAGAAGGCTAGACTTGTGTGAGATGACTTGACTCTCCTAAATGTTGGCTGCTCACCCAGTAGGCCTACTGACATGTCTCATTTTAATAACAACGGCACATTTTGCAGACAAGTTAATGAACTTGACAAACAGGCAACACTCTGGTGACTTTACATCGGCACATTTCGCCTACTCAGTAAGCCCATGAACATACCCAGTGTAGGCGAAACATCATGAAATGAAAGATATCAATTTTCAGAGGTATCTTATTCATCACTAGGCCTATTATGTCTAATAACCCAGCAAAAGCCAGTAGGCCTACTCCACATCTGTACCATTTGATGTACATTCTTAGCTTTGCAATGTGTACTTGGAACATTATCAGGCGAGGCATTATGTAAACCACATTCTGGCTCATAAATTTACCAAGCTTGGAAATACCAAGACTCAAATTGGTGCTTCAACTCATAGTTAGTAAGCAAAGAATGTTAGGTGTAAAAAAGATCGGGGGATATCAGGTTGACACTGAGTACAAGGTTGGCAGTAAGTACAAGGTTGGCAGTGAGTACAAGGTTGACACTGAGTACAAGGTTGGCAGTGAGTACAAGGTTGGCAGTGAGTAGAAGGTTGGCAGAGAGTACAAGGTTGACAGAGAGGGAGTACAAGGTTGAGAGAGAGTACAAGGTTGATAGAGAGGGAGTAGAAGGTTGACAGAGAGTACAAGGCTTGCAGAGAGAGAGTACAAGATTGATAAAGAGACAGAGAGTACAAGGTTGTCAGAGAGTACAAGGATGACAGAGAGTACAAAGTTGTCAAAGAGTACAAGGTTGACAGAGAGTACAAGGTTGTCAGAGAGTACAAGATTGACAGAGAGTACAAGGTTGTCAGAGAGTACAAGGTTGACAGAGAGTACAAGGTTGTCAGAGAGTACAAGGTTGACAGAGAGTACAAGGATGACAGAGAGTACAAAGTTGTCAAAGAGTACAAGGTTGACAGAGAGTACAAGGTTGTCAGAGAGTACAAGATTGACAGAGAGTACAAGATTGACAGAGAGTACAAGGCTGCCAGAGAGAGAGCACAAGGTTGACAGAGAGTACAAGGTTGACAGAGAGAGAGCACAAGGTTGACAGAGAGTACAAGGTTGTCAGAGAGTACAAGGCTGCCAGAGAGTACAAGGTTGTCAGAGAGTACAAGGTTGTCAGAGAGTACAAGGTTGTCAGAGAGTACAAGGTTGACAGAGAGTACAAGGTTGTCAGAGAGTACAAGGTTTTACAGAGAAGTACAAGGTTGACAGAGAGTACAAGGGTTTTCAGAGAGTACAAGGTTGACAGAGAGTACAAGGTTGTCAGAGAGTACAAGGCTGCCAGAGGTAAAGGTTGTCAGAGAGTACAAGGTTGGGCAGAGAGTACAAGGTTGACAAGAGTACAAGGGTTTACAGAGAGTTTCAAGGTTGTCAGAGAGTACAAGGTTGCCAGAGATACAAGGTGACAGAGAGTACAAGGTTGACAGAGAGTACAAGGTTGTCAGAGAGTACAAAATTGACAGAGAGTACAAGGTTGACAGAGAGTAAAAAGGTTGTCAGAGAGTACAAGGTTGACAGAGAGTACAAAGGGTTTACAGAGAGTACAAGGTTGACAGAGAGCACAAGAATTGACAGAGAGTACAAGGTTGGTCAGAGAGTACAAGGTTGTCAGAGAGTACAAAGGTTTTACAGAGAGTACAAGGTTGACAGAGAGTACAAGGTTGGGCAGAGAGTACAAGGCTGCCCGAGAGAGAGCACAAGGTTGACAGAGAGTACAAGATTGACAGAGAGTACAAGGTTGACAGGGGTAAAAAGGTTGACAGAGAGTACAAGGTTGACAGAGAGTACAAGATTGACAGAGAGTACAAGGCTGCCAGAGAGAGAGCACAAGGTTGACAGAGAGTACAAGGTTGACAGAGAGTACAAGGTTGACAGAGAGTACAAGGTTGACAGAGAGTACAAGGTTGACAGAGAGTACAAGGTTGACAGAGAGTACAAGATTGACAGAGAGTACAAGGTTGACAGAGAGTACAAGGTTGACAGAGAGTACAAGGTTGACAGAGAGTACAAGGTTGACAGAGAGTACAAGATTGACAGAGAGTACAAGGTTGACAGAGAGTACAAGGCTCCAGGAGAGAGCACAAGATTGACAGAGAGTACAAGGTTGACAGAGAGTACAAGATTGACAGAGAGTACAAGGTTGACAGAGAGTACAAGATTGACAGAGAGTACAAGATTGACAGAGAGTACAAGGCTGCCAGAGAGAGAGCACAAGATTGACAGAGAGTACAAGGTTGACAGAGAGTACAAGGTTGACAGAGAGTACAAGGTTGACAAGAGTAAAAAGGTTGACAGAGAGTACAAGATTGACAGAGAGTACAAAGGCTGCCAGAGAGAGAGCACAAGATTGACAGAGAGTACAAGGTTGACAGAGAGTACAAGATTGACAGAGAGTACAAGGCTGCCAGAGAGAGAGCACAAGGTTGTCAGAGAGTACAAGGTTGACAGAGAGTACAAGGTTGACAGAGAGTACAAGGTTGACAGAGAGTACAAGATTGACAGAGAGTACAAGGTTGACAGAGAGTACAAGGTTGACAGAGAGTACAAGATTGACAGAGAGTACAAGGCTGCCAGAGAGAGAGCACAAGGTTGACAGAGAGTACAAGGTTGACAGAGAGTACAAGATTGACAGAGAGTACAAGGCTGCCAGAGAGAGAGTACAAGATTGACAGAGAGTACAAGGTTGTCAGAGAGTACAAGGTTGACAGAGAGTACAAGGTTGACAGAGAGTACAAGATTGACAGAGAGTACAAGATTGACAGAGAGTACAAGGCTGCCAGAGAGAGAGCACAAGGTTGTCAGAGAGTACAAGGTTGACAGAGAGTACAAGGTTGACAGAGAGTACAAGGTTGACAGAGAGTACAAGATTGACAGAGAGTACAAGATTGACAGAGAGTACAAAGCTGACAGAGAGAGAGCCCCAAGGTTGACAGAGAGTACAAGATTGACAGAGAGTACAAGGCTGCCAGAGAGAGAGCACAAGGTTGACAGAGAGTACAAGATTGACAGAGAGTACAAGGCTGCCAGAGAGAGAGCACAAGGTTGACAGAGAGCACAAGGTTGACAGAGAGCACAAGATTGACAGAGAGTACAAGGCTGCCAGAGAGAGAGCACAAGGTTGACAGAGAGTACAAGATTGACAGAGAGTACAAGGTTGACAGAGAGTACAAGGTTGTCAGAGAGTACAAGGTTGACAGAGAGTACAAGGTTGACAGAGAGTACAAGGTTGACAGAGAGTACAAGGTTGTCAGAGAGTACAAGGTTGTCAGAGAGTACAAGGTTGACAGAGAGTACAAGGTTGACAGAGAGTACAAGGTTGTCAGAGAGTACAAGGTTGACAGAGAGTACAAGGTTGACAGAGAGTACAAGGTTGTCAGAGAGTACAAGGTTGACAGAGAGTACAAGGTTGACAGAGAGTACAAGGTTGACAGAGAGTACAAGGTTGTCAGAGAGAACAAGGTTGACAGAGAGTACAAGGTTGACAGAGAGTACAAGGTTGACAGAGAGTACAAGATTGACAGAGAGTACAAGGTTGACAGAGAGTACAAGGTTGACAGAGAGTACAAGGTTGACAGAGAGTACAAGGTTGTCAGAGAGTACAAGGTTGACAGAGAGTACAAGGTTGACAGAGAGTACAAGATTGACAGAGAGTACAAGGTTGACAGAGAGTACAAGGTTGACAGAGAGTACAAAGGTTGGGCAGAGAGTACAAGGTTGTCAGAGAGTACAAAGGTTGACAGAGAGTACAAGGTTGACAGAGAGTACAAGGTTGACAGAGAGTACAAAAGGGTTTACAGAGAGTTTCAAGGGTTTTCAGAGAGTACAAGGTTGACAGAGAGTACAAGGTTGTCAGAGAGTACAAGGTTGACAGAGAGTACAAGGTTGTCAGAGAGTACAAGATTGACAGAGAGTACAAGGCTGCCAGAGAGAGAGCACAAGGTTGACAGAGAAACAGAGAGTACAAGGTAGAGAGAGAGTACAAGGTTGACTGAGAAACAGAGAGTACAAGGTAGAGAGAGAGTACAAGGTTGACAGAGAAACAGAGAGTACAAGGTAGAGAGAGAGTACAAGGTTGACAGAGACTACAAGGTTGACAGAGAGTACAAGGTTGTCAGAGAGTACAAGGCTGCCAGAGAGAGAGCACAAGGTTGACAGAGAAACAGAGAGTACAAGGTAGAGAGAGAGTACAAGGTTGACAGAGAAACAGAGAGTACAAGGTAGAGAGAGAGTACAAGGTTGACAGAGAGTACAAGGTTGACAGAGAGTAAAAGGTTGACAGAGAGTACAAGGTTGACAGAGAGTACAAGGTTGACAGAGAGTACAAGGTTGATAGAGAGTACAAGGTTGTCAGAGAGTACAAGGCTGACAGAGAGTACAAGGTTGACAGAGAGTACAAGATTGATAGAGAGTACAAGGTTGTCAGAGAGTACAAGGTTGACAGAGAGTACAAGGTAGAGAGAGAGTACAAGGTTGACAGAGAGTACAAGGTTGACAGAGAGTACAAGGTAGAGAGAGAGTACAAGGTTGACAGAGAGTACAAGGTTGACAGAGAGTACAAGGTTGACAGAGAGTACAAGGTTGGGCAGAGAGTACAAGGTTGACAGAGAGTACAAGGTTGACAGAGAGTACAAGGCTGACAGAGAGTACAAGGTTGACAGAGAGTACAAGGTTGATAGAGAGTACAAGGTTGACAGAGAGTACAAGGTTGACAGAGAGTACAAGGTAGAGAGAGAGTACAAGGTTGACAGAGAGTACAAGGTTGACAGAGAGTACAAGGTTTACAGAGAGTACAAAGGGTTGACAGAGAGTACAAGGTGACAGAGATACAAGGCTGCCAGAGAGAGAGCACAAGGTTTACAGAGAAACAAGAGTACAAGGTAGAGAGAGAGTTACAAGGTTGACAGAGAAACAGAGAGTACAAGGTAGAGAGAGAGTTACAAGGTTGACAGAGAGTACAAGGTTGACAGAGAGTACAAGGTTGACAGAGAGTACAAGGCTGCCAGAGAGAGCACAAGGTTGACAGTAGAAACAGAGAGTACAAGGTAAAAGAGAAGTACAAAGGTTGAAAGAGAAACAGAGAGTACAAGGTAGAGAGAGAGTACAAGGTTGACAGAGAGTACAAGGTTGACAGAGAGTAAAAGGTTGACAGAGAGTACAAGGTTGACAGAGAGTACAAGGTTGACAGAGAGTACAAGGTTGATAGAGAGTACAAGGTTGTCAGAGAGTACAAGGCTGACAGAGAGTACAAGGTTGACAGAGAGTACAAGATTGATAGAGAGTACAAGGTTGTCAGAGAGTACAAGGTTGACAGAGAGTACAAGGTTGACAGAGAGTACAAGGTAGAGAGAGAGTACAAGGTTGACAGAGAGTACAAGGTTGACAGAGAGTACAAGGTAGAGAGAGAGTACAAGGTTGACAGAGAGTACAAGGTTGACAGAGAGTACAAGGTTGACAGAGAGTACAAGGTTGACAGAGAGTACAAGGTTGACAGAGAGTACAAGGTTGACAGAGAGTACAAGGCTGACAGAGAGTACAAGGTTGACAGAGAGTACAAGGTTGATAGAGAGTACAAGGTTGTCAGAGAGTACAAGGTTGACAGAGAGTACAAGGTTGACAGAGAGTACAAGGTAGAGAGAGAGTACAAGGTTGACAGAGAGTACAAGGTTGACAGAGAGTACAAGGTTGACAGAGAGTACAAGGTTTACAGAGAGTACAAGGTTGACAGAGGGGTAAAGGTTGATAGAGAGTACAAGGTTGTCAGAGAGTACAAGGGCTGACAGAGAGTACAAAGGGTTTACAGAGAGTACAAGATTGACAGGGGAGTACAAGGTTGACAGAGAGTACAAGGTTGACAGAGAGTACAAGGTTGATAGAGAGTACAAGGTTGTCAGAGAGTACAAGGTTGACAGAGAGTACAAGGTTGACAGAGAGTACAAGATTGACAGAGAGTACAAGGTTGACAGAGAGTACGAGGTTGACAGAGAGTACAAGATTGACAGAGAGTACAAGGTTGACAGAGAGTACAAGGTTTAAGAGGGGTACAAGATTGACAGAGAGTACAAGGTTGACAGAGAGTACGAGGTTGACAGAGTGTACAAGGTTGACAGAGAAGTTACAAGGTTTACAGAGAGTACAAGATTGACAGAGAGTACAAGGTTGACAGAGAGTACGAGTTTGACAGAGTGTACAAGGTTGACAGAGAGTACAAGGTTTACAGAGAGTACAAGATTGACAGAGAGTACAAGGTTGACAGAGAGTACGAGGTTGACAGAGTGTACAAGGTTGACAGAGAGTACAAGGTTTACAGAGAGTACAAGATTGACAGAGAGTACAAGGTTGACAGAGAGTACAAGATTGACAGAGAGTACAAGGTTGACAGAGAGTACGAGTTTGACAGAGAGTACAAGGTTGACAGAAAGTACAAGGCTGACAGAGAGTACAAGGTTGACAGAGAGTACAAGGTTGACAGAGAGTACAAGGTTGACAGAAAGTACAAGGCTGACAGAGAGTACAAGGTTGACAGAGAGTACAAGGTTGACAGAAAGTACAAGGTTGACAGAGAGGGAAGGGTACTCACTCTGTACACACTTACTTATATTTGCAGGTGTCTAGTCACAGCTCCTGGCCCCGCTGGTCGCCACTGGGTTCACTCTCACTGCCACGGGAACCTTACCATACATATTATTGAAGACTGAGATGAATTTAAGGTTACTGTGAAGGGTGAGGGAGTGGGGTGAGGGAGTGGGGTGTTGGAGAGGGTGAGGGAGTGGGGTGATGGAGAGGGTGAGGGAGTGGGGTGATGGAGAGGGTGAGGGAGTGGGGTGTTGGAGAGGGTGAGGGAGTGGGGTGTTGGAGAGGGTGAGGAGTGGGGTGAGGAAGTATGGTTTGAGAGGGTATGGAGTGGGGTGGTTGGAGAGGTTGAGGGAGTGGGTTTGTTGGAGAGGGTGAGGGAGTGGGGAGGAGTGTGTGGGTTGAGAGGTGAGGGAGTGGGTGTTGTGAGAGGGTGAGGGAGTGGGTGTTGGATGAGGGTGAGGAGTGGGGTAGGAAGTGGGGTGTTGGAGAGGGTGAGGGAGTGGGGTGAGGAAGTGGGTGTTGAGAGTGTGAGGGAGTGGGTGAGGATAAGAGGGGTGTTGGAGAGGGTGAGGAGTGGGTGTTTGGAGAGGTGGAGAGGGAGTGGGTGTTGGGAGGTGAGGAGTGGGGTGAGGAAGGGGTGGTTGGAGAGGTGAGGGAGTGGGTGAGAAGTGGGTGTTGGAGAGGGAGGAGTGGGGTGAGGAACTGGGGGGGGGGTTGGGGGGTGGTGGGGTGAGGGAGTGGGGTGTTGGAGAGGGTGAGGAGTTGGGTGAGGAAGTGGTGTTGGAGAGGGTGAGGGAGTGGGTGAGGGAGTGGGGTGATGAGAGTGAGGGAGGTGGTGAGAGGGGTGAGGGAGTGAGGTGAGTGAGTGGGGTGAGGTTGTGGATAGAGAGTGGGGTGATGGAGTGGGTAAGAGAGTGGGGTGATGGAGTGGGTGTGAGGTGGGGGGTGAGGAAGTGGATGAGAGAGTGGGGGTGAGGAGTGGGTAGAAGTGGGGGTGATGGAGTGGGTGAGAGAGTGGGGTATGGAGTGGGTGAGGAGTGGGGTGAGGGAGTGGGTGAGAGATGAGGGTGATGGAGTGGATGAGAATGGGGTGAAGGAGTGGGGTGAAGTGGGGTGAGGGAGTGAGTGAAAGTGTGGGGGTGAGGAAGTGGGATGAGAGAGTGGGGTGAGGTGGGGTGAGGAGTTGGGGTGTTGGAGTGGGGTGAGAGAGTGGGGGAGAGGAGGTGGGGTGAGAGTGGGTGAGAGTGGGGGTGAGGGAATGGGGTGTTGGAGAGGTGAGGGAGGCTGGGAAGGACGGTGTATGTGGGGGTGTAGGTGGGGTGAGGGAGGAGGGAGAGAGTGGTGAAAAAGTGGGATGGAGGAAAGAGTGGGTGAGGAGTGGGGGTGAAGTGGTGGGGGTGATGGATGTGGGGGGAGAGTGTGGGTGAGGAGTGGGGAGAGAGTGGGGTGAGGGAGTGGTGAGGATGGGGTGAGGGAGTGGGGTGAGAGTGGGGTGGGGATGTGGGTGAGAGAGTGGGGGGAGGGAGTGGGGGAGAGTGGGGTGAGGGTGTGGGGGGATAGAGTGGGATGAGAATGGGGTGAGAGAGTGGATAGTAGTGATTAAGAGTGGGTGAGGGAGTGGGGTGAGAGAGAGAGTTGGTTGATGTGTGGGGTGAAGATGGGGTGAGGGAGTGGGGTGAGAGGTGGGGTGAGGGTGGTGGGGTGAGAGAAGTGGGGTGAGGAAGTGGGGGAGAGAGTTGGAGAGGGAGGTGAGGTGAGGGATGGGGTGAGAGTGGTTGAGGGATTGGTTTAGGGAGTGGGGAGAGAGTGAGGTGACGGGAGGGGTGAAGAGTGGGTGAGAGAGTGGGGTGAGGAGTGGGGTAAGGGAGTGGGGGTGAGAGAGTGGGTGAGAAGTGGGGTGAGGAGTGGGTGAGAGAGTGGGTTGGACTGGAGTTGGGAGTAGGGTTGGAGTGGATTGAGGATTGGGGGTTGGGGATGGAGATGGGAGTGGTGATGGGTAGTTTATGTTGGGGAGTGGGGGTGGGAGTGGGTTTGGGAGTGGGGTTGGAGAGTGGGTTGGTGAGTGTGGTTGGGAGTGGGGTTTGGATAGGTTGGGGAGTGTGTTGGGGAGTGGGGATTGGGAGTGAGGTTTGGGGAGTGGGATGGCGAGTGGGATGGGGAGTGGGTTGGGAGTGGATTGGGAAGTGGGGTTGGGAGTGGGGATTGGGAGTGGGGATGGGAGTGGGTTGGAAGTGGGGTTGGGGAGTGGGGGTTGGGAGTAGGGTTGTGGAGTGGGATGAGGAGTGGGGGTTGGGAGTGGGGATGGGGAGTGGGGATGGGGAGTGGGGGTGGGGAGTGGGGTTTGGGGATGGGGTTTGGAGGGGGTTGGGGAGTGGGTTGGTGAGTGGGATTGGGGGGGGTGGGGTTGGGGTTGGGTTTGGTATGGGTTGGGTGAGTTGAGGAGTGGGGGTGGGGAGTGATTTGGGGGTGGGGATGGGAGTGGGGGGGGAGGGGTTGGGGTTGGGGTTTGGGGAGTGGAGGGGAGTGGGGTTGGGAGGGG
The DNA here is from genome assembly GCF_026875155.1 of Cherax quadricarinatus. NCBI lineage: Eukaryota > Metazoa > Arthropoda > Malacostraca > Decapoda > Parastacidae > Cherax > Cherax quadricarinatus. Next base: position 11,000,565 of record NC_069468.1, on the reverse strand, counting down.
GCTTGTGGAAAGTGGATGGGAGTGGGTTTGGGTTGGGAGTGGGTGGGGTGGGGTTGGGGTGTGGGGGTTTGGGTTGGGGTTGGAGTGGGGTGGTTGGGGGGGTGTGGGGGTTGGTTGGGGTTGGTGTGGGTTGGTAGTGGGGTTGGGATGTGAGTTGGGTGGGGTGTGGGGTGGGGTGTGGGGGTGGTGTGGGATGGAGTGGTGTTGGTGGTGGTTGGAGTGGGTGGGGTGTGGGGTTGTTGTGGTGGAGGGTTGGGTGTTGGGGTGGGGTGGGGTGGGGGTGTGTTGGTGGGTGGTGGGTGGGGGGTGGGTGGGGGGTGGGTGGGGGGGAGGTTGGGTTGTGTGTGGGGGGTGGGTGGGGGGGGGTTGGGGGGGGTGGGGTTGGGGTGTGGGGTGGGTGTGGGTGGGTGTGGGGGGGGTGGGGGGTGGGGTGTGGGGTTGGGTGGGTGGGGGGTTGTGGGGGTGTGGGTGGTTGGGGGGGGGTGGGGGGGTGGGGGAGGGGGGGGTGGGGGTTGTGGGTGGGGTGTGGGTGGAGGGGGGGGAGTGGGGTTGGGAGGGGGTTGGTTGTGGGGATGGGATGGGTGGGTGGGGGTTGGTGTGGTTGGGAGAGGTGAGTTTGTTATGTAGTCGATACTTATTATAAACAATTCTGATGTAGCAATTTGGTTTAATACCTCACATGGTGTGAGTTAATATTGTGGTAGTGGTGGTAGTTGTGGTAGTGGTGGTAGATGTGTAGTTGGGGGTAGTTTGTGTAGTAGTGGTAGTTGTGTAGTGTGGTACTTGTGGTAGTGGTGGTATGTGGTAGTGGTGTAGTTTGTGGTAGTGGTGGTAGTTGTGTAGTGGGTGGTAATTGTGGTGTGGTGTAGTTGGTGGCAGTGGTAGGTAGTTGTGGTAGTGGGTGGTAGTTGTGGTAAGTGTGGTAGTTGTGGTAGTGGTGGTAGTTTTGTAGTTAGTGGTGGTAGTTGTGGTAGTGGTGGTAATTGTGGTGTGGTGGTAAGTTGTGGCAGTGGTGGTAGTTGTGGTAGTGGTGTAGTTGTGTAGTGGTGGTAGGTTGTGGTAGTGGTGGTTTTGTGGTTGTGGGGGGTGGGGGGTGTGGTGGGGTGGGGGTGGGTATTGTGGTGGTGGTGGTAGTTTGGCAGTGGGAGTTGTGTAGTGGGTGTAGTTGTGGTAGTGGTGTAGATGTGGTAGTGGTGTAGTTGTGGTAGTGGTGGGTAGTTTTGTTGGGTGGAAAGTTTGGGTAGTGTTGTAGTGTGGTTGGGGTGGTAGTTGTGGAGGTGGTGGTTAATTTGTTGTAGGGGGGGTATTGTGGAGGTGTGGTAGTTGTGGTTATGGGGTAGTTGTGGTGGTGTTGTTGTTGGTAGTGGTTGTATTTGTGTAGTGGTTTAAGTTGTTGGTATGGTGGTAGTTATAATGGTGGTATTGTGGTAATGGGGTAGTTGTGTGGTGGTGGTAGTTTGGTGGTGGTGGTAGTTGTGGGTATGGTGGTAGTTGTTGGTGGTGGTGGTAGTTGCTGTGGTTGCTGTAATTGTGTGGTAGTTTTTGTGATTATTGCGGTGGTGGTATATTGTGGTTATTGCGGTGGGTGGTGGTATGGTGGTTGTTGTGGTAGTTGTTGTGTGGCGGTGGGTGGAATGTTGTGGTGGTGAAGTAATAATGTGTTGATAGTAGTAATATGTATTGAAGTGATAGTTGTAGTTGTGGTGTGGTGATAATAGTAGTTGTGTTGGTGATAGTAGTAGTTGTGGTAGTGATGGTAGTAGTTTGTGGTGGTGATGGTAAGTAGTAGTTATGGTGGTGGTGAAGTGGTAAGTTGTGGTGGTGATGGTAGTAGTTGTGTGGTAATAGTAGTAGTTGTGGTTGTGATAGTAGTAGTTGTGGTTTTGTGTTTAGTACGTAGTTTTGGGGTGTGTTTTGATAGTAAGTAGTGTGGTGATAGTAGTATTGGTGGCGCTGCAGTATAGTAGTTTTGTGGTGATGGTGTAGTAGTAATTGTGTAGTGGTAATGGTATGTTGGCGGTGTAGTGGTAGTTGTTGTGGTGGTGGTGGGAGATGTGTTTGGGGTGGGGTGGTAGTTGTTTGTGTGGTGTGGTAGTTGTTGTGTGGGGGGTAGTGGGTGGGGGGGGGGTGGGTTTTGTGGGTTGTGGTGGTGGTTGTTGTTGTGGTGGGGGTGGTAGTTGTGGTGGGGGGTGTGGTAGTTGTTTGTGTGTATGTAGTTTTGTTGTGGTGTGGTAGTTGTGGTGGTGGTATGGTTGTTTTGTGGTGGTGGTGGTAGTTGTTGTTGTGGTGGTGGTGTAGTGGGTTGGGGTGGAAGTTTTGTTTGGTTTGGAGTTGTTGTTGTGGTGTGGTGTGGTAGTTTGTTGTTGTGTGTGGTGTAGTGGGGGGGGGGGGGGGGGGTTTTGGTGGGTGGGTAGTGGTAGTTGTTGTGGTGGTGGTGGTATTTGTTGTTGGGTGGTGGGGGTTGTTGTGTGTTGTGGTGGTGGTGGTAAGTTGTTGTGGTGGTAGTAGGGTTTTGTTGTGATGTAGTGGAAGTTATGTGGTGGTGGTGGTGGAGGTAGTTATTTGTTGGGTGGCGGTGTAGTTATTGCAATATTTTGTTGTTGTATAGTATTGGTTTGTTGTTTGTATTGACAAGGTGGTTATTGGTTGTTAGTGGTGGTGTTGTGGTATAGTGTAGTTGTGTGATGGAAGTGTTTTTATTGTTGTAGTTTTGTTATTGTTGTGGTAGAAGTGTAGTTGTTGTTCTGGTTCTTGTTGTGGTTGTTCTTATTGTTGTAGTTGTTGTTGATGTTATTCTTGTTCTCGTTCTTCTTGTTCCCGTTGTTTTTGTTCCTATTCTTGTTCTTATTACCGTCATTAACGACAAAGTTCAAGTAATTAGATTAGATTTTGTCGGCGAACTAACAAGTTTATTGTGCCGGTCATGTCTGTCCTGCGGTCGCTGTCACAACACTATATCACTACACAATAGGCCTAGGAACTAGGCCCAAAAAGAGTTAACAAGGGTTTCCCTGGATTTATATCTACAGTTCACTTATCTGTTAAAAGAAAATTTAGGAAATTTGCTTAGTATATCTGGTATCTTATTTTCATTAATAAGATATCTTGACATGTCACATAGGTTATTATACTGTCTGTCTCTGTATTCCTCAATAAGTGGACAATTAAGCACATAGTGTTCAAGACAGTGACCATATGCCTGATCACATAATTTACATTTAGTTTGATCATCATCTGTGTGTCTCCCAAACTGCCAGAAGTACTTGTTACCAACCTAAGCCTGGCCACTACAACATCAGTCAGTACTTGTAACCAAGACTAAGCCGGCCACTACAACATCAGTCAGTACTTGTAACCATGCCTAAGCCTGGCACTACAACATCATCAGTACTTGTAACCAAGACTAACTAAGCCTGGCCACTACAACATCAGTCAGTACTTGTAACCAAGCCTAAGCCAGCCACTACAACATCAGTCCAGTAACTTGTAACCAAGACTAAGCCAGGCCACTAAGACTATCATCCATACTTTAACCAAGACAAAGGCCTGGCCAATACAACACAGTCATACTTGTAACCCAAAGACTAAGCCTGGCCCTACAACTTCAGTCAAACTTGTAACCAAGACTAGCCTGGCCAACTACAACATCAGTCAGTACTTGTAACCAAGACTAACTGGCCACTACAACACAGATCATTACTTGAAACCAAGCGCTAAGCCTGGCCACTACAACATCAGTCATACTTGTAACCAAGACTAATCACTGGCCACTTACAACATCATCATTACTTGTAACCAAGACTAAGCCTGGCCACTACAACATCAGTCCAGTACTTGTAACCCAGACTAAGCCTGGCCACACAACATCAGTCATTACTTGTAACCAAACTAAGCCTGGCCACTACAAACAACAGTCAGTAATTGTAACAAAGACTAAGCCTGGCCACTACATCATAAAACAGTCAGTACTTGTAACCAAGGACTAAGCCTGGCCACTAAACGATCAGTCCAGTACTTTTGTAACTCAATACTAAGCTGGCCACTACAACATCATCAGTATCTTGTAACCAAGCCTAAGCCTGCCACTACAACATCAGGTCAGTAACTTGTAACCTAGACTAAGCCTGGCCACTACACAACATCATTCAGTACTTGTAACCAAGACTAAGCCTGGCCACTACAGCATCAGTCAGTACTTGTAACCAAGACTAAAGCCTGGCCACTAAAACATCATTCAGTACTTGTAACCAAGACTAAGCCTGTGCACTACACATCATTCAGTACTTGAACCAAGACTAAGCCTGGCCACTACAACATCAGTCAGTACTTTGTAACCAAGACTAAGCCTGGCACTACAACATCATCAGTATAACTGTAACCAGACTAAGCCGGCCACGTTACAACATCAGTCATACTTGTAACCAAGCCTAAGCCCAGGCCACTAACAAACATCAGTCAGTACTGTACCAAGACTAAGTCTGACCACTACGAACATCAGTCAGACATGTAACCAAGACAAAGCCTGCCCACGAACAACATCAGTCAGTACTTGTACCAAGACTAAGCCTGGCCAATTCTACAACATCAGTCAGTACTTGTAACCAAGACTAAGCCTGGCCACTACAACATCAGTCATACTTGAACCAAGCTAAGCCCTGGGACACTACAACATCATCATACTTGTAAACAAGACTAAGCCTGACCACTACAACATCAGTCATACTTGTACCAGACAAGCTGGCCATTTCTACAACATCATCAGTACTTGTAACCAAGACTAAGCTGGCCACTACAACAACAGTCATAATTGTAACCAAGACAAGCCTGCCACAACAACATCCGTCAGTACTTGTAACCAAGACTAAGGCCTGGCCACTACAACAAATCAGTCATTACTTTGTAAATACCAAGAACTAAGCCGTGGCCACTACAACATCATTCATACTTGTCACCAGACGAAGCCTGGCCACTACAACAATCAGTCAGTACTTTAACCAAGACTAAGCCTGGCCACTACAACATCAAGTCAGTACTTGTAACCAAGACTAAGCCTGGCCACTTACAACATCAGTCTGTACTTGTAACCAAGACTAAGCCTGGCCACTACAACATCAGTCCAGTACTTGTAACCAAGCTAAGCTGGCCCACTACAACATCAGTCAGTACTAGTAACCAAGACTAAACCTGGCCACTACACATCAGTCAGTACTTTTAACCAGATAATCCTGGGCCACTACAACATCAGTCAGTACTTGTAAACCAAGCCCTAAGCCTGGCCACTACAACATCAGTCAGTAAATGTAACCAAGAACTAAGCTCAGGCCACTACACATCAGTCAGTAACTTGTAACCAAGACTAAGCCCTGGCCACTACAACATCAGTCAGTACTTGTTAACCAAGCCTACCTGGCCACTACAACATCAGTCAGTACTTGTGAAACCAAGACATAAGCCTGGCCACTACAACATCAGTCAGTACATGTAACCAAGCTAATCCAGGCCACTACAACATCAGTCAGTAACTTGTAACCAAGCTAAGCCTGGCCCACTACAACATCAGTCAGTACTTGTAACCAAGACTAAGCCTGGCCACACAACATCAGTTCATACTTGTAACACAAGACTAAAGCCCCCCCCCTGGCCACTACAACAGCCAGTCATACTTGTAACCAAGACCAAGCCTGGCCACTACAACATCCAGTGCATTCAGTAACTTGTAACCAAGCTAAGCCTGGCACAACAACTCAGTCATACTTGGTAACCAAGACTAAGTCTGACCCACACAACATCAGTCATACTGTAAAACCAAGACTAAGCCTGGCCACTATCAACATCATCAGTACTGTACCAAGACTAAGCCCGCCATGCTACAACATCAGACATACTTGTAACCAAGACTAAGCCTGACCACACAACATCAGTCAGAATTTTAACCAAGACTAAGTCTGACCACACAACATCAGTCATTAACTTTTAAACCAAGACCCTAAGCCCTGCCACTATACAACATCAGTCAGTACTTGTAACCAATGACTAAGCCTGGCCACTTATACAACATCAGTCAGTACTTGTAACCAAGACTAAGCCTGGCCACTACAAACATCAGTCAGTCTTGTAACCCAAGACTAAGTCAGACCACTACAATTATCAGTCTTACTTGTATCCAAGACTAAGCCTGGCCACTACAATATCATCAGTACTTGTAACCTAGACTAAGTCAGTCCACTACAAGCAACAGTCTGTACTTGTAACCAAGACAAAGGCCTGGCCACTACAACATCAGTCAGTACTTGTAACCAAGACTAAGCCCTGTCCACAACAACATCAGTCAGATAACTTGTAACCAAGACTAAGTCCTGACCACTACAACATCGTCAGTACTTGTAACCAAGACATGCCCTGCCACTACACACATCAGTCAGTACTTGTAACCAAGACTAAGGCCAGGCCCACTACAACATCAGTCAGTATTGTAACTCAAGAACAAGCATGGCCACTACAACATCAGTCCAGTACTTGTAACCAAGACAAAAGCTGGCCACTACAACATCAGTCCCAGTACTTGTAACCAAGACTAACCCTGGCCACTACACCATCATCAGTACTTGTAACCAAGACTAAGCCTGGTCACTACAACATCAGTCCAATACGTTGTAACCACGACTAAGCCTGTCCACTACAACATCAGTCAGTACTTGTAACCTAAGTGACTAAGCCTGCCCACTACAAAATCAGTCTACCTGTAACCAAGACTAAGCCGAGCCCACTCACAACATCAGTCATACTTGTAACCAAGACTAAGCCCTGCCACTACAATCATCATCAGTACTTGGTAACCAAGACTAAGCCTGCCACTAACAACATCAGTCAGACTTGTAACCAAGACTAAGCTGGCCACTACAGACATCATTCAGGTAACTTGTAACCAAGACTAAGCCTGGCCACTACAACAAGCAGACATTAACTTGTAACCAAGACTAACCTGGCCACTACAACATCAAGTCAGTACTTGTAAACCAAGACTAAGCCTGGCCACTACAACACATCAGTACTTGTAACCAATACTAAGGCCTGGCCACTACAACAGTCAGTCAGTACTTGTACCAAGACAAAGCCTGGCCACTACAACACAGTCAGTAACTTGTAACCAAGACTAAGCCAGGCCTCTACAACATCAGTCAGTACTTGTTAACCAGACTAAGCCAGCCACTATAACCTCAGTCGTACTTGTAATCCAAGACTAAGCTGGCCACACAACATCAGTCAGTACTTGTTAACCAAGACAAAGCCTGGCCACTAAACATCATCATAACTTGTAACCAAGACCTAAGCCCTGACCACTACAACATCGTCAGTAACTTGTACCAAGACTAAGCCTGCCACTACAACATCATCACGTACTTGTACCAAGACAAAGCATGCCACTAAACCTCAGTCAGTACTTGTAACCAAGACTAAGCCTGGCCACTCAACATCAGTCAGTACTTGTAACCAAAGACGTAAGCCTGACCACTACAACATCAGTCAGTAACTTGTAACCAAGACAAAGCCTGGCCACTACAACTTCATTCAGTACTTGTAACCAAACTAAGCTGGCTCACTACAACATCATCATTACTTGTTAACCTAGCCTAAGCCTGGCCACTACAACACAGTCAGTACTGTAACCAAGACTAAGCCTGGGCCACTACAACAACAGTTCAGTACATGTATACCAAGACAAAGCCCGGCCATCTACAACATCGTCGTACATGTAACCAAAGACTAAGCCAGGCCACTACAACATCAGTCAGTATTTTGAACCAAGACTAAGCTGAACCACACAACATCAGTCAGTACTTGTAACCAAGACGAAGCCTGGCCACTACAACATCAGTCATACTTGTAACAAGACTAAGCTGGCCACTAGCAACAGTCAGTCAGTACTTGTAACCAAGACTAAGCCTGGCCACTACAACAACAATCAGTACATGTAACCAAGACTAAGCCTGGCCACTACAACATCAGTCAGGTACTTGTAACCAAGACTAAGCCCGGCCACTACAACAACAGTCAGTAACTTGTAACAAGACTAAAGCTGGCTCACTACCAACCACAGACAGTACTGTAACCAAAGACAAAGCTGGCCACTACAACATTAGTCCAGTACTGTGTAACCAAGAACTAAGCCTGGCCACAACCAACATCATCATTACTTGTAACCAAGACTGAAGCCTTGCCACAGACAACATCATCAGAACTTGTAACCCAATATAAGACTAAGCCTGGCCACTACAGACATCAGTCAGTACTTGTAAACCCCAGACTTAAGCCTGGCTCACTACAACATCAGTCAGTACATGTAACCATGACTAAGCCTGGCCACTACAACATCATTCAGTACTTGTAACCAAGACTAAGCCTGTGGCCACTACAACAACAGTCGAACTTGTTAACCAAGACTAATGCCTGGCCACTACAACATCAGTCAGTACTTTTAAACCAAGAAACCTGACCCTAACAACATCAGTCAGTCACTTGTACCAAGACTAAGCCTGGCCACTACAACATCAGTCAGAACTTGTAACCAAGCCTAGCATTGCCACTACAACATCAGATCAAAGTAACTTGTAACCAAGACTAAGCCTGCCACATACAACATCATCCAGTACTTGTACCCAAGACTAAGCCTGACCCACTACAACCTCAGTCACTACTTGTAACCAAGACTAAGCCTGTCCACACAACATCAGTCAGTACTTGTATCCAAGACTTGGCCTGGCTCACTAAAACATGCAGTCAGTACTTGAAACGCAAGACTAAGCCTGGCCACTACGAACTCAGTCAGTAACTTGTAACCAAGACTAGCCTGGCCACTACAACCTCAGTCAGTACTTGTAACCAGACTAAAGCCTGGCCACTAGCCAACATCAGTACAGTACTTGTAACTCAAGACTAAGCCTGGCCACTACAACATCATCAGTACTTGTAACCAAGACTAAGCTGCCACTACAACATCTTCAGTACTTGTAACCAAGTCTAACCTGACCACTACAACATCATCATAACCTTGTAACCAAGACTAAGCCTGGCCACTACAAACATCAGTCAGTACTTGTAACCAAGACTAGCTGACACTAACATCATCAGTAACTTGTAACCAAGACTAAGCCTGGCCACTACAACATCAGTCAGTACTTGTAAGCCAAGACTAAGCCAGGCACTACAACATCAGTCAGTACATTGAACCAAGACTTAGCCAGGCCACTACAACATCAGTCAGTAGTCTTGTAACCAAACTAAGCCTGCTCACTACAACATCAGTCAGGTACTGTGTAACTTCAATACTGAAGCCTGGCCACTACAACATTAGTCAGTACTTGTAACCAAGACTAAGCCTGCCACATACAACATCAGGCGTACTTGTAACCAAGACTCAGCCTGGCCATCTACAACATCAGTCAGTACTTGTAACGCAGACTAAGCCTGCCACTACAACATCAGTCCAGACTTGAAACCAAACTAAGGCCTGGCTCACTACAACATCAGTCAGTACTTGTAACCAAGACTAAAGCCCTGGCCACAACAACAACAGTCAGTCCTGTGTAACCAAGACTAAGTCCAGCCACAACAACAACATCAGTACATGTAACCAAGACTAAGCCTGGCCACTACAGAACATCAGTCAGTACTTGTAACCAAGACTAAGCCTGGCTCACTACAACGAACAGTCATTACTACTTGTAAACCAAGACTAGCCTGGCCACTACAACACAGTCAGTACTAGTAACCAGACAAATCCTGGCCACCTACAACATCATCAGTACTTGTAACCAAGACAAGGCCTGGCCACAACAACACAGTCAGTAACTTGTAACCAAGACTAACCTGCACTACAACATCAGTCAGATACTTTAACCAAACTAAGCCTGTCCACTACAACATCAGTCAGTACTTGTAACGCAAGACTAAGCCCTGGCCACAACAACATCAGGTCAGTACTTGTAACCAAGACTAATCCAGGCCACTACAACATCAGTCAGTACATGTAACCAAGTACTAAGCTGGCCACTACAACATCAGTCAGTACTTTGGTTACCAAGAACTAAGCCTGGCCACTACAAACCAGCAAGTCAGTAACTTGTAACCAAGACTAAGCTGGCCACAACAACATCAGTCAGTACTTGTAACCAGACTAATCTGGCCACAACAACAACAGTCATACTTGAAAACCAAGACTAAGTCGGCCACAACAACATCAGCCCCCCCCCCAGGTACTTTGTAACCAAGTACTAAGCCTGAACCAACGTACAACATGCAGTCAGTACTTGTAACAATGACTAAGCCTGGCCACTACAACAACATCAGGTACATGTAACCAGACTAAGCCTGGCCACAACAACATCAGTCAGTACATATGTAACCAAGACTAAGCCTGGCCACTACAACATCAGTCAGTACTTGGTAACCAATACAAAGCCTGGCCACAACAACATCAGTCAGTACTTGTAACCAAAGACTAAGCCTGGCCCACAACAACATCCAGTCAAGTACTTGTAACCAAGACAAAGCCTGGCCACAACAACAACAGTCAGTACTTGTAACCAAACTAAGTCTGCCACTACAACATTCAGTCATACTTTAAACCCAAAGACAAAGCCTGGGCCACTACCAACATCATCCAGTACTTTTAACCAAGACTAAGCCCGGCGCACTACAACATCAGTCAATACTTGTAACCAAGACTAAGCCTGGCCACTACAACATCAGTCAGTACTTGTAACCAAGACTAAGCCTGGCCACTACAACATCAGTCAGTGCTTGTAACCAAGACTAAGCCTGGCCACTACAACATCAGTCAATACTTGTAACCAAGACTAAGCCTGGCCACAACAACATCAGTCAGTACTTTTAACCCAAGACAAAGCCAGGCCACAACAACATCATCCATTCTTGTAAACCAAGAAAATCCTGGCCACTACAACATCAGTCAGTGCTTGTAACCAAGACTAAGCCTGGCCACAACAACATCAGTTAGTCTATGCACATTGCGAGTTGCTCCATAAATTCACTTATCAACGTTTATATTATCATAGTGGGTTATAGATCTATTCAGGCTTCTAAAAGGATTCCTATAACTTTAAGTTCCATTATTTACTTCTCTTCTAATGTTAATCCTAATGCTGGACACAGATATACCAAAGTTATATTCTACATTATCCTTCAGGGCATTTTTTTGACAAACAAATCAACTTCATCATGAAGGAGTAATCCAATGTGTGGTGGGACCCATAACAATTATCCATTAATTGTGGCCCGTGGCCTGGTGGCTGGAGCTCTCGCTTCACTCGGTGAGGATCCGGGTTCGAATTCTTGGCGTAGGGTTAGAACACTGGGCGTGTTTCCTTACACCGGTTGTCTATGTTCACCCATCAGTAAAATGGGTACCTGGCTGTTAATCGACTGGTTTGAGTCGCATCCTGGGACAAAACTGACCTAATTTTCCCGAAATGCTCAGCATAATAAGCGACTTTCTGTATAGTACTATTTATGTCATTGATGTCAGCTAGGATGTATACCTTCAGGTCACTTGTTCTATCTAGGCTGGAATATTGCTGCACTCTAACAGCACCTTTCAAGGCAGGTGAAATTGCCGACCTAGAAAATGTACAGAGAACTTTCACGGCGCGCATAACGGAGATAAAACACCTCAATTACTGGGAGCGCTTGAGGTTTCTAAACCTGTATTCCCTGGAACGCAGGAGGGAGAGATACATGATTATATACACCTGGAAAATCCTAGAGGGACTAGTACCGAACTTGCACACGAAAATCACTCATTACGAAAGCAAAAGACTTGGCAGACGATGCACCATCCCCCCAATGAAAAGCAGGGGTGTCACTAGCACGTTAAGAGACCATACAATAAGTGTCAGGGGCCCGAGACTGTTCAACTGCCTCCCAGCACACATAAGGGGGATTACCAACAGACCCCTGGCAGTCTTCAAGCTGGCACTGGACAAGCACCTAAAGTCAGTTCCTGATCAGCCGGGCTGTGGCTCGTACGTTGGTTTGCGTGCAGCCAGCAGCAACAGCCTGGTTGATCAGGCGCTGATCCACCAGGAGGCCTGGTCACAGACCGGGCCGCGGGGGCGTTGACCCCCGAAACTCTCTCCAGGTAAACTCCAGGTATGTACTTGTAGTAAATAAAGATATTATTATTATATTATTATTATTATTATTATTATTATTATTATTTATTATTATTGTTATTGTTATTATTATTATTATGATTATTATTATTATTATTATTATTATTATTATTATTATTTATTATTATTATTATTTTATTATTATTATATTATTTTATTATTATTATTTATTATTATTATTATTATTATTATTATTATTATTATTATTATTATTATTATTATTATTATTATTATTATTATTATTATTATTATTTTATTATTATTATATTTATTATTGTTATTGTTATTATTATTTTCCCGAATTTTTAAGTATCTATACCTGGCTTCTCCAATGAGCATGTTGTTAGAGTCATTACGTGGGTCAAGAGCCTTCAGTGATGACATATAATCAGTAATGGAGATAGAGTCAAGCTCAGCATCATAAGTAAGCTTTAGCGTCATTATAATGGCAAACAATTCAGTTTGCAGTGTAGACGCCCAGTTGTTAATTCTTATGCCTAACTCAACAAAGTTGCTATCGTTCTTAACTAGGGAGGCGGCAACAAGAGCAGCTGCAGCCCTGCCAGAAGACTCTTGTTTAGATCCATCAGTGTATGTAACTTGTGATAACTTATTACTACCAGTTAGGCCAGAAATTTTTTCCTGAGCAGTTGCTTTAACAAATAAATGATTTGAGGAAAAGATTACTATTGAAGGGATTCAGGGAAACCGGCAGTCCGGACTTGAGTCCTGGAGATGGGAAGTACAGTGCCTGCACTCTGAAGGAGGGGTGTTAATGTTGCAGTTTAAAAACTGTAGTGTAAAGCACCCTTCTGGCAAGACAGTGATGGAGTGAATGATGGTGAAAGTTTTTCTTTTTCGGGCCACCCTGCCTTGGTGGGAATCGGCCAGTGTGATAATAAATAATAATAATAAAATAATTACTATTGATAAACGTCATGAGAGGGACTCGCAGGTATGTGATAATTAATGACCACATCTTCCATGGACCGGTGAAATGATCTTGTTGTTGTACGGTGATACAGTTCGTGCTACTTATAAAACTTAATATAATCTCATGTTTTCATAGCCCATTTAGATCTATGAGTATTTACTTCTAGACATCTAGTAAGATTTCTAGTAACAGTGTCTGGTTCATTTCTTAACAACACTGATACTAGAGACATTAATCTCCTTCCTCATATTAAGAATCTTGATAGATTTGGGACAGCCAAGAATAATTCTGAGAGTTTCATTCTTCATTAACTCCAAGGGTCGGAGAGAACTTTCTCTAGCTAATATCAACATGGGACCAGCATAATCAATTAAGAACCTAACATAGGCTATGTACACCATTCTCACGATTCTCACATCAGTACCATAGCTGGGGTTGTAGCCAGCAACATTACCACCATAGCTGGGGTTGTAGCCATCAACATTACCACCATAGCTGGGGTTGTAGCCAGCAACATTACCACCATAGCTGGGTTGTAGCCATCAACATTACCACCATAGCTGGGTTGTAGCCATCAACATTACCACCATAGCTGGGGTTGTAGCCAGCAACATTACCACCATAGCTGGGGTTGTAGCCATCAACATTACCACCATAGCTGGGGTTGTAGCCAGCAACATTACCACCATAGCTGGGGTTGTAGCCAGCAACATTACCACCATAGCTGGGGTTGTAGCCAGCAACATTACCACCATAGCTGGGGTTGTAGCCAGCAACATTACCACCATAGCTGGGATTGTAGCCAACAACATTACCACCATAGCTGGGGTTGTAGCCAGCAACATTACCACCATAGCTGGGGTTGTAGCCAGCAACATTACCACCATAGCTGGAGTTGTAGCCAGCAACATTACCACCATAGCTGGGGTTGTAGCCAGCAACATTACCACCATAGCTGGGGTTGTAGCCAACAACATTACCACCATAGCTGGGTTGTAGCCAGCAACATTACCACCATAGCTGGGGTTGTAGCCAGCAACATTACCACCATAGCTGGGGTTGTAGCCAGCAACATTACCACCATAGCTGGGGTTGTAGCCAGCAACATTACCACCATAGCTGGGGTTGTAGCCAGCAACATTACCACCATAGCTGGGGTTGTAGCCAGCAACATTACCACCATAGCTGGGGTTGTAGCCAGCAACATTACCATCATAGCTGGGGTTGTACCCAGCAACATTACCACCATAGCTGGGGTTGTAGCCAGCAACATTACCACCATAGCTGGGGTTGTAGCCAGTAACATTACCACCATAGCTGGGGTTGTAGCCAGTAACATTACCACCATAGCTGGGGTTGTAGCCAGCAACATTACCACCATAGCTGGGGTTGTAGCCAGCAACATTACCACCATAGCTGGGGTTGTACCCAGCAACATTACCACCATAGCTGGGGTTGTAGCCAGCAACATTACCACCATAGCTGGGGTTGTAGCCAGCAACATTACCACCATAGCTGGGGTTGTAGCCAGCAACATTACCACCATAGCTGGGGTTGTAGCCAGCAACATTACCACCATAGCTGGGGTTGTAGCCAGCAACATTACCACCATAGCTGGGGTTGTAGCCAGCAACATTACCACCATAGCTGGGGTTGTAGCCAGCAACATTACCACCATAGCTGGGGTTGTAGCCAGCAACATTACCACCATAGCTGGGGTTGTAGCCAGCAACATTACCACCATAGCTGGGTTGTAGCCAGCAACATTACCACCATAGCTGGGGTTGTAGCCAGCAACATTACCACCATAGCTGGGGTTGTAGCCAGCAACATTACCACCATAGCTGGGGTTGTAGCCAGCAACATTACCACCATAGCTGGGGTTGTAGCCAGCAACATTACCACCATAGCTGGGGTTGTAGCCAGCAACATTACCACCATAGCTGGGGTTGTAGCCAGCAACATTACCACCATAGCTGGGGTTGTAGCCAGCAACATTACCACCATAGCTGGGGTTGTAGCCAGCAACATTACCACCATAGCTGGGGTTGTAGCCAGCAACATTACCACCATAGCTGGGGTTGTAGCCAGCAACATTACCACCATAGCTGGGGTTGTAGCCAGCAACATTACCACCATAGCTGGGGTTGTAGCCAGCAACATTACCACCATAGCTGGGGTTGTAGCCAGCAACATTACCACCATAGCTGGGGTTGTAGCCAGCAACATTACCACCATAGCTGGGGTTGTAGCCAGCAACATTACCACCATAGCTGGGGTTGTAGCCAGCAACATTACCACCATAGCTGGGGTTGTAGCCAGCAACATTACCACCATAGCTGGGGTTGTAGCCAGCAACATTACCACCATAGCTGGGGTTGTAGCCACCAACATTACCACCATAGCTGGGGTTGTAGCCAGCAAAATCTTTCAGAGCATTTAACCTATCTTTGCGTTTCTTATTTAGTTGCGGTATTGTGGATTTATTGAAGGGTAAGTCTACACCAAGGTATTTATAATTATAGATTTAACGTAGCTGATATTTTCACCCTGCAGATATCAATATCTTTGTTTTAGATGAAGATATGATGAGGTTTAATCGATTACAAATTGCTTGAACTTTGTTAAGAATGGTATTGATCTTCTTATGCCCTGTTGTATGGATCATGATGCCATCAGCATAGCTTATAGCTATATGTTTAGGTAAGGCAGGTAAAGCATTTAGGAGAGCATTAAATAGCATGGGACTGAGAACTCCTCCCTGCGGTGTATCTAGGGACATTTCTTAAGACTTACTTCTAAAGCCTTGGTACAGAACAGAGGATATTCTGTGGTGGTAGCCTACAAGTGAGTAGGCTACAACCAATATTCATTTTGGCTAGTTCGTGTAATATAATGGTTCTGTTTACGAAATCAAATGCAGATTTTAGATCAAGAAATGTGGTTAAAACTAGTCGAGATGTGTGCAGTGAGAAAGTTGGTAATACAATTCTGCAAACTTTTAAACCTTTCATGAACCCATAGAATTAGGGGGGAAAAGTTGGTGTCGGATTCTGTAGTACAGTCTGTTAAGTATCATTCTTTCAAAAGTTTTACAAAGAAAACTAGTTAAGGAGATCGGTCTAAATGTATCAGGCTGTTGGTACTTACGGATAGGCACAATGAGGAAGTAGGAAGAACTCCCTCAATGTAACTGAGATAATACAGTGCTAACAAATGGTTATCAGGCACGTGCCTTAAAGTTCTGAGAATATCATGAGGTTATACCATCCTCTCCAGGAGCAGTTGATCGACCTTTAGTTAATGCATTATCTAATTCATACTCGGTGAAGAGGCAATCACTCTCATCAATATTTTGGCTCATAAAATTAATCTTTTCTAACCTTTCTTCAGAAGCACTCTCTAAGTTTTTTTAATATGAGATGGAAGACTGTCATGCCTGGATGTTTTGGACCAGTTATTTGTGAGGTCATTTACATTTTCAAGAGGAAAGGGATGAGCAGCATTACTAGTCTTTTCCCTGGTTATTTTCTTATACCTTTCCAAACCAAGCTTAAAGGGGTGGGTTAAATAGGTCTGCCCCCTTTAAGTTCCCATTCCTGTTCCCATTCCTAGGATGGGAGGTGTTGCCTGGTAGGTTGGCTAGGATGGGAGGCGTGCCTGCTAGGTTGGCTAGGATAGGTGTTGCCTGCTGGGTTGGTTAGGATGGGAGGTATTGCCTACTAGGTTGGCTAGGATGGGAGGCGTTGCCAGCTAGGTTGGTTAGGACGGCTAGGTGATACCTGCCAGGAGAGACTGTCCAGGAGATGCAGGCAACAATAAAACAAGCAGGCTCTTGCTACTGTGATGATGCTAGCAGGCAGTGTTGTGCTTCCTGGTGATGCAGGAAGCTACCTGCACCCTGCGGCTGATGGAGTGACGGAGGGAGGGAAGGAAGGAGGGAAGGAAGGAAGGAAGGAAGGAAGGAAGGAGGGAAGGAAGAAAAGAAGGAAGGAAGGAAGGAAGGTGGGAAGGAAGGAAAGAAAGAAGGAAGGAAGGAAGGAGGGAAGGAAGGAAGGAAGGAAGGAAGGAAGGAAGGAAGGAAGGAAGGAAGGAAGGAAGGAAGGAGGGAAGGAAGGAAGGAAGGAAGGAAAGAAGGAAGGAGGGAGGGAAGGAAGGAAGGAAGGAGAGAAGGAAGGAAAGAGGGAAGGAAGGAAGGAGGGAAGGAAGGAAAGAAGGAAGGAAGGAGGGAAAGAAGAAAGGAAGGAAGGAAGGAAGGAAGGAGGAGAAGGAAGGAAGGAAGGAAGGAAGGAAGAGAGCGAAGGAAGGAAGGAAGGAAGGAGGGAGGGAAGGAAGGAAGGAAGGAGGGAAGGAAGGAAAGAAGGAAGGAAGGAGGGAAGGAAGGAAGGAAGGAAGGAAGGAAGGAAGGAAGGAAGGAAGGAAGGAAGGAGGGAAGGAAGGAAGGAAGGAAGGAAGGAAGGAGAGAAGGAAGGAAAGAAGGAAGGAAGGAAGGAAGGAAGAAAGAGGGAAGGAAGGAAGGAGGGAAAGAAGGAAAGAAAGAAGGAAGGAAGGAGGGAAAGACGGAGGGAAGGAAGGAAGGAAGGAAGGAAAGAAGGAAGGAAGGAAGGAGGGAAGAAGGAGGGAAGGAAGGAAGGAAAGAAGGAAGGAAGGAGGGAAGGAAGGAGGAAAGGAAGGAAGGAAGGAAAGAAGGAAGGAAGGAAGGAGGGAAGGAAGGAAAGAAGGAATGAAGAAAGGAGGGAAGGAAGGAGGGAAGGAAGGAAGGAAGAAAGGAAGGAAGGAAGGAAGGAAAGAAGGAAGGCAGGAAGGAAGGAAGGAAGGAAGGGAAGGAGGAGGAAGAGGGAGGAAGGTAAGGAGGGAAGGATAGGAAGGAGGGAAGGAAGGTAGAGGAAGGAAAGAAAGGAAGAGGGAAGGAAGGAAGGAGGGAGGAAGGAACGAAGGAAGGAAAGAAAAAGAAGGTGGGAAGGAAGGATGGGAAGGAAGGATGGACGGAATGGAGGGAAGGAAGGAAGGAAGGAAGGAATGGAGAAGAAGGAGGGAAGGAAGGAAGGAAGGAAGGAGGAAGGAAGGAAGGAAGAGGTAAGGAAGGAATGAAAGAAGGAGGAAGGAAGGAAGGAAGGGAAGGAAGGAAGGAGAGGAAAGAAGGAAGGAAGGAGAGAAGGAAGGACGAAAGAAGGAAGGAATGAAGGAAGGAAGGAGGGAAGGAAGTAAGGAAGAGGAAGGAAGGAAGAAGAAGGAAGGAAAGAAGGAGGGAAGGAGGAGGGAAGGAAGGAAAGAAGGAAGAAGGAAGGAGGGAAGGAAGGAAGGAAGGAAGAAGGAAGGAAAGAAGGAAGGCAGGAAGGAGGGAAGGAAGGAGAAGGAAGGAAGGAATGGAAGGAAGAGAGAAGGAAGGAAGGAAGGAAGGAAAGAAGGAAGGAAGGAGGGAAGGAAGGAAGGAAGGAAGGAAGGAAGTAAGGAGGGAAGGAAGGAAGGAAGGAAGGAAAGAAGGAGGGAAGGAAGGAAAGGAAGGAAGGAGGGAAGGAAGGAAGGAAGGAAGGATGAAGAAGGAGGAAGGAAGAAGGAGAAGGGAAGGAAGGAGGAAAGGGAAAGGAAGGAAGGAAGGAAGGAAGGAGGGAAGGAAGGAAGGAAGGAAGGAAGGAATGAGAAAGGTAATAAAGAGTTTATGGGAGGGAGAGAAATAACCAGTCGACTCCAGTATCCTGGATCAAGAGCCCTTCACCAGCTCCCAGCCTGTAATTCAGAGGTTGAAAATGAGATAAAAGGGAGAGGTTGAGAGGGAGACTAGCAATAAGGGAGAGAGAGAGGGAGAGTAAAGTACCATAATGTTAGGGTGAGACAACATTAACTCAGGACAGCCAGTGGTAATTAGTGAGAGAGAGAGTAGAGAGAGAGAAGAAGAGAGAAAAGGAGATCCATGAGTGAGAGAGTGTCAGAGAATCGTGAGAGATGAGATCTGAGAGAGAGACGACCGAGAGAGTCAGGAGAGACGAATGTGTGTAATGTGTGTGTGTACTTCTGTATGAGTGTGTGTGTACTTCTGTATGATTGTGTGTTGTACTTGTAGTGTGTGTGTGTACTTCTGTATGTGTGTGTGTGTACTTTGTTATGATGTGTGTGTGTATTCTGTATGATGGTGTGTGTACTTCTGTATGTGTGTTTGTGTACTTCTCCAGATGTACTTTTGTGTACTTCTTTGATGTGCCTTTTATACGTTTGTATGATTACCTATATATTACAATGTGCTTATATCCATCATATAATCAAGTACTCTGTTTAAGATTATTACATAGTACACATTAGGAGCACTTGTGACGGCTTGTACCTGTACTCACATTAAGTACACTGGGTATACTGGTGTGGGAATACTTGTACACCTGGTTCAGTACATGTACTTTCATTAAGTACACTGGTGTGGGAGTACTTGTACACCTGACAGATGTGTCCCTGCTGTTCGTACCTTGGCGCAGTAGGTGTTCAGGTGCAGTGATAGTTCCCTGAATATTAACTACACTAATCTCTGGTGGAGAAAATCTTGACTCATTACTTGCCGATGAAGCACTGCTGCCAGATGTTGGAACAGTGTTAGCAGGTGTGCTGACAGGTGTAGTATCAGAGATGGTATGTGCACTGTCTAGTGTACCAGCAGGTGCTGAAGCAGTGATGTTAGGTGTAGGAGTATTATCAGATCCAAGGCTTCCCTCGTTGCTGGGAAGAGAATCTGTTCCCTCTGTGGTGGTTAGAGGAATTGTGTTAGAATTCCCAAATGTAGTGTTTTGAACTTTGTCCAACTGTGGAGCCTTAGCAATGACAGAATTCCACCAGTTATTTACCTCTGAGTTAAGCTCAGTGTGGGATTTCCAGTCTTTGTCAATAGTGCCACCATCAGCTGAGCAGCTTACGTCGCTTGTTGTAGGCTTGCACTGACCTTCTACAATAGGTTGGAGGTTATCTAATGATTTGAGGAGCTCATGAAGTGCTTCCCTGTGATGGAATATCTTAGCTGCGACTTTACAACACAGCCCCAGAGGGTAGTCTTGATCTTAGGAGAGGAGTCCCTGAGGTACTTTAGAAGCTTCCTCTTGTAGCTCCAGGCATGTGTCCACATATACTACAGGATTATGGATATCCCTCAATTTTCTGTGATTTTTCTACCTGGCTACAACTAAATTTTTCTTCTGGAATGCAATCTCTGCGGCAGTAGTTGGAACAAGTATGCTCCTTATATCTAAGAAGTATTTTGTTCCTTGTAGTATACCCACAAACACTGCAGTAACTACTGGGACAATAGCCAGATAGCGAAGATATTCTTGCTATTTTGAGATGTGAAGTCATCCCAGAGGAAGCATTGTAAGTTCACAATGAAGTTCACAGGAGAGAGAGAGAGAGTGGGTGGGTGGTGGTATCGTGAGGGTGTTTATTTTGGGGTGGGTAGTGAGGGAAGGTGAGGACAGGCCAGCAAGCTAAGAGTGTTACCTTCTCACTATCACTAAATAAAAAACTGTTTATGCTATCCACGTTTTCACTACAGGAAGTTGTTAGTACAAATCACTATGTTACAGCTGTACATGTTAGGTTGTTATAAAGCACCCAGATGCTAGAACATAGCACCAAACACTTAAATATCACTGAGTTTGCTTATATTCACTTTTATGGAGGAGTTGGCTTACTTGTACTAATGTGTTGTAAGTAGTACTAGGTCAATGGACAGTTTTTTCCTCACCAACCCTCGTAGATAAGTAATATTAAGAAAGTTTATATAGCACACTGTGACACGTCCTGCCTTCCTTCTCTCTCTCTCTCTCACTCAATAAAGTGGGGTGAAGGAAGAGAAGGGGAGAGGCAGGGAGAAACAGTGGACAACAAACAAGCTAAATAAACGGCCAAAAACATTAAAACACACACACACACACACACACACACACACACACACACACACACACACACACACACACAAACACACATATAGTGGCTCAGAAGGGAAGTCAAAGGCTCAGAGGATCAGAGGAAACTGGTTCTGGTAAGGAAGAATGGATAGGAGAGCAATGCAAAAGGATGGAACAAGAGTGGAAGAGCAAACTAAGTTAGCTTTCTGCAAAAATGGAGAAAAGGACTGAGGTAGAGCTTTCCACAAAACTGGAAAAGAGGATGGAGGAGGAAAAGAAGAAATGGGAGTCACAAGTTAAAGCCTCAGAAGCCAGGATAAGGGCCCTAGAATATGAGGTAAATAGGCTGAAGCAAGTTACAGGCATATTGCCCAGGGGAGATATAGCATCTGAAGCTGGTACACCCCTGCTGTACGAGGAGTCAAATGAAAAGGAAGGAGACAAAACTTATGCTAAGGCCCTATCAGCCTACCAAATAGGGCCGAGGAATGAAGGGGAGAGGAGTTGGGAGCAGGGATAGTAGTAGGGAAGGAGGGAGAAGGTGAAGAGGGGAATAGGTCACAGGAAGAGGTATGACCATGCCACCAAGAGCTACAGGAAAAAATAAGGAAGACAACAGCCATATACAAGTAGTACCCAGAGACACAGAGGGAAAGGCAATGGTAGGAGGATGGGAGGAAGTCAGTGTTTATTCATGGGCTTCAGGAGAGCGAGGGGAGGATATACAATGAAAGATGGCAGGAAGAAAAATGGGACATTGAAAACATCATCAATGAAATTGGCAAGAAGAGCATGAGTAAGACAGTAAATTTTCAGAGAATAGGGGGGTTCTTGAAGGGGAGACATGGGCCAGTCATGCTGATTTCCAGGAGAGAAACAGTGTGAAACAGGATGCTGCAAGAGAAACCACTGCTGAAGGAATCATCAACATACGAGATGGGGTTCCTAGACTGAGACAGCAAAAACAGAATGACAGCAGCTGAGGAAAAAGACACAAAAGCAAAAGGGGCTAGGAAGAGAGACAAGGACAGAATCAGCAGAGGACAACCAGAGCAGGGCAGAGCAACAAGAGCAAGCACACACAGTAACCCTCAGTAACCCACACATTCCCCTCAGCTCAAACCCCACCCCTACAGAAACCCACAGTAACCCACACAATGCACCCTCTCCCCCCATCTTCCTCACCACAAACCCCACCCTCACAGTAACCCACAGCAACCCACACACTGTACCCTCTATCCCCATCCCCCTCATCACAACCCCCTCCCCCACTGTAACCCCCCATAGGCCCTCTTCCCCCATCCCCCTCAGCACAACCCCCACCCCCACTGAAACCCTGCCAGGGCACCTGCTCCCCTAACCCACCTCTCTCCCCAGACCACAGTTATTGAAAAGAAGTTGAAGGTTTGGTACAAGAACGCAGATGGAATAACGAATAAATGTGAGGAGTGGCACGAAAGAATCAAGGAGATGTCCCCAGACATCGTAGTAGTTACAGAAACAAAACTCACTGGGATAATAACAGATGCAATCTTCCCACCCGGATATCAGATCCTGAGGAAGGATAGAAGGAGCAGGGGGAGAAGAGAGGTTGCACTACTAATAAAAAACCAGTGGGGTTATCAAGAAATGGAAGGAATGGGCGAGATTAGAGAAATGGATTACATAGTAGGTACAGTTCAGTCAGGGGAACACAAGGTAGTCATTGCAGTGACGTATAACACACCACAGAACTGCAGGAGGCCAAGAGAGGAATATGATGAGTGCAACAGAGCAATGGTGGACACTCTAGCTGAGGTGGAAGAAAGGGCTCACTCAAGTAGAGTGAAGTTACTGGTCATGGGCGACTTCAATCACAGGGAGATTGATTGGGAAAACCTGGAGCCACATGGGGGTCCCGAAACATGGAAAGCCAAGATGATTTATGTGGTGCTGGCAAATCTCATGCACCAACATGTTAGGGATACTACCAGAGAGAGAGGGGAGGATGAACCAGCAAGACTGGACCTCGTGTTCACCCTGAGTAGCTCAGACATTGAGCACATCACATATGAAAGGCCCCTTGGAGCTAGTGACCACGTAGTTATGAGCTTTGAATACATCATGGAGCTAAAAGTGGAGAGGGTAACAGGAGTAGAAAGGGAAAAGCTAAACTATAAAAGGAGGGACTACACAGGAATGAGGATCTTCCTGCAGGAGGCTCAGTGGGAACAGGAGTTGGTAGGAAAATCAGTAAACGAAATGATGGACTTTGTAACAACAAAATGCAAGGAGGCAGAGGAAAGGTTTGTTCCCAAGGGTAACAGAAATAATGGGAAGGACAGAACAAGCCCTTGGTTTACCCGAAGGTGCAGTGAGGCAAAAACTAAGTGCTCTAGAGAATGGAAAAAGTACAGAAGGCAAAGGACTCAGGGAAATAAAGAGATTAATTGACGAGCCAGAAACGAGCATGCACAGATAAGGAGGGAGGCGCAGCAGCAGTATGAAAATAACATAGCATCGAAAGTCAAGTCTGACCCGAAACTACTCTACAGCCACATCAGGAGGAAGACAATAGTCAAGGATCAGATAATCAGGCTGAGGAAGGAAGGTGGGGAGCTCACAAGAAATGACCAGGAGGTGTGTGAGGAGCTCAGGAAGTATTTACAGTGGAGGCTGAAGGGACAATGGGAAGACAAAACAGTGGGGTGCAGCAACGAGGAATATACCAACAAGTGTTGGATGAATTACACACAACTGAGAAGGAGGTGGAGAAGTTCCTAAGTGACCTTGATACCTCAAAGGCGGTGGGACCGGACAACATCTCTCCATGGGTCCTTAGAGAGGGAGCAGGGACACTACATGTGCCACTAACCAAAATCTTCAACACTTCTCTTGAAACTGGGCAACTTCCTGAAGTATGGAAGAAGGTAAATGTAGTCCCCATCTTTAAGAAGGGAGACAGAAATGAAGCACTAAATTATAGACCAGTGTCACTGACATGTGTAGTAGGCAAAGTCTTGGAAAAGATTATCAGGAGGAGAGTGGTGGAGCACCTGGAGCGGAACAAGATTATAAACGACAGCCAGCACGGATTCATGGAAGGCAAATCCTGTGTCACAAACCTACTAGAGTTTTACGACAGGGTAACTGAAGTAAGAAATGAAAGGGAGGGGTGGGTTGATTGCATTTTCTTGGACTGCAAGAAGGCCTTCGACACAGTTCCTCACAAGAGATTAGTACAAAAGCTAGAGGAAGAGGCACGTATAACAGGAAGGGCACTGCAATGGATCAGAGAATACCTAACAGGGAGGCAACAGCGAGTCATGGCCCATGATGAGGTATCACAGTGGGTGCCAATGACGAGCGGGGTCCCACAGGAGTCAGTACTGGGACCAGTGCTATTCTTGGTATATGTGAATGACATGACGCAAGGGATAGACTCAGAAGTGTCCCTGTTTGCAGATGACGTGAAGTTAATGAGGAGAATTAAATCAGATGTGGACCAGATAGGTCTACAAAGAGATCTGGACAGGCTGGATGTGTGGTCCAGAAACTGGCTCCTAGAATTTAACCCCGTCAAATGCAAAGTCATAAAGATCGAAAGAGGACAAAGAAGACCGCAGACAGAGTATAGGCTAGGAGGCCAAAGGCTGCAAACCTCACTCAAGGAGAAAGACCTAGGAGTGAGTATAATACCGAGTACATAGCCAGAAGCACACATTAGCCAGATAACTGCTGCGGCATATGGGCGCTTGGCAAACCTGAGAATAGCGTTCCGGTACCTCAGTAAGGAATCGTTCAAGACTTTATACACTGTGTACGTCAGGCCCATACTGGAGTACGCAGCACCAGTTTGGAACCCACATCTGGTCAAACACGTCAAGAAATTAGAGAAAGTGCAAAGGTTTGCAACAAGGCTAGTTCCAGAACTAAGGGAAATGTCCTATGAAGAAAGGTTAAGGGAAATCGGTCTGACAACACTGGAGGACAGGAGGGTCAGGGGAGGCATGATAACGACATACAAAATACTTCAGTCACAGAGTAGTTAGGAAGTGGAATAGTCTGGCAAGCGATGTAGTGGAGGCAGGAACTATACATAGTTTTAAGATGAGGTATGATAAAGCTCATTGAGCAGGGGGAGAGAGGACCTAGTAGCAGTCGGTGAAGAGGCGGGGCCAGGAGCTGAGTCTCGACCCCTGCAACCACAATTAGGTGAATACAGAACCATACCCAGAACCCCACAACCACACATGCTATCCCAACACAAACCACAATCCACACTTACATCCCCCACCCGACACTATGCTGTAGAATCCCACAGCACACTACCAGGTCCCCAACCTTCACAGACTCCCCAGAACTCAGTGTTGGAGAGAAAACTGAAATGTATGGTGCGCCAATGCTGATGGAATAACGAATAAGTGGGAGAAGTGGTACGAAAGAGTCGAAGATGTATCACCAGACATCATAGCTCTCACAGAAACAAAGTTCATAGGTATAATAATAGATGCCATCTTTCCAACAGGATATCAGATCCTTAAGAAAAACAAAAGGAACAGAGGGGGTGGAGGAGTGGCACTGCTCATCAAAAACAAATGGAATTTTGATGAGCTGGAGAGGGGAGACAGAGGAGAGGCCAGAGATTGCATAATAGGAACATTTAAGTCTGGAGGTCCCAAGGTGGTAATTGTAGTGATGTATAACCCACCACAGAACAGCAGGAGGCAAAGGCAAGAGTACGATGAGCGCAATAGAGCGATGGTGGACACACTGGCGAAGTGGCCAGAAGGGCTGATGCGAGCAGGGCAAAGCTGCGGATTATGGGTGACTTCAACCACAAGGAAATCAACTGGGAGAACCTGGGGCCACATGGAGGCCCGGAAATGTGGAGTGCTAGGATGATGGAGGTGGTACTGGAAAACCTCATGTACCAACACATAAGGGACACTACCAGAGAGAGAGAGAGAGAGGAGAGGATGAACCAGCGAGACAGGACCTAATATTCACCTTGAGATGTGTAGATATTGAGGACATCTTATATGAAAGACCCCTCGGGGCCAGTGATCATGTGGTTCTGAGCTTTGAATGCATAGTAGAGTTACAAGTGGAGAGGGAAGCAGGAAGGGGAGGACGAATGAAGCCAAACTACAAGAGAGGGGACTACACTGGCACGAAGAATTTCCTTCACGGGGTTCAGTAGAACAGAGAACTGGCAGGGATG
This sequence comes from Cherax quadricarinatus, assembly GCF_026875155.1. Classification (NCBI taxonomy): domain Eukaryota; kingdom Metazoa; phylum Arthropoda; class Malacostraca; order Decapoda; family Parastacidae; genus Cherax; species Cherax quadricarinatus. Next base: position 10,974,357 of record NC_069468.1, on the reverse strand, counting down.
TAAGTAAACGAGATGATAGAATATGTGAGAACAATATGCAAGGAAGCTGAGGAGAGGTTTGTGCCCAAATGTAACAGAAATAACGAGAAAGCCAGGATGAGCCCATGGTTCACCCAAAGGTGCAGGGAGGCCAAAATCAAGTGTGCTAGAGAATGGAAGAAGTATAAAAGGCAAAGGACCCAGGAGAATAAGGAGAGCAGTCGTAGAGCCAGAAATGAAAATGCATAGGTAAGAGCGGAGGCCCAACGGCAATATGACATAGCGCACATCGGAGGCGCACATCATCCAAAAAACCGCTGCAGCATTCAGGCGCCTAGCAAACCTAAGAACAGCATTCTGCCATCTTAATAAGGAATCGTTCAGGACTCTGTACACTGTGTACGTTAGGCCCATATTGGAGTATGCAGCACCAGTTTGGAACCCACATCTAGCCAAGCATGTAAGGAAGCTAGAGAAAGTGCAAAGGTTTGCAATAGGACTAGTCCCGGAGCTGAGGGGTATGTCCTACAAGGAAAGTTTAAGGGAAATCGATATGACGACACTGGAAGACAGGAGAGATAGGGGTAGGGGGAATATGACAACGATATACAAAATTCTGAGAGGAATCGACAAGGTGGACAGAGACAGGATGTTCCAGAGACTGGACACAGCAACAAGGGGTCACAGTTGGAAGTTGAAGACACAGATGAATCACAGGGATGTTAGGAAGTATTTTTTCAATCACAGAGTTGTGAGCAATGGAGCACGAAGCTGCCAGTGAAGAGGTGGGGCTAGAAGCTGTGAATCGACCCCTGCAACAACAACTAGGTAAGTACACATATACACCAACACCAGTCCAACACAGAAGCTACCGCGCCTGACCATGTTAGTGAGTGGTGTTTTGTGACCCCCCACGTACAGAACCCCATATATACAGAATCCCACACGTACAGAACCTCCCCACGTACAGAAAGAACCCCCACGTATAGAACCTCCCCACGTACAGAAAGAACCCCCACGTACAGAACCCCTCCCCCATGTACAGAACCCCTCCCCCACGTACAGTACCCTCAGTTACTGAACCCCAACTTACAGAACCCCCACGTACAGAACCCGTACGTGCAGAACCCTCCACGTAAAGAACCCCCAAGTACAGAATGCCACACGCACAGAACCCCCACGTACAGAACCCCCACATACAGTATCCTCACTTACTGAACCCCAACTTACAGAACCCCCAAGTACAGAACCCCACGTACAGAACCCCCACGTGAAGCATCCTCACGTAAAGAACCCCACGTACAGAACATCATGTACAGAACCCTCACGTATAGAACCCCCTACGTACAGAACCCCTCACTTACAGAATCCCTCACGTACAGAACCTCTACCACGTACAGAACCCCCATTATCCATACTACAAAAAGATTCTTACACCCTTCCTGGTGTTTTTGCGAGTTCTTCAGGTACCCAGGCGACCTGGAACGTACCTGTAGGGACCCTTGTCCCTGCAGGACCCTTCCGGGGCCCCTGCTCACTTGCAAGGACCCTTGTCTCACAACAGAAGAGACATAAGTTCGATTTAGAGATCGAGACTCGTGGGTTAACTCCCTGACACCTGCTGCCCATCTTCACCTAGCAGAAAATAGGTAGCTAGAAGTTAGGCAGGTGTTGTGAGAGTCATGTTGGAAATAGGTCACACTGGCTTATCCTAGCTTAAGCCAGAATAGTTTATCACCAATGTCTATAATATATGTGTTTATTATGTATCCTTATCCTAAGTCGTAGTGACGGAGTCAAGCATTGTTGCAGTGGTTGGAGCTGCCCACTGACTCTCCACTGCCACACTGACAAGCTGGGTCATTGTTGCAGTGGTCGGAGCTGCCCACTGGCTCTCCAATGCCACACTGACAAGCTGGGTCATTGTTGCAGTGGTCGGAGCTGCCCACTGGCTCTCCACTGCCACACTGACAAGCTGGGTCATTGTTGCAGTGGTCGGAGCTTCCCACTGGCTCTCCACTGCCACACTGACAAGCTGGGTCATTGTTGCAGTGGTCGGAGCTGCCCACTGACTCTCCAATGCCACACTGACAAGCTGGATAATTGTTGCAGTGGTTGGAGCTGCCCACTGACTCACCACTGCCACACTGACAAGCTGGGTCATTGTTGCAGTGATCGGAGCTGCCCACTGACTCTCCACTGCCACACTGACAAGCTGGGTCATTGTTGCAGTGGTCGGGGCTGCCCACTGAGTCTCCACTGCCACACTGACAAGCTGGGTCATTGTTGCAGTGGTCGGAGCTGCCCACTGACTCTCCACTGCCACACTGACAAGCTGAGTCATTGTTGCAGTGGTCGGAGCTGCCCACTGACTCACCACTGCCACACTGACAAGCTGAGTCATTGTTGCAGTGGTCGGAGCTGCCCACTGACTCTCCACTGCCACACTGACAAGCTGGGTCATTGTTGCAGTGGTCGGGGCTGCCCACTGAGTCTCCACTGCCACACTGACAACATTCACTGCTGATACGAAGTTGCAACTTTACAGGTAAATCTGTAACTTGATCCATCAGGTCCGACGCGATACCATAGTCTTCCAACAGCTTACTTTTCTTCTTATCTAAGATTTCTCTCTCTATTTCTCTCTCTCTCTCTTCCTCTCTCTCTCTCTTCTCTCTCTCTCTCTCTCTCTCTCTCTCTCTCTCTCTCTCTTCTCTCTCTCTCTCTCCTCTCCTCTCTCTCTCTCTCTCTCTCTCTCTCTCTCTCCTCTCTCTTTCTCCTTTTTTTTATCCCTCTCTTTCTACCTCTTCCCTTCTTTCTTCCCTTTTCTCCCTTGCATCTCCTTCCCTTACCTTCTATTTATTTCCATTACCGTCCTTCCCTCATGTTACTACGGGTTTTACGTCAGCAGCAGAGCGCTTAGCCCACAACCGAAGGGACGTGGATTCGACTCCCGAGCTAGGCGAGACCTATGGACCAGTCTTCCTACACCAGTTGCCCCTCTTCACCTAGCAGTAAATAGGTACAAAGTGACATTATACACCTGGCTGGAATAATTCACTAATAGCCCACAAGGAGAGACGGTCGTATTTGTGGACTGATAATGGTGCAGGAAGACTTGAAACGTCACCTAGTGGAAAGTAAATAGGTACCTGGGTGTTAGTTTGGGGTGGCATCCTGGGCGTCTTACCGATCTTTGTTGTGTAGACCTGACTGTTGTTCCTGTCATCTTCCTGGCCTTCCCTCTTCTGTTCCTCTTCCTGTTTTTCCTCCTCCTCTTCCTGCTCCTCCTCCTCCTCTTCCTGCTTCTGCTTCTCTTCTTCTTGCTCCTCTTTCTCCTCTTCCTGCTTTTCCTACTCCTCTTCCTGCTCCTCCTCCTCCTCTTCCTGCTCCTCCTCCTCCTCTTCCTGCTTCTGCTTCTCTTCTTCTTGCTCCTCTTTCTCCTCTTCCTGCTTTTCCTACTCCTCTTCCTGCTCCTCCTCCTCCTCTTCCTGCTCCTCCTCGTCCTTTTCCTGCTCCTCCTCCTACTCTTCCTGCTCCTCGTCCTACTCTTCCTGCTCCTCCTCCTCTACTCTTCCTGCTCCTCCTCCTACTCTTCCTGCTCCTCTCCTACTTTTCCTGCTCCTCCTCGTCCTTTTCCTGCTCCTCCTCCTACTCTTCCTGCTCCTCGTCCTACTCTTCCTGCTCCTCCTTCTACTCTTCCTGCTCCTCCTCCTACTCTTCCTGCTCCTCCTCCTACTTTTCCTGCTCCTCCTCGTCCTTTTCCTGCTCCTCCTCCTACTCTTCCTGCTCCTCTTCCTCCTCTTCCTGCTCCTCTTCCTTCTCTTCCTGCTCCTCCTCCTCCTCCTTCCTGCTCCTCCTCCTCCTCTTCCTGCTCCTCTTCCTACTCTTCCTGCTCCTCCTCCTCCTCTTCCTGCTCCTCCTCCTACTCTTCCTGTTCCTCCTCCTACTCTTCCTGCTCCTCTCTCCTCTTTCCTGACTCCTCCTCCTCCTCTTCCTGCTCCTCCTCCTACTCTTCCTGCTCCTCCTCCTACTCTTCCTGCTCCTCTTCCTCTCTTCCTGCTCCTCCTCCTCCTCTTCCTGCTCCTCCTCCTACTCTTCCTGCTCCTCCTCCTACTCTTCCTGCTCCTCCTCCTCTCTTCCTGCTCCTCCTCCTACTCTTCCTGCTCCTCCTCCTACTCTTCCTGCTCCTCCTCCTCCTCTTCCTGCTCCTCCTCCTCTCTTTCCTGCTCCTCCTCCTCCTCTTCCTGCTCCTCCTCCTACTCTTCCTGCTCCTCGTCTACTCTTCCCTCCTCCTTCTACTCTTCCTGCTCCTCCTCCTACTCTTCCTGCTCCTCCTCCTACTCTTCCTGCTCCTCCTCCTACTCTTCCTGCTCCTCCTCCTACTCTTCCTGCTCCTCCTCCTACTTTTCCTGCTCCTCCTCCTCTCTTTCCTGCTCCTCCTCCTACTCTTCCTGCTCCTCCTCCTACTCTTCCTGCTCCTCCTCCTACTCTTCCTGCTCCTCCTCCTACTCTTCCACTGCTCCTCCTCCTACTCTTCCTGCTCCTCCTCCTACTCTCCCTGCTCCTCTCCTACTCTTCCTGCTCCTCCTCCTACTCTTCCTGCTCCTTCTCCTACTCTTCCTGCTCCTTCTCCTACTCTTCCTACTCCTCCTCCTACTCTTCCTGCTCCTCCTCCTACTCTTTCCTGCTCCTCCTCCTACTCTTCCTGCTCCTTCTCCTACTCTTCCTGCTCCTCCTCCTACTGTTCCTGCTCCTCCTCGTCCTCTTCCTGCTCCTCCTCCTACTCTTCCTGCTCCTCCTCCTACTCTTCCTGCTCCTCCTCCTACTCTTCCTGCTCCTCCTCCTACTCTTCCTGCTCCTCCTCCTACTCTTCCTGCTCCTCCTCCTACTCTCCCTGCTCCTCCTCCTACTCTCCCTGCTCCTCCTCCTACTCTTCCTGCTCCTCCTCCAGTAAACACTTCTGGGGAGATAATAACAGTGGTGTTCCTGAGACTCAACATTTTGGTGTAAAAAATCTCCAGACCACTACACAAAGGTGCCATCCTTGGTGACACTGTAACCTTTGTAACACCAGCAGCGACCTCTGTAAGAGAGAGAGAGAGAGGAGAGAGAGGGAGAGAGAGAGAGAGAGAGAGAGAGAGAGAGAGAGAGAGAGAGAGAGAGAGAGAGAGAGAGAGAGAGAGAGAGAGAGAGAGAGAGAGAGAGAAGAGAGGAGAGAGAGAGAGAGAGAGAGAGAGAGAGAGAGAGAGAGAGAGAGAGAGAAATTTACAACTGTCCTTCCCTAGAAACAAACATTATCACCTTTGTACCTGATTACATTTATAAGTAACTGATCACCTTTGTAAGTAACTAATCACCTTTGTAAATAATTGATTACTTTTGAAAGTAATTGATTATCTTCATAAGTAATTGATTACCTTTAAAAGTAATTGATTATCTAGGAATATAATAGTATAGTTGTGGCACACACACATGTACACTAATCCTCTTTTATAGATTCTAATCCTTTAAAATTATTACAATCCTCATGTATGGATTCCAATCCTCTTTAAACGATTCCAATTCTCTTTAAACGATTACGATCCTATTTAAAGGATTCCAATAATCTATAAATGATTTCAATGGTTATTAATGGATTAAAGTCCTCTTTAATGGATTCCAAATGTCTTTAAAGGATCCCAATTCTCTTTAAAGAATTCCAATCCTCTTTAAAGGATTCCAGTCCTTTAAAGAGGGATGATATGCGGAAAGATATACTCAGCATAACCTTGTCTCAGTTATCTGTATTCACCTCAGTTTAACGCAGTTTACTGCGTCCTTATTCAGACGTTTATTGGTCATTATATGATAGAAAGGTCTCTCTCTCTCTCTCTCTCTCTCTCTCTTACCCCCCCTCTCTCTCTCTCTCTCTCTCTCTCTCTCTCTCTCTCTCGCTTACCCCCCTCTCTCTTACATACTTCCGACACTAACGATCATAATTAACCTTAATTAACCTAGTTTATGAGGCGTGTTAAGAGGACAAGAGAGTAAATTAACCGGGTTGTTAAGCACAGTCAGGATTATATATATATATATATATATATATATATATATATTATATATATATATATTATATATATATATATATATATATATATATATATATATATATATATATATATATATATATATATATATATATATATATATAACTTCATTCCAACAGGGTCGGAGACCCTTGGAGCATGGGGAAAGTGTGCTCTAAAGTTCCTCAAAGAGCGGGGTGAAAAGCTTCATAGAAACCAAGGACCACGGGCGCAGCTTCTTTCAGGACTCAGTGTTGCGATCCAGAGAGGAAATGCCTGAACTTTCTGGGCACGCGGCCCACCGCGGGACTGGACGAAGTGTTCGAAAATGTAGCTTGAGTTACCTATGTTTTTACTTTCAGGGTATTTTTGTGAATGTTTGGCCAAGTATTTTGTCTTTATATAAACTACTTATTAATAAAATTACTATTAATATAATATATATTTATTATATATATTTATATATATAAATATATATCATATCAAGTTATTAAAAGGAGGTTTATTAATGGGGGTTATTAACCAGGAGAGCTATTAACGGGGGTTATTAACGGGAGAGTTATTAACCAGGGAGAGTTATTAACCAGGGAGAGTAATAAGGGGTTATTAACCGGGAGTTTTTAAACCAGGGAGAGTTATTAACCAGGGAGAGTTACTAACCAGGGAGATTATTAAAAAAGTTATTAACCAACCTTTAAATTAACCCCGGTTAATAACCCGGTTTATAACCCCAGGGAGAAGTTATTAACCAGGAGATTACTACCAGAAAAAGGAAAATTACAACTGGTTAAATAAGCAGGAGGTTTATTAACCGGGAGCGTTTTAACCGGGAGAGTTATTACCAGGAAGTTTTAAAGGATGTTATTAACCGGGAGTTATTAACGGGAGAGTTATTAACGGGAGCGTTATTAACCAGGGAGAGTTATTAACCAGGGAGAGTTATTAACCAGGGATAGTTATTAACCAGGGAGTTATTAACCAGGATAGTTATTAACCAGGGAGTTTTTTAACCGGAGATTTTTATTATACTTTTGTTTTTAGGGAAGTTGTAGTTTGTTGGGTGTTGTTGGGGGTGTTGTGTGATGTTGTGTGTGAGTTGTTGTGTTTTGTTTTTGTGTGATGTTTTGTGGATGTTGTATGCTTTTTGTGATGTTGTGTGATGTTGTTGTGTGATGTTTGTGATGCTGTTTTGTGGTTTTGTTGATGTTGTTGTGTGATGTTTTTGTGTGATGTTGTTGTGTGATGTTGTTGTGTGATGTTTGTGTGATGTTGTTGTGTGATGTTGTTGTGTGTGTTGTGGTGATGTTGTTGTGTGATGTTGTTGTGTGTTTGTGTGTGTTGTTGTGTGATGTTGTTGTGTGATGTTGTTGTGTGATGTTGTTGTGTGATGTTGTTGTGTGATGTTGTTGTGTGATGTTGTGTGATGTGTGTGTGCATGTTGTTGTGTGAGTTGTGTGTGATGTTGTTGTGTGATGTGTTGTGTGATGTTGTTGTGTTGTGTTGTGTGTGTGTTGATTTGATGTTTTGTGTGATGTTGTTGTGTGATGTTTGTGTGTGATGTGTTGGTGTGTTGTGTGATGTTGTGTGTGATGTTGTTGTGTGATGTTGTGTGTGTGTTGTGTGATGTTGTTGTGTGTGTTGTGTGAGTTGTTGTGTGATGTTGTTGTGTGATGTTGTGTTGTGTGTGTTTCGTTGTTGTGATTGTGTTGTTGTGTGATGTTGTTGTGTGATGTTTTGTGTGATTGTGTGATCCTTGTGTGATGCTGTTGTGTGATGTTGTTGTTGATGTTGTTGTGTGATGTTGTTGTGTGATGTTGTTGTGTGATGTTGTTGTGATGCTGTTGTGTGATGTTGTTGTGGATGTGTTGTGTGATGTTGTGTGTGTGTTGTGGTTGTGTGATGTGTTGTGTGATGTTGTTGTGTGATGTTGTTGTGTGATGTTGTTGTGTGATGTTGTGTGATGCTGTTGTTGAGTTGTTTGTGTGATGTTGTGGGGTGCTGTGTGATGCTGTTGTGTGATGTTGTTGTGTGATGTTGTTGTGTGATGTTGTTGTGTGATGTTGTGTGGTTGTGTGATGTTTGTGTGATGTTGTTGTGGATGTTGTGTGATGTGTGATGTTGTGTGATGTTGTTGTGTGATGTTGTTGTGTGATGTTGTTGTGTAGTGTTGTTGTGTGATGTTGTTGTGTGATGTTGTTGTGGGGATTGTGTGGATGGGTTGTGTGTGTTGTTGTTGTGTGATGTTGTTGTGTGATGTGTTGTGTGATGTTGTTGGTGATGTTGTTGTGTGATGTTGTTGTGTGAGTTGGTGTGTGTGTATGTTGTTGGTGTGATGTTGTGTGATGGTTGGTGATGTTGTTGTGTGATGTTGTTGTGTGATGTTGTTGTGTGATGTTGTGTGTGATGTTGTGTTGTGTGATGTTGTTGTGGAGTGTGGCGTGTGTGTGATGTTGTTGTGTGATGTTGTTGTGTGATGTGTTGTGTGATGTATGTTGTGTGATGTTGTTGTGTGATGTTGTTGTGTGATGTTGTTGTGTTGAGTTTGTGATGTGTGTGTGTGTGTGATGTTGTTGTGTGATGTTGTTGTGTGATGTTGTTGTGTGATGTTTGGTGTGATGTTTTGTTGTTGTGTGATGTTGTTGTGTGATGTTGTTGTGTGATGTTGTTGTGTGATGGTGTGTGTGCTGTTGTTGTGTGATGTTGTTGTGTGTGTGTGGATGTTGTGTGTGTGTGATGGTTGTGAGTTGTGTGGATGTTGTGTGGATGTGTTGTGTGTGTTGTTGTGTGATGTTGTTGTGTGATGTTGTTGTGTGATGCTGTGTGATGTTGTTGTGTGATGTTGTGATGCTGTGTGATGTTGTTGTGTGATGTTGTGTGTGATGTTGTTGTGTGATGTTGTTGTGTGATTGTTGTTGTGTGATGTTGTTGGGTGTGATGTGTGATGCTGTGTGATGCTGTTGTGTGATGTTGTTGGTGATGCTGTGTGAGTGTTGTTGTGTGAGTGTGATGCTGTGTGATGCTGTTGGTGTGATTTGTGTGTGATGTTGTTGTGTGAGTTGTTGTGTGATGTTGTTGTGTGATGTTGTGTGATGCTGTGCTGTGATGCTGTTGTGTGACGTTGTTGTGTGATGTTGGGTGTGTGTTGTGTGATGTTGTTGTGTGACGTTGTTGTGTGATGTTGTGTGATGTTGTGTGGATGCTGTTGTGTGACGTTGTTGTTGAGTTGTGTGTGATGTTGTGTGATGTTGTTGTGTGATGTTGTTGTGTGATGTTGTTGTGTGAGTTGTTGTGTGATGTTGTGTGATGCTGTGTGATGCTGTTGTGTGATGTTGTTGTGTGACGTTGTTGTGTGATGTTGTGTGATGTTGTGTGATGTTGTTGTGTGATGTTGTTGTGTGATGTTGTGTGATGTTGTTGTGTGATGATGTTGTGTGATGTGTTGGTTGTGTGATGTTGTTTTTGTGATGCTGTTGTGTGATGTTGTGTGATGTTGTGTGATGTTGTTGTGTGATGTTGTTGTGTGATGTTGTGTGATGCTGTGTGATGTTGTTGTGTGATGTTGTTGGGGTGATGCTGTTGGTGATGTTGTGTGATGCTGTGTGATGCTGTTGTGTGTGATGTTGTGTGTGGATGCTGTGTGATGCTGTTGTGTGATGCTGTTGGTGATGCTGTTGTGTGATGATGTTGTGTGATGATGTTGTGTGATGTTGTTGTGTGATGTTGTGTGATGCTGTTGTGTGATGCTGTTGTGTGATGATGTTGTGTGATGTTGTGTGATGCTGTTGTGTGATGCTCTTGTGTGATGATGTTGTGTGATGATGTTGTGTGATGTTGTGTGATGCTGTTGTGTGATGCTGTTGTGTGATGATGTTGTGTGATGATGTTGTGTGATGTTGTGTGATGCTGTTGTGTGATGCTCTTGTGTGATGTTGTTGTGTGATGTTGTGTGATGATGTTGTGTGATGATGTTGTGTGATGTTGTTGTGTGATGTTGTGTGATGCTGTTGTGTGATGTGTTGTGTGATGATGTTGTGTGATGTTGTGTGATGCTGTTGTGTGATGCTGTTGTGTGATGTTTTGTGATGCTGTTGTGTGATGCTCTTGTGTGATGTTGTTGTGTGATGTTGTTGTGTGATGATGTTGTGTGATGTTGTTGTGTGATGATGTTGTGTGATGCTGTTGTGTGATGATGTTGTGTGATGTGTGTGATGTGTTGTGTGATGCTCTTGTGTGATGTTGTTGTGTGAATGCTCTTGTGTGATGTTGTGTGATGTTGTTGTGTGATGATGTTGTGTGATGTTGTTGTGTGATGATGTTGTGTGATGTTGTTGTGTGATGCTCTTGTGTGATGTTGTGTGATGTTGTGTGATGATGTTGTGTGATGCTGTTGTGTGATGATGTTGTGTGATGTTGTTGTGTGATGCTCTTGTGTGATGTTGTGTGATGTTGTTGTGTGATGATGTTGTGTGATGCTGTTGTGTGATGATAGTTGTGTGATGTTGTTGTGTGTGATGCTCTTGTGTGATGTTGTGTGATGTTGTTGTTGATGATGTTGTGTGATGTGTTGTGTGATTGATGTTGTGTGATGTTGTTGTGTGATGCTCTTGTGTTGATGTTGTGTGATGTTGTTGTGTGATGCTGGTGTGTGATTGTCCCTTGTGTGTTTGCTGTTTTGTGTGATTTGCATTTGTGATGCTGTTGTGTGATGATGTTGTGTGATAGTTGTTGTGTGTGTCTGTGTGATGTTGTGTGATGTTGTTGTTGTATGCTGTTGTGTGATTCTGTTGTGTGATGCTGTTGTGTGATGCTGTTCTGTGTGATGCTGTCTTGTGTGATGCTGTTGTGTATCTGTTTTGTTGATGCTGTTGTGTGAGCTGTTGTGTGATGCTGTTGTGTGATGCTGTTGTGTGATGTTGTTGTGTGACGTTGTTGTGATGTTGTGTGTGTTGTTGTGTGACGTTGTGTGAATGTTGTTGTGTGATGCTGTTGTGTGATGCTGTTTTTGTGATGCTGTTGTGTGATGCTGTTTTTGTGATGCGTTGTGTGATGATGTTTGTGTGACGTTGTTTGTGATTTGTGTGATGTTGTTGTGTGATGTTGTGTGATGTTGTTGTTAACGTTGTGTGATGTTGTGTGAGGCTGTTGGTGTGATGTTGTTTGATGCTGTTGTGTAAATGATGTTGTGTGATGTTGTGTGATATTGTGGTGAGGCTGTTGTGTGATGTGTTGTGTGAGTTGTGTGATGTTGTTGTGTGATGTTGTTGTGGGGATGCTGTTGAGTAAATGTTGTTGTGTGATGTTGTGTGATGTGTGTGATGTGTGATGTTGTTTGTTGAGGCTGTTGTGTGATGTTTGTGTGTGATGTTGTTGTTGATGTTGTTGTGTGATGTGTGATGTTGTGTGATGTTGTTGTGTGATGTTTTGTTGTGTGATGTTGTTGTGTTGATGTTGTTGTGTGATGTTGTGTGTTGATGTTGTTGTGTGATGTTGTGGTGATGTTAAAGGAGGCTGTTGTGTGATGTTGTTGTGTGAGTGTGATGTTGTGTGAGTTGTTGTGTGATGTTGTTGTGGGGATGTTGTTGTGTGTGTTGTTGTGTGATGTTGTTGGTGATGTTGTTGTGTGATGTTGTGTGATTTTGGAGTGAGGCTGTTGTGTGATGTTGTTGTGTGATGTTGTTGTGTGATGTTGTTGTGTGATGTTGTGTGATGTTGTTTGTGAGAGGCTGTTGTGGAAGTTGTCGTGTGATGTTGATTGTGTGATGTTTTGTGTGATGTGTGATGTGTGAGGCTGTTGTGTGATGTTGTGTGATGTTGTTGTGTTATGTTGTTGTGTGATGTTGTTGTGTGATGTTGTTGTGTGATGTTGTGTGATGTTGTTGTGTGATTGTTGTTGTTGATGTTGTGTGATTTTGTTGTGTGATGTTGTTGTGTGATGTTGTTGTGTGATTTTGGGTTGTGTGATGTTGTGTGATGTTGTTGTATGATGTTGTGTGATGTTGTTGTGTGATGTTGTGTGATGTTGTTCTGTGATTGTTGTGTGATGTTGTGTGATGTTGTTGTGTGATGTTGTGTGATGTTGTTGTATGATGTTTGTGATGTTGTTGTGTGATGTTGTGTGATGTTGTTGTGTGATGTTGTTGTGTGATGTTGTGTGATGTTGTGTGATGTTGTTGTGTGATGTTGTTGTGTGATGTTGTTGTGTGATGTTGTTGTGTGATTTTGTGTGATGTTGTTCTGTGATTTTGTTCTGTGATGTTGTGTGATGTTGTTGTGTGATGTTGTTTGTGTGATGTTTTGTGATGTTTTTTCTGTGATGTTGTTGTGTGATGTTGTGTGATGTTTGTTGTGTGATGTTGTTGTGTGATGTTGTGTGATGTTGGTGTGATGTTGTGTGATGTTGTGTGATGTTGTTGTGTGAGGCTGTTGTGTGATGTTGTTGTGTGATGTTGTTGTGTGATGTTGTTGTGTGATGTTGTTGTGTGATGTTGTTGTGTGATGTTGTTGTGTGATGTTGTTGTGTGATGCTGTTGTTGGTGGCTGTTGTGTGATGCTGTTGTGTGATGCTGTTGTGTGATGCTGTTGTGGGTGGCTGTTGTGGGCATCTGTTGTGGGTGGCTGTTGTGGCATCTGTTGTGGGTGACTGTTGTGTGCCGTTGTTGTGGGTGGCTGTTGTGGGCTTCTGTTGTGGGTGGCTGTTAGTGAGGCTGTTGTATGAGGCTGTTGTGGGTGGGTGTTGTGTGAGGCTGCTGTGGGTGGCTGTTGTGTGCCGTTGTTGTGGGTGGCTGTTTTGGTCGCCTGTTGTAAGAGGCTGTTGTGGGCAGTTGTTGTGGGTTGCTGTTGTGGGCGGCTGTTGTGGGTGGCTGTTGTAGCCGGCTGTTGTGAGTGGCTCTTTCGGGAGGCTGTTGTTGGTGGCTGTTGTGGGCAGCTGTTGTGTGAGGCTGTTGTGGGCGGCAGTTGTGGGTGGCTGTTGTGGGCGGCTGTTGTGGGTGGCTGTTGTGGGAGGCTGTTGTGTGAAGCTGCTGTTGGCAGCTGTAGTGAGAGGCTGTTGTGGGCAGCTATTGTGGGAGGCTGTTGTGGGCAGATATTGTGGGAGGCTATTGTAACTGGCTGTTGTGGGTGGCTGTTTTGTGCGGCTTTTGAAGGCGGCTGTTGTGGGTGACTGCAGTGGGTGGCTGTTGTGGGTGACTGCAGTGGGTGGCTGTTTTGGCTGGGTGTTGTGGGTGGCTGTTGTATGAGGCTGCTGTGGGAAGCTCTTGCTGGTGGCTGTTGTGGGAGGCCGTTAAGGGTGTCTCTTTCGGAAGGCTGCAGTGGGAGGCTGTTGAGGTTGGCTGTTGTGGGTGGCTGTTGTGTGACGCTGTTGTGAATGGCTGTTGTGAGTGGCTGTTTTGGGACGCTGTTGTGGGACGCTATTGTGAGACGCTTTTGTGGGACGCTGTTGTGAGACACTGCTGTGGGACGCTGTTGTGGGACGTTGTTGTGGGTCACTGTTCTGGGTCGCTGTTGTGGGTCGCTGATGTTGGACGCTGTTGTGGGTCGCTGTTGTGGAACGCTGTTGTGGGACGCTCTTGTGGGACGCTGTTGCAGGACGCTGTTGTGGGGAGCTGTTGTGGGATGCTGTTGTGGGACGCTGTTGTGTCACGCTATTGTGGGTCGCTGTTGTGGGACGCTATTGTGTCACGCTGTTGTGGGACGCTGATGTGGGACGCTGTTGTGGGTCGCTGTTATGGGACGCTATTGTGGGACGCTGTTGTGGGACGCTGTTGTGGGACGCTATTGTGGGTCGCTGTTGTGGGACGCTATTGTGAGACACTGTTGTGGGTCGCTGTTGTGGGACGCTATTGTGGGACGCTGTTGTGGGACGCTATTGTGAGACACTGTTGTGGGTCGCTGTTGTGGGACGCTATTGTGGGACGCTGCTGTGGGACGCTGTTGTGGGACGCTATTGTGGGTCGCTGTTGTGGGACGCTATTCTGGGTCGCTGTTGTGGGACGCTATTGTGAGACACTGTTGTGGGTCGCTGTTGTGGGACGCTGTTGTGGGACGCTGTTGTGGGACGCTATTGTGAGACACTGTTGTGGGTCGCTGTTGTGGGACGCTATTGTGGGACGTTGTTGTGGGACGCTGTTATGGGACGCTATTGTGGGTCGCTATTGTGGGTCGCTGTTGTGAGACGCTGTTGTGGGACGCTATTGTGGGTCGCTGTTGTGGGACGCTATTCTGGGTCGCTGTTGTGGGACGCTATTGTGAGACACTGTTGTGGGTCTCTGTTGTGGGACGCTGTTGTGGGACGCTGTTGTGGGTCACTGTTGTGGGACGCTGTTGTGGGACGCTGATGTGGGACGCTGTTGTGGGACGCTGTTGTGGGACGCTATTGTGGGTCGCTGTTTTGGGACGCTATTCTGGGTCGCTGTTGTGGGACGCTATTGTGAGACACAGTTGTGGGTCACTGTTGTGGGACGCTGCTGTGGGACGCTGTTGTGGGACGCTATTGTGAGACACTGTTGTGGGTCGCTGTTGTGGGACGCTGTTGTAGGACGCTGTTGTGGGTCACTGTTGTGGGACGCTGTTGTGGGACGCTGTTGTGGGACGCTGTTGTGGGACGCTGTTGTGGGTCACTGTTGTGGGACGCTGTTGTGGGACGCTCTTGTGGGACGCTCTTGAGGGACGCTCTTGTAGGACGCTCTTGTGGGACGCATTAAAATTAAAAGAATTCTAGAATTTTTATCACTATTATTATTGCTGTTATTATTATTATTATTATTATTATTATTATTATTATTATTATTATTATTATTATTATTATTATTATTATTATTATTGCAGTTTTCTTTGCTGTCTCTAAACACAAGTAATTACTTGATCTCATTAATTCCTAATTACGCTGACCAATTTGTGTGTGTGTGTGTGTGTGTGTGTGTGTGTGTGTGTGTGTGTGTGTGTGTGTGTGTGTGTGTGTGTGTGTGTGTGTGTACTCACCTATTTGTGGTTGCAGGGGTCGAGTCACAGCTCCTGGCCCCGCCTCTTCGCTGATTGCTACTAGGTCCTCTCTCTCCCTGCCCCATGAGCTCTATCATACCTCGGCTTAAAACTATGTATGGTTCCTGCCTCCACCACATCACTTTCTAGGCTATTCCATGGCTTGACTACTCTATGACTGAAGAAATACTTCCTAACATCCCTTTGATTCATCTGAGTCTTCAACTTCCAATTGTGACCTCTTGTGTCTGTGTCCCATCTCTGGAACATCCCGTCTTTGTCCACCTCGTCTATTCCGCGCAGTATTTTATATGTCGTTATCATGTCTCCCCTGACCCTCCTGGCCTCCAGTGTCGTCAGGCCGATTTCCCTCAACCTTTCTTCATAGGACAATCCCCGTAGCTCTGGGACTAGTCTTGTTGCAAACCTTTGCACTTTCTCTAATTTCTTGACGTGCTTGACTAGGTGTGGATTCCAAACTGGTGCTGCATACTCCAGTATGGGCCTGACGTAGATGGTATACAGAGTCTTAAACGAATCCTTACTGAGGTATCGGAACGCTATCCGTAGGTTTGCCAGGCGCCCGTATGCTGCAGCAGTTATCTGATTGATGTGTGCCTCAGGAGATATGCTCGGTGTTATACTCACCCCCAGATCTTTTTCCTTGAGTGAGGTTTGCAGTCTTTGGCCATCTAAACTATATTGTGTCTGCGGTCTTCTTTGCCCTTCCCCAATCTTCATGACTTTGCATTTGGCAGGGTTAAACTCAAGGAGCCAGTTCCTGGACCAGGCTTGTAGCCTGTCCAGTTCTCTTTGTAGTCCTGCCTGATCCTCGTCCGATTCGATTCTTCTCATTAACTTCACATCGTCTGCAAACAAGGACACTTCTGAGTCTATCCCTTCCGTTATGTCATTCACATATACCAAGAACAGCACAGGTCCTAGGACTGACCCCTGTGGAACCCCGCTTGTCACAGGCGCCCACTCTGACACCTCGTCGCGTACCATGACTCGTTGTTGCCTCCCTGTCAGGTATTCTCTGATCCATTGCAGTGCCTTTCCTGTTATGTGTGCCTGGTCCTCTAGCTTTTGCAGTAACCTCTTGTGAGGAACTGTGTCGAAGGCCTTCTTGCAGTCCAAAAAAATGCAGTCGATCCACCCCTCTCTCTCTTGTCTTACTTCTGTCACCTTGTCATAAAACTCCAGTAGGTTTGTGACACAGGATTTTCCTTCCCTGAAACCGTGCTGGTTATCAATTGTACACTTGTTTCTTTCCAGTTGCTCCACCACTCTCCTCCTGTTGATCTTCTCCATGACTTTGCATACTATACACGTTAGTGATGCAGTTCTGTAGTTTAGTGCCTCATGTCTGTCTCCCTTTTTAAAAATTGGGACTACATTTGCCATCCTCCATACCTCAGGGAGTTGCCCAGTTTCAAATGATGTGTTGAAGATCTTTGTTAATGGCACACACAGCATCTCTGCTCCCTCTCTAAGGACCCACGGAGAGATGTTGTCTGGTCCCACCGCCTTTGAGGTGTCAAGTTCACATAGCAGCTTCTTCACCTCCTCCTTGGTTATGTGTACCTCATCCAGCACTTGTTGGTGTACCCCCCTGTTCTGATTTCCTGGAGTCCTACTGGTTTCCACTGTAAATACTTCTTTAAATCTTGTGTTGAGCTCCTCACATACCTCTCGGTCGTTTCTTGTGACCCCCCATCACCCTTCCTCAGTCTGATTACCTGGTTCTTGACTGTTGTTTTCCTCCTGATGTGGCTATACAACAGTATCGGGTCAGACTTGACTTTCGATGCTATGTCATTTTCATATTGTCGCTTAGCCTCCCTTCTTGTCTGTGCATATTCGTTTCTGGCTCTTCGGCTAATCTCTTTATTTTCCAGAGTTCTCTGTGTTCTGTACCTTTTCCATTCTCTAGTACACCTAGTTTTTGCCTCCCTACACCTTTGGGTGAACCAAGGACTCGCTCTGTTCTTCCCATTGTTTCTATTTCCCTTGGAAACAAACCTCTCCTCCTTGCATTTTGTTGCCACATAGTCCATCATTTCTTGTACTGGTTTTCCTGTCAGTTCCCTCTCTCACTGAATGTCTTGCAGGAAGTTCCTCATGCCTGAGTAGTTCCCCCTTTTGTAGTTTAGTTTTTCCCAGCCTATTCCTGCTACTCTCTCCACTTGAAGCTGAACTATGTAGTCAAAGCACAGAACCACATGATCACTAGCTCCCAGGGGTCTTTCATACATGATATCCTCGATGTCCGAACTACTCAAGGTGAATACAAGGCCCAGTCTTGCTGGTTCATCCTCTCCTCTCTCTCTGGTAGTGTCTCTAACATGTTGGTGCATGAGGTTTTCCAGCACCACATCCATCATCTTGGCTCTCCATGTTTCGGAACCCCCATGGGGCTCCAGGTTTCCCCAGTCAATCTCCTTGTGATTGAAATCACCCATAACTAGTGTGTGTGTGTGTGTGTGTGTGTGTGTGTGTGTGTGTGTGTGTGTGTGTGTGTGTGTGTGTGTGTGTGTGTGTGTGTGTGTGTGTGTGTGTATGTGTGTGTGTGTGTGTGTGTGTGTATGTGTGCGTGTGTGTGTGTGTATGTGTGCGTATGTGTGTGTGTGTGTGTGTGTGTGTGTGTGTATGTGTGTGTGTGTATGTTGTGTGTGTGTGTGTGTGTGTGTGTATGTGTGTGTGTGTCTGTGTGTGTGTATGTGTGTGTGTGTTTGTGTGCGTTTGTGTGCGTTTGTGTGTGTTTGTGTGCGTTTGTGTGCGTTTGTGTGCGTGTGTGTGTGTGTGTGTGTGTGTGTGTGTGTGTTTCTGAGCGTGTGTGTGCGTGTGTGCGTGTGTGCGTGTGTGTGCGTGTGTGTCAGCCAGGTGGCTGGCACTGTGCTCAGCCAGGTGGCTGGCACTGTGCTCACCCAGGTCGCTTTCACTGTGCTCAGCCAGGTGGCTGGCACTGAGCTCATGCAGGTGGCTGGCACTGTGCTCAGTCAGGTGGCTGGCACTGTGCTCAGTCAGGTGGCTGGCACTGTGCTCAGCCAGGTGGCTGGCACTGTGCTCAGCCAGGTGGCTGGCTCACTCATCAGCTCACTTTTCCCAGCACTTCACAACACACCAGCAGTCATCAGTAGTTCCCACACCACCTAACACATCCAGCTTACTCAGCCAATTTCGCCACTGGACATAACTTTAGCCTTGATGCTGGGTAATATTGCAGCAGGGGGCGGCGCTCCCCTGCCTTTACCACCCTTTCTAACCTCTAATCCTCCCTCTCTAGTAGTCTAACAAAAAGCACAAGTTTTCTCTCTAAATTTCGACCTGTATTGAGACTCCCGGTGAGTATCGACAAGTCATTCCCTGCTTCTGTTCACCTAGCAGTAAATAGGCACCTGAGTGCTAGGTGAACGTTAACAAGGGGGCATGCTGGCTAGGAGCTAGACGTAAAGGCTAGAGGATAGGTGGTAATAGTGTTTTAATAACCAGGTAGCAACTCCCTCTTTCGTCTTTGCTCCTCCTGAAACGACTAGCCATTACTAGCTAACAGGCTGCTAGTTTACCCTCATTGTGCTAGTTTACCTACTGAAACCAGAGGATAACTAGCCATTAATGTATCCTGGGAAGGGTAGGCTAGCTAGGGCTAGGCTTCAAGGCAGACTAGATTAGGCTAGCTAGGGCTAGGCTTCAAGGCAGACTAGATTAGTCTAGCTAGGGCTAGGCTTCAAGGCAGACTAGATTAGGCTAGCTAGGGCTAGGCTTCAAGGCAGACTAGATTAGGCTAGCTAGGGCTAGGCTTCAAGGCAGACTAGATTAGGCTAGCTAGGGCTAGGCTTCAAGGCAGACTAGATTAGGCTAGCTAGGGCTAGGCTTCAAGGCAGACTAGATTAGGCTAGCTAGGGCTAGGCTTCAAGGCAGACTAGATTAGGCTAGCTAGGGCTAGGCTTCAAGGCAGACTAGATTAGGCTAGCTAGGGCTAGGCTTCAAGGCAGACTAGATTAGGCTAGCTAGGGCTAGGCTTCAAGGCAGACTAGATTAGGCTAGCTAGGGCTAGGCTTCAAGGCAGACTAGATTAGGCTAGCTAGGGCTAGGCTTCAAGGCAGACTAGATGATAATCGACCACCAATGACCACTCAATGAGTCAGTCCATCAAGTCAGTTCCCAGACTAATATTTACATTATACAGTTTTTTCATTACACCATCAGTCAAATCTGTCATTTTTTTACAAAGAATTTTGTGATAATTTACAGGTTCATTTACAGAAAAATTTACATATGTTACGCCTGGGTTTTCACTCTCATTTACCATTCTTGTTTTTTTACGATTTTACTGGGCGATATAACCGTTGCTTCAAATTGATTTGTAGATCAATGTAAAACGATAGACACAATTCTCGTAGTGGAACAGTTCACTAACAACACACTCAATGACCCATAATTCACTAACAACACACTCAATGACCCATAATTCACTAACAACACACTCAATGACCCATAATTCACTAACAACACACTCAATGACCCATAATTCACTAACAACACACTCAATGACCCATAATTCACTAACAACACACTCTATGACCAACAATTCACTAACAACACACTCTATAACCCACAAATCACTAACAACAAACTCTATAGCCCACAATTCACTAACAACACACTCTGTGACCCATAATTCACTAACAACACACTCTGTGACCCACAATTCAATTACAACACACTCTGTGACCCACAATTCAATTACAACACACTCTGTGACCCACAATTCAATTACAACACACTCTGTGACCCACAATTCACTAACAACACACTCTGACCCACAATTCACTAACAACACACTCTGTGACCCACAATTCACTAACAACACACTCTGTGACCCACAATTCAATTACAACACACTCTGTGACCCACACTTCGCTAACGACACACTCTATGACCCACAATTCACTAACGACACACTCTATGACCCACAATTCACTAACAACACACAATAAGAGACCCACAATTCACTAACAACACACTCTGTGACCCACAATTCACTAACGACACACTCTGTGACCCATAATTCACTAACAACACACTCTGTGACTCACAATTCAATTACAACACACTCTGTGACCCACAATTCACTAACAACACACTCTATGACCCACAATTCACTAACAACACACTCTGTGGCCCACAATTCACTAACAACCCACTCTGTGACCCACAATTCACTAACAAACTCTGTGACCCACAATTCACTAACAAACTCTGTGACCCACAATTCACTAACAACGCACAATAAGAGAGCCACAATTCACTAACAACACACAATAAGAGACCCACAATTCACTAACAACACACTCTGTGACCCACAATTCAATAACAAACTCTGTGACCCACAATTCACTAACAACACACAATAGGAGACCCACAATTCACTAAAAATACACAATAAGAGACCCACAATTCACTAACAACACACTCTGTGACCCACAATTCACTAACAACACACAATAAGAGACCCACAATTCAATAATAGCACACATTTTATGACCCACAATTCACACATGACAAACTGTGACCAACATTCACAATAACTCTGATGGGACAGGGAGCTAGAGCACGGCACAATCAAGCTGGTGTGAGATTTACCCGTTAAAACAATATCAGAATTTGTAGTCATAATGTGTGGCCTGTACTAACCTTCCTAGTCAGTATTATAACATGCCTAGTTAGGTGTGTCTTAGTGGTGGTGCTGGCTGGCTTGCTAGTAGTAGTACTGGCTTGACGTGGGTTCTCTCTCTCTATCTCTCTCTCTCTCTCTCTCTCTCTCTCTCTCTCTATCTATCTATCTATCTCTGTATGTGTGTACTCACCTGTTTGTGGTTGCAGGGGTCGAATCATGTGTGTGTGTGTGTGTGTGTGTGTGTGTGTGTGTGTGTGTACTCACCTACTTGTACTCACTAGTTGTGGTTGCAGAGGTCGAGTCATAGCTCCGGGCCCCGCCTCTTCACTGGCCGCTACTGGGTCACTCTCCCTGCACCATTAGCTTTATCATACCTCTGCTTGAAGCTATGAATGGGATGATCCTGCCTCCACTACATCACTTCCCAGATATTCCACTTCCTGACAACTCTGTGACTGAAGAAATACTTCCTAACACCCATGTGATTCATCTGATTCTTCAACTTCCAACTGTGACCCCTTGTTGTTGTGTCCCATCTCTGGAACATCCTGTCTCTGTCCACCTTGTCGATTCCTCTCAGTATTTTATATGTCGTTATCATATCACCCCTATCTCTCCTGTCTTCCAGTGTCGTCAGGTCAATTTCCCTTAACCTCTCCTCGTAGGACATATCCCTTAGCTCCAGGACTATTCTTGTTGCAAACCTTTGCACTTTATCTAGTTTCCTTACTTGCATGATTAGGTGTGGGTTCTAAACCGGTGATGTATACTCCAACATGGACCTAACACACACAGTGTACAGGGTCCTGAACGATTCCTTATTAAGATTTCGGAATGCTCTTCTTAGGTTTGCTAGGTGCCTGTATGCTGCAGCAGTTATTTGGTTGATGTGCGCCGCAGGAGATGTGCCTGGCGTTATACTCAGCCCAAGATCCCTTTCCTTGAGTGAGGTTTGTAGTCTCTGGTCCCCTAGACTGTAATCCCTCTGTGGTCTTCTTTGCCCTTCCCCAATCTTCATGACTTTGCACTTGGTGGGGTTGAACTCCATGAGCAAGTTGCTGGACCATGCCTACAGTAGTTCTGCCCTTTGTAGTTCTCCCTGGTCCTTGTCTGATTGAATTCTTCTCATCAACTTCACATCATCTGCAAACAGGGACACTTCAGAGTCTATTCCTTCCGTAATGTCGTTCACATATACCAGAAACAGCACCGGTCCTAGGACTGACCCGCTCATTACAGGTGACCACTCTGACACCTCGCTACGCACCATGACTCGTTGTTGTCTTCCTGACGGGTATTCCCTGATCCATTGTAGTGCCTTCCCTGTTATCCCTGCTTGGTCCTCCAGCTTTTGCACTAATCTCTTGAGTGAAACTGTGTCAAACGCCTTCTTACACTCCAACAAAATGAAATCTTCCCACCCCTCTCTCTCTTGTCTTACTGTTACCCTGTCATAGAACTTAAGTAGATTTGTGACACAGGATTTCCCGTCCCTGAAACCGTGCTGGCTGTCGTTGATAAGCTCATTCCTTTTTAAGTGCTCCACCACTCTTCTCCTGATAATCTTCTCCATGACCTTGCTTACTATACAGGTCAGTGACACCGGTCTATAGTTTAATGCTTCGTGTCTGTCTCCTTTTTTAAAAAATGGGACTACATTTGTTGTCTTCCATACCTCAGGTAGTCGCCCTCTTTCGGTAGATATGTTGAAGATTGTTGTTAGGGGTACACATAGCACCTCTGCTCCCTCTCTCAGGACCCATGGAGAAATGTTATCCGGCCCCATCGCCTTTGGAGTATCTAGCTCGATTAGCAGCCTCTTCACTTATTCCTTGGTTGTATGTATTGTGTCCAGCACTTGACGGTGTACCCCACCTCTCTGCCTTTCTGGAGTCCCTTCTGTCTCCTCTGTGAACACTTCTTTGACTCTCATGTTGAGCTCCTCTCATACTTCATGTCGTTTCCTGTGACCTCCCATCCTTCCTTCCTCAGCTTGAGTACCAGGTCCTTGACTGTTGTTTTCCTCCTGATGTGGCTGTACAACAGTTTTGGGTCAGATTTGGCTTTTGCTGCTATATCAATCTCATATTGTCTTTGGGCCTCTCTTCCTACCTGTACATATTTATTTCTGGCTCTACGACTGCTCTCCTTATTCTCCTGGGTCCTTTGCCTTCTATACTTCTTCCATTCTCTAGCACACTTGGTTTTGGCCTCCCTGCACCTTTGGGTAAACCATGGGCTCATCCTGGTTTTCTAATTATTTCTGTGAACTTTGGGAATAAATCTCTCTTCAGCTTCCTTTCATATTGTTGTCACATATTCCATCATCTCGTTTACTGACTTCCCTGCCAGTTCTCTGTCCCACTGAACCCATGCAGGAAATTCTTCATGCCTGTATAGTCCCCTTTTTTGTAGTTTGACTTCATTCATCCGGCCCTTCCTGCTTCTCTCTCCACTTGTAATTCTACTATGTATTCGAAGCTCAGAACCACGTGATCACTGGCCCCGAGGTGTCTTCATATGTGATGTCCTTAATATCTGCACTACTCAAGGTGAATACTAGGTTCAGTCTTGATGGTTCATCCTCTTCTCTCTCTCTGGTAGTGTCCCTTACGTTTTGGTACATGATGTTTTCCAGTACCACATCTATCATCTTAGCACTCCACGTTTCTGGGTCCCCATGTGGCTCCAGGTTTTCTCAATTGATTTCCCTGTGGTTGAAGTCGCCCATAATCAGCAGCTTTGCCCTGCACGCATGAGCCCTGCTGGTCACTTCAGCCAGTGCGTCCACCATCGCTTTATTACTCTCCTGCTGTTCTGTGGTGGGTTATACGTCACTGCAATTCCCACCTTGAGACCTCCAGACTGAAGTTTTCCTATTATGTAATCTCTTGCATCTCCTCTGTCTCCCCTCTCCAGCTCATCAAAATCCCATTGGTTTTGATGAGCAGTGCCACTCCTGTACCCCCTCTGTTCCTTTTGTCTTTCCTTAGGATCTTATTTCCTGTTGGAACGATGGCATCTGTTATACCTGTGAACTTGGTTTCTGTGAGAGCTATGATGTCTGGTGAAACCTCTTTGACTCTTTCGTGCTAGTCCTCCCACTTATTCGTTATTTCATCAGCATTGGTGTACTATACCTTCAGAATCCTCTCCAAGACAGTGTTTTGTAGGGTCTGTGAGGGTGGAGGACCTGGCAGTGTGATGCAGGATTCTATAGCATAGTGTGGGGTGGAGGTTGTAAGTGTGGATTGTGGTTTGTGTTGGGATAGCATGCGTGGTTGTGGGGTGCTAGGGATAGTTCTGTGTGTGCTTGCTCTTGTTGCTCTGCCCTTCTCTGGTTGTCCTCTGCTGATTCTGTCCTTGTCTCTCTTCCTAGCTCCTTTCGCTTTTATGTCCTCTCCCTCAGCTACTGTCGTTCTGCTTTTGTTCTGTCTCTGTCTAGGAACACTCTCTTGTATCTTGACGATTCCTTTAGCCGTGGTATCTCTTGTAGGATCCTGTTTTGCACTGTTTCTGTCCTGGAAATCAGCTTGACTGGCCAATGTCTCCCCTTCAAGAACCCCCCCCCCCTATTCTCTGAAAATTTAGTATCTCAGAAAATTCTTCTTCGCCTATATCTTTGATGATGTTTTTCAATCTCCTGTCTTTCTTTCTGCCATCTTTCATGGTGTGTCCTTCCCTCGCTCTTCTGAAGCCCATGAATAAACACTGACTTCTCTCTCTCCTCCTCCCAATGCCTTTTCCTCTGTGTCTCTGGTTTCCGTTTGTATATGGCCTTAATTTTTCCTGTAGCTGTTGGTGGCGTGGTCGTGCCTCTAGATGGTACCTATCCCCCTCTCCATCTTCACCCACCTCCCTTACCTCTATCCCTGCTCCTAACTGCCCTTCCCTTCATTTCTTGGCCCTGCTTTGTAGGCTGATAGGCCCTTAGTTTAAGTTGTGTGTGTGTGCATATGTGTGTGTGTGTGTGTGTGTGTGTGTGTGTGTGTGTGTTTTCAAGTACGCAGCACCAGTATGGAACCAACACCTAATGAGTAGGCTAAGAAACTGGAGAGAGTGTAGAAGTGTGCAACAAGACTAGTCCCTGAGCTAAGAGGTGTGAACTACGAGAAAAGACTAAATGAACTGAACCAACGACCCTGGAGGAGACATAATAACAACGTACAAAAGACTCGGAGAAATTGAGAGAGCAGACTGGGACAGGCCATGAAAGAGGCGGGAAGCAGGCACCCAAGTTAGAGGCAAAGGTGAGCCACAGGGATGTCAGGAAGTACTTCTTCAGCCTCAGAGTGGTCAATAAGTAGAGTGACCACGAAGAAAAGTTGGAGGCAGACTCCATACACAGTTATAAGAGCAGGTACGATAAGCCATATAAGGCTGTTGAGGAGTTAACCTAACAACATGCAAGTTGAGAGACTGGGGACAGGGGCTAGAACGCAACCCCTGTAACCACAATTAGGTAAGTACACACACACACACACACACACACACACACTGAGAGGAATTGACAAGGTGGACAAAGACAGGATGTTCCAGAGATTGGACACAGTAACAAGGGGACACAGTTGGAAGTTGAAGACACAGATGAATCACAGGGATGTTAGGAAGTATTTCTTCAGCCACAGAGTAGTCAGTAAGTGGAATAGTTTGGGAAGCGATATAGTGGAGGCAGGATCCATACATAGCTTTAAGCAGAGGTACGATAAAGCTCATGGTTCAGGGAGAGTGACCTAGTAGCGATCAGTGAAGAGGCGGGGCCAGGAGCTAGGACTCGACCCCTTCAACCTCAACTAGGTGAGTACAACTAGGTGAGTACACACACACACACACACACACACACACACACACACACACACACACACATACATACATACGTCGTCTATAATTTTTAAGGTCAACTTGAGTCGGTACTCCTTAATGTAGGTACAAATTATAGGTGAAGTTAGAAATTACGAAGCTGATGTAAAGGAGGGGTGTTAGAGGGGGTGGGGGTGTTAGAGGGGGTGGGGGTGTTAGAGGGGATGAGGGTGTTAGAGGGGTGGGGGTGTTAGAGGGGATGAGGGTGTTAGAGGGGATGAGGGTGTTAGAGGGGGTGGGGGTGTTAGACGGGATGGGAGGGGTGTTAAAGGGGCGGCCGGGTGTTAGAGGGGATGAAAGGAGTGTTTGAAAGGATGGGAGGCTTGTTAGAGGGGTGAGTGGGGTGTTAGAGGGGTGTGATAATAATAATAATAATAATAATAATAATAATAGTAATAATAATAATAATAATAATAATAATAATAATAATAATAATAATAATAATAATAATAATAATAATAATAATTGAACGTGTTCAGTTCCTCAGCACTGTTCATTGTTATAAAAATGAACAAAGTTTGTCAAGAATGAGGGACTGACCACCTCAGACTGCCTACCTGATGACTGACTCCTGTATAGTAGTTACTCTGTCTTCGACTGAAGAAGCCTGCTACGCGGGCGAAACGTTTCGGAAACCAGGACACCCATGTGGTGCACATGCGTCTTATTTGTCAACTTGGTGGTACTGTATGATGTTGTTGTAGTGCAACAACAGCGGCAGCAACATCCTCAACAACAGCGGCAGCAACATCCTCAACAACAGCAACAACAGCGGCAGCAACATCCTCAACAACAGCAACAACAGCGGCAGCAACATCCTCAACAACAGCAACAACAGCGGCAGCAACATCCTCAACAACAGCAACAACAGCGGCAGCAACATCCTCAACAACAGCAACAACAGCGGCAGCAACATCCTCAACAACAGCAACAACAGCGGCAGCAACATCCTCAACAACAGCAACAACAGCGGCAGCAACATCCTCAACAACAGCAACAACAGCGGCAGCAACATCCTCAACAACAGCAACAACAGCGGCAGCAACATCCTCAACAACAGCAACAACAGCGGCAGCAACATCCTCAACAACAGCAACAACAGCGGCAGCAACATCCTCAACAACAGCAACAACAGCGGCAGCAACATCCTCAACAACAGCAACAACAGCGGCAGCAACATCCTCAACAACAGCAACAACAGCGGCAGCAACATCCTCAACAACAGCAACAACAGCGGCAGCAACATCCTCAACAACAGCAACAACAGCGGCAGCAACATCCTCAACAACAGCAACAACAGCGGCAGCAACATCCTCAACAACAGCAACAACAGCGGCAGCAACATCCTCAACAACAGCAACAACAGCGGCAGCAACATCCTCAACAACAGCAACAACAGCGGCAGCAACATCCTCAACAACAGCAACAACAGCGGCAGCAACATCCTCAACAACAGCAACAACAGCGGCAGCAACATCCTCAACAACAGCATCAACACCAGCAGCAACTGCTACGTCAACAGCAACAAGAGCAGCAGGCAATAACAGTAGCAGGCAACAACAGCAGCAGGCAACAGTAGCAACAGGCAACAACAGCAGCAGGTAACAGCAGCAGCAGGCAACAACAGCAGCAGTAGTCAACAGCAGTAGCAGGCAACAACAGCAGCAGGCAACAGTAGCAAAAGGCAACAACAGCAGCGGGCAGCAGCAGGCAACAACAGCAGCAGGTAACAGCAGCAGCAGGCAACAACAGCAGCAGTAGTCAACAGCAGCAGCAGACAACAAAAGCAGAAGCAGGCAACAGCAGCAACAGGCAACAGCAGCTGCAGGCAACAACAGCAGCAGCAAGAACAACAGCAGCAGACAGCAGCGGCAGGCAGCAGCAGGCAACAACAGCAGCAGCCAGAAGCAACAGCAGCAGCAGGCAACAACAGCAGCAGGCAACAGAAGCAGGCAGCAGCAGGTAACAACAGCAGCAGGCAGCAGCAGGCAACAGAACCAGGCAGCAGCAGGCAAGAATAGCACAAGGTAGCAGCAGGCAACAACAGAGCAGGCAGCAGCAGGCAACAACAGCAGCAGGCAGCAGAAGCAGGCAGCAGAAGCAGGCAGCAGCAGGCAGCAACAGCAGCAGGCAACAGAAGCAGGCAGCAGCAGGCAACAACAGCAGCAGGCAACAGAAGCAGGAAGCAGCAGGCAACAATACCACAAGGCAGCAGCAGGCAACAGCAGCAGCAGGCAGCAACAGTAGGAGGCAGCAGCAGGCAACAACAGCAGCAGACAGCAACAGGCAACAGTAGCGGCAGGCAGAAGCAGGCAACATCAGTAGCCAGAAACAACAGCAGCAGGCAACAGCAGCAGCAGGCAGTAGCAGGCAGCATCAGGCAACAACAGCAGCAGGCAGCAGCAGACAAGAGCAGCAGCAGGCAACAGCAGCAGGAGGCAACATCAGCAGCAGGCAACAACAGCAGGTAACAGCAGGCAACAGCAACAGGCAGCAGCAGGCAACAAGAGCAACAGCAGGCAGTAGCAGCAGGCAACAGCAGCAGGCAACAATAGCAGGCAGCAGCAGGCAACAGCAGCAGGCAACAACAGCAGCAGGCAACAGCAGCAGACAACAACAGCAGCAGACAACAACAGCAGCAGTAGCAGGCAACAACAGCAGGTCACAACAACAGCAGCAGGCAGCAGCATCAGCAGCAGCAGCAGGCAACAGCAGCAGGCAACAGCAGCAGCAGCAGACCACAACAACAGCAGCAGGCAGCAGCAGCAGCAGCAGCAGCAGGCAGCAGCAGCAGGCAACAGCAGCAGGCAACAGCAGCAGCAGAAGGCCACAACAACAGCAGCAGGCAGCAGCAGCAGCAGCAGCAGCAGCAGCAGCAGCAGCAGCAGCAGCAGCAGCAGGCAGCAGCAGCAGGCAACAGCAGCAGCAGCAGGCCACAACAACAGCAGCAGCAGCAGGCAGCAGCAGCAGGCAACAGCAGCAGCAGCAGGCCACAACAACAGCAGCAGCAGCAGGCAGCAGCAGCAGGCAACAGCAGCAGGCAACAACAGCAGCAGCAGGCCACAACAACAGCAGCAGGCAGCAGCAGCAGCAGCAGCAGCAGCAGCAGGAGCAGCAGGCAGCAGCAGCAGGCAACAGCAGCAGGCAACAACAGCAGCAGCAGGCCACAACAACAGCAGGCAGCAGCAGCAGGCAGCAGCAGCAGCAGCAGCAGCAGCAGCAGCAGCAGGAGCAGCAGGCAGCAGCAGCAGGCAACTGCAGCAGGCAACAACAGCAGCAGCCAGGCCACAAACAAACAGCAGCAGGCAGCAGCAGCAGGAAACACAGCAGCAGCAGCAGCAGCAGCAGCAGCAGGCAGCAGCAGAGCAGCAGCAGCAGCAGCAGCAGCAGCAGCAGCAGCAGCAGCAGGCACAGCAGCAGCAGCGCAGCAAGCCAGCAGCAGGCAGCAGCAGGGCAACAGGCACAGCAGCAGCAGGCAGCAGCAGCAGGCACAGCAGCAGCAGCAGCAGCAGCAGCAGCAGGCAAGCCCGCAGCAGCAGCAGCCAGCAGCAGCAGCAGGCAGCAGCAGCAGGCAACAGCAGCAGCAGCAGGCAGCAGCAGCAGGCCCGCAAGCAGCAGCAGCAGCAAGCAGAGCAGCAGCAGCAGCAGCAGCAAGCAGCAGCAGCAACAGCAGCAGCAGCAGGCAGCAGCAGCAGCAGGCAGCAGCAGCAGCAGCAGCAGCAGCAGCAGCAGCAGGAGCAGCAGGCAGCAGCAGCAGGCAACAGCAGCAGGCAACAACAGCAGCAGCAGGCCACAACAACAGCAGCAGGCAGCAGCAGCAGGAAACAGCAGCAGCAGCAGCAGCAGCAGCAGGCAGCAGCAGGCCAGCAGCAGCAGGCAAGCAGCAGCAGGCAGCAACAGCAGCAGCAGCAGCACACAACAACAGCAGCAGGCAGCAGCAGCAGGACAGCAGCAGCAGCAGCAGCAGCAGCAGAAGCAGCAGGCAGCAGCCAGCAAGCAGGCCAGCAGCAGCAGCAGCAGCAGCAGCAGCAGGCAGCAGCAGCAGCAGCAGCAGCAGCAGCAGCAGCAGCAGCAGCAGCAGCAGCAGCAGCAGCAGCAGCAAGGCAGCAGCAGCAGCAGCAGCAGCAGCAGCAGCAGCAGCAGCAGGCAGCAGCAGCAGCAGGCAGCAGCAGCAGCAGCAGGCAGCAGCAGCAGGCAGCAGCAGCAGCAGGCAGCAGCAGCAGCAGCAGCAGCAGCAGAGCAGCAGCAGCAGCAGCAGCAGCAACAGCAGCAGGCACAGCAGCAGCAGGCAAGCAGCAGCAGCAGCAGCAGCAGCAGCAGCAGCAGCAGAGCAGCAGCAGCAGCAGGCCAGCAGCAGCAGCAGGCAGCAGCAGCAGCAGGGAGCAGCAGGCAGCAGCAGCAGGCAGCAGCAGCAGCAGGCAGCAGCAGCAGGCAAGCAGCAGCAGCAGGCACAGCAGCAGCAGCAGCAGCATGCACAGCAGCAGCAGCAGCAAGGACAGCAGCAGCAGCAGCAGCAAGCAGCAGCAGGCAGCAGAGAGCAGCAGGCAGCAGCAGCAGGCAGCAGCAGCAGCAGAGCAGCAGGCAGCAGCAGCAGGCAGCAGCAGCAGGCAGAGCAGCAGGCAGAGCAGCAGCAGCAGCAAACAGCAGCAGGCAGCAGCAAGCAAACAGCAGCAGCAGGAGTACAGCACAGAATGACACAGCATCAGCAGAAGCACACAGGCAGCGAGAAGAAGAGGAAAGAGAGGAACAGGAGGGAGAGGAGGAGGAGAGCAGGCAGGAGGGAGTGCAGGAGAGAGAGGCAGGAGGAAAGAGAAGAAGAGAGCAGTAAAGTGAGATAACAGGACACTCAGTGTTGTTATAGACCAAACAAATATCATTCAACAATAGACTTGAGCAGAATGTATGTAGATTGCGAGTGAGAGCAGAAAAGATAAGAGGAGAGTGGGAAGAGAGGAGAGAGGAGGAGGAGGAGGAGGAAAGAGGAGAGGAGGAGAAGAGGAAGAAGAAGAAGAAGAGGAGATGAAGATAAAGGAGACTCAGTGTTGTAACTTAACTATGGTAATGATCTACCATTAGTACAACACTGTTTAGACTTCCTGGAGGTGAATGAGTAGGAGGGGAGAGTGGAGGGATGGAAGGGGAGAGAGGAGAGGAGGGAGGGAGGGGAGCGAAAGGAGGGAAGGAGGAGGGAGGGAGGGAAGGTGAAAGCAGGAGACGAGGGACATGCTGGCTCTCGTAATAAAACTCAACCAAATTCAGTAAACACGTGAGTGAGAAAAGAGAGCTAGAGTGGAGCGAGAGTGAAGTGAGATGCAGACGATGGCAGCGCCGATGCGGAGCCAGAAAGCGAGGAGGAGAGAGCGAGAGGAGAGAGACGGAGAGAGAGGAGGAGAGAGAGAAGAGGAGAGAGAGAGAGAGAGAGAGAGAGAGAGAGAGAGACAGAGAGAGAGAGAGAACAATGTTGTTGCTCTCCTGGTATGAACATAAACACCGACATTATGTCAACATATTACCGACGTTGTCGCAGAGTTACGACTAGCTAGAGCTGCGCTGCGTCAGCCCTATCACCGAGTTACTACCGTAGCAACTTGCATCTTGCAGCGATGGCCCAGCGCCCGCATGCGGGAGTCCCACAATAAGCGCACCAGCGATGGCCCAGCGCCCGCATGCCGGAGTCCCGCAATAAGCACACCAGCGATGGCCCAGCGCCCGCATGCCGGAGTCCCGCAATAAGTACACCAGCGATGGCCCAGCGCCCGCATGCCGGAGTCCCGCAATAAGCACACCAGCGATGGCCTAGCGCCCACATGCCGGAGTCCCGCAATAAGCACACCAGCGATGGCCCAGCGCCCGCATGCCGGAGTCCCGCAATAAGCACACCAGCGATGGCCTAGCGCCCGCATGCCGGAGTCCCGCAATAAGCGCGCCAGCGATGGCCTAGCGCCCGCATGCCGGAGTCCCGCAATAAGCGCACCAGCGATGGCCCAAGGCCTGCATGCGGGAGTCCCGCAATAAGCGCACCAGCGATGGCCCAGCGCCCGCATGCCGGAGTCCCGCAATAAGCACACCAGCGATGGCCCAGCGCCTGCATGCGGGAGTCCCGCAATAAGCGCACCAGCGATGGCCCAGCGCCTGCATGCGGGAGTCCTGCAATAAGCACACCAGCGATGGCCCAGCGCCTGCATGCGGGAGTCCCGCAATAAGCACACCAGCGATGGCCCAGCGCCTGCATGCGGGAGTTCCGCAATAAGCACACCAGCGATGGCCCAGCGCCTGCATGCCGGAGTCCCGCAATAAGCGCACCAGCGATGGCCCAGCGCCTGCATGCGGGAATCCCGCAATAAGCACACCAGCGATGGCCCAGCGCCTGCATGCGGGAGTCCCGCAATAAGCGCACCAGCGATGGCCCAGCGCCTGCATGCCGGAGTCCCGCAATAAGCGCACCAGCGATGATCCAGCGCCTGCATGCGGGAGTCCTGCAATAAGCACACCAGCGATAGCCCAGCGCCTGCATGCCGGAGTCCCGCAATAAGCACACCAGCGATGGCCCAGCGCCCGCATGCCGGAGTCCCGCAATAAGTACACCAGCGATGGCCCAGCGCCCGCATGCCGGAGTCCCGCAATAAGCACACCAGCGATGGCCTAGCGCCCACATGCCGGAGTCCCGCAATAAGCACACCAGCGATGGCCCAGCGCCCGCATGCCGGAGTCCCGCAATAAGCACACCAGCGATGGCCTAGCGCCCGCATGCCGGAGTCCCGCAATAAGCGCGCCAGCGATGGCCTAGCGCCCGCATGCCGGAGTCCCGCAATAAGCGCACCAGCGATGGCCCAAGGCCTGCATGCGGGAGTCCCGCAATAAGCGCACCAGCGATGGCCCAGCGCCCGCATGCAGGAGTCCCGCAATAAGCGCACCAGCGATGGCCCAGCGCCTGCATGCGGGAGTCCCGCAATAAGCACACCAGCGATGGCCCAGCGCCTGCATGCGGGAGTCCCGAAATAAGCACACCAGCGATGGCCCAGCGCCTGCATGCGGGAGTTCCGCAATAAGCACACCAGCGATGGCCCAGCGCCTGCATGCCGGAGTCCCGCAATAAGCGCACCAGCGATGGCCCAGCGCCTGCATGCGGGAATCCCGCAATAAGCACACCAGCGATGGCCCAGCGCCTGCATGCGGGAGTCCCGCAATAAGCGCACCAGCGATGGCCCAGCGCCTGCATGCCGGAGTCCCGCAATAAGCGCACCAGCGATGATCCAGCGCCTGCATGCGGGAGTCCTGCAATAAGCACACCAGCGATAGCCCAGCGCCTGCATGCCGGAGTCCCGCAATAAGCACACCAGCGATGGCCCAGCGCCTGCATGCCGGAGTCCCGCAATAAGCGCACCAGCGACGGTCCAGCGCCTGCATGCAGGAGTCCCGCAATAAGCGCAGCAGCGATGGTCCAGCGCCTGCATGCGGGAGTCCCGCAATAAGTACAGCAGCGATGGCCCAGCGCCTGCATGCGGGAGTCCCGCAATAAGCACACCAGTGGATGGCCCAGCGCCTGCATGCGGGAGTCCCGCAATAAGCGCACCAACGATGGCCCAGCGCCTGCATGCGGGAGTCCTGCAATAAGCGCAGCAGCGATGGTCCAGCGCCTGCATGCGGGAGTCCCGCAATAAGCGCACCAGCGATGGCCCAGCGCCTGCATGCCGGAGTCCCGCAATAAGCGCAGCAGCGATGGCCCAGCGCCTGCATGTGGGAGTCCCGCAATAAGCGCAGCAGCGATGGCCCAGCGCCTGCATGTGGGAGTCCCGCAATAAGCACACCAGCGATGGCCCAGCGCTGGCATGCCGGAGTCCCGCAATAAGCGCACCAGCGATGGCCCAGCGCCTGCATGCGGGAGTCCCGCAATAAGCGCAGCAGCGATGGTCCAGCGCCTGCATGCGGGAGTCCCGCAATAAGCGCACCAGCGATGGCCCAGCGCCTGCATGCCGGAGTCCCGCAATAAGCGCAGCAGCGATGGCCCAGCGCCCGCATGCCGGAGTCCTGCAATAAGCGCGCCAGCGATGGCCTAGCGCCCGCATGCCGGAGTCCCGCAATAAGCGCACCAGCGATGGCCCAAGGCCTGCATGCGGGAGTCCCGCAATAAGCGCACCAGCGATGGCCCAGCGCCCGCATGCCGGAGTCCCGCAATAAGCACACCAGCGATGGCCCAGCGCCTGCATGCGGGAGTCCCGCAATAAGCGCACCAGCGATGGCCCAGCGCCTGCATGCGGGAGTCCCGCAATAAGCACACCAGCGATGGCCCAGCGCCTGCATGCGGGAGTCCCGCAATAAGCACACCAGCGATGGCCCAGCGCCTGCATGCGGGAGTTCCGCAATAAGCACACCAGCGATGGCCCAGCGCCTGCATGCCGGAGTCCCGCAATAAGCGCACCAGCGATGGCCCAGCGCCTGCATTTCCTGAATCCCGCAATAAGCACACCAGCGATGGCCCAGCGCCTGCATGCGGGAGTCCCGCAATAAGCGCACCAGCGATGGCCCAGCGCCTGCATGCCGGAGTCCCGCAATAAGCGCACCAGCGATGATCCAGCGCCTGCATGCGGGAGTCCTGCAATAAGCACACCAGCGATAGCCCAGCGCCTGCATGCCGGAGTCCCGCAATAAGCACACCAGCGATGGCCCAGCGCCTGCATGCCGGAGTCCCGCAATAAGCGCACCAGCGACGGTCCAGCGCCTGCATGCAGGAGTCCCGCAATAAGCGCAGCAGCGATGGTCCAGCGCCTGCATGCGGGAGTCCCGCAATAAGTACAGCAGCGATGGCCCAGCGCCTGCATGCGGGAGTCCCGCTATAAGCACTCCAGCGATGGCCCAGCGCCTGCATGCGGGAGTCCCGCAATAAGCGCACCAACGATGGCCCAGCGCCTGCATGCGGGAGTCCTGCAATAAGCGCAGCAGCGATGGTCCAGCGCCTGCATGCGGGAGTCCCGCAATAAGAGCACCAGCGATGGCCCAGCGCCTGCATGCCGGAGTCCCGCAATAAGCGCAGCAGCGATGGCCCAGCGCTGGCATGCCGGAGTCCCGCAAAAAGCGCACCAGCGATGGTCCAGCGCCTGCATGCAGGAGTCCCGCAATAAGCGCAGCAGCGATGGCCCAGCGCCTGCATGCCGGAGTCCCGCAATAAGCACACCAGCGATGGCCCAGCGCTGGCATGCCGGAGTCCCGCAATAAGCGCACCAGCGATGGTCCAGCGCCTGCATGCGGGAGTCTCGCAATAAGTACACCAGCGATGGCCCAGTGCCTGCATGCGGGAGTCCCGCAATAAGCGCAGCAGCGATGGTCCAGCGCCTGCATGCGGGAGTCCCGCAATAAGCGCACCAGCGATGGCCCAGCGCCTGCATGCCGGAGTCCCGCAATAAGCGCAGCAGCGATGGCCCAGCGCCCGCATGCCGGAGTTCTGCAATAAGCGCGCCAGCGATGGCCTAGCGCCCGCATGCCGGAGTCCCGCAATAAGCGCACCAGCGATGGCCCAAGGCCTGCATGCGGGAGTCCCGCAATAAGCGCACCAGCGATGGCCCAGCGCCCGCATGCCGGAGTCCCGCAATAAGCACACCAGCGATGGCCCAGCGCCTGCATGCGGGAGTCCCGCAATAAGCGCACCAGCGATGGCCCAGCGCCTGCATGCGGGAGTCCCGCAATAAGCACACCAGCGATGGCCCAGCGCCTGCATGCGGGAGTCCCGCAATAAGCACACCAGCGATGGCCCAGCGCCTGCATGCGGGAGTTCCGCAATAAGCACACCAGCGATGGCCCAGCGCCTGCATGCCGGAGTCCCGCAATAAGCGCACCAGCGATGGCCCAGCGCCTGCATGGCGGAATCCCGCAATAAACACACCAGCGATGGCCCAGCGCCTGCATGCGGGAGTCCCGCAATAAGCGCACCAGCGATGGCCCAGCGCCTGCATGCCGGAGTCCCGCAATAAGCGCACCAGCGATGATCCAGCGCCTGCATGCGGGAGTCCTGCAATAAGCACACCAGCGATAGCCCAGCGCCTGCATGCCGGAGTCCCGCAATAAGCACACCAGCGATGGCCCAGCGCCTGCATGCCGGAGTCCCGCAATAAGCGCACCAGCGACGGTCCAGCGCCTGCATGCAGGAGTCCCGCAATAAGCGCAGCAGCGATGGTCCAGCGCCTGCATGCGGGAGTCCCGCAATAAGTACAGCAGCGATGGCCCAGCGCCTGCATGCGGGAGTCCCGCTATAAGCACACCAGCGATAGCCCAGCGCCTGCATGCGGGAGTCCCGCAATAAGCGCACCAACGATGGCCCAGCGCCTGCATGCGGGAGTCCTGCAATAAGCGCAGCAGCGATGGTCCAGCGCCTGCATGCGGGAGTCCCGCAATAAGAGCACCAGCGATGGCCCAGCGCCTGCATGCCGGAGTCCCGCAATAAGCGCAGCAGCGATGGCCCAGCGCCTGCATGTGGGAGTCCCGCAATAAGCGCAGCAGCGATGGCCCAGCGCCTGCATGTGGGAGTCCCGCAATAAGCACACCAGCGATGGCCCAGCGCTGGCATGCCGGAGTCCCGCAATAAGCGCACCAGCGATGGTCCAGCGCCTGCATGCGGGAGTCTCGCAATAAGTACACCAGCGATGGCCCAGCGCCTGCATGCGGGAGTCCCGCAATAAGCGCAGCAGCGATGGTCCAGCGCCTGCATGCGGGAGTCCCGCAATAAGCGCACCAGCGATGGCCCAGCGCCTGCATGCCGGAGTCCCGCAATAAGCGCACCAGCGATGGTCCAGCGCCTGCATGCGGGAGTCCCGCAATAAGCGCACCAGCGATGGCTCAGCGCCTGCATGCGGGAGTCCCGCAATAAGCACACCAGCGATGGCCCAGCGCCTGCATGCCGGAGTCCCGCAATAAGCGCACCAGCGATGGTCCAGCGCCTGCATGCGGGAGTCCCGCAATAAGCGCAGCAGCGATGGCCCAGCGCCTGCATGCTGGAGTCCCGCAATAAGCGCAGCAGCGATGGCCCAGCGCCTGCATGCGGGAGTCCCGCAATAAGCACACCAGCGATGGCCCAGCGCCTGCATGCGGGAGTCCCGCAATAAGCACACCAGCGATGGCCCAGCGCCTGAATGCGGGAGTCCCGCAATAAGCACACCAGCGATGGCCCAGCGCCTGCATGCTGGAGTCCCGCAATAACCGCAGCAGCGATGGCCCAGCGCCTGCATGCGGGAGTCCCGCAATAAGCGCACCAGTGATGGCCCAGCGCCTGCATGCGGGAGTCCCGCAATAAGCAATAAGTTCCAGCGATGGCCCAGCGCCTGCATGCGGGAGTCCCGCAATAAGCGCAGCAGCGAAGGTCCAGCGCTTGCATGCCGGAGTCCCGCAATAAGCGCAGCAGCGATGGCCCAGCGCCTGCATGCTGGAGTCCCGCAATAAGCGCAGCAGCGATAGTCCAGCGCTTGCATGCGGGAGTCCCGCAATAAGCGCAGCAGCGATGGCCTAGCGCCTGCATGCGGGAGTCCCGCAATAAGCGCACCAGCGATGGCCCAGCGCCTGCATGCGGGAGTCCCGCAATAAGCGCACCAGCGATGGCCCAGCGTCTGCATGCGGGAGTCCCGCAATAAGCGCACCAGCGATGGCCCAGCGCCTGCATGCGGGAGTCCCGCAATAAGCGCAGCAGCGATGGCCCAGCGCCTGCATGAGGGAGTCCCGCAATAAGCGCACCAACGATGGCCCAGCGCCTGCATGTGGGAGTCCCGCAATAAGCGCAGCAGCGATGGCCTAGCGCCTGCATGCGGGAGTCCCGCAATAAGCGCACCAGCGATGGCCCAGCGCCTGCATGCGGGAGTCCCGCAATAAGCGCACCAGCGATGGCCCAGCGTCTGCATGCGGGAGTCCCGCAATAAGCGCACCAGCGATGGCCCAGCGCCTGCATGCGGGAGTCCCGCAATAAGCGCAGCAGCGATGGCCCAGCGCCTGCATGAGGGAGTCCCGCAATAAGCGCACCAACGATGGCCCAGCGCCTGCATGTGGGAGTCCCGCAATAAGCGCAGCAGCGATGGCCTAGCGCCTGCATGCGGGAGTCCCGCAATAAGCGCACCAGCGATGGCCCAGCGCCTGCATGCGGGAGTCCCGCAATAAGCGCACCAGCGATGGCCCAGCGTCTGCATGCGGGAGTCCCGCAATAAGCGCACCAGCGATGGCCCAGCGCCTGCATGCGGGAGTCCCGCAATAAGCGCAGCAGCGATGGCCCAGCGCCTGCATGAGGGAGTCCCGCAATAAGCGCACCAACGATTGCCCAGCGCCTGCATGTGGGAGTCCCGCAATAAGCGCAGCAGCGATGGCCCAGCGCCTGTATGCGGGAGTCTGTATGCGGGTCTGGCCACCGCTGCGCTGCCAGTCCCACTTCATTATTACACATTGTTTATACATGATGCTTCTACCTAGACTGAATCTGTCGTCTATGTAGATAATAATAACAATAATAATAATAATAATAATAATAATAATAATAATAATAATATAATAATAATAATAATAATAATATAATAATAATAAATAATAATAATAACCATAATAATAATAATAATAATAATAATAATAATAATAATCATAATAATAATAATATAAATAATAATCATTCTATCATCTAAAAAACAGACTGCATCACCAGTCTCAGGTCTCGCAAATTATTAACAAAAAAAAAAAAATAAGAAAAAAGAAAAAGGGGACTGGAAGAAGATTAGCAAGTAAATACCAGGTGTAGAGTACTCTCTCTCTCTCTCTCTCTCTTACACAGGGTTTGACGAGGTTAGGTTAAGGATCCCTAGCTTTATTGACAGCTATTTACTGGTTAAGGATCCCTAGCTTTATTGACAGCTATTTACAGGTTAAGGATCCCTAGCTTTATTGACAAGCTATTTACAGGTTAAGGATTCCTAACTTTATTGACAAGCTATTTACAGGTTAAGGATTCCTAACTTTATTGACAAGCTATTTACAGGTTAAGGATTCCTAACTTTATTGACAAGCTAAGAGCTGTTACCTACATCAGCTCATTTGAAAGCATTTTTATTGTTATGAGACATACAAGTAGGGAACAGGATGAAGTTGGAGCCATCTGTGGGCCAGCATTTTCATTTGATCAACTGACGTTATCTCTTTGACATCATTATGCTTTACGAATGTGTTCCATACTCGAGTCATCCTGGGTATATATATTCTAAGATGGAGTGATGTTCTGGAGGAGTGAAGTTGCTGCTTTCTGCCCGTCTTGTGGCATAAAAGCTTGTTTCACGCTGTCCTCGAAGTGGATCCAAGTGTGGTACTTTGACAATATTGGCCTTGTACATAACAGTAAGGCCACCCACATCCCTACTATGTTGAAGGCTCTTCTGAAATGACAGATCTATCCAGGATGGGTCCAGGCGAGAGATGAGACGTCTTGCTCTGTTCTCCACTCAGTCAAGTAGTCGTAGATGAGAGGGGGAGGGGGGGGGCAGGCAAACCAAGAAAGTGGAGCATACTCAAGGTGCCTCGTACAGAATCTTGCAACCCCTACTGTCAAGCAGATGCGAGATACGGCGAAGTGCTGTAAGCTTCCTGGCTGCCTTGTTTGCAAGATTTACAACATGGTTCTTCATGGTTAGTTTGGAGTCAAATTTCACCCTAAGGATATTAACTTCTTCTCCAGGTGCCAACACCCTCCCATTCATCCTTACTACTGCACCAGCATCACCATCATGGTGCCTAGAGATCATCATCATTTGCGTTTTCTCATGTGCAATGTTACTTGCCATCTATTTCCCGAAGCTGATATAGCTCTTAACTGGTGATTGATGTAGCTTAGAGCAGCTGGCATTTCTTCTCTTGGATAAGTGAATGTCAGTGTACAGTCGTCTGCATATGCATAGGATTCTGGGATGAGATGAAGAAGGTCGTTGAAGTAGACATTCCATAACAATGGTCCCAGCACGCTTCCTTGTGGAACACTTGCCCCAATAGGATGTCTTGCTGATTCTGTTCCATTGAAAACTACCCTTAGAGATCTACCATGAAGGTAATCACTGAGGAGACATAGCGTAAAGCCTGCAATGCTAGGAGGCCCTGGTGCCACACACGGTCGAAAGCACCAACAATGTCCAGTGCTACAACACAGCTGACTTTGGATTCATCCAGTGACTGGTGCCACTTAGTGGAGAGGTTTAACAACAGATCAGCAGCAGAGTAACCTTTCCTGAAGCCATATTGACGATCACAAAGTAGTGAGTGGTAGTCAAAAAACTCTGTCATTTGTCTTGAGATTATTGTCTCAAGGATCTTACCAGTGATTGACAGGAGTGACACTGGTCTGTAGCTGCTGATTTCTGCTCTGCTCTTCTTTTTGTAAACAGGGACTACATTTGCCTCTTTCCACAGAGAGGGCCATTTACACTGTACTAGGCAGTGCTGAAAGTTGCGAGTTAGAGGTGCTGCTAGCTGGTCTGCACATCTTCTCAACAATCTTGGGCTCAACTTGTCTGGGCTCACAGCCTTTTCTTGGTCAAGCGATTTAAGAAGGAAATGCATCTTCTCCTGCCTTATTGTCACCACTGACAGTTTTGACACAGTTCTTGCAGCTAGCCAAGGAGGGTCCCTTGCTGGATCAGGAACTTGCATTTTGGTAGCAAAGTGTTCGGCAAAGAGGTCCGCTTTCTCTTGACTGCTAGTTGAGGTGGTCAGATCCTGTCGATTTAGAGGTGGAATGAGTTCATCAGGCAGATAATCTTGTCTGTCCTTGACCAGGGACCACCAGGTTTTGGAGCCTACCCTACTTGATGCTAGCTTTCTTTTTGTGTCCACCTCCCATTTAGCAATGGCCCACTTTTGAACGTCACCCATATGCCTACAGGCTTGCCTGTGCAAGTTCCTGTTATAGGTGGTAGGATGTCTCTTATACCTTCGCCATGCTTTGTACTTAACAGTAGTAGCCTCTCTACAACGAAAGCCAGACCAAGGCTGATCTGTAGGCTTCGTCACATATTGCCGGTGAGGAATGTGTTCTTGTTGTAGATTAAGGATGTGTCCAGTGAAGGCTTTCACTTGGTTGTCAACATCCCCTTGGAGAAAAGCATTCCAATCGGTGGTGGCGAGCTCAGAGCAAAGGGCTGGCCAATTACCTCTTTCCCATAGCCAGGTTGTGCGTGTTGACTTCTCACCTCGTTCTGTTGGGATCTTAAGTGTCGTAAAAACAGCCTTGTGGTCAGATGATCCACCGTAGCCGAGGAGTTGACAAGTGACTATACCTTCCGCCAGATCACTCACTACTGGGTCAAGGGAGGAGCCAGAGATGTGAGTAGAGAAATCAACAAAGTTTCTCATGTCAAATACTGCAAGAAGGTCATCAAAGTCCCTCTGTATAAGGTGTTTACCTGGAGTTTACCTGGAGAGAGTTCCGGGGGTCAACGCCCCCGCGGCCCGGTCTGAGACCAGGCCTCCTGGTGGATCAGAGCCTGATCAACCAGGCTGTTGCTGCTGGCTGCACGCAAACCAACATACGAGCCACAGCCCGGCTGATCCGGAACTGACTTTAGGTGCTTGTCCAGTGCCAGCTTGAAGACTGCCAGAAGTCTGTTGGTAATCCCCCTTATGTGTGCTGGGAGGCAGTTGAACAGTCTCGGGCCCCTGACACTTATTGTATGGTCTCTTAACGTGCTAGTGACACCCCTGCTTTTCATTGGGGGGATGGTGCATCGTCTGCCAAGTCTTTTGCTTTCGTAATGAGTGATTTTCGTGTGCAAGTTCGGTACTAGTCCCTCTAGGATTTTCCAGGTGTATATAATCATGTATCTCTCCCTCCTGCGTTCCAGGGAATACAGGTTTAGGAACCTCAAGCGCTCCCAATAATTGAGGTGTTTTATCTCCGTTATGCGCGCCGTGAAAGTTCTCTGTACATTTTCTAGGTCGGCAATTTCACCTGCCTTGAAAGGTGCTTGGTTGAGGTCACCAACAATTATGATATGCTGACAGTTGTGTTGTAGCAGAAGGGAGTCAATATTTTCCATTAGGAAGTTGATGGGGTCTGCATGTTGCCACTGAGGTCTGTACATTGCACATGCTAGTGCAGAGGTACTCTCTCTCTCTCTCTCTCTCTCTCTCTCTCACACACACACACACACACACACACACACACACACTTTCCTATGCTGGACAATATTTGTGTGTAGTCTCTCAGACTACCTAAACATGACGTGGTCTCTCAGACTACATAAACATGACGTGGTCTCTCAGACTACCTAAACATGACGTGGTCTCTCAGACTACCTAAACATGACGTGGTCTCTCAGACTACCTAAACATGACGTGGTCTCTCAGACTACCTAAACATGACGTGGTCTCTCAGACTACCTAAACATGACGTGGTCTCTCAGACTACCTAAACATGACGTGGTCTCTCAGACTACCTAAACATGACGTGGTCTCTCAGACTACCTAAACATGACGTGGTCTCTCAGACTACCTAAACATGACGTGGTCTCTCAGACTACCTAAACATGACGTGGTCTCTCAGACTACCTAAACATGACGTGGTCTCTCAGACTACCTAAACATGACGTGGTCTCTCAGACTACCTAAACATGACGTGGTCTCTCAGACTACCCAAACATCACGTGGTATCTCAGACTACCTAAACATCACGTGGTCTCAGACTATCAAAATATCACGTGGTCTCTCGGACTACGTAACATCACGTGGTCTCTCAGACTACCTGAACATCACGTGGTCTCTTAGACTACCCAAACATCACGTGGTCTCTCAGACTATCCAAATATCACGTGGTCTCTCGGACTACCTGAACATCACGTGGTCTCTTAGACTACCCAAACATCACGTGGTCTCTCAGGCTACCCAAACATCACGTGGTCTCTCAGACTACCCAAACATCACGTGGTCTCTTAGACTACCCAAACATCACGTGGTCTCTGAGACTGCCTAAACATCACGTGGTCTCTCAGACTACCTAAACATCACGTGGTCTCTCAGACTACCCAAATATTACGTGGTCTCTCAGACTACCTAAACATCACGTGGTCTCTCAGACTACCCAAATATCACGTGGTCTCTCAGACTACCTAAACATCACGTAGTCTCTCGGACTACCTAAACATCACGTGGTCTCTCAGACTATCCAAACATCACGTGGTCTCTCAGACTATCCAAACATCACGTGGTCTCTCAGACTACCTAAACATCACGTGGTCTCTCAAACTTGCCAAACATCACGTGGTCTCTCAAACTTGGCAAACATCACGTGGTCTTTCAGACTACCCAAACATCACGTGGTATCTCAGACTACCTAAACATCACGTGGTCCCTCAGACTACCCAAACATCACGTGGTCTCTCAGACTACCCAAACATCACGTAGTCTCTCAGACTACCTAAACATCACGTGGTCTCTCAGACTACCTAAACATCACGTGGTCTCTCAAACTTCCAAAACATCACGTAGTCTCTCAGACTACCTAAACGTCACGTGGTATCTCAGACTACCTAAACTCACGTGGTCTCTCAGACTACCCAAACATCACGTTGTCTCTCAGACTACCCAAACATCACGTAGTCTCTCAGACTACCTAAACATCACGTGGTCTCTCAGACTACCTAAACATCACGTGGTCTCTCAGACTACCCAAATATCACGTGGTCTCTCAGACTACCTAAACATCACGTGGTCCCTCAGACTACCCAAATATCACGTGGTCTCTGAGACTACCTAAACATCACGTGGTCTCTCAGACTACCTAAACATCACGTAGTCTCTCGGACTACCTAAACATCACGTGGTCTTTCAGACTATCCAAACATCTCGTGGTCTCTCAGACTACCTAATCATCACGTGGTCTTTCAGACTACCCAAACATCACGTGGTCTCTCAGACTACCTAAACATCACGTAGTCTCTCAGACTACCTAAACATCA
Source organism: Cherax quadricarinatus (assembly GCF_026875155.1). Taxonomy (NCBI): domain Eukaryota; kingdom Metazoa; phylum Arthropoda; class Malacostraca; order Decapoda; family Parastacidae; genus Cherax; species Cherax quadricarinatus. The sequence goes on along the minus strand of NC_069468.1, from coordinate 10,930,840 downwards.
CGTGGACTCTCAGACTATCCAAACATCACATGGTCTCTGAGACTACCTAAACATCACGTGGTCTCTCAGACTACCCAAACATCACGTGGTCTCTCACATTACCCAAACATCACGGGTCTCCCGACATCCAAAAACATCACGGGGGTCCCCTTCTAACTACCTAAACATCACGGGGTCTCTAAACACAACCCAAACCCCACGTGGCTCTCAGACTACCTAAACATCACGTGGTCTCTCAGAAACAACCCCCAAACAACACGGGGTCTCCCCAACTACCTAAACATAAAGGGGCCCTCTCACTTTACCCAAACATCACTGGTCTCCCCCAGACTACCTAAACGCATGGGGCCCTCTCACTTTCCCCCAAACATCACGTGTTTCTCCCCAGACAAACCTTTGAACATCACGGGGTCTCTCAACAAACCCTAACCACCGGGGTTTCTCTCAGACTACCAAAAACATCACGTGGTCTCTCAACTACCTAAACACACTTTGGCTCCCCAGATTTCCCCAAAACAAAACGTGGTCTCTCAAAACTACCTAATTTTTCCAAGAAGTGACAGAAGGAACAACTTCAAACTATCCCAAGAGGGGAGAGGGAGAGAAAAGAGAGAGAGGGGAGAGAGGAGAGAGGGGAGGGGAGAGAGAGAGAGAGAGAGAGAGAGAGAGAGAGGGGAGAAGAGGGGAGAGAGAAAGAGAGAGAGAGAGAGAGAGAGAGGGGAAGAGAGAGAGAGAGAAGAGAGAGAGAGAGAAAAGAGAGAGAGGAGAGAAGAGAGAGAAAAGAAGAGAAGAGAGAGGAGAGAGAGAGAGAGAGAGAGAGAGAGAGAGGGGAGAAAGAGTTGGGGAAATAGAGGCAAGTAACTTTTGCACCTAGAAAACGCAAATAAATGATCGCCCTCTAGGCACCATGATGGAATGCTGGTGCAGAAAGTAAGGATGAATGGGACGATTTTGGGCCCCCGGGAGAAGAAGTTGATACCCTTTGGGAGTAAAATTTTGACTCCAAATAACCATGAAAAAACCTTTTGGGAAAATTTTGGGCAAACAAGGCGGGCCGGGAACCCTTACAGCATTTTCTCCGTATTCTCGCATCCTGCTTGACAGAAGGGGTTGCAAATCCTGAACGAGGCACAATACGCTCACAACCCTTGGGGTAGCCCCAAACTTTCTTGGTTTCCCCTGCCCCCCCTCTCATCGCGACGGCTTGACAGAGTAAAAAAACAAGAAAGACGTCTCATCTCTCGCCTGGACCCATCCTGGATAGATCTTCTTTCAGCAGACCCTTTTCAACATGGAGGGATGGGGTGGCCTTACGTTATGAAACAAGGCCAATATTGCCCAAAATACCACATTTGGGATCCATTCGGGGCCCGCCGTAAAACAAGCTTTTATGCCACAAACGGGCAGAAAGCACAACTTTCACTCTGGCTGTACCTTCTCCAGAACATCACCCCCCATCTAATAAAATCCCTACCCGGGTTAAACTCGATAGGGAACACTTTTCGTACAGCAAAAAATGATGCCCAACGAGATAAAGCCCAGTTGTTCAAATAAAAATGCGGGCCCAAAAGTTTGGCCCTCAAAAACTTCACCTTTTTCCCTACTTGTAGCTCATAACAATAAAAATGCTTAAAAATGACTATTAGGAAAAAGCTCTTATTTTTCCCAATAAATTTTAAAAACCTTAACCTGAAAATAGCTGTCAAAAAAGCTGGGGGACCCTTTAACCTTGTAAAACCCTGTGAAAAAAAAAAAAGAGAAGAGAAGGGGGAGAGAGAGAAGAAAAGAGAGAGAGAGAGAGAAGAGAGAGAGGGGAGAGAGAGAGAGAAAAGAGAGAAAAGAGAGAGGGGAGAGAGAGAGAGAGTAAAGATAAACAAAAAACAAATAAAAAAAGGAAGAAAAGTGAAATTTCTTCTCATCTTTTTTTAAATATGCAAAAAAACCCCCCAGTAATATTTTTTAAATTTTTTATCTCTCCTCTCCTTCCCCCTCTTTTCTTTTCTCCTCTCCTCTTTTTCTCCTCTTCCCCTGTTCGCCTCTCCTCTGTTCTCCTCCCCCCCCCCTTTTTCTCCCCCTCTGTTCCCCTCTCCCTGTTCCCTCCTTTTCCTCTGTTCCCTCTCCCCCTTTTTCTCCTCTCCTCTCCTCTTTTCTCCTCCCCCTTCTCCTCTTTTTCTCCTCCCCCTCTGTTCTCCTCTCCTCTGTTTTCCTCTCCTCTTTTCCCTCCTCTCCTCTTTCCCCTCTCCTCTCCCTGTTCCCCCTCCCTCTCCTCTTTTCCCTCCCTCTCCTCTGTTCTCCCCCCTTTTCTCCCCCGTTCTCCTCTCCTCCCTTTTCCCCTCTCCTCTCCTCTGTTTTTCCTCCCCTCTGTTTCCCTCCCCTCTCCCCCTGTTCTCCCCCCTCCCTCTCCCTGTTTCCCCTTTCTCCCTGTTCTCCTCTCCTCTTTCTCCTCCCCTCCCTCTGTTCTCCTCCCCTTCTTTCCTCCTTCCCCCCCTTCCCTGTTCTCCTCCCTCTCCTTTTTCTCCTCTCCCTCCTCTGTTCTCCTCCCCCTAATTTCTCCTCTCCTTCCTCCTCTTTCTCCTCCCCCCCTTTTTCTCCTCCCCTGTTCTCCTCTCCCCCTGTTTCTCCTCTCCTCTGTTCCCTCTCCCTCCTCTGTTCTCCTCTCCTCTCCTCTTTTTTTCCCCCCCCTCTTTTTCTCCCCCTCCCCCTCTTTTCCTCCTCTCCTCTGTTCTCCTCTCCTCTCCTCTGTTCCCTCCCCCTCTGTTCCCCTCCCCCCCCCCCTCTTTTCTCCCCCTCCTATGTTCTCCTCCCCTTCTCTCCTCGTTCCCCTCCCTCTGTTCTCCTCTCCTCCCCTTTTTCTCCTCCCATTTCTCCTCCCCTTTTTCCCCCTCTCCTCTGTTTCCCTCTCCTCTTTTCTCCTCTCCTCTGTTTTCCCCCCTGTCCCCTCCCCCTTCCCCTCTCCTCTGTTTTCCCCCCTTCTCCTCTCCTCTGTTTTTCCTCTCCTCTTTTTTCCCTCCCTTCTTCTCCTCTTTTTTTCCCCCCTTTTCCCCTCCTCTGTTCTCTTTTTCCTCTGTTTTCCTCTCTTTTTCCTCTTTTTTCCCCTCTTTTCTCCTCTTTTTCTCCTCTCCTCTGTTTTCCTGCCCTTCTCCTCTGTTCTCCCCCTCCTCTTTTTTCCCTGTCTTCTCCTCTGTTCCCTCCCCCCTTTTTTCCCCTCTTTTCCCTTCCTCTCCCTTTTTCCCTCTCCTCTGTTTTCCCCCCCTTTTTCTCCTCTTTTTTCCCCTCTCTTCCCTCTGTTCTCCTCTCCTCTGTTTTCCCCTTTCTTCTCCTCTTTCTCCTCTTCTTCCCCCTCTTTTTTTTTTTTCCACTTTCTTTTTTGGGAATAATTTCCCAAATTTCCCCCTTCATTCGGCTGGAGTAATTAATTCTGATTTTAATTTTTGCAGGGGCCCCTCCCCTCCCTCCCTTTCTACTTTCCCCCCCTCGCTTTTTCCCTTACTTCCTTCCCCCCCCTCCTTCCCTTCCTCCCCCCTTTCCCCTTTCCTTTCCCTCCCCCCTTTCCCTTTTCTCTCCCCTCCCCCCTTCCCTCCCCCCCCTTTTTTCCCCCCCCTTTCCCCTCCCCCCCCTTTTTTTCCCCCCCTCCCTCCTTCCCTTTCCCCTCCCCCCCTTCCCTTCCTTTTTTTTCCCTTTTCCCCTCCCTCCCTCCCCCTTTTCCCCTTTCCCTTTCCCTTTCCTCCCTCCTTCCCTCTCCCCCCCCCTTTCCCTTTCCCTCCCCCCTTTCCTTTCCCCCTTCCCTCCCCCCTTTCACTCCCCCCCCCTTTTTCCTTTTCCCCTTCCCTCCCCCTTTCCCCTTCTCTCCCTCCCCCCTTCCCCCCCTCCCCCCTTCCCCCCCCCCCCCCCTTTTCCCCCTTTCCCCCTTCCCTCCTTCCCTTCCTTCCTTCCTTCCTTCCCCCCTTTCCCCCTCATCCCCCCCTTCCCCTTTCCTTTCCTTCCCCCCCTTTTCCCCTCTCCCCCTCCCCCTTCCCTTCATTCCCTCCCCCCTTTTCCTTCCCTCCCACCTCCCCCTTCCCCCCTTTTTTCCCCTTCCCTCCCCCCCCTTCCCTTCATTTCTCCCCCCACCTTCCTTCTCTCCCCCCCCCCTCCTTCCCTCCCCCCTCCTTTCTCCTTCCCCCCCCTCCCTCCCCCCTTTCCCCTTCCTTCCTTCCCTCCCTCCTTCCCCTCTCCCCCCTTTCCCCTTTTCCTTCCCTCCCCCCTTTCCTTTCCCCCTCCCCCCTTTCCCTTTTCCCTCCTTCCCTCCCCCCCTTTCCCTTTCCCCTTCCCCCTTTCCCTTTCCCCTCCCTCCCCCCCTTCCCTCCCTCCCCTTTCCCCTTCCTCCCCTCCTTCCCTCCTTTCTCTCTCCCCCCTCCCCTTTCCTCCCTCCCCCCTTTTTCCCCCCCCTTTTTCCTCCCCCCTCCTTCCCCCCTTTCCCTTTCCCCCCCCCCCTTCCCCCTTTCCCCTTCCTTCCCCCCCTTTCCCCTCCCTCCCCCCTTTTTTTTTTCCCTCCCTCCTTTCCCCCCAACTTCCCCCTCCCTCTTTTCCCTCCCCCCCTTTCCCTTTCCCTCCTCTCTCTCCCCCTCCCTCCCTCCTTTCCCCCTCCCTCCCCCCTTTCCCCTTTCCCCTTTTTCCTCTCTCCCCCCTTTCCCCTTCCTTCCCTCCCCCCTTTCCTTTTCCCCCCCCCCTCCTTCCCTCCCTCCTTCCCTCCTCCCCCCTTTCCCTTTCCCTTTCCCCTCCCCCCCCCCTTCCCTCCCTCCCCCCTTTCCCTCCCCTTCCCCCTTCCCTTCCTTCCCCCCCTCCCCCTTTTTCCTCTCTTCCCCCCCTTTCCCCTCTCCCTCCCCCTCCCCTTCCTTCCCTCCCTCCCTCCCCCCTTTTCCTTCCCCTCCCTCCCCCCCCCTTCCCCCCTCCCTCCCCCCCTTCCCCCTCCCCCCTTTCCTTCCTCCCCCCTTCTTCCCTTCCTTCAGTTTTTTTTTCCGTGGCATACAGAGTGTATAGGATACAGACAGGATTTTCAGCACAGCATATCTGGGGGAAAAACCCATGAAAAAAAAAAAACCCTTTGGGAAAGGGAAACCAAAACACATGCAACCTATGCTTTTCCCCAACACCAAAACTTTTGTAACTGACTAAAATACACCCCAAAAAAAGGGCCCTTTGGGAACTAGCAAGGTGCTTCTGTTGGCAATAAAGATGGAGAATTTGGGGCGGGTATCAAAAAGGGTACTAAGGGGGTAATAAATGTTTAAAAATAATCAAAAAAACCCAAGGGAAAACCTCTTGGATAGCAAACCAAAAATATATAAAACATGGGAGAAAAGAGATAGTGATCAAAAAATGCAGAATGTCCTTTCCACAACAATACTCGAAACTATCTAGTCACCCACATTTGGGGCTAACCCGACCCATCCCCCCCCGTCATAGCACTAAAACTCACATGGGTTGGGGCTGGGCCCCGGCTCCCCCCAGGGTAGCACTAAAAACCCACAGTGCTGGTGCTGGCCCAGGCTCCCCAGTCATAGCACTAATAAACCCCAGTGCTGGTGCTGGGGCCCCGGCCCCCCCCAGTCCCTAGCACTAATACCCCCCAGGCTGGGCTTTGGCCCCCGCTCCTTTCCCCCCGGCAAGCACCAATAAACCCCATGCTGGGGCTGGCCCAGGCCCCCCCACATAGCAAAATAATACCCCCAGTGCTGGTGCTGGCCCCGGCTCCCCCGGCAAACACTAATACCCACAGTGCGGTGCGGCCCCCGGGCCCCCCCGGGGTGAACCCCCGACCCCCGCCCCCCCCCCCAGCCCCATGCGGGCCCCCAAAACCCCGCCCCCCCTTACGCCACCCAGACCTCCTAGGGAACAAACCCCCCCCAAACCAAAACCCCAAAAAAAGTAAATATACAACCATCCCAAAACCGTAAATATCCAAACCCTCATTGCACAAGACCTGGCCCACACTTTCAGATGTTGGGGAGGAGTCTCCTCCCCTTTTTCCCCCTACTGAGGAAAGTAGATGGAAACCAGGACGGGGTCCCTGGCTTTTGGGTACTGAGGATTATAGTGCAGTCCCAGAACCTGCCCGAAATTGATAACAACCTCCCAAAAATTCTCAACCAAAGGGGAAAATTTTTGCAAATATTAAAGCTTGGGGCCCTCTGTAAGCATTAAAAAAACAGGGGAAAAAAGGACCTGCAACTTTGACCATCCCCAAAAAAGTAGCGACCTCCTGCTAAAGGAGTGTGTCTTCTTCTTTTTTGTACTTTCTTTTTCCAAAACCCCAAAAAAGTGCCACTTCCTCGGGCCCCAGAAGCAAATTTTTACAAAAATGAGTGCCCCCGCATACCATCCCAAAAGGGAAACCCGGGGGCAACCCAAAACCCCCCAAGACAAAAAAATAGTAGCTACGAAAAACCCCCAAATCCAGGTGATTTTTTTTGTGCAAAAGGGAAAAGAAAAAAAAAAAATGGAAGGAAAAAAACAAAAAATGGGCCACCCCTTGGAAAGCCTTGTTGGACTGGGGGACAGCCAAATGGGGCCCCCCATGGGCCCCCCAGAAAATTTCCAAAATACCCGATCCCCAAAAACAAAATCCCCCCCCCAAACAAAAGAAAACAACCTCGCCCTATTTCTAATTTTACAGGGGCCCTTAAAACCATCCACCAACAACAAAATAAACCCTTTTTTTATGGACTTCTAGTGACTAAATGCAATGTTTTTCAGGGCCTTTACAGAGACTCACACAAAAGATAATTTTGACAGTGAAAAATGGATAAAGGGGTTTCAACCCTTTTTGATCGACGAAAAAACAGGGAAACAAGGGGGGGGGTTGGGCCCGTATGTCAAAGAGTCCCTTATTGCACGGGGTTTTCTGAACACCACAAATGAGGTTTTAAAAATTTTTTAAGTTCTATCAATAAAGATCGGAAAACCAAAAACCCAGTCTTGTGGTTGTATACAAGCCCCCCAATGCAAACCCCACAACAGTTCAAGGAAAAGCTTAAAGGAAAAAACGATTTCTGTTTGGAAAACCTTCCCCGCCCAAACCCCAAACATCTTACTGCTTGGGGATTTTTAACCTAAGGCATACAAAAGGAAGAAAAGAAGGGAAAAAATGTTATAGCGAAACAATCCCCGAGGGAAACGCAGAGAAAGGGGCACAACACCCCAGAGCACTAAGTCCTGCGAAAAAACACCTTAAATCAGCAGAAGTGGACCCAAAAAGACTAGAAAACACACTTTTCCTTTTTCTTTACAAAAAAAAGAGGAAACCCGATAAGAGAAAATAAGAAAAATCAAAAACAAAATAATTCCGATCACCAAACTAATCCCAAGTCCAAAGTACATGCATATGGGTCCCGAAAAAGCAGAAGCTGTACCTGTGAAGGTGTCTTCCAAAATAAAAATTTCAAAAACAAAGAATAAAAAACTGTGACCAGGGAAAAAACCCTGCCTAAACGAAACAAGTTTGGGAAAAATGTCTTTTTAAAAGACATTGATCCAAACCAGTGCCTTGAAAGGAACAAAAATTTTCCCGGTACCGAAGCCCCTGTTCTTTGCATATTCCCCAAAAAAAGAAAAGAGCAGGGGTAAACTGGGAGAAAAAAAACGCCCCCTCTTCAAAAGACCACGAAGAGTCCCCTGGCTCCTCAGGAGTGCTAAAAATCCGATACACGAAAAAGGGGGCGCTGACCAGGGGGTGGAAACTATCGAAATTTTAAACTAAATGACTCTTTCAGGAAAACCCGGAGAGGGGAAAGGGGGAGCTTAAAAATTATAGTGAAAATTTAAAGAAATTCAAAAAATTTCTTTTCATATGCCAAAAAAAAAAAGGCAAATAACCCCCATCTAGTATCGGGCCCCTTTCTCAACAGGATGGGAAAATTACCCAGATGACAACAAGGAAAGGGGTGAAATATTGAAAAACCCAGTACGACTCTTGTTTTAAATGAAAAACTAAAACCCCCCTCAGGATCGACGGGCCCAAATGAATTTTTTCAGAATGACCTCAAAAAACTCCATAAATGAAAGGGCCCGATTTCCCAAATACCCTAACCCCCGATAGATTTTGAAAAAGCCTTGACAACATGGCCTATGCACTCAGCCCCGGGCCCCCGACTCGTGGAACTCTTTTTTACATTAAAAAACTGAAAAAAACCCCTCCGCGTGCATTTAAATACACTATGGAGGGGGACTTGGACATGGGTGAAAATTTTCCAAAAGTCACTTAAAACAACGGATAAAAAGCCCCACTCCATAAAGGTGGCAGCAAAGCATTTGCTAAGAACTATAAAACCAATAGCTCGACGTCCCCCCACATAAAAATCTTTGAAAGAGTTCAAGAAAACAGGATTGCAAATCACCTGGATTCCCCCCCAAAACCCCACAATCCAAAGGGAACATGGGGTCAGGGGAGGTCGCTTTTCCCGCCCCCACAACTACGGGGCACTATGACTGGCCTTGGATGCACTGGAAAAAAAATCAGAATGAAAAAGTAAAATACACAACTTTGCAAAAGCATTTAACAAAAGCATCATGGCGTAAAGCCCAAAAATAGTGCTAAAGGAAAAACTGGGAAAAATGGGGAGAAAGGATCTTCCAAAATTTTCCCAAAAAATCGAAAAACAAAGAGTATGCCAAAAAGTTAAAATCGGAGGGTTTCCATAGTGGGAAAACTCTGTTCCCAAGGGACAGTAATCGCCCCCATCTTTTTTCCTTTTCCCATATCAACATAAAAAAGAAAATGTAAAACCACACAAACCCTAAACATCCTTTTTTCCCGGGTGAAACTAGGATCTGCATGAGGGCCTTTTCATCTGCTGAGGCGGGGGTTAAACCTCCAAGAAGGGTATAAACAAATTTTTCCCGTGGGGAAGGTAAACAATATGATGGTCAATGAGGGCAAATTCCCCAAATACTCCGTTTTAAAGGGAAAAATGGAGGGGATAATAACAAAAAACAGAGTATTTCCCACGACTTTCCGGGCCCCAAAAATAGAGCGGAAAAAAAATGTAAGGGACCCTGGGGGTAGTAATGTCCGAGGATCTCACTTTTAAGGATCCAACAGTGCCACGATCGCACGGCAAAGAAAATGATAATGGATAATGGAACTTTCAAAACGAGAGATCCAAGCCCCCTGAATCCTTTTTTAAAACAACCCTTTTTTCCTCAGGCTGGAATACTGCTGTACAATTTAAAATCTCCCTACAAAAGGGAGTGAAAACGCGATCTAGAGAGTGTACAAGATTTCCCCTTTCTGCACGTTAAAATTCTGTCAAGCACCTTTAAATAAATGGGGAAAAATTGGAAGCACTTGACTTGTACTCGTTGGAAAAGCAGGGGGGAGGGGAAATATCATAATCTACACTTGGAAAATCTTGGAAGGAATGGTCCCCCAAAACCCGCACCCCAAAAATTTACCCCCCTACAAAGTAAAAGACTTTTGGGGGGGGGGATGCAAAAAGCCCCCAAAAAAATAAGGGGGGGCCCCTTGGGACAAATAAGGGAAAAAACCATAAGTGCCGGGGCCCAAAACTGTTCAACCCGCCTCCCATCAACTTAGGGAAAAATTTCCAAAAAAAACCCCTGGCGCCTTCCCAAAGAGAGCTGGACAGATACCCAAAGTCGTGCCGGATTTTAGGGCCCGGGGGGTTGGGGTCGAAAGTTGGACTGCCCTGGGCCCAAACAGTAACAGCCTAGTTGATCAGGGCCCGATCCATCGGGGGGCCTGGACCCTGGACCGGGGCCCCGGGGGGGGGTTTTAACCCCGGAATAAACCCCCAGTAAACCCCCAGGTAAACCCCCCTCCTTCCCTCCCTCCCTCCTTTCCCCCCCTCCCTCCCCTTTCCCCCCTTCCCTCCCCCCCTCATTCCCCTCCCTCCCTTTTTCCCTCCCTTCTCTTTTTCTCCCTCCCCCCCCCTTTTTCCCCTTTCCTCTCTCCCCCCCTTTTCCCCTTTCCCTTTCCCCCCTCCCTCCCTTTCCCCCCCTCCCCCTTCCCTCTCTCCCTTTTTTTCCCCTTTCCCTTTCCCCCCTCCCTCCCTCCTTCCCTCCCTCCCTCCTTCCCTCCTTCCCCTTTCCCCCTTCCTTCCTTTCCCCCCCTTCTTCCCCTTCCCTTTCCCCCCTCCCTCCCTCCTTCCCCCTCCCCCCCCCTTCCCTCCTTCCCCCCACAACAAAAAAACCACAATTTTTTCCCCAGGGGAAAAATAGGGTAACTTTCCCGCTCCTCGGAAAGTTTAAACCTTCCCAAACCCAAACCATCCCAACAAACTTACATCACTGCAAAAAAAAAAAAGTACGCCTATAGGCCTCCATATGCAAAACAAATTCTAAAAATTTAGATAATTGACTAACCCAGCGCTGGATCACATCTAAATATAACTAAGTAAACTTTCTAACTTCGTCTATTCTAGAAACACAAGTTAATCATTTATTGAACTAACTAAAGGAGCAAGTTAACTAACTTCTTAAATACTAGAAAGATAATTACGCTATTTATCTTACTCTTAAGGTACATTACTAGCTAATTCCTAACTAATTCACTTCTAGATCAACAAATAGCTGATTTTATTAGACCAAAGGTACTAAGAGTACTGTAGTTTAGAGTCCATGTTGAGGGTAGTACAGTGAAAGTACTGTAGTTTAGAGTCCAGGTTGAGGGTAGTACAGTGAAACCAGTACCACCACCACCAGTACCACCAGTACCTCCAGTACCACCACCACCAGTACCACTACCATCAGTACAACCACCACCAGTACCACCAGTACCACTACCACCAGTACCACCACCACCAGTACCACCACCACCAGTACCACCACCACCAGTACCACTACCATCAGTACCACCACCACCAGTACCACCAGTACCACCACCACCAGTACCACCACCACCAGTACCACCACCACCAGTACCACCACCACCAGTACCACCACCACCAGTACCACCAGTACCACCACCACCAGTACCACCACCACCAGTACCACCACCACCAGTACCACCAGTACCACCACCACCAGTACCACCACCACCAGTACCACCACCACCAACCACCACCACCACCACCAGTACCACCACCACCAGTACCACCACCACCAGTACCACCACCACCAGTACCACCACCACCAGTACCACCACCACCAGTACCACCACACCACCACCACCATACCACCACCACCACCACCACCACCACCACAGTACCACCACCACCACCACCACCACAGTACCACCACCACCACCAGTACCACCATACCACCACCACCACCACCACCAGTAACCACCATACCACCACCACCAACCACCACCACCAGTACCACCAACCACCAGTACCACCAGTACCACCACCCACCAACCACCACCATACCACCACCACCACCAGTACCACCAGTACCACCACCACCAGTACCACCAGTACCACCACCACCAGTACCACCACCACCAGTACCACCAGTACCACCACCACCAGTACCACCACCACCATACCACCACCACCAGTACCACCACCACCAGTACCACCAGTACCACCACCACCAGTACCACCACCACCAGTACCACCACAACCACCACCACCAGTACCACCACCACCATTACCACCACCACCAGTACCACCACCACCAGTACCACCAGTACCACCACCACCAGTAACCACCACCACCAGTACCACCACCACCACCACCACCACCAGTACCACCACCACCAGTACCACCACCACCAGTACCACCACCACCACCACTATCACTACCACCACCACCAGTACCACCACCACCAGTACCACCACCACCAGTACCACCACCACCAGTACCACCACCACCACCACTATCACTACCACCACTAACAACAATGCAAGACACGTTCGTGGTTCGCCGTGATTTGATGGGACATCCTACTCATAAAGCAAGATCCTGCCTTCATGCCTTGTCCTCGTGTGTCCTCCTGTGTCCTCCTGTGTCCTCGTGTGTCCTCCTGCATCCTCCGTCCTCTATACTCCCGTTTGTCTGTCAAGTAACGTCAATTACTTGCTTTTCACTCACCCGCATAAGTAATATTACGGAAGAGACGTTTCCTGATCAACCAGGCGGTTGTTGTACTGCATGATGCTACCATCACCAACCTGATTGATCAAGTCCATCACATAATAAACAGATGGTTATAACTAGGACCAAAATTTTTAAAGAGGTGAACCAGTAAGCCAGCGGAAGTACTCTGTCAGATGACCAAAAGCTCCAATGGCGGGTCATCATCTGAGTAAGACAGCGTCAGGAAACACTTGTCCTGTTTCCTGACGAACTTTACCTCACCTCCGTCACATATGACGGAGCTAGTGGTCATGTGGTCCTGAGTAGAGGGTGAAGTAGCGTGCGTGGGATGGAGGAAACCAAACTACAAAAGAGCGAAACACACAGGTAGGAGGAATTTCCTGCATGAGGTACAGTGGGAAAGAGAACTGGTGGGGAAAAACAGCAAATGAAATGATGGAATACTTGACGACAAAATGCAGAGATGCTGAGGACAGGTTCGTATCAAAGGTAACAGAAATAATGGGAAGACCAGAACGAGCCCCTGCTTCACCTAGAAGTGTAGAGAAACCAAAATAAGTGTATAAGAAAAAAAAAGTATAAGACAAAGGACCAGGAGAAAAAGGGAGATTAATCGAAGAACCTGATATGAAATGCGGGATAAGGAGGGAAGCCCAGGCAATGCGGAATGACTTGCACAAAGCTAATCTGACCAAAGTGTTATACGCCACACAGGGGGAAAAACAACAGTCAAAAAACCAGGAAATCGGCTGGGAAGGGAAAGGAGGAGAGTCCAAGAAACCAAAGAATATGTGAAGAGTAAACAAAATTTTTAAAGACTATTTCAGGGGAGACAGAAAAGACCCCCACAAACCGGAAGGAAGGGTACAACAAGTACGGAACTTTACCACAACGAGGGGGGGGTGAAGAGGTTGCTAATAGTGGATAACCAAAAGCGGTGGGATCGAATTTTTCCCCTTTGGGGTTGAGAGGGGGCAGAGGCGTGTGGGGCCCAATAACAACAATTTTAACGCATTTTCGAAATAGGCGATACCTGAGATGTGGAAGCAGCAAAATAGTCCCAATCTTAAAAAAAAAGACAGGGATGCAGATTTAACAAAGACCAGTGTCATTTACTGTATAGAATGCAAAAAACATGGAGAAGATTTTCAGGGAAAAAAAAGGCGGAGCACCTAGAAAAGGAAAGAGCTTGTAAACATAACCCCACGGTTTCAGGGGAAAGGGAAAGTCCCGTCTCACAACCAATAGAGTTCTACAGCAAGGTGACAGAAGTAAGGCAGGAGAGAGAGGGGTGAGAAAATTGCATTTTCTTGGACTGTAAGAAGGCTTTCGACACATTTCTGCACAAGAGATTAGTACAAAAGTTGGAGGAGCAGGCAGAAATAACAAGAAAAGAACTTAAGTGGATCAGAAAATACCTGACAGGAAGCAAACAACAAGCGATGGTACATGACGAGGTATCAGAGGGGGCACCTGTGGCGAGCAGAGTTCCACAAGAGTCAGTCCAGTGCCTTGTAAAGATCACCTTCCTAGTAGCTGAAGTACGTTCAAGGCATATTCCCCTAAGAAAAAAGAAGAGAAGTAAACTGGAGAGAGAGAATGATTCTCTTTTTTCAGTGAATGAGCCTCAAAACCCTGTCAATGTATGCCAAATATCTGATATAACCCTAACTCTGCTAGACTTTGAGAAAGCCAATGACAATATGCCCATGCACTCAGCCCCAGGCCCAGACTCGTGGAACTCTGTCTTAAATAAGAACTGCAAGAAACCTCTCTCACGGGCTCTAAGTATGCTACGGAAAAGGTGCATAGACACAGGTGAAATTCCAGTCACTAAAAACAACGGATATAGCCCCACTTCATAAAGGTGTCAGCAAAGCAATAGCTAAGAACTATAGACCAATACCTCTAACGTCTCACATAATAAAAATCTTTGAAAGAGTTCTAAGAAGCATGATTGCAAACCACTTGGATTCCCGAAAACTGCACAACCCAGGGCAACATGTGTTCAGAGCAGGTCGTTCCTGCCTCTCGCAACTACTGGACCACTATGATATTATTACAACCCAAGTTCTTAAAGGCCTGTTATCCTGGGTGTAAAGGATGCAAAATGAACACAGCAGAAAAACTTTGAATTATATTATTCTTCACCAAGTATAAAAGCAGTATGTACACTATACACACTATGTACAGGAATAGGTATTAGTGCATGCCACGGTAATCAAGGCAGAATAGAAGCCAAGAGAGAGCAGACCACCGTGCTTCAACCAGCTCTAGAATGGAAATGACAAGTGTGTGGTAACCACGTCATCTTCACAATTGCCAGATCCACATTCTCATTGGCTGAACCTAGATACTGATCTGACGATGGGGCCCCGTTGGATCATCAGATCCTTAGCATCTGATTCACTGGTTGGTGAGGCAGCCTATGTGAGTGTGTTAACATGCTCTGAATAAAGATTACATACTCTTTGCATGTAACAGATATGGTCTTGGATGCATTGGAAAACGAACACAATGCAGATGTAGTATACACAGATTTTGCAAAAGCCTTTGACAGGTGCGATCATGGTGTAATAGCACACAAAATGCGTGCTAAATGGATAATTGGCAAAGTGGGCAGATGGATCTTCAACTTTCTAACCATACGAACACAAAGACTACAGTTAAATCGGAAGCTGCCATAGTGAAGAGCTCTGTTCCATAAGGCACAGTACTCGCCGCTATCCTGTTCCTTATACTCATATCACACATAGACAGAGATGTAAACCATAGCGCTGTGTCATCCTTTGCAGACGATACTAGGATCTGCATGAGACTGTCATCCATCGGGGACACGGCAAATCTCCAAGAAGATATAAACCAAGTTTTCCAACGGCCAACAGAGAACAATGTGATGTTCAATGAATAAAAATTCCAACTACTCCGTTATGGAAAACTGGAGGAAATAATAACTAGAACAGAGTCTACTACAAACTCGAGTCACACAGTAGAGCGGAAAAGTAATGTGAAGGACCTGGGAGTGGTAATGTCTGAAGATCTCACCTTCAAGGACCACAACAATGCCACTATCACATCTACGAGGAAAATGATAGGATGGATAATGAGAACATTCAAAACAAAAGATGCCAAGCCAATGATGATCCTTTTCAAATCACTTGTTCTCTCTAGGCTGGAATATTGCTGTACATTAACATCTCCAGTCAAGGCGGGTGTAATCGCAGATCTAGAGAACCTTTACGGCAAATATCAGTTCCATCAAACACTTTAACTACTGGAAACGTTTGGAAGCACTTAAATTGTACTCACTGGAGTGCAGGCGAGAGAGATACATTATAATCTACACCTGGAAAATCCAAGAGGGACTGGTCCCTAATCTGCACACAGCAATCACTTCCTTCGAAAGCAAAAGACTTGGCAGGTGATGCAACTTACGCACAATGAAAAGTAGGAGCGCCATTAGTATAGTAAGAGAAAACACAATAAATGTCCGGGGCCCAAGACTGTTCAAGAGGCTCCCACCAGCCGTAAGGGGAATTACCAATAGACCCCTGGTTGTCTTCAAAAGGGAGCTTGACACATACCTAAAGTTAGTACCGGATCAGCCGGGCTGTGGCTCCTACGTTGGACTACGTGCGGCCAGCAGTAGCAGCCTAGTTGATCAGGCTCTGATCCGCTGGGAGGACTGGTCGTGGACCGGGCCCCGGGGACGTTGATCCCCGGAATATCCTCCATGTAGACTCCAGGTAGTCCAAGGACCTTCGCTGTTTGTGGAATATGTTAATGACATGAGGGAAGGGATAGACTCAGAAGTGTCCCTGTTCGTAGACGACGTGAAGCTAATGCAGAGAATTCAAGTGGATGGGGACCAGTCAAAACTACAAAGGGATCTGGACAGGCTGCAGGCCTGGTCCAGCAACTGGCTCCTGGAGTTTAACCCCACCAAGTGCAAAGTCATGAAGATTGGGGAAGGGCAAAGAAGACAACAGAAAAAGTACAATCTAGGGAAGCAGACACTACAAACCTCACTCAAGGAACAAAATCTTGGGGTGAGTATAACAACGGACACATCTCCTGAGGCGCACATCAACCAAATAACTACTGTAGCATACAGGCGCCTGGTAAACCTAAGAATAACGTTCCGACACCCCAGTTCAAGACTCTACACCGTGTACGTCAGGCCCATACTGGAGTATGCAGCACCAGTTTGGAGCCCACACCTAGTTAAGCATGTCAAGAAATTAGAGAAAGCGCAAAGGTCTTGCAATAAGACTAGTCTCGGAGCTAAGGGTCATGTCCTGCGAGGAGAGGTTAAGGGAAATCAACCTGATGAGACTGGAGGACAGGAGAGATAGGGGGGATATGATAACGACATATATAATACTGAGAAGAATCGTCAAGGTGGACAGAGACAGGATGTTCCAGAGATGTGACACAGCAACCAGGGGTCACAGTTGAAGACTCAGATGAGTCACAGGGATGTTAGGAAGTATATCTTCAGTCACAGAGTTGTCAGGAAGTGTAATAGTTTGGCTAGTGACGTAGTGGAAGGAGGAACCATACATAGCTTTAAGAAGAGGTATAATAAAGCCCACGGAGCAGGAAGAGAGTGGACCTAGTAGCGACCAGTGAAGAGGCGGGGCCAGGAGCTATGAATCGACCCCCTGCATCCACAAATAGGCGAGTACATCGGCCTCCGACATCATCTCAATCTTTCTCAATAAGTGTCGATGAAAAATCGTCCTCTCTCTCTCTCTCTCTCTCTCTCTCTCTCTCTCTCTCTCTCTCTCTCTCTCTCTCTCTCTCTCTCTCTCATTAATTCTCCTCTTACACTTCCTTATTACTGGTATCAGGTACAAAATTTATTCTCCCTTATTTTTACTATTCCTGTCTTCTGTCGCCATGATGTTAAGAACACGGGAGAATAGTCCCTGAAGGTCAGCCCTGGATGGTAGGTCCCTGAAGGTCAGCCCTGGATGGTAGGTCCCTGAAGGTCAGCCCTGGAGGGTAGGTCCCTGAAGGTCAGCCCTGGAGGGTAGGTCCCTGAAGGTCAGCCCTGGATGGTAGGTCCCTGAAGGTCAGCCCTGGAGGGTAGGTCCCTGAAGGTCAGCCCTGGAGGGTAGGTCCCTGAAGGTCAGCCCTGGAGGGTAGGTCCCTGAAGGTCAGCCCTGGAGGGTAGGTCCCTGAAGGTCAGCCATGGATGGTAGGTCCCTGAAGGTCACCCCTGGATAGTAGGTCCCTGAAGGTCACTCTTGGATAGTAGGTCCCTGAAGATCAGCCCTGGATAGTAGATCCTTTAAGGTCAGCCTTGGATAGTAGGTCCCTGAAGATCAGCCCTGGATAGTAGATCCCTTAAGGTCAGCCTTGGATAGTAGGTCCCTGAAGATCAGCCCTGGATAGTAGATCCCTTAAGGTCAGCCTTGGATAGTAGGTCCCTGAAGATCAGCCCTGGATAGTAGATCCCTGAAGATCAGCCCTGGATAGTAAGTCCCTGAAGATCAGCCCTGGATAGTAGGTCCCTGAAGATCAGCCCTGGATAGTAGATCCCTGAAGATCAGCCCTGGATAGTAAGTCCCTGAAGATCAGCCCTGGATAGTAGGTCCCTGAAGATCAGCCCTGGATAGTAGATCCCTGAAGATCAGCCCTGGATAGTAAGTCCCTGAAGATCAGCTCTGGATAGTAGGTCCCTGAAGATCAGCCCTGGATAGTAGATCCCTGAAGATCAGCCCTGGATAGTAAGTCCCTGAAGATCAGCCCTGGATAGTAGGTCCCTGAAGATCAGCCCTGGATAGTAGATCCCTGAAGATCAGCCCTGGATAGTAGGTCCCTGAAGATCAGCCCTGGATAGTAGGTCCCTGAAGATCAGCTCTGGATAGTAGGTCACTTAAAGTCAGCCCTAGATAATAGGTTCCTAAAGGTCAGCCCTGAATATACGTCAGCCCTGAATATACCTTTAAGGTCATCCCTGGGCAGGTCTTTATAAAGTTAAACTTGGATAAAAGATCCCAGAGGAAATCCTGGGCTGTAATTTTATCCCGCATGAACTCTCTAAGATGATGAGATTCAGGGGAGGGGGAAGGGGAGGGGAGCGGGGAGGAGTGGGGAAGGAAGGGAGAAGGGGATGGGGAGGGGGAGGGGAGGGAGGGGCATGGAGGAGAAGGGAAGGTAGTAGAAGGGAGGAAGAACGGGGAATGAGGGTAGCAGTGAAAGGAGGGTCTAGGAGAGAGGGTCTAGGAGAGAGGGACTAGGAGAGAGGGTCTAGGAGAGAGGGTCTAGGAGAGAGGGTCTAGGAGAGAGGGTTATGAGAGAGGGTCTAGGAGAGAGGTAGCAGTGAAAGGAGGGTCTAGGAGAGAGGGTCTAGGAGAGAGGTCTAGGAGAGAGGGTCTAGAGAGGGGTCTAGAGAGAGGGTCTAGGAGAGAGGGTCTAGGAGAGAGGTCTATGAGAGAGGGTCTAGGAGAGAGGGTCTAGGAGAGAGGGTCTATGAGAGAGGGTCTAGGAGAGAGGGTCTATGAGAGAGGGTCTATGAGAGAGGGTCTATGAGAGAGGGTCTAGGAGAGAGGGTCTAGGAGAGAGGGTCTAGAGAGAGAGGTCTATGAGAGAGGTCTATGAGAGAGGGTCTAGGAGAGAGGGTCTAGGAGAGAGGGTCTAGGAGAGGGGTCTAGGAGAGAGGGTCTAGGAGAGAGGGTCTATGAGAGAGGGTCTAGGAGAGAGGGTCTAGGAGAGAGGGTCTATGAGAGAGGGTCTAGGAGAGAGGGTCTATGAGAGAGGGTCTAGGAGAGAGGGTCTAGGAGAGAGGGTCTATGAGAGAGGGTCTAGGAGAGAGGGTCTATGAGAGAGGGTCTAGGAGAGGGGTCTAGGAGAGAGGGTCTAGGAGAGAGGGTCTAGGAGAGAGGGTCTATGAGAGAGGGTCTAGGAGAGAGGGTCTAGGAGAGAGGGTCTAGGAGAGAGGGTCTAGGAGAGAGGGTCTAGGAGAGAGGGTCTAGGAGAGAGGGGCTATGAGAGAGGGTCTAGGAGAGAGGGTAGCAGTGAAAGGAGGGTCTAGGAGAGAGGGTCTAGGAGAGAGGGTCTAGGAGAGAGGGTCTATGAGAGAGGGTCTAGGAGAGAGGGTCTAGGAGAGAGGGTCTAGGAGAGAGGGTCTATGAGAGAGGGTCTAGGAGAGAGGGTCTAGGAGAGAGGGTCTAGGAGAGAGGGTCTATGAGAGAGGGTCTAGGAGAGAGGGTCTATGAGAGAGGGTCTATGAGAGAGGGTCTATGAGAGAGGGTCTAGGAGAGAGGGTCTAGGAGAGAGGGTCTATGAGAGAGGGTCTATGAGAGAGGGTCTAGGAGAGAGGGTCTAGGAGAGAGGGTCTAGGAGAGAGGGTCTAGGAGAGAGGGTCTAGGAGAGAGGGTCTATGGAGAGAGGGTCTAGGAGAGAGGGTCTAGGAGAGAGGGTCTATGAGAGAGGGTCTAGGAGAGAGGGTCTATGAGAGAGGGTCTAGGAGAGAGGGTCTAGGAGAGAGGGTCTAGGAGAGAGGGTCTAGGAGAGAGGGTCTATGAGAGAGGGTCTAGGAGAGAGGGTCTAGGAGAGAGGGTCTATGAGAGAGGGTCTAGGAGAGAGGGTCTAGGAGAGAGGGTCTAGGAGAGAGGGTCTATGAGAGAGGGTCTATGAGAGAGGGTCTAGGAGAAGAGGGTCTAGGAGAGAGGGTCTAGGAGAGAGGGTCTATGAGAGAGGGTCTATGAGAGAGGGTCTAGGAGAGAGGGTCTAGGAGAGAGGGTCTATGAGAGAGGGTCTAGGAGAGAGGGTCTATGAGAGAGGGTCTAGGAGAGAGGGTCTATGAGAGAGGGTCTAGGAGAGAGGGTCTAGGAGAGAGGGTCTAGGAGAGAGGGTCTATGAGAGAGGGTCTAGGAGAGAGAGGGTCTATGAGAGAGGGTCTAGGAGAGAGGGTCTATGAGAGAGGGTCTAGGAGAGAGGGTCTATGAGAGAGGGTCTAGGAGAGAGGGTCTAGGAGAGAGGGTCTATGAGAGAGGGTCTAGGAGAGAGGGTCTATGAGAGAGGGTCTAGGAGAGAGGGTCTATGAGAGAGGGTCTAGGAGAGAGGGTCTAGGAGAGAGGGTCTATGAGAGAGGGTCTAGGAGAGAGGGTCTATGAGAGAGGGTCTAGGAAAGAGGGTCTATGAGAGAGGGGTCTAGGAGAGAGGGTCTATGAGAGAGGGTCTATGAGAGAGGGTCTATGAGAGAGAGGGTCTAGGAGAGAGGGTCTAGGAGAGAGGGTCTATGAGAGAGGGTCTAGGAGAGAGGGTCTATGAGAGAGGGTCTAGGAGAGAGGGGTCTATGAGAGAGGGTCTAGGAGAGAGGGTCTAGAGAGAGAGGGTCTATGAGAGAGGGTCTAGGAAGAGAGGGTCTAGGAGAGAGGGTCTAGGAGAGAGGGTCTATGAGAGAGGGTCTAGGAGAGAGGGTCTATGAGAGAGGGTCTAGGAGAGAGGGTCTAGGAGAGAGGGTCTATGAGAGAGGGTCTATGAGAGAGGGTCTAGGAGAGAGGGTCTAGGAGAGAGGGTCTATGAGAGAGGGTCTATGAGAGAGGGTCTAGGAGAGAGGGTCTAGGAGAGAGGGTCTATGAGAGAGGGTCTAGGAGAGAGGGTCTAGGAGAGAGGGTCTAGGAGAGAGGGTCTAGGAGAGAGGGTCTATGAGAGAGGGTCTAGGAGAGAGGGTCTAGGAGAGAGGGTCTAGGAGAGAGGGTCTAGGAGAGAGGGTCTAGGAGAGAGGGTCTAGGAGAGAGGGTCTATGAGAGAGGGTCTAGGAGAGAGGGTCTATGAGAGAGGGTCTAGGAGAGAGGGTCTAGGAGAGAGGGTCTAAGAGAGAGGGAGTATGGAGTAAGAAAGAGGTGTTCCATCGGTATTCCTCACTCCACCGTCAACATAGGATTAGTTTCTAACACTAGGCCCAGTACCTAACATTAGGCCTAGTACCTAATATTAGATCTAGTACCTAACACTACGCCTAGTACCTAACACTAGGCCTAGTATCTAACATTAGGCCTAGTATTTAAAATTAGACCTAGTACCTAACATTAGTTCTAATACCTAACACTAGGCCCTGTACCTAACATTAGGCGTAGTACCTAACATTAGACCTAGTACCTAACACTAGGCCTACTACCTAACACTAGGCCTAGTACCTAACAGGCCTAGTGCCTAACAATAGGCCTAATACATTACGCTAGGCCTAGAACTTAACACTATATCTAGTACCTAAGTAACACTAGGCCTAGTACCTAAGTAACACTAAGCCTAGTACCTATGTAACACTAAGCCTAGTACCTAAGTAACACTAAATCTAGTACTAAGGAAACTCTAGGCCAAGTACCTAAACAACGCTTGGCCTAGTACCTAAGTAACACTTGGCCTAGTACCTAAGTAACACTCGGCCTAGTACCTAACACTAGGCATAGTGCCAAGGAAACATTAGGCCTAGTACTTAAATAACACCAGGCATAGTATCTAAGTAACACTAGCCTTAGTACCTAAGTAACACTAGGTATAGTACTGAACACTAAGCCTATTATCTAACACTAGGCCTAGTGCCAAGGAAACACTAGGCCTAGAACCTAAATAGCACTAGGCCTAGTGCCTAAGTAACACTAGGCCTAGTGCCTAAGTAATATTAGGCCTATTACCTAAGAAACGCTGGGCCTAGTACTTAAGTAACACTAGGCCTAGTACCTAATTAACATTAGGCCTAGTGCCAAGGAAACACTTGGCCAATACCTAAATAACACTAGACCTAGTACCTAAGTAACACTAGGCCTTGTACCTAAATAACACTAGGCCTAGTACCAAGGAAACACTAGGCCTTGTACCTCAATAATACTAGGCCTAATACCAACGTAACACTAGGCCTAGTACCTAAGTAGCACTAGGTCTAGGACCTAAGTAACACTAGGCCTAGTGCCAAGGAAACACTATGACTAGGACTTAAATAACACTAGGCCTAGTGCCTAAGTAACACTAGGCTTAGTGCCGAGGAAACACTTGGCCAAGTACGTAACACTAGGCCTAGTATCTAAGTAACACTAGGCCTAGTGCCTAAGTAACACTAGGCCTAGTACTTAAGTAACACTAGGCCTAGTACCTAAGTAACATTAGGCTTAGTGCCGAGGAAACACTTGGCCAAGTACGTAACACTAGGCCTAGTATCTAAGTAACACTAGGCCTAGTGCCTAAGTAACACTAGGCCAATACCTAAGTAACACTAGGCCAATACCTAGGTAACACTAAGCCTAGTGCCTAATTAACACTAGGCCTAGTGCCAAGGAAACACTAGGCCTAGAACCTAAATAACACTAGGCCTAGTACGTAACATTAGGCCTAGTACTTAAGTAACTCTATGCTTAGTCCCTAAGCTACACTAGGCCTATTACCTAAGTAACACTAGTCCTAGTACCTAAGTAATACTAGGCCTAGTACCTAAGTAACACTAGGCCTAGTACCTAAACACTCTTTGCCTAGTCCCTAAGCACACTACACTAGGCTTAGTACATAAGTAACATTAGTTCTAGTACCTAAGTAACACTAGGCCTAATACATAAGTAACATTAGGTCTAGTACCTAAGTAACACTAGGTCTAGTACCTAAGTAACACTAGGTCTTGTAGCTAAGTAACTCTATGCCTAGTCCATAAGTAACCCTAGGCCTAGTACCTAAGTAACACTAGTCCTAGTACCTAAATAACACTAGGCCTAGTACCTGAGTAACACTAGGCCTGGTGCCTAAGTAACACTAGGCCTAGTACCTAAGTAACACTAGGCCTAGTACCTAAGTAACACTAGTCCTAGTACCTAAGTAACACTAGGCCTAGTACCTGAGTAACACTAGGCCTAGTGCCTAAGTAACACTAGGCCTAGTACCTAAGTAACACTAGGCCTAGTACCTAAGTAACACTAGGCCTAGTACCTACGTAACACTCGGCCTAGTACCTAAGTAACACTAAGCCTAGTACCTAAGTAACACTAGGCCTAGTACCTAAGTAACACTAGGCATAGTACCTACGTAACACTCGGCCTAGTACCTAAGTAACACTAGGCCTAGTACCCAAGTAACACTAGGCCTAGTACCTGAGTAACACTAGGCCTAGTGCCTAAGTAATACTAGGCCTGGTGCCTAAGTATCTCTAGGCCTAGTACTTTGGGTAACACTAGGCCTAGAACCTAAGCAACACTCGGAATAGTAGCTAAGTAACACTAGGCCTAGTACCTAAGTAATACTAGGCCTAGTGCCTGGGTAACATTGCTCCTGGTACCTAAGTAACACAAGGCCTAGTAGCTAAGTAACTCTAGGCCTAGTACCTAAGTAACACTAGGCATAATAACTAAGTAATTCTGGCCTACTACTTGGGTAACACTTGGACTAGTACCTAAATAACACTCCCCCTAGTAGCTAAGTAACTCTAAGCCCAGTATCTACGTAACTCTAGGCCTAGTACCTAAGTAACACTAGGCCTAGAACGCGGGTAACACTAGGCCTAGCACCTAAGTAACACTAGGCCTAGTAGCTAAGTAACTCTACGCCTAGTACCTGGGTAACACTAGACCTAGTACCTATGTAACACTAGGCCTGGTAGCTAAGTAACTCTAGGCCTAGTATCTGTTTAACACTAAGTGTAGTACCTAAGTAAAACTAGGCCTAATACCTGAGTAACTCTAGGCCTAGTACCTGGGTAACACTAGGCCTAGTACCTAAGTAACACTAAGCCTAGTAGCTAAGTAACACTAGGTGAAGTAGCTAAGGAACACTAGACCTAGTACCTAGGTAACACTAGGCTTAGTAGCTAAGTAACACTAGGCCTAGTAGCTAGGTAACACTATGCCTAGTAAATAAGCAACACTAGGCCTAGTACCTGGGTAACACTAGGCCTAGTACCTAAGTAATACTAGGTCTAGTAGCTAAGTAACACTAGGCCTAGTACCTAGGTAACACTAGGCTTAGTAGCTAAGTAGCACTAGGCCTAGTACCTGGGTAACACTAGGCTTATAGTTACCTGGGTAACACTAGGCCTATAGTTACCTGGGTAACACTAGGCCTTCTACCTGGGTAACACTAGGCCTATAGTTACCTGGGTAACACTAGGCCTATAGTTACCTGGGTAACACTAGGCCTTGTACCTAGGTAACACTAGGCCTATAGTTACCTGGGTAACACTAGGCCTATAGTTACCTGGGTAACACTAGGCCTTGTACCTGGGTAACACTAGGCCTATAGTTACCTGGGTAACACTAGGCCTATAGTTACCTTGGTAACACTAGGCCTTGTACCTAGGTAACACTAGGCCTATAGTTACCTGGGTAACACTATGCCTATAGTTACCTGGGTAACACTAGGCCTATAGTTACCTGGGTAACACTAGGCCTATAGTTACCTGGTTACCACTAGGCTTATAGTTACCTGGGTAACACTAGGCCTATAGTTACCTGGGTAACACTAGGCCTATAGTTACCTGGGTAACACTAGGCCTTGTACCTGGGTAACACTAGGCTTAGTTGCTAAGTAACACTAGGCCTTGTACCTGGGTAACACTAGGCCTAGTAGCTAAGTAACTTTTTTTTTATTGAGAGCATATCGTGTACAGACATAATACATATATATAGTATAACACTGTTAAGAACAATAAGTACATACATAAATTATCACACACACACACACACACACACACACACACACACACACACACACACACACACACACACACACACACACACACACACACATACACACACACATACACACACACACACACACACACACACACACACACACACACACACACACACACATACACACACACACACACACACACACACACACGTATGCAAAAGTATAAACCGAAAATCCCCACAACCAAACTGGATCGCACTTTTATTCCAGCTGTCATCACACTTACATCCTAACACCTACCAACCACACTTAACCATCCCTTGTTTACGCCTAAGCCATACGTCCATACCACACACACGCACACACACACACACTCCCGATGGCGAGCCCATTGGAACCCGGGATGACATTCCCAAACCTTGCCCCAGCCATGACAACCCCCCCCCACTACAAAGCTAGTAAGATCCCAACAGTTAAGCGACAATAACCTGCGGGGAAGGCTCCCTCCCACCACAATCCATATATTTCCCTATTCCTGCAAACCATCCTATAGAAAGTAGCTGCCATTACCTGTTTCCTCGCAACCCAATCCCCATTCCCACGCATACCCCAGTACACATACACAAAATCTACCATTAAATATGCCAATGCTCGTTGTGTACTCTCTGGCACCCCTCCCACATCCAAAACGAGCGCTCTCAGCACCGGTATGCCCCACCTCCCACTCTCCTCACTATCCTACTCATCCAATCCCGAACATTCCCCAAACATTCGCAAAAATACACCGCATGACATGCCATATCCTCTCCACCACACACCCCACACCCACTCCCCTCCACTACTCGTCTCACCCGTAGAACTTCTCCTGATGGCAAAATGCCATGCAAGAAACAGAACATAACCTCCCACACCCAAGGCCTGAGCTTCAACTTACGAAAACGATACCAATATCTCCCCATCCATACATGGGGAATATTCCCTCCACCGGCACCACCACCCGGCTCCCAATCACTCGCCAATACCCCCACGCGGATCTTGCCAGGCTCCCGTAGGGCTATTAGGGTACGCAGCACCTCCTCACATTCCCTCAACTCTGCACCCATATACCACCTCTTCACTCCCTCATACAGAAGCTTTAACCCCCCCCACCACACACCCCGACTCATACATACTCCCTTCATAAGTAAACACATTTTACCCAACGCTGCAGATGCAATAACCCTAACCCCCTTGACGTTCCGGTAGCGTTACCACCTCCCTCCTCAGCCAATCACACCCGGAACCCCATACAAACTTAAACACCCTCTTTAAGATTCCCATAATTCCTAAACTGCCGCCACGTGCCAAACCTTACTATATAGTAACGTGTTTACCATGATGGCCCTCTGCAACAATGTCAAATGGTACGGTCACAAACTCCCTAATCTATGCTGCACCCCTTCCACAATACGCTCGGAGTTCACCTCTCTCGACCACACTTGATCCTCCATAAACACTATTCCACATATCTTCAAGCTATCCACCACCCTCCACTCCACACCAGCATCCCCAATCTCCCTGCATGATTTCTCCACATTGACCCTCATCCCAGTAGCCTCCCCAAAAGTACGAATGACCTCTCCCACCCCTCTCAAACTCTTTCCTTCCCATACGAGTACTGTCATGTCGTCCACGTATCCTACGATCCCCGGCCCACACTCCACCTCCCCTCTCCCCACCCCCCACAGATACGTGCCTCAATGAGTCTGTAAAATGGGTCCTGAACACAGGCAAACAAGATTTGAGAAAGTGGACATCCTTGCCTGAGGCCCCGCCCCATACATACCGTTTCCCCTATGTGACCATTGAATTGCACATGCACCTGCGCCCCTCGATACAATGTCTCCACCCACTCCACAACTTCCTCCCCAAATCCCTGCTTTAGAAGGATCTGCCGCAATGCCTCCCATTCCACACGGTCATATGCTCCCTGCCAATCCAAAGCAAGTAAGCCCCCCCTTTCCCCCCAACCCCTCCACAAACCCCTTAAGACGTCCGTGGCCCTCGACCATAGATCTGCCAGGCAACCCATAATGCCCACCCGATATGACATGCCCCACGACACATTTCAGGCAATTTCCCAGTATTTTTGCAAGCAATTTA
This sequence comes from Cherax quadricarinatus, assembly GCF_026875155.1. NCBI lineage: Eukaryota > Metazoa > Arthropoda > Malacostraca > Decapoda > Parastacidae > Cherax > Cherax quadricarinatus. The sequence continues at coordinate 10,904,032 of NC_069468.1, read as the reverse complement.
TAATCCACACATAGTAAAGATATCGCCCAATAATCCTTTAGGGTATTCTGGACCTCTCTCTTCGGGACCAGAACAACTACCACTGTGGCTTGTAACTCCCCCAACACCCCCTTCTCCTTCATGATATTCATTAACTCCACCAGGAATCCATGCATTAACGTCCAATTCTGCAGGTAAAATTCACAGGGCAATCCATCTATCCCTGGAGCTTTTCTTGTATGCATACCCACCAATGCCTGCCAAACCTCACCCTCATCTATCTCCCCACCTAGCGCTACTCGATCACTATGCCCCAATGAACATGGCACTAGCTCGCAGACGCTATGCAAAGCCTCACCTCCCACTCCACTACTCCCCAAATACTGCTCATACCATGCATCCGCATAACCACTCATCCCCTCTGTCGTCCACAACACTTGTCCCTCACGATAACCCCCCACTTCAGAGTGGACGACTAACCTACCAACCTCAGTGGCTTTTCGACAGCGCTGCTGACCCCGTAAAACACACGCCGACGGTCGATTGCCCCACAACACCTCCTCAACCCCCCCCCCCGTGCACATGCACCACATTAAAACGTTCATTTTGCATTTCACAAATCCTTCCCTTCAACGTTTCTATCTCCTCCACAGGATATACTCCCCTGTGTCCACCTCTTCCGTAGCAATCCCTCAACCTACCCTCTAGGTACTGAAGGAGCCCATACGATTGTTGCATTATGCGTTTCCCCTCCCTCGCATAAAGCTGACGTATTCGCCCCTTAGCCACCCCATCTCACCACCCCAACAAATCCTCTACACCCCGCCTTTCCTCACTGAGCTCAGCCCACAATGTCTCGAATCCTCCCTGCCCCTCATCACCCAAGATCCTCGTATTTAGTTTCCAATAGCTCTTACACCTCCTGGCCAGCCCATCCCATCCCAGGTCGACCACAACTGCCCTATGATCAGAATATTCCACCTCCACCATGCACAAGGACTCCACTCTTACCTGCTTTGTGATGTACACCCGATCTAGCCTCACCGCATATCCATGTCAAACAAAAGTGTGCTCCATCGCCCAAGCCCCACTCCCAAATACGTCACGTAGACACACATCTCTCAGAAGATCACCTAGGATAGTTGAAAAATGCCCCGCCCCACGTGGCTCAACATCTGTAATGTGAATAACACAATTCCAATCCCCCCCACGATAGCAAGAGATGGTAAAGAACGGAAATAATAAACGAGCTCATCCCTCATGAAATCCGCTTTCAGACGTGCATCACTCTCCGTGGGTGCATAGACACACACTAACACCACTCACTCGCCCATCCACTATCCATCCACCCTTATAATACACCCCTCACCCCCCCTTCACTTCTACTAACCACAAATGGGCTCACCTCCCAGAGTAGGACTCCCACCCCTCCTTTCAAGCGCCCCATCTGCATCACAAAAACCCTATATCCATCCACCTCCAATACACGCCCCACCTTGATATTGTGCTCTTGCACAAATACGACGTCCACTCTATGCCGGCACAAGAAACTTACAAACCATGCACGCTTCACATCCTGACACAAACCATTAATGTTAACTGTCATACACCTTAGGCCAGCGGTGGTTTCTTCTCCCTGTGTTTCGACACCTTCCTCACAGCACCACCATGTCCTTTTGGACCTCCTTTACGCACGTCTCTACTGACAGCCCTAACCCCTCCCCGGTCCAGCTCCGGGTCCGAAGTCCCCGAGGGACCACCACCATCTTCTTCCACCACCACTACCTTGCCGGCCCTCTGTGCTGGAGTCAGAGACATCATCTGAATCTGATGCCACAGCCTCATGCTTGCGCGTGACTCCACCCACTTCCATCTCCACCTCCTGTAATACCTCACGGTGAACCTCCACCTCCACCACATGTCCAACCTTCCTGCTATCTGGGAACATTGCCCCGTGAGACATCACCAAGGCAATGGGCTCATTTTGCTGCCCACTCAGGTCTGCAGCATTCCTCACACCAGCCCTCGTCGCCGACTCGCCCTCCCCATCTGACTGGGGAAACAGCTAGGTGAGCACCGTCTCTAGGACCTCATCCATGGCTTCCTCCACCAAACCATGTCATCCCCCACCATCAGGCAAAATGGGCCCCACAGGGCCCCCAGCCAAAGGGGCCGTCAGGTCCGCACCCGCCACTGCCTCTGCTCGCTCCACCTCCTCACTCCACAGACGACCAGGCCCACGTCCTTCCTGTAGCTCCAGAGCACGTCCAACTTGCCCAGATTCCCCTGCGGCAATACATTCTAGACCATGAAGTCGAGTCTGTCGTTCACAATACGCAGCAATGTGATCAAAACCACCACAACGTCTGCAGGTCCTGCATTGCCCAGCATATGACACCATGAGCTGAGTCCTGAATGCCTCCAACATAACATAGGACGGTATGGGGTGCCGTATCGTCATTTTTAGCGAGAACGTGCCCTCCGGGCATCCAACATATGCACCTCCTACCCACTTGCCGGGCTGTGCCAGGTAAACAGTCCTGTAGTCCTTGAAAACATTGCATATGTCCGTTTCATCTGCCTCAAACGATACATTTCGCACTCTAACCCAAATATAATGCCTGGAGACGTCATGAAGGCGGACACTCACCATAGAATTGACGTCCACTCGCACATCCTGGTATTTCTCTACCAGCCTCTCATAAACGCCGGTGTTCAACAACTTGACAAACACCCTGTATGTGCCATTAAGTGCTACACCATATAATTCTGCATCCTGTATACCATACGTATCCCGGATGATTAATGACAACAGCACGGGAGCAGCTTGCGGCAAAATCTCCCCGCGAACCAGTTCAATGCCCACAGTATTTACCCTCTTTCTCACACCCTGCGCCATATTGGAAAAAACAGGAAGTGTTCCAATCGCCGAGAGAGGACAGCAGGCACACGTCTGCTCACACCAACAGACGAGCAGAGAATCGACACTCTGTGTACTGGTGTATGGTTAATCTGTGGTGTTCAGTGGTTATATATCCCCTTTCCCCCCCTTTTTGGTCAACTACTCTACTGAGTGTTGGTGAGTCACGTCACGTGACCCACCTGACCTGTATGCTCAAGGTTGAGAGACGAGCAGTGAAGAAGTAGCAGCCAACGAGAACACTCCTGCTCGTCTCTGGTAACTGGCCAAGGTTGATTATCCGGCCTGGACCTATTCTGTGGTATCCTGACTGCTTCCTTATGGGAAATAAGACATTATTCACTAAAGTAATCTCTGTATATATATATGTTATGTCTAGGATCTCATCCTAACCATGTGTTATAAAAGCCTTGTATATATATTTCAGACAATATAGAACAAACAAGCATTCATAACTCATATTCGATAATTCGTATAGTATTATTATTGGCTTTATGTTGTATTATAAATATACTTCATTAAAATAAGATTTCCGGAGGATTACTATTATTACCCCAACCTCTCTGACCATTGTTGTTACGCTCTAACCAGAAGGAAACTGAGTGGTTACATCCTATGGAGTGTAACACTAAGTAGCGCTAGGCCTAGTAGCTAAGTAACACTAGGCCTTGCACCTGGGTAACACAAAGGGAGATTTACTGTACTCTTAATTTTGATACCAAGAGGAAAAATCGTGGTTAGTAAGTTTAAGACATCATTGTGGACTGTAAGACCAGGAAGCATGGTCTTTCTGTAGACCGGAAGACTCAGGAGGCTTCCCAGTTGACTGGAAGACCAAGAAACATAGTCTTACCTTAGACTGGAAGACTCAGGAACGTTCCCAGTTGACTGGAAGACCAAGAAACATAGTACTTTAGACTGGAAGACTCATGGACGTTCCCAATTGCATGGAAGATCGAGAAATCTGCTCCTACTTTAGACTGGATGACAAGAAACATTATCTTATTGTAAACTGGAAGACTCAGGATACTTCGCGGTTAACTGGAAGATCAAGAAACTGGCTAGAGAAACGGTTCCACAATAAAGACACCCAGGTGATGCACAAGTGTTCTGCACAGGTGTTGCACAAGTGTTGCATATGTTTCTCATCAATCAGACACTCGCTGTGTTCTTGTTTGTGAATTATGGAAGCAAATACAGTGATCACGTCCTTGGTTCATTGTTGTGCTTATGTTAGCCAAGAATGATGTGTGTGACCTTAGACTGGATGACAGTGTACTCCTGGGAGTGACTGTCTAGTGCTGGGAGTGACTGTCTCCTGAGAGCTGGAAGTGACTGTGTCTAATACTGGAAGTGACTGGGACTGATCAATTAGAAAAATCTCAGTTAGTGCCAGTTCGGAAGACTCACGAAATCGTAATGACACGATTGCAAACAAACCATACCACGGGTGGTGGTTGAACCCGCGGTCAGAGAGTCTCAAAACCCCCAGACCGTGGCGTTAGCCACTGGACCAGCTAGCCACAATAAGATTCGTCCAACTAGGTATATTTCTACACCATAGGAAGGTTAGCATAGGCACCACTGTGACCACAAATGCAAGTTTTTACAGACGAATCACGCGACGGTCTGGAGTTTTGAGACTGACCGCGGGTTCAAACCCCACCCGTGGTATGGTTTATCAGTTAGGAAGGCTCTTCAAATTCTTTTTCAATTATTATTTTTATTACTATCAGGTGACCCACACCACCCATCAGAGTGATCTCCCATCACCCACCCATCAGAGTGATCTCCCACCACCCACCCATCAGAGTGATCTCCCACCACCTACCCATCAGAGTGATCTCCCGCCACCCACCCATCAGAGTGATCTCCCATCACCCACCCATCAGAGTGATCTCCCACCACCCACCCATCAAAGTGATCTCCCATCACCCACCCATCAGAGTGATCTCCCACCACCTACCCATCAGAGTGATCTCCCACCACCCACCCATCAGAGTGATCTCTCACCACCACCCATCAGAGTGATCTCCCGTCACCCACCCATCAGAGTGATCTCCCGTCACCCACCCATCAGAGTGATCTCCCATCACCCACCCATCAGAGTGATCTCCCACCACCCACCCATCAGAGTGATCTCCCACCACCCACCCATCAGAGTGATCTCCCATCACCCACAAATCAGAGTGATCTCCCACCACCCACCCATCAGAGTGATCTCCCACCACCCACCCATCAGAGTGATCTCCCACCACCCACCCATCAGAGTGATCTCCCACCACCCACCCATCAGAGTGATCACCCACCACCCACCCATCAGAGTGATCACCCACCACCCACCCATCAGAGTGATCTCCCACCACCCACCCATCAGAGTGATCTCCCACCACCCACCCATCAGAGTGATCTCCCATCACCCACCCATCAGAGTGATCACCCACCACCCACCCATCAGAGTGATCTCCCACCACCCACCCATCAGAGTGATCTCCCACCACCCACCCATCAGAGTGATCTCCCATCACCCACCCATCAGAGTGATCTCCCATCACCCACCCATCAGAGTGATCTCCCACCACCCACCCATCAGAGTGATCTCCCACCACCCACCCATCAGAGTGATCTCCCATCACCCACCCATCAGAGTGATCTCCCACCACCCACCCATCAGAGTGATCTCCCATCACCCACCCATCAGAGTGATCTCCCGTCACCCACCCATCAGAGTGATCTCTCACCACCACCCATCAGAGTGATCTCCCATCACCCACCCATCAGAGTGATCTCCCACCACCCACCCATCAGAGTGATCTCCCACCACCCACCCATCAGAGTGATCTCCCATCACCCACCCATCAGAGTGATCTCCCACCACCCACCCATCAGAGTGATCTCCCATCACCCACCCATCAGAGTGATCTCCCGTCACCCACCCATCAGAGTGATCTCTCACCACCACCCATCAGAGTGATCTCCCACCACCCACCCATCAGAGTGATCTCCCACCACCCACCCATCAGAGTGATCTCCACCACCCACCCATCAGAGTGATCTCCCGTCACCCACCCATCAGAGTGATCACCCACCACCCACCCATCAGAGTGATCTCCCATCACCCACCCATCAGAGTGATCTCCCGTCACCCACCCATCAGAGTGATCTCTCACCACCCACCCATCAGATGATTCCGTCACCTCCCGTCATGATCCGTCACCCCCATCAGAGTGATCTCTCACCACCAACCCATCAGAGTGATCTCCCACCACCCACCCATCAGAGTCACCTCCCACCACCCACCCATCAGAGTGATCACCCACCACCCACCCATCAGAGTGATCTCCCACCACCCACCCATCAGAGTGATCTCCCATTACCCACCCATCAGAGTGATCTCCCACCACCCACCCATCAGAGTGATCTCCCATCACCCACCCTTCAGAGTGATCTCCCATCACCTACTCATCAGAGTGATCTCCCATCACCCACCCATCAGAGTGATCTCCCACCACCCACCCATCAGAGTGATGCCACACAACACCTACCCATCAGAGTGATGCCACACACCACCCACCCATCAGAATGATGCCACACACCACCCACCCATCAGAATGATGCCACACACCACCCACCCATCAGAATGATGCCACACACCACCCACCCATCAGAATGATGCCACACACCACCCACCCATCAGAATGATGCCACACACCACCCACCCATCAGAATGATGCCACACACCACCCACCCATCAGAATGATGCCACACACCACCCACCCATCAGAATGATGCCACACACCACCCACCCATCAGTGTGATGCCAACACCACCCCCCATCAGAATGATGCCACACACCACCCACCCATCAGAATGATGCCACACACCACCCACCCATCAGAGTGATTCCACACACCACCCACCCATCAGAGTGATGCCACACACCACCCACCCATCAGAGTGATGCCACACACCACCCACCCATCAGAATGATGCCACACACCACCCACCCATCAGAGTGATGCCACACACCACCCACCCATCAGAATGATGCCACACACCACCCACCCATCAGAGTGATGCCACACACCACCCACCCATCAGAATGATGCCACACACCACCACCACCATCAGAGTGATGCCACACACCACCCACCCATCAGAATGATGCCACACACCACCCACCCATCAGAGTGATGCCACACACCACCCACCCATCAGAATGATGCCACACACCACCCACCCATCAGAGTGATGCCACACACCACCCACCCATCAGAGTGATGCCACACACCACCCACCCATCAGAATGATGCCACACACCACCCACCATCAGAGTGATGCCACACACACACCCACCCATCAGAATGATGCCACACACCACCCACCCATCAGAATGATGCCACACACCACCCACCCATCAGAATGATGCCACACACCACCCACCCATCAGGACGTGTACCCACGCCAGCAGCCTCCCAGGGTGCGTCACAGTATTGTGGTCTTGCTGGACAAGACGATGACATTGTCATGGTGCGCTATACATACTCACCGAACTTTCCTCTCCCCTGATGTTCAGAAGCCTGTAATGGGTGAGAGAGAGAGAGAGAGAGAGAGAGAGAGAGAGAGAGAGAGAGAGAGAGAGAGAGTCATTAGAGATTCTGGATTCTGTGGGGATAAGTACTAGAAAGATTTGTCTCAAGAAAATTCTGTTAGTTAAGACACTGTTTTGTAACACCTGACTGTAACACCTGACTGTAACACCTGACTGTAACACCTGACTGTAACACCTGACTGTAACACCTGACTGTAACACCTGACTGTAACACTTGACTGTAACACCTGACTGTAACACCTGACTGTAACACCTGACTCTAGCACCTGACTGTAACACCTGACTGTAACACCTGACTGTAACACCTGACTGTAACACCTGACTGTAACACCTGACTGTAACACCTGACTCTAACACCTGACTGTAACACCTGACTGTAAAACCTGACTGTAACACCTGACTGTAACACCTGACTGTAACACCTGACTGTAACACCTGACTGTAACACCTGACTGTAACACCTGACTGTAACACCTGACTGTAACACCTGACTGTAACACCTGACTGTAACACCTGACTGTAACACCTGACTGTAACACCTGACTGTAACACCTGACTGTAACACCTGACTGTAACACCTGACGTAACACCTGACGTAACACCTGACTGTAACACCTGACTGTAACACCTGACTGTAACACCTGACTGTAACACCTGACTGTAACACCTGACTGTAACACCTGACTGTAACACCTGACTGTAACACCTGACTGTAACAATTACAAGCACACATACACACACACACACACACACATACACACATACACACACACACACACACACACACACACCACACACACACACACACACACACACATCAACACACACACACATACACACACACAACACACACACACACACACACACACACACACACACACACACACACACACACACACACACACACACACACACACACACACACACACAGAAAAAGATCTGGGGGTGAGTATAACACCGAGCATATCTCCCGAGGCGCACATCAATCAGATAACTGCTGCAACATACGGGCGCCTGGCAAACCTACGGATAGCGTTCCGATACCTCAGTAAGGATTCGTTCAAGACTCTGTATACCATCTACGTCAGGCCCATACTGGAGTATGCAGCACCGGTTTGGAATCCACACCTAGTCAAGCACGTCAAGAAATTAGAGAAAGTGCAAAGGTTTGCAACAAGACTAGTCCCAGAGCTAAGGGTGAGAGGCTAAGGGAAATTGGCCTGACGACAATGGAGGACAGGAAGGTTAGGAGAGACATGATAACGACATATAAAATACTGCGCAGAATAGGCAAGGTGGACAAAGACAGGATGTTCCAGAGGTGGGACACAGAAACAAGAGGTCACAATTGGAAGTTGAAGACACAGATGAATCAAAGGGATGTTAGGAAGTATTTCTTCAGCCATATAGTTGTCAGGCCGTGGAATAGCCTAGAAAGTGACGTAGTGGAGGCGGGAACCATACACAGTTTTAAGACGAGGTTTGATAAAGCTCATGGAGCAGGGAGAGAGAGGACCCAGTAGCAACCAGTGAAGAGGCGGGGCCAGGAGCTATAACTCGATCCCTGCAACCACAAGTAGGTGAGTACAAATAGGTGAGTACACGAACCAGAGTTCCATTAATCATTTCCAGCAAGAAAGTCTGAAACGGATATGAGAGAGAGAGAGAGAGAGAGAGAGAGAGAGAGAGAGAGAGAGAGAGAGAGAGAGAGAGAGAGAGAGAGAAAGAGAGGTGACAAAGGAGATAGTGAAGGAATGGGAGGAGACAGGGGTAATAGAGAAAGAGTAAGGATGCGAGGAGTGTATGGTAGAGAGTGTGGTAGAGGGTATGGTAAAGGGCATGGTAGAGGGTATGGTAGTGGGTATGGTAGTGGGTATGGTAGTGGGTATGGTAGTGGGTATGGTAGAGAGTATGCTAGAGAGTATGAGAGAGGATAACCAAGCAAGAGACAATGTATGGACCACCTTCAACCAGACTTACCTCAGAGTCAGGTTGAAGGTCGGTCTTACCATGTGTCTTGCTGGGTTATCCTGCTACAACCAGGTGTTCTCGTCCAGCACGTCACATGTTCTTGTCCAGCACGTCACATGTTCTCGTCCAGTACGTCACATGTTCTTGTCCAGTACGTCACATGTTCTCGTCCAGCACGTCACATGTTCTTGTCCAGTACTTCACATGTTCTTGTTCAGTACATCATATGTTCTCGTCCAGTACGTCACATGTGGTCACCGTCCTCAGTGACCACAATCCTCTCACCTACCTCAGTTCCATAATGAACAAGAACACTCGTCTCATACAATAGGCTTTACAGTTACAATCACATAATCTTTGTATGTCATATTGTCGACAAAGATAGTGTGTTGGCCGACATTTTCTCCAGAGCTTAATTTGTTAGAATGTGTTAAGGAAAAATAGGTAGTATGCTCTTTTATTTACCTTATGACTATAAGGTAAAATTTGAGTGAATTTGACCATAAGGTTGTATAGTGAGCTATTACAACCCAGGATTCCAAATGGTCTGTTATCCCGGGTGTAATGGGAGCAAAATAAACACAGCAGAAAAAGTTTAGACTTATATTATCCTTCACCAATTTAGAACAGCAATATGTACACTATGTACAGTGATAAGTATAGTGCACTCCACGGTAAGCAAGGCAGAAATAAAAGCCACAAGATAGCAGACCGTGCTTCAACCAGCTCTAGAATGGGAATGACAAGGGCAGACAGGAGAGTGGTACCCACATAACCTCTGCGATTGCCAAAACCATCTTCTTATTGGCTAGAACCTGGTCACTAGTTGAACGACGGGGCCCCATCATCAACTCTTAGCAACCTGGTTCGCTGGTTGGGGGAGATAGCCTGTAAATGAGGGTGTGTACATGCGCCGAATAAAGGTTACGTACTCTTTGCATGCCACATGAGCGGACACTTGTTCCCGTCCGCAAGTGTCTGGAACCTACGTCAGCCCTACTGTCTTACTCTAAGGTCGTGTCTGACTTGAAAGATCTTTTGAGTTGAACACTACCTGGGTAGATGGTTGAAAGAAGATGTGGTTCCATTAGTAATTCGTGCCATGGTGGCACACTACCCATGGAGGGATACCTAGTCCTGGCTGTTAGAAACCTTTTGGGATGGGAGTGTGGCATGCTAAGAGTATGTTACACTGTATTCGGTGTATGTCACACACCCATATAGGCTGCCCTCCTGCCAGTGAACCAGGTGCTAAGGGTTTAACGATCAGGGGCCTTCATCGTTATACCAGTATCTTGGTTCAACCAGCTAATCACAAGGAAGCCTATCAAAGTTATGAAGCGATGTGGTACACTTGTTAATCAACACTGGCAGACTTATGTCCAAGTCTGGTCGAAGACAGTTCTCACTTTGTCACTTGCTTGCATTTGTTTATTGTACATAACGTCTGTATATATTGTACATATTGCTTGCTGTTTGGTGAAGGAAATATATATGCATTTATTCTTTGTTATCTTTTGTTCGCTCCTTGTGTTTACCATGGTTATTATGCTACAACCAGGTGTGCAGGCCATATTACTACATAAATGTTTGTAATACCCACCTTGAAACCCACCTTCTCACCCACCTTTCCACCCACCTTCCCACCCACCTTCCCACCCACCTTCCCACCCACCTACCCAACAACCTACCTTGTTACCCGGGCACCATGTCACGTAGTCTGATGGAGTAAGTTTATGATGACACAGAGAGAGAAGTATTGAAGACAGCTACAGTGTGTTAGAGAGTCAGGGAGCAAAGGAAGAAGAGAAGGAGGTAAAGAGGGAGGGATGAGGGAAAGAGGCAGGGAGAGGGAGAAAGAGAGAGAGAGAGAGAGGGGAAGGGGGAAATGAGAGAGAGAGAGAGAGAGAGAGAGAGAGAGGGGAGGAGAGAGAGGAGAGAGAGAGAGAGAGAGAGAGAGAGAGAGGGAGGAGGGAGGGAGGGAGGGAGGGAGGGAGGAAGACACATAAAGACGGAAGAGGAGAGAGAGAGAGAGAGGAGAGAGAGAGAGAGAGAGAGAGAAGATTGGATGGTTTATATATTCTACTAAGATTTTTTTTATTGTACTCCACAATAGGACAGCCCAAAAAATGTAGACTCACAGAGGACCTGCGATCAGCGCCAGCATGATTATGTTGCTGCTGTAGGAATAAATAGGTAATCACACACACACAAACATAAATACAGTGACTCTCATGTTAATATCCCATCCATCTCTCTCTCTCTCTCTCTCTCTCTCTCTCTCTCTCTCTCTCTCTCTCTCTCTCTCTCTCTCTCTCTCTCTCTCTCTCTCTCTCTTATCTGTTCTTCCTCGTGGCTGGGCAGAGAGACAATGGTAGAGTTGGACAGGACTATGCGAGGGATCAGACTATGATGGAATACCCTGCCTTCATCCTAGCTTTGTGACGGAGGAATGGAGAGGTAAGGGGCGTCCTTACTACCTTCCCTGAGTCTAGGTGCTGGAGAGGTTGCTGTAATGGCTGGAGAGGTTGCTGTAATGGCTGGAGAGGTTGCTGGAATGGCTGGAGAGGTTGCTGGAATGGCTGGAGAGGTTGCTGGAATGGCTGGAGAGGTTACTGAAATGGCTGGAGAGGTTACTGAAATGGCTGGAGAGGTTGCTGTAATGACTGGAGAGGTTGCTGTAATGGCTGGAGAGGTTGCTGTAATGGCTGGAGAGGTTGCTGTAATGGCTGGAGAGGTTGCTGGAATGGCTGGAGAGGTTACTGAAATGGCTGGAGAGGTTGCTGTAATGACTGGAGAGGTTGCTGTAATGACTGAAGAGGTTGCTGTAATGACTGGAGAGGTTGCTGTAATGACTGGAGAGGTTGCTGTAATGACTGGAGAGGTTGCTGTAATGACTGGAGAGGTTGCTGTAATGACTGGAGAGGTTGCTGTAATGACTGGAGAGGTTGCTGTAATGACTGGAGAGGTTGCTGTAATGACTGGAGAGGTTGCTGTAATGACTGGAGAGGTTGCTGTAATGACTGGAGAGGTTGCTGTAATGACTGGAGAGGTTGCTGTAATGACTGGAGAGGTTGCTGTAATGACTGGAGAGGTTGCTGTAATGACTGGAGAGGTTGCTGTAATGACTGGAGAGGTTGCTGTAATGACTGGAGAGGTTGCTGTAATGACTGGAGAGGTTGCTGTAATGACTGGAGAGGTTGCTGTAATGACTGGAGAGGTTGCTGTAATGACTGGAGAGGTTGCTGTAATGACTGGAGAGGTTGCTGTAATGACTGGAGAGGTTGCTGTAATGACTGAAGAGGTTGCTGTAATGACTGGAGAGGTTGCTGTAATGACTGGAGAGGTTGCTGTAATGACTGGAGAGGTTGCTGTAATGACTGGAGAGGTTGCTGTAATGACTGGAGAGGTTGCTGTAATGACTGGAGAGGTTGCTGTAATGACTGGAGAGGTTGCTGTAATGACTGGAGAGGTTGCTGTAATGACTGGAGAGGTTGCTGTAATGACTGGAGAGGTTGCTGTAATGACTGGAGAGGTTGCTGTAATGACTGGAGAGGTTGCTGTAATGACTGGAGAGGTTGCTGTAATGACTGGAGAGGTTGCTGTAATGACTGGAGAGGTTGCTGTAATGACTGGAGAGGTTGCTGTAATGACTGGAGAGGTTGCTGTAATGACTGGAGAGGTTGCTGTAATGACTGGAGAGGTTGCTGTAATGACTGGAGAGGTTGCTGTAATGACTGGAGAGGTTGCTGTAATGACTGGAGAGGTTGCTGTAATGACTGGAGAGGTTGCTGTAATGACTGGAGAGGTTGCTGTAATGACTGGAGAGGTTGCTGTAATGACTGGAGAGGTTGCTGTAATGACTGGAGAGGTTGCTGTAATGACTGGAGAGGTTGCTGTAATGACTGGAGAGGTTGCTGTAATGACTGGAGAGGTTGCTGTAATGACTGGAGAGGTTGCTGTAATGACTGGAGAGGTTGCTGTAATGACTGGAGAGGTTGCTGTAATGACTGGAGAGGTTGCTGTAATGACTGGAGAGGTTGCTGTAATGACTGGAGAGGTTGCTGTAATGACTGGAGAGGTTGCTGTAATGACTGGAGAGGTTGCTGTAATGACTGGAGAGGTTGCTGTAATGACTGGAGAGGTTGCTGTAATGACTGGAGAGGTTGCTGTAATGACTGGAGAGGTTGCTGTAATGACTGGAGAGGTTGCTGTAATGACTGGAGAGGTTGCAGGGTGAATAAATTGTTTGAGAGAGATGATAAGTTATAAGTTGTGGTTGTGAAATTGCTCGGAGAGAGATAGAGTGAGAGAGAGAGAGTCCCCACAGCTTCCTTATCCGAGGAAGCTGCAAGGATTTCTGTTTAGTTGAAACCATTTTATAAAGTATTGAAGATTTATCAAGCTTACTATTGCATAGTTCTCGAAGACATCTGAACTGCTAGCACTAGTCCTGGAACGCCACTAGCTTGCTAGCACTTATCCTGGAAAGTGTCTAAGCTACCAGCCTAGTCCTGGAATGTTTCTATCTTGCTAGCACTAGTCATGGAAGGTCTCTGAGCAGAGTGAAAAATCCAGCATTGTCGAAACTCTTAAAATGGGATAAGAAAATGCTGAGAGTGGCCAGGAAGATCCAGTGACCCTGAGACGAATCCATCTTTTGTCTGCAGGGGAAAGATGCCCTGGAGAAGCTTAAGGGACTGAAGGAGAGATCGGCGAGGCGTCAGGGAAGGTCTATAGGGATTGTGAGAAGCTTAATAGAGCGACAAGGAGCATGTGGAGTCGGGGTCCAGGACGACTGAAGGAGCATGTGGAGACGGGGTCCAGGATGACTGAAGGAGAATGTGGAGACGAAGTCCAGGACCACTCAAGGAGCATGAGGAGGTCTTGGAGAAGAGTGGCCCCGGGAACACTGGGAGATGTTCGTAGTATTAGAGCCACGAAACACCAGGACACGTTCTCACAGAGTTACAGGAATGCAGACATACGTTCTCACAGAGTTACAGGAATGCAGACATACGTTCTCACAGAGTTACAAGAATGCAGACATACGTTCTCAAAGAGTTACAGGAATGCAGACATACGTTCTCAAAGAGTTACAGGAATACACACATACGTTCTCAAAGAGTTACAGGAATGCAGACATACGTTCTCAAAGAGTTACAGGAATACAGACATACGTTCTCAAAGAGTTACAGGAATGCAGACATACGTTCTCAAAGAGTTACAGGAATACAGACATACGTTCTCACAGAGTTACAGGAATGCAGACATACGTTCTCAAAGAGTTACAGGAATGCAGACATACGTTCTCAAAGAGTTACAGGAATACAGACATACGTTCTCAAAGAGTTACAGGAATGCAGACATACGTTCTCAAAGAGTTACAGGAATACAGACATACGTTCTCACAGAGTTACAGGAATGCAGACATACGTTCTCAAAGAGTTACAGGAATGCAGACATACGTTCTCAAAGAGTTACAGGAATGCAGACATACGTTCTCACAGAGTTACAGGAATGCAGACATACGTTCTCACAGAGTTACAGGAATGCAGACATACGTTCTCATAGAGTTACAGGAATGCAGACATACGTTCTCACAGAGTT
Organism: Cherax quadricarinatus; assembly: GCF_026875155.1. Classification (NCBI taxonomy): domain Eukaryota; kingdom Metazoa; phylum Arthropoda; class Malacostraca; order Decapoda; family Parastacidae; genus Cherax; species Cherax quadricarinatus. The sequence continues at coordinate 10,888,940 of NC_069468.1, read as the reverse complement.
ACAGGAATGCAGACATACGTTCTCACAGAGTTACAGGAATACAGACATACGTTCTCACAGAGTTACAGGAATGCAGACATACGTTCTCAAAGAGTTACAGGAATGCAGACATGCGTTCTCACAGTTACAGGAATACAGACATACGTTCTCACAAAGTTACAGGAATGCAGACATACGTTCTCACAGATCTACAGGAATACAGACATATGTTCTCACAGAGTTACAGGAATGCAGACATACGTTCTCACAAAGTTACAGGAATACAGACATACGCTGTCACAGAGTTACAGGAATGCAGACATGTTCTCACAGAGTTACAGGAATGCAGACATGTTCTCACAGAGTTACAGGAATGCAGACATGTTCTCACAGAGTTACAGGAATGCAGACATACAGGAACACAAGCAGAGATTCCCAGTGAATTTCAGGAACGCAGACAGAGAGTTACAGAAACAAAAGCAAGCATGCATGATGCCGGAGAACATTATCATGATTCACAGAACACTGGATAATACCAAAGGAGCGGCAGCATGATACAGCACTAGAAATGATGAGTGTTTGGGCTATTAAAGCAACTACAGAGGTACTTGCTGGCTTTAATGTGCTGGTGCTGCTGATGCTGCTGTTACTGTGTCTGCTGTTGGTGCTGCTGATGCTGCTGTTACTTCTGTTGCTGGAACTGCTACTGCTGCTGCTACTGTGTCTGCTGTTGGTGCTGCAACTGTTACTGCTATTACTACTATTGTTGGTGCTGCTGCTGCTGCTTTTGCTGGTGCTGGCTGTGCTATAGCTTTTGTTGTTGTTGTTGTTGTTGTTGTTGTTGTTGTTGTTGTTGGTGGTGGTGGTGGTGGTGCTGTTGCTGCTGCTACTGTTTTTGGTGGTCCTGCTGGTGCTGCTGCTGTTGCTGTCACTGCTACTGTTTCTGGTGGCGCTGCTGGTGTTGCTGCTGTTACTGTCGCTGCAGCTGCTCCTGGTGGTGGTGGCGGTGGTGGTGGTGCTGCTGCTGCTGTTACTGTCGCTGCTGGTGCTGCTATTGTTGCTGTTTGTGGCTCGGTAAGACCGAGATAATTCGCAACTGAGATTGAAGAAGAAGAGATAATTCTTCTTACGCCTTGAAAGTTGCATACAAGTCGGATTTTCACAAGCAGACTACGCAGCTCTCCCGGTGAAGATATTCCCATAACACTTCTCAGTTACGAAGACACTTGAAAAGGCTGCAAGACGCTCTTCAGAAGGCTGTAAGACATTACCTGAGGAGACTGGAAGAAATCAGAGTCTAAGAGATCATTTTCCTTCGTTTCTTAAGAGTCTTTCAGAGCTGCCAAAAGGCTCTTAGTGTTTCCGGAATAATCTGGGTTCCTGAAGAATCAGTGAAGCCTTTGTATAATATAAATTCAATGTTTTTTAACTCTGGAAGGACTGTCTATGCTTTCTTTCTGTCTCACGAACCAGTGAAGACGTCAGTAAGGAAGAAGAGAGTAGGATGCAGAGGAACAAGCAGGATTTGGGAAGGGTGGAAGATATGTAGACCATGTGTTTACCCTAAGCTTCTACCTTCACTCAGTATGTGCTTACGATATCCATCTCTGAAATCCTAAGTTGATGGTATCCTCACGGGTATACCCGAGAGCCTTTTCATTCAATTTAAAAAAAAAGACTGTTTCCAAGTACAGAGAAGACACTAGAGTTACTGAGAGAGAGAGATGAGAGATGAGAGACAGAGAATTCGACCTAGACTTTGAAGTTCTCTCAGAGAACACCTAGAAAACCCACCGAAAAGCTGAGCCACCAAGAAGATAGGAACTTACACCGTGGTCTCCGTGTGGTTCAGGAACCTGTCCTCCTCCAGGACGATATTGGAGACCCCAGGGAAAACATCCTGGAGACACCTGAGGCGGAAGATTGAAAATTCTGCAGAAGTTTTGCAGACTTGGAGGCAAGGCAAAACACGTCGATAATAGTGAGTGTTGGCGCAGCCTCCAGCCTCTCTGATGCCAAGGAACCCTGAGGAGCTTACGATGGAGCCTTGGTCTATCTATTGGTTAGACCAGGACAAGTGTTTCCTGACGCAGGTCTTAGTCATATGAAGACCCGCCGCTAGAGCTTTTGGTCGTCTGACTGAGGCATTCCTCTGGCTTATCCCTCCACCTCTTTAAAAACTAGGGTTATATCTATTGGTTCAACTAGTGAATGACGCTGCAGATGACATATTGGTTGATGCTTTGATTATAAACGTGACTGATGATTTCGTCAGTTGTTCCAGCCACCATAGTATGACTTTTATTCTTGACTGATTCGAAGCTAAAAGTGAAAATTATTATTATTATTATTATTATTATTATTATTATTATTATTATTATTATTATTATTATTATTATCATTGTTGTTGTTATTTTTATTATTCATTATGGTGGAAACATCCGCAGTGTGCTGCTACACTATTTTACATGACAGTTACATTGTGGGAACATAAGTAGTGTTGCTGCACTATTCTGTATGATAGTTACATTATGAGAACAAAAGCTAGCTATGTTTCCCTGTCATATTTCATCACATGGGATGAGTCAGACCGAGCTGGGAGACTTTATTAGTACGATGTGGCTATCGTCTAGCCTACCACCATAACTTTAGTAGCTACGATAGCTTATTAGAGAAGACAATATGACTGCTGACCTCATAGACATGGCTTATGGCTATCGTGGAGCTCAGAAGAGGGATTGTATACAGCGGGAGTTAGCAGGGTTGTTAAACAGACAGAGAAGTAATAGTAGTAACAGTAGTAATTGGTAATGAGAGGAGAGGAATTACATTAAGGTAGGGACGCGAGGGATTACATTCAGGTAGGGACGTGAGGGATTACATTCAGGTAGGGACGTAAGGGATTGCAGAAGTCGGGGAAGATGAGGGATTACACTGAAGAGTGTTGATGAGGGATTACTTTAAAGTGTATAGGAGAGGGATTACACTGATGTGCATTGTGAGGGGATTACACTGTAGTATACTGGTGAGGGAAAAAATTACACCGTACACTTGAGGGATTACACCGAAGTGCACTGATGAGGGATTACATTAGTGTAGAGGTGAGAGATTACATTCAGAAGTTTATTGATGATTTACAGTGGTTGTGGACTGGAGAACAGCAACCATCCAAGGATGGTCTACTATCCTATCACGTGAATGTGAAAAACGGAAGCCTGGTAAATGTTTTGCACTCTGGCAGACCCACATTCATTATACATTCATTTCTCACACCTCCAGATACACATTTCTCATTATCGCTGACTTGGTCTGAGACCGAACGGCGGACGGGGGGTATCTCAGGGGCATCACCCCCCAGCAACGACCACAACTACCATCTCCACCCCCAGAAATGATCACTACTACCACCCCTACCCCTAGAAACGACCGCTTACAACCACCCCCACTCCCAGGAACGACCACAGCTACCACGCTCCCATCCTCAGAAATGATCACTACTACCACCCCATCACAGAAACAACTAAAACTACCACTCCCACCCTCAGAAACGCCCACAACTAACCCCACCGAAAGCACCTCAACTACCCCAACATAAACGACAACTACCATCCTCACCCCAGCAACGACCGCAACTACCCCCACAGAAACGACCACAACTACCATCACATAAACGACACATCGACCACCACAACACCAGAAATGACCACAACTACCACCCCTACCCCCAGAAACGACCACAAATGTCACTCCCATCCCAGAAACGACCACAATTACCATCAACACCAACAGAAACGACCACAACCACCACCCCACTCCAGAAACGACCCCCTCGCTGCCTGTTCGTGATGTTTCTAACAACAATGAAAATAACAACATTTCGCGTGTTTTTCACGCACATTTGGTGGTTCGTTGTCGTGTTATTATATTATTAAACCGCGAATTTTTTTGGCTGCGCTTACATAAAAAATCGTTTTAGCATCGATTAGGTGAATTTTTTGGGGGGGGCACAAATCTCGAGTTTTATTGATAGCAAATTGTGGTACACACACACACACACACACATACACATACACACACACACACACACACACATACACACACACACACACACACCAACACACGCACACGCACACACACGCACACACACACACACACACACACACACACACACACACACACACACACACACACACACCAACACACGCACACGCACACACACGCACACACACACCCACACACACACACACACACACACACACACACACACACACACACACACACACACACACACACACACACACACACACACACACACACACAGCATGTCTCCGGAAGCACACATCAATCAGATAACTGCTGCAGCATATGGGCGCCTAGCAAACCTGAGAACAGCATTCCGATACCTTAGTAAGGAATCGTTCAAGACACTGTACACCGTGTATGTCAGGCCCATACTGGAGTATGCAGCACCTGTTTGGAAGCCGCACTTGATAAAGCACGTCAAGAAACTAGAGAAAGTACAAAGGTTTGCGACAAGGTTAGTTCCAGAGCTAAGGGGAATGTCCTATGAAGAAAGATTAAGGGAAATCGGCCTGACGACACTGGAGGACAGGAGGGTCAGGGGAGACATGATAACGACATATAAAATACTGCGTGGAATAGACAAGGTGGACAAAGACAGGATGTTCCAGGGAGGGGACACAGAAACAAGAGGCCACAATTGGAAGTTGAAGACACAAATGAGTCAGAGAGATATTAGGAAGTATTTCTTCAGTCATAGAGTTGTAAGGCAGTGGAATAGCCTAGAAAATGACGTAGTGGAGGCAGGAACCATACACAGTTTTAAGACGAGGTTTGATAAAGCTCATGGAGCGGGGAGAGAGAGGGCCCAGTAAAAAACCCAGTGAAGAGGCGGGGCCAGGAGCTAGGACTCGACCCCCTGCAACCACAAATAGGTGAGTACAAATAGGTGAGTACACACACACACACACACACATACACACACACACGCACACACACACATACACTCACCCACACACACACACGCACACACACACACACACACACACACACACACACACATCCACACACACACACACACACACACACACACACACACACACACACACACACACACACAACACACACACATCGTATGTTTGTATTCGTTAGTTCACTGAGTAGCCACAAGTAGGGTATGGCGTTGCTGTTACTGTTTGTGGGGCATTTGGTACCCAGGTTAATACGTTCATTTTTTGAGGTTAATGTTCTTGCCTAGGAAGGCAAGAGCACCACCACCACCTGCACCACCACCACCTGCACCACCACCACTACCTGCACCACCACCACTACCTGCACCACCACCACTACCTGCACCACCACCACCTGCACCCCCACCACTGCACCCCTCTGCACACACACTCCTGCACCACCACCACCTGCACCACCACCACCTGCACCACCACACCTGCACCACCACCACCTGCACCCACCACCCAACACACCTGCACCACCACCACTACTGCACCACCCCCACCTGCACCACCACCACCTGCACCACCACCACCTGCACCACCACCACTACCTGCACACCACCACCCTGCACCACCACCACCTGCACCACCACCCCCTGCACCACCACCACTACTGCCCCACCCCACCTGCACCACCATCACCTCCCACCACACACACCTGCACCACCACCACCTGCACCACCACCACCTGCACCACCACCACCTGCACCCCCCACCACCACCTGCACACCACCACCATCACCTGCACCACCACCCTGCACCACCACCAATGTACCACCACCAACCTACACCACCACCACCTCCCACCCACCACCTGCACCACCATCACCTGCACCACCACCATGCACCACCACCACCTCCACCACCTGCACCACCACCACCTGCACCACCATCACCTGCACCACCACCACCTGCACCACCACCACCTGCACCACCACCACCTGCACCCCCACCACCTGCACAACCTCCACCCTGCACCACCCCCACCACACCTGCACCACCACCACCATCACCTGCACCACCACCACCTGCCCACCCAATGTACCACCACCACTACCTACACCACCACCACCTGCACCACCACCACCTGCACCACCATCACCTGCACCACCACCTGCACCACCTCACCTGCACCACCACCACCTGCACCACCACCACCTGCGCACCACACCACCTGCCCACCCACCACCTGCACCACCACTCACACCTGCACCACACCACCTGCACCACCCCACCTGCACCACCACCACCACCACCTGCACCACCACCACCATCACCTGCACACCACCACCTGCACACCACCACATGTACCACCACCACTACCTACACCACCACCACCTGCACCCACCACTGCACCACCATCACCTGCACCACCACCACCTGCACCACCACCACCTCCACCACCTGCACCACCACCACCTGTGCCACCACACCACCTGCCCACACCACACCTCCACCACCATCACCTGCACCACCACCACTGCACCACCACCACCTGTACCACCACCACCACCACCTGCACCACCATCACCTGCACCACCACACCTGCACCACCCCACCACTGCACCACCACACCTGCACCACAATACCTGCACCACCACCACCTGCATCACCACCACTGCACCACTACCACCTGCACCACCACCATCACCTGCACCCACCACCTGCACCACCAATACCTGCACCACCACCACCTGCATCACCACCACCTGCACCACACCACCTGCACCACCACCATCACTGCACCTCCACCATCTGCACACCACCACCTGCACCACCACACCTGCACCACCATCACCTGCATCACCACCACCTGCACCACATCGCCTGCACCACAACCCACCTGCACCACATCACCTGCACGACCACCACCTGCACCACTACCACCTGCACACCACCATCACCTGCACCACCATCACCTGCATCACCACCACCTGCACCACATCGCCTGCACCACAACCACCTGCACCACCATCACCTGCACGACCACCACCTGCACCACTACCACCTGCACCACCACCATCACCTGCCACACCATCACCTGCACGACCACCATCTGCACCACTACCACCTGCACCACCACCCCCTGCACCACCATCACCTGCATCACCACCTGCACCACCATCGCCTGCCCCCACAACCACCTGCACCACCATCACCTGCACGACCACCACCTGCACCACCACCACTTGCACCACCATCACCTGCCCCACCACCACCTGCAACACCATCACATGCACCATCACCACTTGCATCACCACCACCTGCACCACCATCGCTTGCACCAACACCACCTGCACCGCCATCACCTGCACCACCACCACCTGCACCACCATCACCTGCAACCACCTCCACCACCTCCACCACCATCACCTGCACAACCACCCTGCACCACCATCACCTGCACCACCACCACTTGCACCACCACCACCTGCATCACCACCACTTGCACCACCATCATCTGCATCACCATCACCTGCACCACCACCACTTGCACCACCGCCACCTGCACCACCGCCACTGCACTACCACCACCTGCCACCACCACCACTACCACTGCACACCACCACCTGCACCACCGCCCCTGCACCACCACCACCTGCGCACCACCATGCACCACCACCACCTGAAACCCCCACCTGCACCCACCCCCACCTGCACCACCCACCTGCACCACCACCTGCACCACCGCCACCTGCCACCACCACCTGCACCACCACCACCTGCACCACCCTCACCTGCAACACCGCCACCACTACCACCTACACCACACCACACTGCACTACCACCTGCACCACCGCCACCTGCACTACACTGCACCCCACCACCTGCACCACCGCCACTGCACTACCACCTGCACCACACACCACCTGCACCACCACCACCTGCACTACCAACCTGTACCACCTGGGACATTCTTCTTAACGGGGAATAATAAAGCATCTATAGTGAAGGCCAACTCTCCATCCATGTTCGACTTGAAGGAAGAGGGAGATACGACAGACAGGACGATACGGACACCATGCACCAAGAGCACCGAACACCGACCTGCATTATAATCAAAATGAACGCTACCACCAGGAACCGGAGCAACGAAGGAGAGCAAAGTGGGAGGGGGAACGAAGGCACTAGAAGAGACGAGGGATGAAGGAACGGACTAGGAGTGAGGGAGTGGGAAGAAGGAGGGACGGGGACAGTAAGGAGGGAGGGAGTGAGGGAGGAGAAAGACGAAGGGAGGGGAAGGACCAGGGGAAGGAAGGAGGGAGGGAGTGAGGGAGGTGGAAGGAAGGAGGGAGGGAGGAGGTGGGTGTAAGGAAGGATGCGAAGGAGTGAGGGAGGTGGAATAAGGAGGGAGGAGTGAGGAGGTGGAAGGAAGGAGGGAGGGGTGAGGGAGGTGGAAGTAAGGAGAGGAAGGAGTAGGGAGGTGGAAGGAAGGAGGGAGGGAGTGAGGGAGGGGAAGTAAGAAGGGAAGGAGTGAGGGAGGTGGAAGGAAGGAGGGAGGGATGGAGGGGGTGGAAGTAAGGAGGAAGGAGTGAGGGAGGTGGAAGGAAGGAGGAGGGAGTGAGGGGGTGGAAGTAAGGAGGGAAGGAGTGAGGGAGGTGGAAGTAAGGAGGGAGGAGTGAGGGAGGTGGAAGGAAGGAGGGAGGGAGTGAGGGAGGTGGAAGTAAGGAGGGAAGGAGTGAGGGAGGTGGAAGTAAGGAGGGAAGGAGTGAGGGAGGTGGAAGTAAGGAGGGAGGGAGTGAGGAGGTGGAAGGAAGGAGGGAGGGAGTGAGGGAGGTGGAAGTAAGGAGGGAAGGAGTGAGGGAGGTGGAAGGAAGGAGGGAGGGAGTGAGGGAGGTGGAAGTAAGGAGGGAAGGAGTGAGGGAGGTGGAAGGAAGGAGGGAGTGAGGGAGGTGGAAGTAAGGAGGGAAGGAGTGAGGGAGGTGGAAGGAAGGAGGGGAGGGAGTGAGGGAGGTGGAAGGAAGGAGGGAGGGAGTGAGGGAGGTGGAAGTAAGGAGGGAAGGAGTGAGGGAGGTGGAAGTAAGGAGGGAAGGAGTGAGGGAGGTGGAAGTAAGGAGGGAAGGAGTGAGGGAGGTGGAAGGAAGGAGGGAGGGAGTGAGGGAGGTGGAAGGAGGAGGGAAGGAGGAGGTGAGTAGGTGGAAGTGAGAGGGAGAGGAGGGAGTGAGGGAGGTGGAAGGAAGGAGGGAAGGAGTGAGGGGGTGAGGAGGTGGAAGTAAGGAGGGAAGGAAGTGAGGGAGTGGAAGGAAGGAGGGAAGGAGTGAGGGAGGTGGAAGGAAGGAGGGAGGGAGTGAGGGAGGTGAAGGAAGGAGGGAAGGAGTGAGGGAGGTGGAAGGAAGGAGGGAAGGGGGAGTGAGGGAGGTGGAAGGAAGGAGGGAGGGAGTGAGGGAGGTGGAAGGAAGGAGGGAAGGAGTGAGGGAGGGGGAAAGGGAAAGGGGGAAGGGGGGGAGTGAGGGAGGTGGAAGGAAGGAGGGAGGGATGAGGGAGGTGGAAGGAAGGAGGGAAGGAGTGAGGGAGGTGGAAGGAAGGAGGGGGAGTGAGTGAGGGAGGTGGAAGGGAAGGAGGGAAGGATGTGAGGGAGGTGGAAGGAAGGAGGAAGGAGGTGAGGGAGGTGGAAGGAAGGAGGGAGGGGAGTGAGGGGAGGTGGAAGGAAGGAGGAAGGAGTGAGGGAGGTGGAAGGAAGGGGGAGGGGGGGTGAGGGAGGTGGAAGGAAGGAAGGGAGGGAGTGAGGGAGGTGGAAGGAAGGAGGGAGGGAGTGAGGGAGGTGGAAGGAAGGAGGGAAGGAGTGAGGGGGGTTTGGAAGGAAGGAGGGAGGGGAGTGAGGGAGGTGGAAGGAAGGAGGGAGGAGTGAGGGAGGTGGAAGGAAGGAGGGAGGGAGTGAGGGAGTGGAAGGAAGGAGGGAGGAGAGTGAGGGAGGTTGGAAGGAAGGAGGGAAAGGAGTGAGGGAGGTGGAAGGAAGGAGGGAAGGAGTGGGGGGGGGGGGGGAGGTGGAAGGAAGGAGGGGAGGGAGTGAGGGAGGTGGAAGGAAGGAGGGAAGGAGTGAGGAGGTGGAAGGAAGGGAGGGGAGGGAGTGAGGGAGGTGGAGGAAAGGAGGGAAGGGAGTGAGGGAGGTGGAAGGAAGGAGGGAAGGAGTGAGGGAGGTGGAAGGAAGGGGGAAGGGAGTGAGGGAGGTGGAGAAGTAAGGAGGGAAGGGAGTGAGGGAGGTGGAAGGAAGGAGGGAAGGGAGTGAGGGAGGTGGAAGGAAGGAGGGAGGGGAGTGAGGGGAGGGTGGAAGGAAGGAGGGAGGGAGTGAGGGAGGTGGAAGGAAGGAGGGAAGGAGTGAGGGAGGTGGAAGGAAGGAGGGAGGGAGTGAGGGAGGTGGAAGGAAGGAGGGAGGGTGTTGCGTACAGGGCCACTACTTAAGCCTGTTTAGCACTTCCTTGCAACAAATAAACAGGACTGAACATCCTGTTCTAGACGAAATCATTCAAGGTTCAGTAGTAAACAATCACAATGTTTCTTTCCGGTTTTTTATTAAGTTTCTTAATAAACCATAGAAGGGTTTTATATTAACTTTAAAAAGGTCGCACCATAAAACAGAGTACTCATGAAATTTACACTTAAGTTCACTTAAAAGATAATACACAGTATTATCTTGATTATAGTACTGAACGGCTCTAGTATCTTAACACCTTCTTTCACAAAATAACACTTTACTTAACTCAATCCAATAAGACAGAAGACGTAACACTTCAATAAAAATTCACTCTTATTAAAACTTTCATAATTTTACTAAGTGAGATTAGGAATATTTTACACTTAAAGGAATTTTGAGGCGAGTCTGTCCCCAATGCTTTTTCACCGTCCTCTTTGAACCAATACTGCTTAAATTCACTCCTAGTAGAGCTAGGACAATCACCAGCGTCTCCAAAACAGCAACACACACTTCGTCCGGGACCCTTTCTGTCAGATACCGTCCCAGGGGATGGAGGGTCACTAGGGAACCTCATGTGGGACCAGAAGTTTAAAACCAGGAATCAGGGAGCTTCCCTCACAGAGGTGAGGAAGGTATGAACTGGACTCTGTGAGGCTTTACCAGCCCCCTTTGTCTCGGTCGGAGCAGGGGTCGAGCAGCTCAAAACAAACCCACTGGTGCTTGGCCAGGTCACCAGCAGGGGTCGAGCAGTCAAAACACCTACTGGGCTTGGCCAGGTCACCAGCAGGGGTCGAGCAGTCAAAACCCTATGGTGCTTGGCCAGGTCACCGCAGGGGTCGAGCAGCTCAAAACACCTATGGTGCTTGGCCAGGTTACCAGCAGGGGTTGAGCAGCCAAAACACTACTGGTGTTTGGGCCCAGGTCACCAGCAGGGGTCGAGCAGCTCAAAACACCTACTGGTGCTTGGCCAGGTCACCAGCAGGGGTCGAGCAGCTCAAAACACCTACTGGTGCTTGGCCAGGTCACCAGCAGTTGACACTAATTAAATGACCTACCTAAATACAAAGCTAAGTAATACGACCAGATAATATTATAAAGTCGAGTAAATCCATTTTAGCTACTAATGGAATTACTCCTGAATATAATATTAAGTGAAATAGAAAAAATAACATGTAATAGAATACCATTGTGTTAATAAGAAGAAAATGAACAAAATGAACAAAAGGGTGTAACAGAGGGAGAGAGGGATAGCGAAGGAAGGAGGGAGGGAGTGAGGGAAGGGGAAGGAAGGAGGGAGAGACCAAAGGGGTAAGGAAGGGGGAGGGAGGAGTAGGAGGGGAAGGAGGAGGGGAGTGAAGGGGGGAGGAAGGAGGGGGGGAGTGAGGAGGGGAAGAGGTGGGAAGGGAGTGAGGGAGGGGAAAGGAAGGGGAGGGAAAGGGGGGGGGTGAGGGAAAGGGGAAGGAACAGGATGGAGGGAGGGGGAGGGAGGGGAAGGGAAGGGGGAGGGAGTGAAGGAGGGGGGAAGGAAGGAGGGAGGGGGAGGGGGGGGAAAGGGAAAGGAGGGAGGGAGTGAGGGGGGGGAAAGGGAAAGGGGGAGGGATAAAAAAAAGGGGGAAAGAAGGAGGGGGGGGGGAGAGAGGGAGGGGGAAGGAAGGGATGGAGGGAGTGAGGGGGGGGAAGGAAGGGGGGAGGGAGTGAGGGGGGGAAAGGGAGGGGGGGGAGTGGGGAAAGAGGGAAGGAAGGAGGGAGGGAGTGGGGGAGGGGGAAGGAAGGGGGGAGGGAGTGGGCGGGGGAAAAGGAAAGGAGGGGGGGATGGGGAGGGGGAAGAAAGGAGGGACGGAGTGAGGGAGGGGGAAGGATGGAGTGGGGGTTGAGGGGGGGGGGAAAGGGGAAGGAGGAGAGAGTGGGGGAGGGGGAAAGAAGGAGGGAGGGAGTGAGGGAGGGGGAAAGGGAGGGGGGGAGTGAGGGGGGGGGAAGGAAGGGGGAGGCGTGGGGAGGGGGAAGAAGGGGGAGGGAGTGAGGGAGGGGGAAAGGAAGGGGGAGGGAGTGAGGGGGGGGGGGAAGGAAGGGGGGAGGGAGTGAGGGAGGGGGAAGGAAGGAGGAGGAGTGGGGGGGGAAAAGGAAGGAGGGAGGGAGTGAGGGAGGGGGAAGAAGGAGGGGGAGTGAGGGGGGGGAAGGAGGAGGGGGGAGTGAGGAGGGGGAAGGAAGGAGGGGGGCGTGGGGGAGGGGAAGGAAGGAGGGGGGAGTGAGGGGGGGGAAGGGAGGAGGGAGGGTGGGGAGGGGGAAGGAAGGAGGGGGGGAGTGGGGAGGGGAAAAAGAAGGAGGGGGGAGTGGGGGGGGGGAAAGGGGAAGGAGGGAGGGGGAGGGAGGGGGAAGGAAGGGGGGAGGCATGAGGGGGGGGAAGGAAGGAGGGAGGGGTGAGGGGGGGGGAAGGAAGGAGGGGGGAGTGAGGGGGGGGGAATTAAGGGGGGAGGGAGTGAGGGGGGGGGGGGAGGGGGGAGGGAGTGAGGGGGGGAAGGAAGGGGGAGGGAGTGAGGGAGGGGAAGGAAGGAGGGGGGGGTGGGGAGGGGAAGGAAGGAGGGAGGGGGAGGGAGGGGGAAGGAAGGGGGAGGGGGTGGGGGGGGGGAAGGGAAGGAGGGAGGGAGTGAGGGAGGGGAAAGGAATGGGGAGGGGTGGGGGGGGGAAGGAAGAAGGGGGGAGTGGGGAGGGGAAAGGAAGGAGGGGGGAGTGAGGGAGGGGGAAGGAAGGAGGGAGGGATGTGAGGGAGGGGGAAGGAAGGAGGGAGGGAGTGAGGGGGAGGAGGAGGAGGGAGTGAGGGAGGGGAAGGAGGAGGAGGAGTGAGGGAGGGGGAATTAAGGAGGGAGGGAGTGAGGGGAGGGGGAAGGAAGGAGGGAGGGAGTGAGGGAGGGGGAAGGAAGGAGGGAGGGAGTGAGGGAGGGGGAAGGAAGGATGGGAGGGAGTGAGGGAGGGGGAAGGAAGGAGGGAGGGAGTGAGGGAGGGGGAAGGAAGGATGGAAGGGAGGGAGGGAGGGGGAAGGAAGGAGGGAGGGAGACAAAGGTGAAGCACAGAATGACACAGGAAGATTCAACATATGAAGTTTTTCATATTAATAATAATAATAACAATATTACCCAGTGAAAGTAAGAGAGAAGGAGATTATTTCCCAGTAAAAGTAGGCCTTAGACAAGGATGTGTGATGTCACCGTGGTTGTTTAATATATTTATAGATGGGGTTGTAAGAGAAGTAAATGCGAGGGTCTTGGCAAGAGGCGTGGAGTTAAAAGATAAAGAATCACACACAAAGTGGGAGTTGTCACAGCTGCTCTTTGCTGATGACACTGTGCTCTTGGGAGATTCTGAAGAGAAGTTGCAGAGATTGGTGGATGAATTTGGTAGGGTATGTAAAAGAAGAAAATTAAAGGTGAATACAGGAAAGAGTAAGGTTATGAGGATACAAAAAGATTTAGGTGATGAAAGATTGAATATCAGATGGGGGGGAGAGAGTATGGAGGAGGTGAATGTATTGAGATATTTGGGAGTGGACGTGTCAGCGGATGGGTCTATGAAAGATGAGGTGAATCATAGAATTGATGAGGGGAAAAGGGTGAGTTGTGCACTTAGGAATCTGTGGAGACAAAGAACTTTATCCTTGGAGGCAAAGAGGGGAATGTATGAGAGTATAGTTTTACCAACGCTCTTACATTGGTGTGAGTCATGGGTGGTGAATGTTGCAACAAGGAGAAGGCTGGAGGCAGTGGAGATGTCGTGTCTGAGGGCAATGTGTGGTGTGAAGATAATGCAGAAAATTCCTATTTTGGAAATTAGGAGGAAGTGCAGGTTTACTAAAAGTATTATCCAAAGGGCTGAGGAGGGGTTGTTGAGGTGGTTCGCAGAGCTTATTAATCTGTAGTAGAGGGAAGGCGGGGTAGGGGTCGTCCTAGGAAAGGTCGGAGGGAAGGTGTAAAGGAGGTTTTGTGTGCGAGGGGCTTGGACCTCCAGCAAGCGTGCATGAGCGTGTTAGGAGCAAATGGAGACAAATGATTTTTAGGATTTGACGTACTGTTGGAGTGTAAGCAAGGAAACATTTAAGTGATTCAGGGAAACCGGCAGGCCGGACTTGAGTCCTGGAGATGGGAAGTACAGTGCCTGCACTCTGAAGGAGAGGTGTTAATGTTGCAGTTTAAAAACTGTAGTGTAAAGCACCCTTCTGGCAAGACAGTGATGGAGTGAATGATGGTGAAAGTTTTTCTTCTTTATCGGGTCACCCTGCCTTGGTGGGAAACGGCTGATATCTTAAAAATATAAAAATAATAAAACAACAACAACAACAGCAACAACAACAACAACAACAACAACAACAAACAACAACAAAAAACAACAACAATAATAATAATAATAATAATAATAATAATAATAATAATAATAATAATAAAAAATAATAATAATAATAATATCAATAATAATAATAATAACAATAATTTAAGATAGAAAAACTAGAAGACTAGAAGCCCAGAAGACTAAAAGATTAAGAAAACTAGAAATATTAAAATCTATCCTTAACAACACAACATCAACAACAATTAACACACAAAATACAATAACACATTTACTCCACACAGACACGTGATAAACTTGTCTTAAACGTGATCAGCGGAAGAGAGAGAGACACAGAGACAGAGAAGAAGGGTATAACTCTTAATATACCTAGTACTGACAGGTACTTGATCAATGGTGCTGCAGCCCATTGTCAGGCCACGGGGGGGTGGGGGAAGAAAATGACGAGAAGACCAGAAGACCAAAAGACCAGAAGACCAAAAGACCAGAAGACCAAAAGACAAGAAGACTACAAGACAAGAAGACCAGACAACTAAAAAAACAGAAGAGTAGAAGACCCGAAGACTAGAAGGCCAGTGGACCACAAGAGGAGGTCTTGTCTCTCTTGTTTGTGGCTGTATTGTGGTCCATCACTGACCTGAACCTCACTGAATTACCTCCTAAGTTCGTCTTATTTATAAATTATTTCAGCCAGGTATTGTTTTTTTTTCCAGGAGGGAATTATGGCTTTTATTGTTCTAGCCAGGGTACTGTGACTTTTATTGTTCCAGCCAGGGTATTGTGGCTTTTATTGTTCCAGCCAGGGTACTGTGACTTTTATTGTTCCAGCCAGGGTATTGTGGCTTTTATTGTTCCAGCCAGGGTATTGTGACTTTTATTGTTCCAGCCAGGGTATTGTGACTTTTATTGTTCCAGCCAGGGTATTGTGCTTTTATTGTTCCAGCCAGGGTATTGTGGCTTTTATTGTTCCAGCCAGGGTATTGTGACTTTTATTGTTCAGCCAGGGTATTGTGACTTTTATTGTTCCAGCAGGGTATGTGACTTTTATTGTTCCAGCCAGGGTATTGTGGCTTTTATTGTTCCAGCCAGGGTATTGTGGCTTTTATTGTTCCAGCCAGGGTATTGTGACTTTTATTGTTCCAGCCAGGGTATTGTGGCTTTTATTGTTCCAGCCAGGGTATTGTGGCTTTTATTGTTCCAGCCAGGGTATTGTGGCTTTATATGTTCCAGCCAGGGTATTGTGACTTTTATTGTTCCAGCCAGGGTATTGTGCTTTTATTGTTCCAGCCAGGGTATTGTGACTTTTATTGTTCCAGCCAGGGTATTGTGGCTTTTATTGTTCCAGCCAGGGTATTGTGGCTTTTATTGTTCCAGCCAGGGTATTGTGACTTTTATTGTTCCAGCCAGGGTATTGTGACTTTTATTGTTCCAGCCAGGGTATTGTGGCTTTTATTGTTCCAGCCAGGGTATTGTGACTTTTATTGTTCCAGCCAGGGTACTGTGACTTTTATTGTTCTAGCCAGGGTATTGTGACTTTTATTGTTCTAGCCAGGGTATTGTGACTTTTATTGTTCTAGCCAGGGTATTGTGACTTTTATTGTTCCAGCCAGGGTATTGTGACTTTTATTGTTCCAGCCAGGGTATTGTGACTTTTATTGTTCCAGCCAGGGTATTGTGACTTTTATTGTTCTAGCCAGGGTATTGTGACTTTTATTGTTCCAGCCAGGGTATTGTGACTTTTATTGTTCCAGCCAGGGTTATTGTGACTTTTATTGTTCCAGCCAGGGTATTGTGACTTTTATTGTTCTAGCCAGGGTATTGTGACTTTTATTGTTCTAGCCAGGGTATTGTGACTTTTTATTGTTCCAGCAGGGTATTGTGACTTTTATTGTTTCTAGCCAGGGTATTGTGACTTTTATTGTTCCAGCCAGGGTATTGTGACTTTTATTGTTCTAGCCAGGGTATTGTGACTTTTATTGTTCTAGCCAGGGTATTGTGACTTTTATTGTTCTAGCCAGGGTATTGTGACTTTTATTGTTCCAGCCAGGGTACTGTGACTTTTATTGTTCCAGCCAGGGTACTGTGACTTTTATTGTTCTAGCCAGGGTATTGTGACTTTTATTGTTCCAGCCAGGGTACTGTGACTTTTATTGTTCTAGCCAGGGTATTGTGACTTTCATTGTTCCAGCCAGGGTACTGTGACTTTTATTGTTCCAGCCAGGGTATTGTGACTTTTATTGTTCCAGCCAGGGTACTGTGACTTTTATTGTTCTAGCCAGGGTATTGTGACTTTTATTGTTCCAGCCAGGGTACTGTGACTTTTATTGTTCTAGCCAGGGTATTGTGACTTTCATTGTTCAGCCAGGGTACTGTGACTTTTATTGTTCCAGCCAGGGTACTGTGACTTTTATTGTTCTAGCCAGGGTATTGTGACTTTTATTGTTCCAGCCAGGGTACTGTGACTTTTATTGTTCTAGCCAGGGTATTGTGACTTTCATTGTTCCAGCCAGGGTACTGTGACTTTTATTGTT